>CM076580.1:818565412-819165412 GCA_034641835.2 Pinus albicaulis
TCCTTGTTACACAGTAATTTGTCACCGTCCCTACCATTCCCCGTCCCGCACAATGGAGGACCCATAACGTGACCTGTGAACACTGTCATGCACTGAAAACATCATCATTGCATCCCTCTAAGTATGAGCTTCATTTCCCCTTGAGACATCTCCTTGCAAAATCCATGAAAAACAGCTCTTTTTGCATTGGCGCGGGTAGACAGTTCAGTACTCGCGCCACTCAGGGAAATCCTGTAAAGAGGTCGCGCCACTCGGCGCTCTGTCATAGAGCAGCAATCGCGCCACCCATTTTAGGGACTGTTTTTTATATATGGATGGCGGAAGTTGAGTTCAAACAAACTCACAACCACTGCCTATCTTGAGTTGGGAGGTTTGGCTACGGGAGTTCTATGGAAGGGAAGTAGTTTTGCCATGGAACCTTCCTTGTTGATAGGGCCCATCCCATAATAATAGGGATCCCAACTCCCTCCTTCCCCATCTATAAAAGCTTGCTCAGATCCATGGCAAGCTAGTCTTGAAGTGCTGAAGCTTTGCATCTCCTATTCCCAAGTGCCTTTGTGCCGAAAAGAATCCTTCCTTTCCCTTAAGGCCCATTCGAGCAAGGAGACCATTGTTACGAGACTCTGGAGAGGTTTCCCTTTCCCCCGGCGAGCTTTGCGAGACGTGGACGACCCGAGACCCGCGCGAAGGAGGCTGCAGCGTCAGAACTTGGTTGTAACTTCTATTCGTTTACCACTTTAATAGATGACTATGATTATGGTTCCACTCCTTTTCCCATTATGTTAATGCGAGTAATGTCTTTTCTGACCGATGTTTAGTTACATATGCTGGTTCCTATGCTTGTATCTGTTTGTTCTTTCTGTGTGCAGGTGTTCATCCACGGAGATCGTGGAAGGATTGTGATCTGCCAGGACTGAAGGACGGGGGCATCTCTTTTTCAGATCGAGCGCCGGAATCCAGGTAGGTTCTTATCCCAAATCTTTCATTCGTAACTAGGAGCCTGCGTCATAGCATTGTTTGTTTGTTGCTAGACCCCTGCTGGGCTAGTAGGGATCGCCTCTGTCCGCAGAGGGGATTTACCTTCTCAACAAATTGGCGACTCCGCTGGGGATCGTCCGGTTTTCCTTGTCTCGTTTATGATTGGTTCGCTTTCATTGTTTCTCCTTGCTTGATGAACCTTCTGGGTTGGGTTCTTTCATTATTTTAGCCTTGTGGTTTGCTTAGCTTGTGTTGGTCTTTTTCTCAGATTAGCTTGTTTTTTAGTTTTCATTGAAGAATTCGACTGGCGCGGGTTTTTACCTGACAGTCGCGCCACTTGGCGCGTGTTGCATTTGTCTGTCTCGCGCCACTCGGCCTCTGGCGCTAGTTTCAAGGCCACAGTCGCGCCACCCCCGTGACTTTTTTGAATTTCTTCAATTTTTGGCTTTCTGAGCTTGACCAATACTTTTCTTCTTGATTTCCTGATTGTTTGAGTGCATTGGAGCCTGGTTTGACTTGAATTCACCGCTATCCTTTGGTTGTTTGCCTCTATCTATCGGTTTCACGATTTGAGCCCTAGGGCATCTAGTGGCATAGTGAATCGAGCCCTCCCTGGGAGCTTTGGTGTCTTGATTGTCCTGTCGACTTGTTGCTTAACCCTCCATGCCCTCTTAGCAGTCTTTGATTGTTTTGTTGCGTCTTTTGAGTGATTGTTCGTTCTTTCATTCAGAATTCGTTTGCCCTTGCTTTGGACCCAGATCACACGGTCCATTGGGGTGTTTTTGAGTCTTTCTTCGATTTGAGAGACTTTGGGTCGATTTAGAGATTTGGTTGCTTGCTTGGTGAGTGAATGTTGTTTGCTTTGCTCTCTTAGTTATCATTTCTCTAATTGTTCCTTTTGTTTTCAGTGCACATTAGCCATTAGACATTGAAAATTTTAAAAAAAATATATAATCTCTTTTGTTTTTTTTAATTAGTGCAAATTGTCATCTTTTCCGTATCACTAGTGATTAGTGTTTGAATGAAAAATGTGCAATTGCATTAGTTGCATTAGAGACATTCTTGTTTGTATTCCGTTCATTTCGTTTGTATTAAAGCTCTCAACTCTCATTTAACTAGTTTTCATCGAACGAAATGTCGCATCGTGGCATATAGCTTGCATTTAGGAGACACTACATACGATAAGGCCTGGAAATTGAAACTTAATTGAAGATCAACTGTAAAATTCATTCAATTAACCTAAGGCAACATTGGAACTTAACACAACATATTTAGAAGGTCTAGGCTAGAGACGTGTTCCGGCGTCGTTAAACCTAGCAGCTGTCGTTCGCCTGTTGGCTTTAGACAGCGCTAGTACGGACTTGTGCTCCCCGTACCGTCGCGTATATAAAGGGAGACCCCCATAGGTTTTCAATCCTTTATCCACAGGAAGCCGAGTCTGCCGCCCTATACCCGTGATACACCGAACACAGCATTCGGGGAGACTACCTGCACGTACGGAAGTCCTTGGTCGATTTCTGTTTCATTTTTGAAACCAAGGTGTATATTGCAGTTCACGGATATTTGGTACACCCTTTGTGCCTAGTTTTTCCTGAGCAGTCATTTGGTCTTTTCCGACTCCCTAAACTTGAAAAGACCGTCAAGCGCTTGTCCTTTCATGCTTGTGTCAACTCTGAAAGAGATAGAGTCATCTTTTTATCGTTTCTCGACTCTTGAAACATGAAACGGTAGAATTTCTTACTTTCCAATGTGGTAAAATTAATCGCCCACGATTTCACACCTATTTAGACATTGCTTGTTGACCGTTTGATCGTGTGTCTTAACTCGTTTTCAGCCCGTCTGTGGTTTTGAGTTTGATGGCAACTTTTTCAGAGTTCACCAACCAAGGAATCCCCTCAGAAGGGAATCCCGGTCATTTTCCTCCTTTTGGAAATGTTGGTGCTCCTTACATGGCGACGTTGTCCCTTCCTGGGTTAACTGTTGGGTTGCCTGTTTGGTTGTTCTCAACCTCTGTTGTCCCGAATGTCTCCGTTACTGGTCAATCAGTTCCTCCACCCGAACCACATCATGTTGATTCTAAGGTGGACCTCTCCCCTTCTTCGCCTGTTTCTGAGTCCTCCTCCTCCTCTTCGCCTGGTGAAAGTCTGGATTCGAGTAACCAGGTGGCTAAGAAGAAGAAGAAGAAGACAAAGAAGAAGAAGTCTGATAAGCGAGAGATTAAGAGTGCTGCTATTGCTCCTGAAACGTCTCCTCTCGATAGTCCTTCCAACCCTCCTCGGAAAGTCAAGTTCCCGTGCATGTTGTGCACGGGAGACCATCTTCTTCGAGACTGCCCTGGCATTCCCAAGGTGCTCGAAGTATGGTCCAACGGCCGCCCACCGTTGCCTTTGGCTTTCGGGAGTCAGGTTGGGGGCACTGGTAAGGCTCCTAAGAAGCAGGGTAAGATCACCAATCCATGTAAGTTGTGTGAAGGGCACCATGCTATTCACCTTTGTCCTTATATGGATGAAGCCAAGCGAGTCTTGGACAACCTGACTGTTTCTACACCACGCCTCCCGGCTGGTTATAAACAGCTTTCTTTTAGTCTTCCACCGGCTGATGCCGTGATTGGTCAAGAGTCATCCTTGGTCGATCCCACTCCCCCAGAAATTCAAATTCATGAATCCGTCCTTGACCAACCATTGGTCGTCGGATCGGTTGAACTAGCCCCATCCGCGGTGCACCAGGTCTTTTCTGTCGAGAGTGGATCTCACACTCCTCATGTCCTTCTGGTTTCTTCAGATTCTTCGGACTTGGAGAAAGATTCTCCTGTCCCTGTGCTTCAAGAAGCTCCTCCTCCGCCTCCCGTGATGGAGGCTACGGAGGATATTCCTCCCACCTTCGAGATGGAGGTCATGGAGGAGGCTTCTGCTTCCGTGACATCAAGGGAAGACCTTCGCATTTCGATGGTAGCCCCTCCGAGTAGTTTGGTCGCTTCCTTTGACTGGAATCGATTTGCAGGATTTCGCCTTCCGTCTTACGTGCCTTTCGAGATCACAGTACAGGCTCTTGGTCTGGTCATACCCAGCACCATTATAGACGAAGGTGCCTCTGTTAGTATTCTGTCATCAACTACCTGGCAAGCTTTCGGTTCGCCGCCGCTTGCGCCCGTTACGCAGAATCTGTTGACATTCAATAGAAGAACGAGTCAACCATTGGGGATCCTTCCAAGGTTACCTATTACTTTGGGAGGTAAAACCGTCCATATGGACGTGATGGTCGTTCCAGGCCCCTTGGATTTTAATCTGCTCCTGGGGCGCGATTACACTTATGCCATGGGAGCGCTTGTCTCCTCCCTTTTTCGTGTGGTCTGTTTTCCACATGAAGGACGGATCGTGACCATTGATCAACTGTCATTCTTTGGTCCTAACGTGGCAACTGGTCCGCCATCACCCCCTCCTGGTTTTTATCCACCTGTTGTATCTGCCCTACCGCAGGTCAACTATGTGGCTACTTACCCCGTGCCTGTGCTCAGTGATGATGCCGTTGTGCATAATGTACTGGGGGCATTGGGTCCTGACTTCCAGGGTGTTTCCCTTCCATCGGGAGTGGAACTCTTGGAAGCGATGACTTCTTGTTCATTATGATGAGGTTGTCGGAGCAGAGTTCCTTGTCTTGTGCCAAGCTCCTTAAACCATGAAACAAGGTGTCCGAGGATAGTTCTTTTAATGTGTCAACCTCGTTAAAACAATGAAACACGTTCCTGTTCAATTCGAGTCTTTGATAAGTTCTCGTAAAATCCCAGTCGAGTCTTTCTCGTGATCTCGTAACTTGAACCTTCACTCCATCTGCCTTTCATATGGACCGAAGCTTGGGGGGCATGTACCTCGAATTGAGTCACCATGCTGGGGGCATGCTTACTTTTTCAAGCATAGTTTGTTTCCGTTTCAAGCTTGTGTAAAAATGAAACCGGTTTCAAGCATAGTTTATCTTTATTTCAAGCTTGTGTAAAAATGAAACCAACTTCAAGCAGAGTTTTCTGATTTCAAGCTTGTGTAAAAATGAAACCTTTCCCATTTTACCTCTTGTGATTTCCATTTTATCAGCCTGTTTTTTCCAGATGAGCCTTGGTTTTCTCACTCCATCGTCACTATCTGCTTGGCCGATCATATGCTTTCACTTGGTTGTTTTACCCGTTCCTGAGGAACCGCTGCGATGAGTGGTCTTGTTAGCCAGCCTCTTGACCTTTATTTGTCCTGAGCAGTTCCACCATTACCGGAACCAGTTGCTACCCTTTATACCACTCGTTCCTCCAGGTGGAGTCATCTTTCAGCTCTTTTCTGACTCTCTAAATATGAAAAGATCGCCGAGGCCCTTGTCGTTTCGATCTCGTTAAAATGGACACGAATCGACATTCACCTGGTATAAGTTTAACCCTTTTTCGGGCCGGGATGGATTGATTACGAAAAAGGAATACCCTAGCCTATCGCGACTAGGAGGTTTTCCCGGATATTGTTTTCTACCTTTTCGGATCTGGGGAACTATTTACGAAAAGGGACCTGTGGAGTTTTCTTCTCCGCTGTCTTTTCAAACTCTCTAAACATGAAAAGACGCCGAGTTCTTCCTTTGTCAGACTCGTTAAACCCTGATGACATTGGATTCCGTCGCAATGACGTTTTCCGAGTTTCTCCTTCCTAGGACTCGTTAAATGCACTAGGATGGATTCACCCGAAGGGCGGACTTATATTACAAGCATATGCTATCCCCTTCAAGCTTGTCATCAAAAATAATTGGGGTACTCGCCAGAAATGGTGGGGGAAAAATGGAACCATCGTCGTTATCGTCGGCAGTATGTCGCTCTTGAACATGGCACTTGTCTGCATTCGTGTCGGGTTGGGGACATCTCATCTCGTTGTTTCACTTTTCTTCCATGGGTTTGGGTAATCTCTTTTGACCTCTCATCTGTTCACTGCCTCGTCGCCATGACCTTTGATCTGTTGATGTCAAATACTGCCAAGTCCATTGCCGTGCCGTTTATATGTTCAAGAGAAGTTGGCCTCTGCGAATATCAACCTTCCTCTGTTTCTCATATGATCCTAATTCCCAACAAAACATTATGTTCCTCTGTCTCGTGTCGATGATGTGGGAATCATTATGGCCCACCTTCGATCAAGATCACTTCCTGTCGACTTCAACTCATTATCCAGGAAGTTGGTCTAGAGACTCCTGATGGTACCTTGGGGCCTGCATGCCTTAATAGCAGGTTCGTCGCATTCGACGAGAGGTTTTCATTATTGACCTCCGATCGGATGATTCTGCGGGTGTTCGACGTCAGCTCATTTATTCACACGCCGTGGATTGTACCCGTAGTACCTTGAGGACCATTGTCATTATTGGTGGTTCCTCTCGCGTCTGTTAACGGCTTTCATCATTGGCTGGTAATCAGGCGATGTTCTTGCATGTTCGACATCAGCTCACATATTCGCGTGCTAGAACTTGTACTTATTTGGGTCGAGATGGTGCGCAAGACCCTGGATTGTGTCTGTTGTAATCCAGGCTGCGATTGTGGATTATTGTCATTATGTACATGACTCAATGATTGGATGGCTGCGACCATACCCGAGTCTATTTGTTTGATCTTAGTTGGATGGCTGCGCCCATACCCTGGATCCGGATTATAGCATACTCTGTTCGGATGGCTGCGTCCATACCATATATATACATCGTGTACTTAAGATATCAGTTGTATCTGTCTGTGCAGGTTTTCCGACGGCGGGCCTTCAGTTGGACATGTTCTCGTAAAGCATTTCAGCCCTCTCTCTCTCGGGCCTCATGCTTTAGGGGGCATCTGTTACACAGTAATTTGTCACCGTCCCTACCATTCCCCGTCCCGCACAATGGAGGACCCATAATGTGACCTGTGAACACTGTCATGCACTGAAAACATCATCATTGCATCCCTCCGAGTATGAGCTTCATTTCCCCTTGAGACATCTCCTTGCAAAATCCATGAAAAACAGCTCTTTTTGCATTGGCGCGGGTAGACAGTTCAGTACTCGCGCCACTCAGGGAAATACTGTAAAGAGGTCGCGCCACTTGGCGCTCTGTCATAGAGCAACAATCGCGCCACCCATTTTAGGGACTGTTTTTTATATATGGATGGCGGAAGTTGAGTTCAAACAAACTCACAACCACTGCCTATCTTGAGTTGGGAGGTTTGGCTACGGGAGTTCTATGGAAGGGAAGTAGTTTTGCCACCTTCTATGGAACCTTCCTCGTTGATAGGGCCCATCCCATAATAATAGGGATCCCAACTCCCTCCTTCCCCATCTATAAAAGCTTGCTCAGATCCATGGCAAGCTAGTCTTGAAGTGCTGAAGCTTTGCATCTCCTATTCCCAAGTGCCTTTGTGCTGAAAAGAATCCTTCCTTTCCCTTAAGGCCAATTCGAACAAGGAGACCATTGTTACGAGACTCTGGAGAGGTTTCCCTTTCCCCCGGCGAGCCTTGCGAGACGTGGACGACCGGAGACCCGCGCGAAGGAGGCTGCAGCGTCAGAACTTGGTTGTAACTTCTATTCGTTTACCACTTTAATAGATGACTATGATTATGGTTCCACTCCTTTTCTTCTAAGGCATTGATATCTCTTTTCTTCTATTTTTGAGCCGGTTACACAACATTCTTCCTACAAGAAATCTCCATGCCTCCTCGAGCCCTTAAACATATGTTACGGACAGAAGATTCTTTAAGAGTGTCTGGATAGCAGTTATTGAAGTATGGAGAGACCTGCAGATTTTATCCATGTCATTCATTCCACAAGGCAGCACAGAGTTCCAGACTACCGTAAGGATTTAAAGAACATATCAGAGGTCAATCTTGACCTGACAGAGGCTTCCAAACGGCCTACCGAGTATACACAGCAATGCAGAAAGCCATTAAGCAGTATGGGCGTGAACCCTTCCACCATTCTGTCTTAATGAGATCCATTTAATATTCATCTACTCCTATTGTTATCTTCTCCTATAAGAATCCAAAGGAACATATTGTAAGGAGTTGTTGTTGGCTGCTGCTGTTGCAGTTAGAGGGATTCATTCTAACTTTTAGAACAGTCTTGGGAGGGAGTAGTAGAGTAGTGTTATGTAATAGGCTGGGAGGAGAAAGTTTGGATTGTAAGGCGTGAGTCAAGCAGGCGTGACTGGTTTTGCATCAATTAATCAAAGCAAATTTCACAGGATTCTGGTCTATTACTATTGGTGATGTCTTCTAACTTTGTTTATTACATTTCATATTGTTTCATTTTCTACTGGCTTGCATCAGAAATATGGCATAGGATTTACCCTTGTTAGGTACCCTATGTCTCTACTCTCCTTGCCTTAAATGTTGTTCTACTAAATGTGTTATCTGAGGATTTGATTTCAGTTAATTTAACCAGTGTAGTAGTTCCTTACGCTACTAGCTGATGTATGAATTGGATGGAATTAGTTCTTAGATGTTCTTGTTGGGTTTAAGCTTGAAGATTTGGGAACACTGGGGATTAGAGTTAACTCTGTCCACTAGGATCCTTGTGTGACTAGCTGACCTTCCTAAGATCTCTTCATTAAACTTATCTCTGTTTTCCCTTGGAGCATGCTAAAGCTGACCTTGAGTTAAATGACCTTTGGTCTGATCTTTAAGCTGCCCCTTTGTCCCTCTTTGAGAGTTGCCTATGAGTATGTCCAAGCAGGTCTGGACTTAAATGACCTCTGACCTGATCTATAGAAGGAAATCAGGTTGCTTTCCTTCTCTCACTTTCTTTCCTTAATGTTCCATCCCACCATCTAATCTAAAAGATCCTTTAGTATTAGATGACTTTCCCTTTGGAGGCTTTGGCTAGTTGTTGCATGTAATTACCTTTCATGACTCCATAGCCCAATGGATGGAACTCTCTTGACCTATCCTCTTCGCTGAAACATCCTGCTATTTTGTTCCTTTCCCCCATCACTTTCTCAGTCTATGATCTCATGACCAACTCAGCAACCAACCAACCAAATCATTAAAACCCCCCCTTTGTGCTTCATAATTAGCCTAATATCTCATTTGAGCTTTCAAAGATATATCATTCTTTGTTCTATTGGAGAGATCCCTCTTTGGGTCCAGGAGGGCTAGATCCTAGGGCCCCAAAGTGGTTTGATGTTGTCTTATCTTTTGGTATTGCCAAATCTGCCAAAACATAGGAACCCCAACAAGTCATAAATAACAATTATCTTATCAATTATCTTAAACGACTTGAGACAACTCGGGTATTCTCTATATGGTCCCAAAGCCTTCCAGGAGTGGCCACTAATATTTGGCAAGGATTTGTTTGTAGCCATTTTTGTTCTCTTGGTAACTTGGTGCCCCCACTAACTACTTGTACACCAATATTTGCATGGAATTTAAACAAAACATTGGCCTCAACAACAACTTGACTTGCAAGTTCCCTAGTGGGACAAATGACAAGAACAAGAATAGGCAACCTTTTATGATCTTGGAGGAATGGTGACTTCACTATCACCTCAATAGCAAGAAACATAAATGCTACTATCTTGCTAGTGCAAGTTTTAGCCTTGGCCAACACATCCTTGCCTTTGAGAATAGGTGTAAGAGTTGCTTCTTGCACAATGGTCATACACTCATATCCCATTGTGTTGGTTGCCTTGAGTGTCAATGTTGAGATATTTTGCTAGTCAAATCTTGATTGGCTCAAATAATTAGCATCCTTAATAACCTTCACACTACTTGTTTTTGGATATGCTTTTTCAACATGACTCAACATTAGTTGCTTGTGCCCCATACGCTTCACTGAATTAAATTAATCATCTTCATCTTCATATTTAGACTCATCTTCATCATCACTGATATTTAATGCTTGGATACCAGAGGATTCAGAGCCTCTTTTGTTCAACATGTCACCTTCTCCTTGGTTGCCTCTTACAGATACCCCATTACCTCTAGAAGTTCTAGATAATCCATCATTATCATTATTTCTACCACGCTTCATCCAACAAAACATAGATATATCCCGCTTATTAAACTAGTTCTCCATATGCAATTCCTCTTCAAATAGATGTTTGAATTGGGCCTGCCTTCTATTACTACTTATTTTGTTAAAATCCTTTGTTTTAGGGAAGTTTTGTGGAGAAGAAGAGGTTTCGTTCTCCCAATCATCTTCAAATCTGAAACCTTCATGACTTCTTGCATGACTCTCACTCTTCCGAGATTGCATAATCTCAAGTGATATGTACAGAGGTGAACCACATAATGTTTTTACTATCCTTTGGGGTTGCAGGGTCATGGATTCTGCAATATTCAGTACCACATTCTTGTCATTTGTTGAAAGGATAATTCTGTGGTTTTCAGTCCCTATGTATAAGATTGATTTCACATGGAACTTTTAGTCCAACAACTAGTTGGATCATTATTTGTCTCACAATATATTTTGAAAACCTTTCATAGTGTTGAATATATGCAACTAAATCACCACTATACATAAAATTTGTTACTATGCACAAATATGGTGGCCTTATGCAAGCACCAATAAACTGGACTATATTTTTATGCCATATTTTCCTCGAATTGAACAACTCTTGGATTGTTGAAAAATGTGTTGCAGTACACAATGAAGTTGTCGTGACTGAATAGGCTATTGTGGTCAACATTGCAGAAGATGCTTTGAACAAGTACTACTCCCTATTTCTTGTAGTGCTGCTGCAACCATTGCCTTGTTCATATATGGCTGGATTCCCACCATAGAAGAATCAAATCTATCTAGCATATGCATCCAAGGATCCATGCCTAGCCTTTGAAATTTCAAGCCCTAAAGATGTTTCTATTTAAGAATAACACAAACAATGTCAAAATGCTTCTCACGGGAAGCAATAATTGCTGACTAACAAATATTTTAGTTAGTTTCCTCAATTCCCTCTTCAACTATATTAATAAACTTGTCATCCTATTTTAAAGCAATCTGATAAAATTTGTGAACCTCTTTTGAAACTGTAGCTTAAAATAGGTGTTAGCCTCTCTTTAACCACACCAAAAATTATCTTATCAATATCCATATGGAACCTCATATCTAGAAAATGGTCGACTTCAACAAAGTACAAGCACTTTCACACCCATTAAACGGCTTGAGACAATTGGGGTATTATTTATATGGTCCCAAAGCCTTCCAAGGGTGGCCATTAATATTTGGCAAAGATTTTTTTATAGACATTTATGTTCTCTTGGTAATTTAGTGCCCCCACTAAGTACTTGTACACCAATATTTGCATGGAATATAAACAAAACATTAGCCTCCACAACAACTTGACTTGCAAGTTCCCTGGTGGGAAAAATGACAAGAACAAGAATAAGTGACCTTTAATGATCTTGGAGGAATGGTGACTTTACTATTACCTCAATAGCAGGAAACATAAATGCTAATGTCTTGACGGTGAAAGTTTTAGCCTTGGTGAACACATCCTTTATTTGAGAATAGATGGAAGAGTTGCTTCTTGCACAATGGTAATACATTCATATCCCCACTATGTTGGTTTCCTTGAGTGTCAATGGTGAGATATTGTGTTGGTCAAATAATTAGCATTCCCAGTATCCTTCACACTACTTGTTTTTGGATCTTCTTTTTCAACAAGACTCAACTTTGGCTGCATGTGCCCCACAAGCTTCATTGAATCAAATTCACCATCTTCATCTTCATCTTTAGACTAATATTCATCATCAATGGTCTTCAGTGCTTGGATACCAGAGGATTTAGAGCCTCGTTTGTTCAACAAGTCACCTTCTCCTTGGTTGCCTCTTGTAGAGACCCCATTACCTCTAGATGTTCTAGAGAGTCCATCATTATGATTATTTCTACCATGCTTATTAAAATAGTTATCCATATCCATTTCTGCTTCAATAAGACATTTGATTTGGGCTTGCCTTCGATTTCTTGAGTTTACTTAATGAAATCCAAGGCCAAATTTTTACCAAATTTCAGGAATTCATAGTTGAAGTAGAGAACCTCACAGAAAAGAAAATCAAGATATTAAGGTATGATAATGGAGGAGAATACACATCCAAGGAAATGATAGCCTTCTGCAAGGAATCTAGGATTAAGAGGGAGCTGATAATCCCATAAAATATTGAACAAAATGGATTTGCAGTATAGAAGAATCAGTTCATTGAAGAAAGTGTAAAGCTAAGCTACATGATTAAAATTCTACTATAGAAAGGGAAAATAAGGTGCAGGGCTCTCTCAGCCACTCAACTTGACCTTTTAGTCGAATCAATTATCAAAATTCTTTAGTTGTCTTGACTAGTGGGTGATAGAAATCATTTCAATCAACAAATTTTGAGTTTCAAATTATTGTAGCTTTGGCCTTATAGTAGTGAGACACTCTTAGCCTTGAAATTTGCTATCATGTATAAGAGTTTTGGTTAATCTGGAATGTTTGGAACTTTAAATTCTCAACATATTCCTTTGGGGAGAAACCTTGAGAATTTTTTCCTTGGCTCAGGTTAGCATCAATAATTACTAGCCACCCTAGTCAGTCAGACATTAAATACGTTGAATATGGTGTAACTAGGTGAACTCCAACAATTGTGTCATTGCTAATAATGGAGGGCCATATTGCATATCAACACCAATACTATTTATCTAAAGTAAACATTGGAGCTCTAGTTGCAATTATTCCTAGTAAACATAAGAAACAAGGGTCACAACTCATTCCTTGGCATGTAGATATTACTCAAACTTGAGGGCATCTTCCCACTACAAGGTTTGGAGCTACTACCTAGCAAATACACTTCTTGTTTTGTTGTCAATATTTTGTGAATTTATATCAATGGTGTCCTTTTTGTTTATTCCTTGTAGTTTGAAATGGTTTATGTTTATTTATGAAGAGTAAGTCAATGTTCATGCTAGGGGAAACAGTTTTAATTATTGTTGACCATTTATTTTCAATGATGTTGTGCTAGCATGGGGATATGCAATAGACCGCTTCACAGAAAAAATATGGTTATATTTAAGGTCTTCTTATCACTATTTTACCAGTAGTTAAATAATAAAAATGCATACTTTCAAATTTGAAGACATCATCTGAATATATTTATTCTTCTTGAACCTAAATTATTCCTATGTTGGCTACATGAGAAAGATGAGATTGATAACCAAGAAGAAGGGGAAGGATCAATACCTCAAGTAAAGAGAAGGTTAATGTTGAAAACTTAGCCGATGTAGAAACTAATTCCTCCAATACCTATTGCGATGGTTCATGGAAACGAAAGTATGGAATATGAGAATGCAACATATACTCTTGCTAAAACAATTTTGCAATATGCATGCAAGTTAGATTCCACTTCCAATAAAGATATGGGAAAGAAAGTTGATAATGAAAAATTTTATGTATCTAGTTGGCTTCACTTAGAATAATCAATCAACTATCTTACAATTAGGATTTTGTTAGTTCTACTTGTAGTTTTATATTCAGTCTATTGTTTTGTAATATTGACCATCTCTGTTAAGTTTTTTTTTTCTATCTGAAATATGAAAGTTTTCCTTTCAACATGAAGTCTTATAAGAAATATTGTACACAATTATTTGCTTGCTTGAATTGTCTATCACATGGTCAAACTATATATTTTTTTTAGTTTTAGAAGCATTTTATGAAAATCAATGAAAATCACTACTTCATTTGGCAAGGCCTTTGGGCAGCTTCAGAAAACTAAAATATTGAATGCGCATTTTTTTTTGAGGATATAAAAAAGCTTCATGGATAAAGCAAAGAATTTCGAAGATGAGTTCTACAGGTAGTATTTCTCTTTGAACAACACCACTAGGTAGTATTTCTCTTTGAACAACACCACTAGTTGCAGTGGATTGTCAATATTTATAGTTGTTTATCAAACTTCAACAAAAGCTTATCATTTTTTGATTGATTATTAATTGATGGATTTATTATTTATACTTGTTGCTCTTTCTTGAAGTTTTTGTACTAACTATTTTGAACTAATTGAGGATCAAACATTGGCGGTATTGTCGTAATATGTTCTTGTTTGTATTGAATCAAGTATTTTCTGTAAAAGATCAATCAGTTTGTTATTTCTTGGAAATTACAAGTATGTTAAATATGGGAAAACTATTGGTGCTTTGTTGGTAAATTTGCAAAACATATCAAAACTACTTTGATTTTGTCTTTTCATTATAATGAAAGTTACATCCCAAAATAATCCTTTTTGGGGGATTACTAGTGGTGATTCCTACATTTTTTATGTTGGAAATTTTCTCCAAACCACAACTACTATATTATACAACAAGTGAGGAAAACAATGGGAAGGGAATTGTCTTTGCAATTTATCCACTTATATTGTAGTGATTCATAAATATAAAAAAAGCATTAATAATTTGATATAGACTAGTTGGCTTGTTCATATGTGATAATGGACCCAAATAGTAGTTCTTATATGAAGAAATTCTCATTATACTTGGGCATTTTTGACATCATCGACCTCTAGCCTTGGACTTGTTCACTAAGCCTTCTACATTATCTAGTTATCTACATGTATACGAGGCTATCTTATTATTGTATCCTTTTTACTTCATTTCAGTTTATTCTATACTTAACTTTGACATTTTCTAGGAGTTTTGTTTGCACTCCCACATTGTATAAGAAATCTACAAGTTGATATTTTTAGCATGTAACTTAGTTAGCATGATTGTGCCTAATCTTTCATTGAAGGTTGAATACTAATTTTACTAAGGTGTTATTTTTTATGGTGATGTTTTATTTGATTTTTTTTATACGTGTCATCTCACCACATAGAAGCCACTATATTGCCCAACTGAAGAAAAATTGTTCGAGTTTCTTGTTTTCTGGGGAAAAATGGCATTGTCAATATTGTTAATGTTGAGGTATATATCGTATAAATTCTTTACAGTATATTTTAGTTTATATTTCATTGTTCATCGTCTTTCATGTCTTATAATCTACATTGTATCTTCTTTCTTTTTCAGAAAAGGAACTCAGTATTGATGGTAGGAAGCAAGAATTGAAGAAAAAGGAGAACAATAAAACTGGAGCGACAAAATGAAAATTAAAGAGAAAGAGAAGAGAATTGGTCTAGTGGTACCTGTAGAGCCAATATCTTGCATAAGACACGCACATAGAGATTGATGGTCAAGTCTTCAGAGTTGGTGAATTCATGTGCAATGCCTTGGCAACACAATAATAATGTTTTGAAGTGATGAAACAATATTTCATGTGTAAATTGTACTCCAACAAATATTAAGTTAGAAAATCATATTGTAATACTTGATATTTTATATAATATAATTTATGTGGTTGAAACTGTTTATAGTTTCACTTGATATTATTTAGTATTGTAATTAACATATGTAATCTTGTGTTTTCATATTAGATGAACATGTACATTTTATGTTTTTTTTTTTTTTTTGGTAATTTAGTTGCAAAATCATATTAATTAATTTATGTTCGTTAATAATGAAAACATAAAATCAATCTAAAAATACTAAACTATTAGTTTATGTTTATTAATGATGAACACAAATAAAATGAATATAGGACTAAATTAATTGTTTATAATGTTTGTTAATAAATGTAAATGAAATGAATATAAACTACGAAATTATTCATTTATATAATGAATATGAAACTACCAAAAAAAAAAATGGCTACTGCAAATGATAAATTTATGATTACAAATGATGACTGAATTGTGCATATATACGACTATAAGTAGCTAATTTACAGTAGCTTATAACATGACAAAAATTTACTCATATTTCTTTGGTCACTAATTGGTTTCAAACAATGACTAAAAGTTGCATATATATGAATATTAGTAGCTAATTTACAGTATCTTATAACACGACCAACATTTTGGTCATATTTCTTTGGTCATTAATTAGTTTTATCTGGTGATCATTTAGTAATATATTTTGTTGTATAACTGGTCATTAATTGTGGCAATAAATGACCAAATCAATCACCAAATCAATGACTAAATTAATGACCAAATATACTACTAGACAATAAAATCAATGACCAAATCAATAATCAAATTAATGACTAAATCAATGCCAAATCAATGACTAAATCAATGACCAAATCAATGACTACAATGACCTAATAAATGACTAAATTAATGACCAAATATACTACTAGACAACAAAATTGAGACAACCAATTAATGACTAAATTAAAAACGAATAAAAGTTGGTCGCGTTATAAGATACTGTAAATTAGCTACTATTGGTCACCGACCGAAAAATGGTCATTTATATGCAAATTTTAGTCATTTTTTTAGTAATTAATTAGCCATTTTGTACTAGTGTAAGGTCTTCCCTAAAGAAATAGCAATATAAAATGAAGCACCGCAGAATAACGCAAGGTACCGTTAACTTCCAGATGAAAATACCGAATATGATCCGAAATAGATGAATAATACGTAAATTGACCCAAGGCCTTCTTCAATAGACCTTCCTCGAGAAATAGGCACCTCCTCCTCCAAACAAGCACAAAATAGAGGGTTAGAGGGTTTAACCCAACAACAAGTTGCACTGTAGGAAAATATGCAAGCATCGAAGTGATCACAGCCAGAGATGATTCAAAATGGATTCCATCAAGTTAGATGATGAAAAATAAGCTCAAGACCTTCCCTTTTGATCTCACAACCAGCTAGATCAAAGGTGAAGATGGAATTCCCGCATGAGAATTCTTTTGCACTAAACAGTACTTCAACTACAGCTAAACAGCTAGAGCTTGCAATCAATCAAAAGACCAAACAAAGATGATTACTGAATTCCTTCCTTGCTGCTATCTCCTCCTTCTTAACCTTAGTGAGCTTCCTCACCCTGGACCCCACTCATTGACGAGGTGACTTCCTTGAGAAGATTCCCCTTTCAAAACTGCGCTGACCTAGTTGGTTTCCCTCTTGTAGCAACATTGTTGACTTGGTCAACTGGATCTAGTTCACCGGTATTGTCCTCTTTCACACCAAGGTGGCTTTATTTGTCCTCCTAACATGATCCCTTTTCACATTGGGATTTTTTTTTATTGACTTTCTACTCTACTGTTGCAAAAATGGAGCAAGTATAATATTCCAACTATCAGTGGCTAATTGGGAATATTACACCCTCCACACTCAAAGTCGTTTTCCACAAGCAACAAGAAAGAAGGATGCCGCAAGATCTTCTCCTCCCAAGTGTCCTCATTCGGTAGATTCTCCAGGGAATTAGATATTCTCGATGATTCGTTCAGTCGTCTCTCCTCGTGCTCAAGATCGCTTTCCGGTTGCAAAATTAAAGGCCCTCATCATCAATAGGGGAGATCCAATGTAGGTTTTAACCCTGAACAGAAATTATCTACACACTAATCTTATAACAGAAAATAAACAATAGCGAGAGCATAAAACATAAAACAGATAAACACAGAGATTTTCCCCTGGATCCCAAATCGGGACGACCAGCTTGATTTTTCATTATATTCCTTTTAGTTTTACAACACATATATATACATGCCGAAGCATACATAAACCCCAATCCATTAACCCCGGATTAGAACATAACCGTAGTTCCCTTGACCGGATCTACAAAATACCAGGGGTCGAAAACCATCGTACCCCAAAACCATGTGCAAACTCATGCACAAAACATGGGTGGGTCCGCATATGAGTGGGACCGCATACCAAAATTTTGCCGGGCGCCAGCGCCTCCCCCGTGGACCCTCGCCGCGCCCGATGCGTGGGGCTAATCGTGAAATAATATAACACATACCCAACATTCTCCCACTTGTTGTTTTCTTTTCACGGGGGGCCACAAGAGAGCTTAGTCATTTGCCCAATTCTTCAACACCCATTGTTTCTCTACACCAAGAGAACTTCTGAGTGCTCACAGACTTCGTCAATGCATCTGCAACATTCTTCAAAGTGTCCACCTTTACCAGCAACACCCTTTTAGCCTCAACCATATCTCTAACAAAGTGATATTGAATATCAATGTGCTTTGTCTTTGAATGATAAGCAGGGTTCTTAGCCAAGAAAATTGCACTTTGGCTATCACAGTCTATCCTTATAGCTTACTGTACCAACCCCATACTTGAACACAATCTCTGCAACCAAACTGCTTCCTTGCTTGCATGAGTGGCTGCTATGTATTCTGCCTCTGTAGTTGAAAGCGCCACTACTGACTGTCTTTTACTCATCCAACTGACTGCACCTCCAAATAGGCTAAACACATACCCACTTGTAGATTTTCTTTGGTCTAGATCTCCAGCCCAGTCTGCATCAACAAAACCACGAATGTCCAACATTCTTTCCAATCCTGGTCTTCCCTGGTAGCACAAGCCATAATCACTAGTGCCACGTAAATATCTAAAAACCCGCTTCACTGCTGTCCAATGCTCCTTCCCTGGGTTTGACATAAACCTGCTCAATACTCCCACTGCATGTGCAATGTCTGGTCTAGTACAGACCATTGCATACATCAGGCTACCCACCGCACTTGCATATGGAACACGGGACATATCCTCCTCTTCTTCTTGTGTCTTGGGACACTGTTCATCAGACATCTTTACACCTACAGGAATAGGAACATTCACCGGTTTACTATCCTGCATATTGAACCTCTGCAATATAGTCTCAACATACTTCCTTTGGTTTAACCAGAGCTTCCTCTTTTCCCGATCTCTCTTAATTTCCATGCCCAAAATATAGTTTGCAGCACCAAGATCCTTCATGTCGAATTTGGAGAACAGTTGGGTCTTCAAATCTTGGATAATTTCTTTGTCATTTCTAATTAACAACATATCATCCACATACAAGACCAAATACATAACACGGTCACCAATTAATTTAAAATAAACACAGTGATCCTCCTTGCTTCTGGTGAAGCCAAGTCCCCGTATATAGGTATCAAATTTCTGATACCACATCCTTGGTGACTGTTTTAACCCATACAAAGACTTCTTCAACCCGCATACTAGTTCTTTCTTACCCTTCACCATAAAGCCTTCAGGTTGCTTCATGTAGATCTCCTCTTCTAGATCCCCGTGAAGAAATGTTGTCTTCACATCCATCTGTTCTATCTCAAAATCAAATGTAGTAGCAATAGATAAAAGTAATCTAATAGAAGTAACTTTGGCAACAGGAGAAAAAATATCACCAAAATCAATTCCCGGCACTTGGGAATAACCTTTTGCTACCAACCGAGATTTGTATTTCTCCACCTTGCCTTCTACATTCATCTTCTTCTTAAACACCCATTTTCTCCCAATGGGCTTCCTTCCAGCCGGCAACTCCACCAGATCCCATGCATCATTTTTGTGCAAGGATGTCATTTCATCAACCATGGCCTCCTTCCAGAGTTTTCCATCCTCTGAATCTACTGCCTCCCTGATAGTTTTGGGTTCATCATCAGTTATAGTTAAGGAAAAACCTGAACAGAAAGCAGATGGACTATACCTTTCTGGTTGCCTTCTTTCCCGAACTGATCTTCTTAAAGCTGGAGTTTGTGGCTCATCATCTTCTGAGTCTTCTTCTGTTGTAGAGTCTTATTCATCCTCCTTTAGCTCAAACTCTATCTTCTCAGGTTCCTTTGGTAGGACTTCATGTTTAACAACATCTTTCACTTCTCTAAACACCACATCTCGACTGTACACAACCTTCCTTGTTTCTGGGTTCCAAAGCTTGTAACCCTTTAAACCATCCTTATACCCAATAAAGATGCACCTTTCAGATTTATTATCCAACTTGGTCCTTTTCCCCTTTGGAACATGTACATATGCATCACATCCAAATACCCTTAGATGTGAAAGAGAGGGTTTCTTACCAGTCCATACCTCATGTGGGGTCTTATCCTCCAACGATGATGAAGGTGATCTGTTAACTAAGTAACATGCAGTCTCCACTGCCTCTGCCCAGAATTCTTGTCCTAACCCGGTACCACTGAGCATGCTTCTTGCCTTTTCCATTAGTGTTCTATTCATTCTTTCTGCAACTCCATTTTGCTGAGGTGTGTATGGAGTAGTCTTCTGCCGTGCTATACCACACTTCTTACAGAACTCTTCAAATTCCTTCTTGCAGAACTCCCCACCATTATCTGTCCTCAGCACTTTTATCTTCTTCTCTGTCTGGTTTTCCACCAGAGCCTTAAATTCTTTAAATTTGTCAAAGACTTCAGATTTCTTCCTCAAGAAATATATCCATGTATTCCTTGAGAAGTCATCTATGAATGAAACATAGTACGCAGACTTTCCCAGTGATGGAACTGACACAGGTCCAAACACATCACTGTGCACAAGTTCTAATATCTTGTTCGCCCTCTTAGCACCAGAAGGAAAACTCACCCGATTCTATTTCCCATATACACAATGCTCACAGAAATCGAAATCCAGAGAGCAATTAGAAATACCTTCTACCATACCATTTCTATGTATTATCTGAAGGCCCTTCTCTCCAATATGTCCAAGCCTTTGATGCCATAGCATGGTCTTTTCTCCAGAGACAGCTAAGCTTTCCGCTCCATTTTCAGGAACCACATAACTGTTACACCCATCAATAACAGTGCTACCTTGTAGCTTGTACAGAGTTCCAGTCCGAACTCCTCGCATTAATACGAATGCTCCCCGAACCATCTTGCAGGCATCTTTCTCGAACACTGTTTTTACACCTGCATCATCCATCTTGCTTACAGAAATCAGATTTCTGGCCAATGCAGGAATATGCAGAACACCAGGAAGTGTTCTAATCCTTCCACCTTGCAGCTTCAGCTTGACCTTTCCACGTCCGATGATTTTTGCCTTCCTATCATCCCCTAGGAAGACATCACCATCATATTTCTCATACTCGCAGAACCACTCCCTATGGGGAGTGAAGTGAAAGGATGCACCTGAGTCAATCAACCATGACTCATGAACTACATGTGTATTTGAAGAAGAAGCCAAATACACATCCCCACCTTCATCCGAGGTGGTTTTTGCCTCTGCAGAAGGAGCATCATCAGATCCCTTTCCTTTCTCAGGAGCTTTAGATCTGCAGTCCTTTTTGTAGTGCCCTTCCTTTCCGCATTTATAGCACACCTTTACAAACTTTCCAGGAGATTTAGATCTCCCTCTAGATTTAGATCTCCCACTCGAAACCTTATTCTTGTTTCTGCTCTGGGACCTTCCTCGTACAGATAAGGCATCTCCATTCTGACCCTCCATATTTCTCCGTCTCATTTCCTCCGACAGCAAGGCTGAGACAATGTCATCAAAATTAAAGGTAGTTGTATTGCTACCTATTGCAATAACCAGACTGTCCCACGAGTCTGGTAGAGAGCACAAAAAACTGATGCACTTATCTTCATCTGAGATTTTAATATCAACAGATGACAGTTGACTTACCACAGTATTGAAGGCGTTCAGATGCTCTGTCACCGAGTCTCCATCCTTCATCCTCAAGTTATACAGCTTTTTCCGCAGGAACAACTTATTCACCAGAGACTTAGATTGGTACAAAGTCCCAATTTTTTCCCACAAATTCTTCGCCGTAGCTTCCCCAGATACATTCAACAATACTGAATCTGAGACACACAACCGTATTGTGCTCTTAGCCTTCCGATCCAGCTTCTTCCAGTCTTCATCTGACATTCCCGTTGGCTTAGTACCCGGATCTACCGCGATCCACTGATCTTTATCCACCAGTAGATCCTCCATCTTGAGTTTCCACAACTCAAAACTCTGACCATTAAATTTCTCGATCTCTATCTTTCCGCCGCTCACCATCTTCTTTCACCGCAAGAATCGATCCCGCAGATCTCCCACTGAACAGGGTCTACCACAGGCCCGAGCAAAAAACCCTCAACAACAAAGGCGTCCCCTTGAAGCCGAAACAGCTCTGATACCAAATTTAGGTTTTAACCCTGAACAGAAATTATCTACACACGAATCTTATAACAGAAAATAAACAATAGCGAGAGCATAAAACATAAAACAGATAAACACAGAGATTTTCCCCTGGATCCCAAATCGGGACGACCAGCTTGATTTTTCATTATATTCCTTTTAGTGTTACAACACAAATATATACATGCCGAAGCATACATAAACCCCAATCCATTAACCCTGGATTAGAACATAACCATAGTTCCCTTGACCGGATCTACAAAATACCAGGGGCCGAAAACCATCGTACCCCAAAACCATTTGCAAACTCATGCACAAAACATGGGTGGGTCCGTGTATGAGTGGAATCGCATACCAAAATTTTTTCTAATAATCGTGGAAAGAATATGTAACATACCCAACAAGATCCATGTTGGTAACTATATTCCTCCCAATGGCTTTCGAGGCAAGAGACATGGAAGATATTGTGGATCTTGCTTCCCTTGGGAAGCTCCAGCTCATATGCTACCTTACCGACACACTTGATCACCTAGTATGGCCCATAGAAAAGTGGTTTGAGCTTTTCAGCTCCCTTCTCCTTGAGTGTGGCCTGTTTGTAAGGCTGAAGACGTAGATATACAAGATCCCCCACCTCAAACTGTCTCTCTATCTGACCACGGTCTGCATACATCTTCTGCTAGTTCTGGGTAGTAGCAATGTTGTCCTTTAGTGCCCTGAGTATGTCCTAGTTATCCTGAATCCATTCCTTTGCCCTTGGAGCCTTACTTGCCCCAAACATAACATCAGAAAATAAGAGTGCCTCATACCCATATAAGGCTCGGAATTGATTCATGCCAATAGAAATATGGTGAGTAGTGTTGTAACAATGCTCTCCCAAGTGGAGCCAATGCAGCCAAGTTTCATACTGCCACATAGTCTTTAAGTAGCCTTCAAATCTACTGTCATACACTATCTTGTCTGTCCATCTAAGTAGAGGATATAATGTTCCCAATTTTTAGCCTCAATCTAAAGGAACATTAGAAGTTAGCATATTTTCATTTTGTTGAATAAAATGGGTAAGGAGACACCTTAACCCCCTTAGATGGAGAAATACCCCTTCTCAGGAAAGGAGGGTGAATGCTACCGATTAGCACCCAAGGGGTGTGAATCTCATCTGGATCACTTTGACGTGGGCCATCTTTGACGACTAAGTCAACAACGTTGTCCAAGAGGAGGAATCTCCATGACAAGGCAGCGCAGTTTCAGAGGAGGCTCCACTTGCATGAGCTAGGTGGAAACTGTGGATGGGACCCATGGTGAGAGGAGTTCATTTGATTTATAAGGAGGATATGGCAGCCCATTTTCATTATGCATTAGCTTATCATTTTCGTTGGGTCTGCTAAGACTTGCATCCCTGAGCTGTTTAGCAGGGTTGCAATGTTCTTGAGCACAAGGGTGTTCCTAGTTGGGAATCCCTACCTCATCCTCAAGGAAGGAGAGGGTTTTGAGCTCCAATTCCTCATTTCAACATTTGGCCAAAGCTACCTCCTTTAGTGCAGCGTTTTCCTATTGGGCATAAACGTTGTGTTGCTGGGTGCAGCAATAGAGGAACTCATAGAGTCATTCTTTGGCTTGTTCTCTGGTGGAGAATTTGTTTATTCTTTGGAGGAGCAATAGAGGAGACTCCTGGGAATCATTTAAGATCTTTGGCACCAGGCCAATCATTCACCATCTCTCACAGCGCAGTCTAGTGCTGGAACTGCATTATTTCCATGCAGGCAGTGTTGGGAGAGTTCATAGAGCTCATCGGGGGGATTGTTCTTGAGTAGAGGAATCAACCTTCTAATAAAGAGAACCATTGGAGGAGGGAAATCCATATTTTAGATCTACCATAGCCTCATCATATGTATTCAGTGTTGCAGTGACATATTAACCCTAGTATTTAATTGTCACATTGTATTTTATCCAACATTTCTAGCAATCCCTCCTGGATTGGCTAGAAATCTTGTATTGGAGCCCATCTTTCCATTCTTGGGAATTTATTTATATCCTTTAGCCACATTACCATTTTGAATATAGTCAATAGCTGCTACTCTCATACAAATAGCACAATCATTTCTCTCTGGCATTTTGTGCAGTTGCAACAACTCATGTATTTCATTGCTTGATCATTGGAGATTGGTTATCATAGCTTGAGTGGTTTGTCCCTCATGATTTTCTTGTATATTACTACTGATATAATAAAATAATGTTGGCTGCATAACATTTCCCTCTTATGGTATATTCAGAATTGCAGAGTTTATGATTGTGTTCATGTATTACTGTAGGCTCTCTCTTTGAGCATTCTCTAAGGGACCTAGTTTGGGGAGATCTGAATAACCCATCTAGAGTCATTTCTCAAATTTTCAAATTGAAGTATGTTTAATGTGTTAATAAGGATCCAAGCCCTTTCGCCTATTTTTGCATTAGCTCTCTTATACAACGTCCCTCTAGACGCTATTGCAACAAATCCTAAAAAAGGGATATTACAACAGTATCGGTGAGCATCAACTGGCTCCTCACTTTATGCACAAGATTTAATGTCATTTAAAGAGGAGCTCATTAGAGAATTTTGAGGTTTAAAATGGGCCTCTTAAGGAAAATGTACAATCAAAATTCACTTTATGAGAACCAATCACATTTTAGGGGATGACATCATCCCTAATGGTTGAGGTGGCATTGCTTGAGTTAAAGGTACTCATTTGTCACATTCTCAATGGTGGATAAAAACTCATGGTTAACCATGGTAGTGCTCTAAGTACTTTTAAAGTCAAAGTAAAGTACTCATAATAAATGTCATTTCACACTTTTTGAATAAAATAATATTATTGTCATTTCATATTTCTTGAAAGAAACAATGTATGTCCCTATACATTTATTATATTATATTATTTTTATATAGTATATTAATTACATGTTATTATACAATTTAAATAATATAAATTTTAATTAATATCATATAATATAATTAAGAGTTTATAAATTTATATTTATATTTTATTTTAAATTATTTAAGTACAAAGTACAAATGCATTAGTTATTCAATGATAATGACTTTTTCTTGAAAAGATCATTCTTATTTATAGCACATCAATACCATTTTTTTATTAATTTGCTTGAAAGGCACAACTTTTGTAACTGAATTTAACTATGGTTACATGGATTGTAGGCAAAGTGAATTGAAAATTCATAAATACGATATTTTATCGGGTTTAGCTATTATTTTACATATTTCCGTAGGTTCATTTTAGACCTCAAAATTCCCCTAATGCTCCAAGGAGAGAAGATTTACAAAGGAAACAAGAAAAGGAATGATCTAAGAGGAGGTCTTCCTTTCTTCTTTTGCAAACCATGGAGGGTATCATTGCAAATTCTGAGGAGATAGAAAGAAACTTGTAGATTTTGAAAGTGCTCAGGATGAAGCAAGCCCTGAGCAACTAATGTTGCAGCATTCATCAATGGAAGATCCACAAAATAATACACGTTCATATCTACCTAGAGAATGGAGGAAGATGAGTCACCAAGGGAGGAGACCTTCAGTGATTTTATTTGGGAGTATGAATCTCAATCATGGAGATTCGAAGTGCACTTGGAATTCCAAGATTTTTTCAGACTCAAGGGAGCAAGATCCAGAAGCCCCAAAGGGAGAAAGAGAGATATATTCTTTCTATCTAATTTCGATGGATCAACAAGGTGCAAAGCCACAACTTGGGTGGAGGAGCTAGATGCATATTTTCAGCTACACCAAGTTGCAGCCAAGGAGGCCATCACTATAGCAGTGTTGCATCTCAAAGGTATGGCCCATGATTTGTGGTTTAAAATTTCTGTTTCATGTTATCATGCAAATATAAAAACCTATGATGAATTCACTAAGACTTTGGTGAAGAGGTTTGATAAAGACCAATGTGAAACATCATGTGTAAAATCTGAGAGATCAAACACCTTGCATGAGTTGGAGGAAAACATGAAAAAAACTCCACTCCATATTTCTAGAGGGGAAGAAAACCGAGATGATGACTTGCTAGAGGCAATACCCCCATTGTATGAAGGGAACTCTTCCATTTGTGATAATATGAAGATCCTTCTTTCAAAAGAAGACCGAAATCCATGGTCTCTCATTGAAGATGAGCATACTTGGCATATTGGTGAAGAGAATGTGCATAGAAGAACCCACATCGCTGTATCATTGGAGGGAGATCCATCACCACATGGAGATGAGAGGAGAGCCATTGCTTCCATTGGAGGAGTCCTTGTTTCTATGCAAGGGATTCCAAGAGATACCACATGTGGGGACCTAGTCACAAATCCTGAGCAACATATAGTAGCATTGGAGGATTGCGATATGGATGGAGGAGAAGAGGTGAAGGATCGACATTCAGAGGGAATGAGAATTCACCCTCATATTTTGAAGAGAGTTTCTTCACATAGGAGAAGGAATACACTTCACAGTGGAGAGAGGGACCATTCACTACTCTCATTTATACAGTCCATTTCCTATTTAGATGTCTCACTACAGGGAGGCATCCCACCTGGGAGGCCACCGGATTCGGCATTGATGAGAGGAATCTTGTTTTTGGATTCACCACTCTTGGATTCAAGAGAGGTGAAGGTTGCAGAGGATAAATACTCCACAGATTTGGAGAGACAAAGGACACTTCCTTTGAGGGAGGACTCTTTCACACATGGGATTAGATGGAGGTCACTCATGCTTACACTAATCAGGATTGGGAGATTCCTTTTGGGTGACAACTTCTCATGGGAGGCCAACTTCCAAGGGTCACCATTACTATTTGAGCATGAGGAGATGCATGATAGGCATGGCAGCATATTGGGGGAAGAATTTGGCATGGGGGATGTCAAAGTAGTAGGAAACAACATGAGGAGAGTAGAAAATTGCATATTACCAGCGCTGTCTCTGAGGAGGATAGATCCAGATTGGAGGTCTCAAATCTTAGTAGAGTACTCCAAGGATCTAGGTGCATGCATGATTTTGGATGACTTGGATATAGATGATAGGTACATGGTGGATGATATGGTCATCTATTATTATGACATAATCTTCTTGACTAGGGCTTCTAGTCTCAAAGAGAAACTATTACATGCAACACATGAAGACTTCCTAGCTATGCACCTTGATGCATATCTTGTCTTGCTAGAGGAGTTCACTTGGGAGAAAATTTAGCATGATCTATATCAGCATATGGGAAGATGCATAGCCTAGATTATTTTAGGGAGGTTGGCACAACCATTTCCCTACTCATTGGAGGTGAGGGATAGCATTCAGATGAGCCATTTCAGCTTAAGGACCGGAGTACATGATAAAGAAGGTATATACTCTCAATTTGATTTACCTTTCTTTAATTTATATGGGCAGCTTGATGAGCTAAGGATGAGCACATCTCCTTATGCTCCTTATTATGATGTACTTGTGGCCCATTGCAGCAATGAGAGTGGCCATTTTCATGATGGTTTGCGGGGGAAGCCACATACTTCTTGGTGTGCACCATTGGCACCAATTTGTACTTTCATGTTTTCACCTTATGAGATGTTCGTGGCAGCAAACAAGTGGCTGGGAAAGCACTTTTTGTTTTTAGTCCTGATGCAGGTAGGAGGCTCACTGTGTTGGTCCCATGAGTGGAGTAGTGACCCACTCTCTAGTTGTCTTATGACAACTTGTTCTCATTACATGTTTCTTCCTTGTGTTGCTAATGGTTATACATTTATAGGGAGCACTACTTGGAGAGTGTTGGAGGTATTGGGACAGCCCATTGGGAGCATGATTCTCCCCATTGTACATGTTTTAAATTTTAGGAGACACCATGGGCAAACCATGATTGCCACATTGCTACTTTTATCTTCTTGTGGGAGAAACCACTTGGAGAATTTGAGGGGGAATCTCATGGCTGATTTTCTTGATGGGGAAGCTTGGGCCATTCTTGGAGGCCATACCATTTCAGCCCAAGGATGAAGGCAACCCCATATTTACCACAAATGGAGGGAGAAACATCTTGGGAATCAAAAGCCCAACTCTCCATTCAACCCCAACACATTTCATAAACCAGGGGTTGAGATTTTTATTTGGATGATAGCATGGATGAGAGGATCATCATTGGGGACAAAATTTTCCCATGCATGTCATCACTCCTACCTTGAGGAGGCCATAGCACAGCAAGAAGGTTTCCACCTACACCTTCTATCTTTCCATGATGTGCACCATTCCAGTTTGCATACTTGGGAGGAAGCATTGGAGGACAGATTTGTTGTAGGATATCTTGAGCAATGGTGGAGATTGTTGATGAGGAGGAAAAAAAAGAAAAAGGGGGAGAAATTTTGTTCTCTCTATGCAGTTGCTTGAGGACAAGCAACATGTGGGAGGGGAGGACTGTAATGTTCCCAAATTTTAGCCTCAAGCTAAAAGGAACATTATAGTTTGCATATTTTCATTTTGTTGAATAAAATGGGTAAGGAGACCCCTTAACCCCCTTAGATGGAGAAATAACACTCATTGTGTGAAAGGAGGGTGAATACGTAGCTGTATTAAGCACCTAAGGGTGTGAATATGATCAGGATCAGTTTGATTTAGTCATCTTTGACTAAGTCAACAACGTTGTCCAAGAGAAGGAATCTCCATGACAAGGCAACGCAGTTTTAGAGGAGACTCCACTTGCATGAGCTAGGTGGCAAGTGTAGATGGGACCCATGGTGAGAGGATTTCATTTGCTTTATAAGGAGGAGATGGCAGCCCATTTTCATTATGCATTAGCTTATCATTTTCATTGGGTCTGCTAAGACTTGCATACCCGGGCTGTTTAGCAGGGTTGTAGTGTTCTTGAGCACAAGGGTGTTCCCGGTCGAGAATCCCTACCTCATCCTCAAGGAAGGAGAGGGTTTGAGCTCCATTTCCCTCACCTGCATTAGCTGCTTTCCTCTTGCAGCTACAATGTTTTCCCTTTTGGGCTATAAATGTTGTGTCATGGTTCATCGCAGTGAACTCGCAGAGCCATTCTCGTTTGTTCTTCGTGGAGAGCTTCGTCTATTCATTGAGGAGAAGCGTATTTAGAGACTCCCGGGCATAATTTTAGATCTTTGGCACCAGGCCTATCATTCACCATTTCTCACAGTGCAGTCTAGGGCTGGAACTGCGTTATTTTCATGCAGGCAGTGTTGGGAGAGTTCATAGAGCTCATCGGGAGGATTGTTCTTAAGTAGAGGGATCAACCTTCTACTAAAGAGCACCATTGGAGGAGGGAAATCCATATTTTAGATCTGCCATAGCCTCATCATATGTATTCAGTGTTGCAATGACATATTAACCCTAGCAGTCAATTGTCACATTGTATTTTATCCGACATTTCTAGCAATCCCTTTCGGATTGACTAGAAATCTTGTATTGGAGCCCATCTTTCCATTCTTGGGAATTTATTTGTATCTTCCAGCCACATTACCATTTTTCATATATTCAGCAGCTGCTACTCTCATAGAGACAACACCGTCACTGCTCTCCGGCATTTTGTGTAGTTTCAACAACTCATGTATTTGATTGCTTGATCATTGGAGATTGGTTCTCATAGCTTGAGAGGGTTTCCTCTCTCATGAATTTATTGTGTATTATTGCTGATATAATTATATAATAAGTTGGATGCATAAAATTTCCCTCTTTATGACGTTCTCGATTTGGCAGATTTTCATTATTGTGTTCATATATTGCCGTGCTTCCTTTCGAGCATTCTCTAAGGGGACTAATATTGGGGAGATCTCGAACAACTCATCTGTGAGTCATTTCTTTGGGATCAAATCTATGAAGCATTTGTGTTAACAAGGATCCAAGCTCCCTTCAACTTATTTTTGCATTGGCCTTTATACAGTCTTCCGGATACTATTGCGTTAAATCCGAAAAGGATATTACATGATAGCTAGTGCTAGGATTCAAATTAGTCCCCACCAACTAGAAAAGTTCTTGCCAAAAGCCACCCATGAAGCAGTTGTCCTGATCGCTCACTATGGTCCTTGGGAGACCATGGAGTCTAAATACATCTCTGAAGAAGAGCTCAACTACCTGTGAAGCAGTATAATGTGCAGAAATGGCAAATAAATGAGAGTAATTTGTTATTCTATCAACAACTACAAAGATAAAATCCTTACCCTGTACTGTCGGTAAGCCGGTGATGAAGTCCATAGAGATAATTTCCCACTTCCCATCCGGAATAGGTAGTGGCTGCAATAACACAGCAGGGTGGGTGTGTTCTCCCTTATTTTGCTGAAAAATGGTGCACTCTCTGACATGTCGGAGCACATCCTCCTTGAGACCCTTCCATGAGAATCTCTCTCTTATAGCTCTGTAAGTCTTTGTGAAACCTTGATGCCCGGCAAGTGGGGAATCATGTGATGCCAATAAGATCTTCTCCTTGAGCTTGGAATTCTTAGCCAAGAAGATCCGGTCTCGGTAATATATGAACTCATCCATCACTCTAAACCTCTCATTTGATACCACCCCATCAAGTATCTCACATGCAAAGTCATCTTTGGTATACTCAACTAAAAGTTGATCTTTCCAATCTGCATCCATGCCCCTCAAAGACAACGTTGTAGGCCTCCTGGATAGTGCATCAGCTACTACATTTCTCTTTCCCTTGACATACTCTATGTCAAAATCATAAGCTTAGATTTTTCTCACCCACTTCTATTGTCTCTCCTAGAGTTGTCTCTGTTCAAGGAAGAATCTAAGACTGTTATGGTCAGTCTTCACCTTCACCTTATTCCCCACCAAGTATTTCCGGAATTTGGCTAATGCATGCATGATAGCCAACATATCTTTATCATATATGGGGTAGAACTTCTCATGAGGGAGCAGATTCCTTCTCTCAAAGGCTATAGGATGCCCACCTTGCATCAAGACTACCCCAATACCTTCACCTGATGCATCACATTCTAGAACAAAAGGTTGAGAAAATTCAGGCAAAACCAAAATAGGAAAACTACTCATTACCTCTTTGAGCTTATCAAAATCCCTCTACGCTGTAGGTGTCCAATGGAAATCTCCCTTCTTTTTCAAGTTTGTGAGTGGTGCTTCTAGTTGTGAAAATCCTTTCAAAAACTTCCGGTAATAAGTGCATATGCCCACAAACCCTCTGAGTTCTATAACATTTCTGGGTTCAGGCCAATCTCTGATAGCCTGGATCTTCTCCTCATGTACCCTCACTCCACCCACTCCTATGATGTGCCCCAAATACAACATCTCTGTGAGGCCAAATTCACATTTGGAGAGCTTGGCATAGAATTGTTGCTCCTTAAGGATATGTAAAACTGTCTCAATATGCTACAAGTGCTCCTCCTAGATGCGGCTGTAGATAAGAATATCATCAAAGAAGACCAATACAAACTTTCTCAATTGACCATGGAAGATGTGGTTCATGCAAGATTGGAAAGTTGCTGGGGCATTGGTCAATCCAAAGGGTATTACCAGAAACTCAAAATGCCCATAGTGACATCTGAATGTTGTCTTGGGGATACCTTTCTCCCTCACCTTGATTTGATGATACCCGGATCTCAAATCTTTCTTGGAGAAGTATTTAGATCCCCTCAACTCATCCATGAGTTCATCGATCCTAGGTATAGGGTACCTATTCTTCATGGTCTTCTTGTTCAAGACCCTATAATCAATGCACATCCTCAATGTGCCATCTTTCTTCTTTACCAAGACCACTGAAGAAGCAAAAGGACTAGTACTAGGCTGGATGTGTCCTAGAGATAGCAGCTCTTGGATAGCCCTCTCAATCTCATCCCTATAAGCCTTGGGGTGCCTATAAGGAGTGGTGATTACTGCTTGGATCCCTTGTTCCAACTCAATAGTGTGTTCAAACCCTCGGTCAGGAGGTCTCCCTGGTGGGATATCTCCAAATACTGTAGAATACCGGTCCAAGAGAGACTGAACATCTGGATGCATTGGTGAATCCTTTCCCCTTACCTCTGATATATGTAGCTCCACTGCCCATTCAACATACCCTATGCATAGATCTGCCTCCATCTTGTGTGTTGAAATAACCTGAGGGGAGTATGTGTTTATACCCTTGATTTTTGATACTGGCCATCCTTCCCTCCTATCCATTCCATCTCCAAAGTTCTCCAATTAGTGGTAACTCTCCCAAGAGTGATTAACCACTGGACTCCCAATATGACATTGGTGTCCAAAATTTCTACCACAAAGAAGTGGTCTGTCAAGGTGTAGGTCCCCATTGTAATGGTTAGTGCCAGAACATACTTGGCACACTGCAGGATCATAGCTCCTGGGACCAAAAATGAGAATCCCTCAAACTCCTCCATGTGGATTCCTCTCCTTTGTACCAGCTGTGAATCAATAAAATTATGATTAACCCCACTTTCTATCAACACAGAGACTCTTTGCCCCATAATAGTACCTCTCACCCTCAAAGTCAGATACTTTGGGACCCCTCTTAATGCTGCAATAGCTCCCCCTCTTGGAGCAAAGTCTCCTATGGCTGGTACAACACTGGCATCCTTCTTGGAGAAGGTCTTGACATGATGTGTCCTTCCTGCAACACATTCTCCCTCCAAATCATGAACATGGATTGTATTCCTTGGTCCTGAGTAGGCCTCCTGCTGCAATAATTTTCTTGCCCTGGGCAAGATGTGTTGTAGGTCTCTAGCTTTCTCCACAGCTTCAAGGAGTGTCGTTGGTTTAGTGGATTTGACCAACCCCTGAAATGGTTCAGCCACCCCATTAATAAACATGCATACCTTCCTTCTCATAGTGAGGTTGGATACCATCATTGAAAGTTGCAAATACTCAGCAATATAATCCTCAAGATCTCCCTCCTATTTGAGCTTGGTTAACTTGACAAAATGGGCTTCCGGATCTCTTGGATCAAATCTCTCCACTATATTCTTGGTGAAATTTGAGTATGAAGTGATGTGATGATGCCCAAGTGTGGTCAGTCCATGAAACCGCCATTCTTGAGCTTCCCCTTCTAAGTGCATCACAACTATCTTGATGGATTCTATTTCTGAAACCCTGTTGAGCTGGAAGTAAGTGTCCAGCTTCTCCACCCAAGCCTTGGTTGTACACTTAGGTGTCCCATCAAATGTAGGCAAGAAGAACCCTACTATACTACATTGTAGGGCTGATCCTTGCATCAATCTCTCCTCCTTTTAATGAGGATTAATCCTCCTTCCATCCTTGATCCGGAAAAACTCTTGAAAGCTCAAGTGCTCCTTGAACCTTTGAGATTGGAGTTCATATTATTCAAAATAATCTCCCAGGGTTCCCTCATTATCTCCTCCAGTTAGAAATTAAGGCATGATAGAGCGTTTTGGTGTAGCTGAATGCCCCATTCCATTTGAAATGCTGGTGCTTGCCTCATGGAAAAACCCTATAGAATCCCCTTCATGCCTCATCTCCTTGAGGCCCCTTGCAATGTTATGCAGGGTCTGAATTAGAAGATTCAAAATATCTTCCTCCTCCATGCTGGAGATATATTATCTCCATAAGCTGAGCCAAGATCAGAGCTTTGATACCACTGTAATATTCCTTTCTAGGAATAGCTGCAATATCTTCAATGAGGATGCTGTATAAGGAAAAAAATGCAACAAAAATGCACAACAGGACTTGGATAATATTATATATGTTGTATGTAGCTTAAATATGAAATTGCATCAGAAAAAAAATCGTTCTAGCTACGCTAAACAGATCTCCCCAACTCATATATGCTCAAAAGCACCCCAATCTCACAACTTCACAAAATAGAATTGTTGGAGACTGCAATAGCGTAATTTTTATTAAAAAATCTACCGAAAAATATCATTTAATACATATATATATCTTTCATTAATCATAGAATCAGAAATGAGAGATTTGACCTCTTTTACATGCACATCAGAACATCCCGGCAAGGGTTTCTGGAAAAATAGCAATATAAAATGCAGCACTGCAGAAAATAATGCATCATAGTGAAAATCTGTATTAGAAAATAATTAATATGATCTAAAATATATGAATAATACAAAAATTGGCTCAAGGCCTTCTTCAATAGACCTTCCAAAGTGAAATAGACACCTCCTCCTCCAATACAAGCACAAAATAGGAGGGTTTAACCCAGCAGCTACTGCACCTGCAGAAAAGACGCAGTTACTAGAAGTGACTACACTGTAGAAGATGCGGAATGGATATCCTCGAGTTAGATGATGAAAAATAAGCTCAAGACCTTCACTTTTGATCTCACAATCATCTAGACCAAAGGTGAAGATGGAATTCCCGCATGAGAATTCTTTTGCACTAAACAGTGCCGCAACTACAGCTAAACAGCTGGAGCTTGCAATCAGTCAAAATACCAAATAAATATGATTAATGAATGATATCCTTGCTGCTATCTCCTCCTTCTTATCCTTGGTGAGCTTCCTCACCCCGGACCCCACTCATTGATGAGGTGACTTCCTTGAGAAGATTCCCCTTTCAAAACTGCACTGCCCTAGTTGGTTTCCCTCTTGTAGCAGCGTTGTTGACTTGGTCAACTAGATCTAATTCACTAGCATTGTCCTCTTTCACACCAAGGTGGCTTTATTTTTCCTCCTAACTTGATCCCTTTTCACATTAGGATTTTTTTTTATTGAATTTCTACTCTTCTACTACAAAAATGGAGCAAGTATAATATTCCAAAAATTCCAACAGCAAGCACACTGTATATTACATTAACAAATTTCCCTCCTTCCAAGCAGGACATAAGTCCGGGAGGAAGAAGAATTAGTGACTACACTTGATGTAGGTATTCTTCGACAAAGTAAAGTCTAACACTAATATTTTACACATATTTGGTTTTCATGGTAATGAAGGACCAAGGTAATTGTTGTTGATTTGGTGCAATTTTCGTGGACAAAATATTATGAACACAACCAAATATTGGATGCATTTTTGTTTTGTTAGGAGTGAAATATTTCGAGTCTGCCCAAATTTGATTAAAAAATGAAGTACAAATATTTTGTACAGTTCTGTTGTTGTTGCTATAACACCCTCCAAAATTTTGGCCTGCACCCAAATTTCAAAGCCTCCTTTCATCTTACATACTGTCGTTGCAAACATTAAGACTTGTTACATGTGTTTTCTCTAAGTGTTTTGGTCCCATTCGTGAGAAAATCAAAGTGTCGTCCTTTGGCATGTGGAGTGTGGCCCGTTGCAAAAGGCTAGTTTTTGGTGGTTTCAAGAGGTAATCTTTGTGTAAATGGGTTGATCGTACCATGAAAACATGTGTCACTCATTTCCAAAGTTTCAAGCAATGTAGCATACGTGTTGTCACTATTATCGCAAAGTGTATCTTTGGTGTTGCACTTGGTGTAAGCCCATCACGAAGTTGTCACAATGAAGGAAGTATGTTTTTCATGTGTTCTAAGTGAACTATGTTGTGTCACCAAGTGTTCTAAGTGTGTAATCACAATCAAGACTTGTCAACGTTTACATCAGCTGCATGAATCCCACACTTAGTCAAATTTTGAATACTATTCTATGAAGTAACCTAGCCTCATTCAAACCTCCTGAACTACATATTTTGCAGTCTCAGCCCCCAAGCTACAACTCTACCTCTTAGCCCTACATAATACATAGTTTCTGCCTTCCAGGACTGTGCACTACACAATCATAGTGCTCAAGCTCAACCTCTGACATCAAAATCTGCACAATTTCTCTTTGCTTCCTTGTCATAATGGTGCATTGCGTAGTCTCAAGGTTCAGGGCTCAGCCCTGAGTCGCTGAAATACACAATTACACAATCACCTGGCCTTCTCTGCTTTCCAGAACAATGCAGTGAGAAAATCAATGCTCAAGGCCTCAACCTAGCTCCTTAAGCTCCCCAACTGCACAATCTTCTTACAAAATCTAGCCTAAACTACGCATTGCACAGTCTCAAGGCTCAAGCCTGACCCTTGACTGTCTGAGCTGCGAAATTTCATAGTCACTGAGCCTCTCCCTTGGCCTGCCACCTGGTTCTGACTTAGTCAGTGGATCATCATGCAACATCTTAGACTAGGGATTTATCAGACTAATGCCATCTTGTCATGAGTGAAGTGCAGATGTAAGTACTCTATCATACTATGACAATATGAATAAGAATGAGATCGAGAAGGAGAACATGCTAGAATACACATTTGTATTTGAGGATGCAAGTTGATCAATCATGAGAAAGCAAAGAGACATTATTTTGTGACCACAACTCAAGCCTTGATGACAGTGAAGACTCCTAATCTCTAAGCCATATGGAGGTGAAAAGAGATAATTCACAAGAATAGATACACCAACAAGCAACAAAGAATGGATTGACATTTCCATGTCAGCATGCAGTCCATGCTCTTAGTGTCATGTCATATCATGTCACGAGTCATCATATGTCACATCATTTTAGTGGATTATGTAAATTATTATTCAAAAAATGTATTGTAAGTTGGAAGTCCAAAGAACATGCACATCATATGAATAGTCGTATAAAGTCGAAAAGTCATAGGGAAGTCAAACAATCATGAGGGTAGTCAAAGAGCCACAAGGGATGTGAAGGATCACCCCATTGGTTATATATACACTCTCATTGTACAAGAAAAGGAATTTTTACCATGGCTCCCCCCATAAGGCATCAAAGAGACAAGTTATTTCTTTTGGGGAGCAAGTAGTGGCTTCAACACTCCATTATTGGAGCTAGTGGTTTTCGTTGTATACATTTATCCTGAAACTTTTACTTAATATATGAAGACTGATGGCTAGCACGTTCTTCATGCATGGATTATGAATATTTGTAAGATTCTTCTGTGAATGTTTTCAATTCATACTTGTTTCCACCTGTACTAAAGTATTTGAACTATTTCTGTTATTTTAGTACTTATCATATTGAGAGTGTGTTGTAATGGTTGCAATGACCTTCACATCTTTGTGGAATATTCCATTGGATGTTAGACGAATCCTTCATGTTTCCGTGTGTCTCTACTAGGTTGGTACTAATACCTCTCAATTAGAGGCTCACTTTCTTTTCCCCTCCGTAGTAGAAGAACCTCGATACATTTGCAACCGAATAGTCACTAGGCACACTCGCTTTTTGAAGGCACATATGTGATCCTCTCTCTTGTTGATAGTTAGAGCCAATGCAAGCGTTTAAGAAAACGATAATTGGTTCGTATTCTGGATGGGGCTCCTATCACAAACGATGTGAGGTCTAATTGGGACCACATATCGGGAGACCCCTTTGAATGTTGGCAGGTCCACCATTGTCAACAATTTTGTACAAATATATATAGATTAGACATATGCTTGCAAGTCTCGTTCAGTGATGAAGTCATTTATTGAGCTATAATTGGTAAGTTATGGGAGTGGACTTGTTCACGACTCTTTGAGGGAGCAACATGGGAACAAGTTTGAAACTTTGTGTTCCAAAAAGTTGTTCCTATAGTTCGAGAGATTGTACCATATCATGACCTTGGAATCAATATAAAGAGCACAAGAGAACATCTCTAGGATGTTCTAGATGCCACTGTAAATAATGCAGCAAGCACAATTTTAAATGACAACACAATTTTTAATGATAGGTTTCTCAAGTTCCTAGCTAGCTATAACTTTCCTTGTTATTGGAATTAAGTATTGGGAAAATGTAAAGCATAACTTCACCCAACGATGTAGATATGACATTTCACTCAATATAAACACAAAAGGAGATGAAAATATTGCGGAATTCACCCAGCGATGCTATAAACTTCAAATCCTCCTGCACCTCTATTCTCGTAAGTGGAATCCATTAAATGTATGTTTATGATATGTAATGAAATGGGTATATAATAGCCATTTCATAGTTTAATGCATTTCTTTTTACTATTAGTCGGTTAGAAAACGAAATTGTTAAATGCTTGTTGTTAAAAGATAAAAGATAAACGACTAAAAACACATGTGACTGCAAGGACAAAACACATTTCTGATCATGAGAAAATAATGTTAAGATTACAAAATTTTAATGGTTGATAAACGATAACATAAACCATTATAAATTTAACTATAATCTTTATAAACAATAAAAATGAAATATATATTTTTTAATCAGATCTTAAATATAAATAATATTTGTGACCAACCATTTAGCACGTTAGATATAAACCATTATTATTTCCTAATTCTAGGATTCAATCTTATAAATACATATATGTTTGGCTTAATGGCAAGTTTTGTTTAAATGGTTGAGTGTTTTGTCTCGTTAATTTATAATGGGTATAAGTTTTGTTCCATTAAATTTTGATTTTATTATTTTTTAAATATATTTTTAATTATATATTAATTTAATTTATTAGAAAATATGCGTTTTATAATGGTTAAGAGTATGTGTTTTCTCCTATAAAGTTACAAGTTCAAAATTAGAGAGAGTAGAGTTTGTATGCTTTTGTAGATTTAGTAGTCAAATAAATGGAGATGAGTCCCTTGTTCCACAAACAAAGGGGTTTCATACACTAATTCATGTGTCGCTTAAGAGTGACCTTAAAATTAGATAATAATAATAATAATAATAATAATATAGTCAAATTGTAATTTTATGTTTTTTATTTTTTTAAATATGTATAAATAAATTCAACTCACTTATAATATTAAAATTATGTAAATTTCAAAGGGTGTTTTTAATAAATCTTGAACAAATTTTAAATATCATTATTAAAAAAAATAAAAATAAATAAAAAGTAGAAGATATAAATAACAACTTTTTGTTTAGACTCCATCTTAAACACATATTTACAAAGGGTTGAGAAGGATCCATTCTCTTGATATGTGAACCTTTTTTAGAGTGGAAAACTTCAAAAAATGTTTGCACCTCAAGAGATTTAATCCTCTTCAAAATGGATCTATATTGGTTCTATATATACATATAGCATGTGTAACTTTTCATTTTTAAAAATGTATTTTTGAATGCATAAATGGATACACTGCCTTCAAATTCTACTTGAACATTTGTATTGTGTAAACTGCACCATTTAAATTTGCAATTCCAACAAATCTTTGCTAGACAAAATTTAAATTTGGAATTAATGGCTCCAATAAAATGATTTTGAATTAATTTTAAAATTTTAAAAGTCCAGATACCTAAAATTCTAAAACAAACCCCCTTATTTATGTCTATTGAAGGTCACTCTAGCTAAAGACGGTCTTTATTTAATCTCATTATTAGCACATATTGAATTTAGTCAATTCATCTATACAATTATATTTTTTGCGCCCTAATGCCCATAGCCCACATGTTTCTCCACATTACCTTGCATGTTATAGGACTTAATGTGTAAAGAACACCACTTAAATTTGCAATTCCAACAAATTTTTGTTAAACAAAATTTAAATTAAAAAATGGAATTAATGGCTCCACTAAAATTACTCCCAATTAATTTAAATTTTTAAAAGGAGATAATTAAAATTATAAAATAAAATCCCTCTTTTATGAATATCCCGGAATGTGAAGGTCACTCTAGTGAAATGTGATCTTTATTTAATCCCATTATTGGCACATAGCTTTAGCTAGTTCATCAATGCAATTACATTTTCTGAGCTCAAGGACCTATGGTAATGTTTCTCCTCATTACCATGCATGTTATAACTTGGATATAATATGTATATAAGATTTTTGCATAGTGGTATGATTAGAAAAAATGATTCAGCTAAAAAAGATAGTTTGAGCAACAACTATTAACATCGACACAAGTATCAAACTCTATCTTTGCACCTTTAGGGGCAGTTTCTAGTTTACTTTCTATGGAAATATGTAATTTCTCCACTACATATTATAAAATTTATTAATGGTGTGTAAAAATAATATTACTTTTATTATATGACGTGTAACTCATTTTATTTATTTTCAATTGATATGTAATATTTAAAATAAAAATATATTAACGTTATCCATAAATAAATATTTTAATGTGCATATTAAATCACATAACAGTTTATCAACTTTATATAAAGAAAATAAAGTAGTTTAATTTTTTTTTTTTTTTTTTTTAACATTCACCTTTTATTGTGAGAGAGTTGTTAAGGTAGGTCATTTTAGCATCAAATATATATAGAGACAAAAATATCCAAAGAGTTCTTATTCCATTAATAAGTTTTTTCTAACCCAAAGTATGAGGGATATTTGTCATTCCTTCAATGTTTAATATAGGGTTGGCAAGTAACATTTTAAAAAGTATTAATAACAAAAATAATATCCCATGATATATTTGCTACTTTTGAATATAAAAGGGTTATGGGTTAACATTTTAATGTAGAGAACATGAATTATAAATAAAATCCAATGTAAAATGTGTATATAAAACTAGCGAAAATACAAAATTTCTTAATATTTTCTCAAAACCATCATACATCCATCTTAACTCTAGAGCATACATCCATATACCAAGAGGCTATTAGAATCATATCTCTTAAGATACAAACCTTACAATTCCTCAAATTTTACATTAAAAAAATGCATATTGAAAAATTTAATCCCTCTTAGTACTTGATAAATCTAAAATTAAAATAAATCTTCTTATACAATTAAATTAATTGTTATATATTCTAAAAAATATACATAACTTAATATTAATATTTTCTCTAATATGTAATTTAATCCAATTAAAATAGCATACTTATATCATACTTAAATTCTATCCAATTAAAATATAATACTTATATTCTATTTTAAAAATATATAAGCTTTAATTTAATATTAAAATTTTAATATATTTTACTAATCTAATCTATTAAAGTTAGAATTTTATATAAATATGTGTTTATAATAATTAACATAACAATCCATGTTTTTATATATAATATATTATTTTAATTTTAACTTTTTTGGAAAAATGCATTGATAATTATATATTAATTATCAATATAATAATACATGATATTATCTTTAACTATTTTTTTCCACATGTATATTATTAATCATAGACATTATGATCAACATATTCATAGTCAACCACAAGCATAATAACCATAGTCAACTTTAACATAGACATTAATATAATCATTATAATTAATCAATTTAATTTTAATAACTTTGCATAATAAATTTAATATGACTTAATATTTAATTTTTCTCAATATTTATCTTTTAATATAATTTTTACAATTTGTTTTTGCAATGTAACTATATTTCAATTTAGTTAAACTAGCTCAATTATAATCATCCATAGTTAACATGGTCATCCATAATGAATATGAAAACATATGCATGTATAGTTAGACAAACATGGTCAATAAGGATCAATCATAGTAAATCACATTTGACCATAGACAACCCCAATAAAAAAAATTGAAATCACATTATGACAAATAAATATCAACCTCAAAATGTTAATAAAAAAACATTAGAATCTAATAAATAGAAATTGGTCACACTATAATGAACAACAATTAACATGGCATGTGATGAGAAAATGAAAAATATTCACATCACATTGGGGTGAAAAAAATATCAACATTGCATAATAATAATAATAATAATAAAACAACACCACAATAAGAAAAATAAACTTCAATATTGTCTACACACAATTAACTGAGTTGAATATTGTCTACACACAACGAAAAAATTTCATGGGTCGCTCGGCACATATCTTCACGGCAGAGAAGATCTTTAATTTCCTCATCTAGACAAACAAGATCTTCTTTGTTTCACTATCTAGAAAATTTAGTTACTGGGATGAAAAATTTGACCAGGCTAGTGTTGAAAATTTTAGGATTCCATGAATCACTTCCAATCAATTTTTTCCAACTTCAAAACCTAATACATTTAGATCTATTTGGTTGCTTTCAACTGACTAAACTGCCATATACATTTCTAAGTTATTGCAACTTCAATATCTATCATTGCAACACTGCTCTAACTTATCAATCCCACTGGATACTTTGAGAGAAATTTCCACACTTGAGTACGTTGACTTCAGAGGTTGTGCTAAATTGGTATGATTGCCAGAGAGAATCGCCTACCAAAGGAATTTAAGATATATTAATTTAAGAGGTACTAATTTATTACAAATACATGAGAACCTGGTAATACTTGACAAGTTACAACAACTGACAATAGGGATCCCAACGTTAACAGAGTGGCAACTTTCTGTGAGTAAATTAAAGGGCTTAACAGAGTTGGTCCTAATTAAATGCTCTAGTCTAAAGCATATATCTTACCAAAAGGAATTGCTTCCTCCAATATAAAAGTTTTGTTTTTAGAAAGTTGTCCTCTATCAAACTTCAATTTTGAGGATTAGGGGAATGCCAAGATTGAAAACTTACATTTAAGAGTTGAAATGAGGATTCTAAGGGATTTCACTTTGAAGAACACAATCATATCATAAATATTCATTTTCGAAAGTGTCTATCCTAGGCTCGAATGTATGGTTATTTCTAGGAGTATTAAGCTAATCTAGGTTACTGCCTTGCCATCGGGACTAGTAAGCCTAAATATGCAAAAGTGTGGAGGATTGAAGATATTAACAAGTCTTTCTAATTTAGGAAACCTTAAATTCATCAATATAAATGGGTGTGTTAGACTGGAAACCCTAAATGTAGAAGGACTAATATCATTGGAAGAGATCAAAACAGAGAAATGTTGGAAGCTGCAGAGGATGGAAGGATTGAGTCAACAAAGCAGGAATAGATGAATTGTCTAAACATTCCAACATACAACAGAGTTATCTGGAATACATTTGTGAATTTTTGGTGAGTATATGGTCTTTCATTATATCAATGATTTATTGAGACAAAAGATTGATCAACTCAGTATAATGGAGATGGTAATTATGTCCATGATCAATTTAGAATTGACACATATTTTTAAAAAAATGTATACTCTTGATTTTTGTTTTCGTGGTCATGTCTCGAGAAGACAAAGGCGTTTAGTGTATCTACTGATTTTTCCCATTGCGATCATATTTGTGACTCTTAAATGAGGATTTTGGAATCAGTGCATAATTGTGCGAGGAAGGTCTGATCTTGCAGGTGGCGTCGAGGTCGTGTATGAGCTTTCTACACAGAACCATGGTCGGTATGAGTGCAGACTTCATGCCTGCATACCTGACCCATCTACTAAAATCCTCCATGAGGTGAGTCATATACTCCACTTTTGGAATGATCTTATTTTGGTTGTAAGTGTGTGATAATGTATGGGTAAATAGGTTTTACCGGTGGGGGAATGTTGGTACGGTTTGGCTACTGTAAGAGTGTGTTCTGGGTGGGTTGGTCCAAAGTTTTGAAACACAGTGCAAATTTTAGAGAACGTTTAGGTTTTTGGGGGGCTCTTTTATGGTCTGGTGAGGGATGGTCTGTAGGGTCATGAAACTGCATCTTGGTGTTGGATATGGTATGAGGAAGGGTGAGATGTAGCTGTGGGTTTTAGTAGTTTTGTTCTTAATATGACAGTGGATGCATATGAGATTGGGATGATTGTATTGCTGAGTGCTACCGTGGTGCTCATTCTACATGCAATGTTTAAGATTCATATTAAGTATTTAACATATAGGGCCAATGAAAAATAGGGGGAATAGGCTTCCCCTGCACGAGACAAATAAGGTTGCAGAAACTCAAATTTCTTCATATCAATCTAGATGGTTTGTTCTCTGGCATTGGTGGCTGGATTCTTTTATCACCTCTAGGCCATGTAAAGACTTTGGTTTTCAGTTATGCTTTAGATGGTGGAGTTGGTCCGGTTTTGTATGCTGTTGTTGCTGCCATGTTTGAGAGGTTGTTCTGATCGTGTTGGCTTGAACATATTCTCTGGTTTTTTCGACGTCTTTCCAATTCCACCACCTTGTCTCCAGTGAGTTGTACTTTTCTAGTGGGCTGGAATGTTTAAAAAATTCCGGTCATATCACTGTCTCATTGATCCCGAGACCCTTCACAAGTATATATGACTTTGCTTGGTCATATTTCCAATTGCCGGTGTTAGGGGGCGAGTTATTTATGGAGGTACTCATACCTTGGTACTTTTCGAGGCTCATTTGGACATGGTTTCTATATATCCATATTTTTTTGGCCTGGGTTGGCGGCTCCTCTTTATGGAAACTTAGCAACCTTGAAAATAATACATCACACTTATATTTGCTGAAAATAAATTCATGTCATTGAATTTGAACATGCAAGATCCTCAATTGGAACTTCATTTCATTACATATTATGAGGAAAAAGAAAAATGTACAATATTTCTCCATCCTACAAGAGAGTTTAATCTCTGACATATAAATCGAAAAGGTTGAATCACATTAAATGTTGGCAAAATAAATTCATATCCAGTGGTTATCTCCACTATTCCAATACCTTTGTATAATTGGAATTGGTTGCCTTGATAACAAAGAAAACAAAAATTTATATGCATTCGAATCTACAATTGATTGGCCAATTTACACTTATTTTAGTGTTGTCATAGCATAGATTTATGTTAAATATCAGCCTCAAATCAGTGTTAAAAATCAGCCTGAAATATGTGTTAAAAATTAGCCTCAAATCAGTTGTGTCATGGCACAAATCTCTATTAAAAATCAACCTCAAATTAGTTGTGTCATGGCACAGATATGTGTTAAATATCAGCCTCTAATCGACTTCATAGCAAGCTGAAGTTGTAGAGAAGTCCATATCACTAGTTTTTTTTTTCTTTTTCTGGGAAGTTAATTGTTTCTTGGAGGCACAACAAACCACCCATTCTTCTTCCTATTAAGAATAAAATAATAAGGAAAGTTTTATACCATTTCTCAACCATTTTCAAGGGAGCTACTTACTGAAATAAAATAAATGAAGTAGTTCATACCTGAAAAAAAATTGTGCACTCTTAGTATCTCTTCACTATCACTTGCCTTGTGTTGCCTGATTCCCCACAGTGTCTAGTACAAACTCAAATGGTAGGCCAAAATATATTGTGGAATATCCAAATACACTTGCTTCAACACCTTGACTTATACCTGTTGTTAGTGCTGCAAAAAATCCCACAACTTTTAGAACCAAGAAATTTTTTAGAATGTCAATAAGTAACTTAAAAGCAAACTATCAAAAGGAACATGTCTCAAATGAGTTTTCATAGATCATTATTCGTTCCTAGGTAAAAATTTGATGAAATGTTGAATATTCATTGATACCAAATAAAAGGTTAATACGTAAAAAATATATTAAACATGAGTTGCTTCCTGAAATTATCCATGAAAAATACAATCTAGTTGACCATAAGGGGGTTATGAAGAGGGGCTTTGTGGTTTTGGGTAGAGCCAGCCACTTTTACAAACCTTGATATTTAGAATTCAATCCTGCTACCGTTTCTGGAGATTTCAGAAGGGGCTTATATCTAATTAAATGGCATATTGTTTGACATATATTAAAACACATTTTAAATAATCCTTCTCATAACTGTGGGTATATCAAACTGTATGGCTGTGATTCTCGTTAATTAGCTGGAATGAGTTAGATAGCCTAGCGCATCTCTTTACATGGATGATATTATAATTCTTAAATTTCTCAGGAGTTTAGATGATAAAGGTTCTAGCTTCTGTCAAGTTATAAATCTGATTTACTTATTATGCAGAGGGCCAAATGTTTAAAATACTGAATATGCACACTAATAAATTGCAGATTTTGACATCAAAAGGGAACACAAGATTGTTTTCTAATATTGTGTGAATCAATTTCAAATTTGCAGATTGATGGTAAAGAAAAGATATAAGTATAATTAGAGATTGAGAGAGATGTGTACTTGATATTTTCAAGTCCAAGGAGAAGGCAACTTTCATATTTTATTCAAGCTATTATAAAAAATGGAACTTCCTATAACCAAACAAGGAGTAAGTTATTTGTAGAATGATGGATTGTTAATGGCATTAACAGCCTACTAGTAATTAGCCTACACCAAGTTTAAATAGATGGTGAAATATGCAATAGAATAATTGTAGATGGTGAACAACACCACATTAAAGATGACAGTCAAGTATATTCAAGCATTGAAGACCTTTGTATTTTGATTGACATTGTTAATTTGCAGATAGAAGAAGTAAAATAAATGGTAGAAATGATTACAACCAAGAGGGCAACAATAAAATTCTTGGATTACAGAAGATCCCAATGTTGAGAACACTTGAAAATTAAACCCAGTCTTCAAGTTTGCAGATTGAATCAATTTCAAGTTTCCAGATTGACAGTAAAGAAAAGACACGAGTACAGTTAGAGATTGAGAGAGATGTGTACTTGATATTTTCAAGTCTAAGGAGAAGGCAACATTCACCTTTGTAATATGAGGGGGAGGATGTTTACCTCTATAACCAAAACAAATATCACTCCTTGGTGAACATGATGATGAAGATGATGTGAGGAGAATGATGGAAGGTCTCATGGACTATATGAAAATTCCAGAACATAAGAAGAAATTGTTGAAAAATAGTGAGGCTCGAGTGCCTTGCGATTTTAAAACTGAAAAAGTTTATGTGAATGCAGGTTTTGCAAATGATGAAGGTGGACAACCATTAACAACTATCATGAAGGAGGAAGGGAAAGCATCATTGTCTCTAGGAAGCAAAGATATCGAGACTTAAACAAATGCAATAAATAGTAGCAAACTTGTAACCGTAAAAAGGAATGTGATTCATGGTGTAGTTTCCATAAAGAAAGTTGTAGATGCTAAGGTAATGGAGTTACCTTTAGAAAATTGAATTTTTCTAAATGACTGTAAAAATGAGATGATAGGCGAGGAGAAAAATGTTGACCTTGAAGATAGAAACTTAGATAATCATATAAATAAAGACTTGTCCAATGAAGAAAAAAAAATCCCATGAAAACAATCAAAGGGATCCCTAAAAATTGTTGGAAATATCAACAATACTAAAAACATTATAAGACCAAAGATAATACAAGTAAAGGTGATTGAAAACATAGTGAAATCAATATACCAAAAGCAAATGTCCAACTAGTGTTTTAGAATCACAAACCTAGAAGATTAGAATCTGCATAAGAGAATGCATGAATTACTTTTCCCCCACCCATAAATGAAGGGACTAGAGCATGTTTTTATGGAGGGATCCCTGGATCCTGCAAAGCAAACAAATTATTCTCTTATGATCCTTCTCATGCCTTTTTTATCCAACTCACTGAAGGTAGAAGCATCTCTAGTAAACTAAAATATTTATTGTTGTGTCTTTCAAGCTTACCAAGAAAATAAACATTGAAATTGATGGGCTGCTTTCTTAAGATGGAGTACTGAAAGAAAAATAATATGCATATGGCTATGTTGACACCCGCAGAAGTCAACAAAGTTGCAATATCCATGGCTTCTCAAGGTATTTAAATGTTCTTTCATCTTTCTCATACCTGAAACCCAACAAATCTGAGAGTTAAAAAAAAGGTCTATCTACCAAATAGAAAAACATAATAAACCTGAATAAAACATATTATTGTTGGAAATCATGGAGCACCGTTGATTTACCTCAATGAAAATCTATCTAGATAAGTTTCCCTGTCAATCAGAAGCCACTTTGGAAACTGATCAGGGATCCAAGAAAATACAAACTAGATTTCACAAATGACTGAAGTGAGCCATATCCCATATGCGTCATTCATAGGATGCATTACACGATAATGAAGAAGAAGCCAATAACCACAAGCCAGAGTATGATCACCATCCAGTATGGATTTATCCTGCTAGAGGGATTAGGAAAATTTCTTGACAGAGGCTGCCTTGCTTCATCAATTCTGTTCAATTTAACCCATTATCAAAACACCATGGATTGCACTAAAAAATATAATAATTTACAACAATTTACTTTACCTTTCAAACTAAAATAATGAAAACCAATCACACCAATAAAACAATACTTCATGCATACATTTCATTATAAACTTTAAAGACACTATCCAGATTTCCACCTGAAACAAAAGCTAGTGCAGATGGCACATGATGATTAATATTTACCAACCATCCTATATAACCACTAGGAGAGGGAGGAACAACAGGTTGAAATGGTTGAAAACATTTTCATGAAATGTTGCTAAGCAAAGCTAGATACAGTTGGACCAATAAATGTATGATGCATATCAAAAGGTGAAGAAACATAAAGCAAATATTCAATATGTTAATCAAAACTATGACTTACACTATATGTTGTAGGAAAGGGAGGAAAATCCACACGGTTTGAAGCTATACCCGTAAGATAATTGTTTCCTTGAGATGGAGTTCGAGCTCCATTTGCAGGCTCATAGTTGTGATCCATAAATATTGTTGTGACATTTGGATTAGATCGAGGATTTTTGCAACATCGATGCTTCAAATTAATATTGTAGAAAAGAAAAACGTATATAGGAATACTTTAGATGGTTGTTATAATTTTCAATAGATTCATGGCGAGGTTTTAATGGAAAGAAACAAATTTAAAATCAAGAAGTCGTCTTTTTGAGGTTCTAGAGAAAAAGTGAATCAGTTTTAATATGAAAGGACTAGAAATTTACAACCTCTGATTAATGAGTATTCTGAGCCTAGAATTTTCCATAGCAGGGAAGGTCAGCTTTTGTTGGATGGCATCATTGCTTTCAGTAAGCTTTTTAATATTCAGAAATGCAAGGGTCTATTGAGCCTTTGTATCTTGAATATAGTATTTAAGTTCCTCATTTTCCCGCCATGTAACCAACTAATTGTTTAGACGATTACCAAAGCAGATAAAATCCAATATATGGAAGTGAAACAAAGTAGACATGAATATACTTGAAGTCGTCCAAGGTAAGAAGGTCTACTAGCTGAAGGTGGACATCTAGACTGAACTCTTTGAACACTTTCATGTCATTTCCCATTATATCCACAACTCTTAACGAATATTTCCTACAAAATCATAATTATATTAATTTAGAATCTTTAACTCAATACTATTAAAGATTGACCACTACGTCCATATAGCATGACAAAAATTCAAACAAAGAAAATAGATCATGGCTGATTAAAGGAGTGTACAAACAATAATTCCTCTACAATCTTTATTATAAAAGCATTGAAATTTTTGAAGGCCAACAATCCCAATATTTTTCACTCCTTCAAATGTACATGTAATGCCTCGTAAAACAAGGGTACTGTTGGATCTATATCTCCATAGAAATGTAGATAACGAGTGTCTTCCACAATATTGGTTGTTACAACATGTATGTGGTCTTTATATTGATTGTATGGTTGATACAAGGATGGATAACAAGTCGCCAAAAAGAGGTAATGCCAAGAAATGAGAATGAATATCTTTCCCTTCGGTGCTCACAGCTCCATGTTGTATATGCAACTCTTAGATGGTATAAAACCTCTGTTGGTAATGTACACAGCCCAGTCAGGTATCCACCAAGAAGGAAGTGAATGGTACTGCTTCTGATCTCAGCCACCCACAAGAAGTTCACACCCTACAACATTAAATCCAACAATAATATGTAAGAGGTGTTAATTTAATATTTAAGCTAATTTATAAGTAGGAGACCAATAAAACGATGTCTGCACTAGTCAGCAAACCATCCAAATGATTTTAGTGTCGTAATATATTTTACAGAAATTACCTGGATGAATATGCCATAACCAACATATCACGAATGGATGAAACACTAGAAGTATGAGGGAATTACACTAAGAAACAAAACAATGTGTTAAAGCCTAATGCGTATGATTGTCACCAATGAAAATGGTCTGAAATTTCCACATAATTACACCAATGATTTGAGGGAAAGCTGAATCTCATCGAATAATGAACTAGTCACTAGAATTCCTAGTCAAATAACGAGGTTAGATGTGCATTCAATTAACCTTGGCAGTCCTATGAATTGAGATATTGTTGTGATTCAACAATTCATTGAATTAATTGTCATGATGCCAACATATTGGTGCAAGGAACTTGGCAAGGTTGAGCAACATGGTCACAAGTATTGCCAAACTAGTTACAAGGTGAATGTGGACTTTGTTGGAATCACGCCTTGGGAAACAACATGTGCATGGAATCATGGACCCTAACTCTAAATATACCATGATGGAGTACGCTAGGATCAACTAAAGCCCACTGGGGAAATGTATGCATTACTACCACAGGCATCACCTAACTATCAACATAATCTATTTACGAAAATTATGTCAAATGGGAAATAGATTAAATAATGGCCAAGTCCAATGAAAATTAGGTAGCAAGCCTTGTGGGACCTTCAAAAAATAATATCTTGATCTCAATGACAACATAGGTAAATCATTAGGGACAGTTTTTTTCTCAACCAACAATGTCAGTAGAAAAACCTCACAAAATGCAGGTATGCAAAGATTTATTTTAGTTCTAAGGAATAACCTAGTTAAATCTATCGATATATGACTTGGACTCTTCCATGTAGTTATATGGGATTCAGTCTACCTACATGAAAGTTGCATGCTATGGTTGTATTTGAGATTTTGTTCCTAGGGGAAACATAATTTATAACAGTTAGAAGGGTTCTCATGCCAATGGTGGATGCCAAATTGTGTCATTATTTTCCAGTCTAGAAGCCCTGGTTTGTGTACTTGTGTTGCATTCCAATTGACACCTTAAAAAGCACTTATTTAAGTAATTTAAGTTTTCAGGTGATTTTTTATTGTCTATTACATCTATGTTATGTCTCATGGTCTCTTAATCGGTGCTTGTTAAGATACATTCCGTAGGTTATGATGTCTATAATGCAATGAGAAAAACAAGATCTGTTAAACTAACTTCAACGTTGAAATTTACTTCCAAGGGAACACCATGTGTACATGTACGGATCCTAACAAAAAGTTCTCAATGGATGTACGGATCGCCTTTGGAAAATCATTTAAAGTTTCTTCTTGTTGCAAGCCCTCTGTCCTGAATTTTAGGCATAAATGTGCTAACATTTTCTCTTGATATTGTAGTGGCAGCCCATTTCTTAAAGAAAATCTTGAAGCTTCCTGAATTATGTCCCTCTGCAGTTAAAATGGAAGTCAAATCTTAAAATTAAAGAGATCATTTCTTTCTCTAAGTTTTTGTACTGAAGCCCAAGCAAAAACTTGAAAAATAAGGTATTCTTTTATCATTAGATGGTACTTACCAGCTGGAAAAGGAAATCATGTGACACTCTCTGCAAAAGATACACTTTTTCAATAATTGAGAAAAACAAAAAATTATGCAATGGATGTACGGATCACCTTTGGAATATCATTTAAAGTTTCTTCTTGCTGCAAGCCCTATGTCCTGAATTTCAGGCATAAATGTGCTAACATTTTCTCTTGATATTGTAGTGGAAACCCATTTCTTAAAGCAAATCTTGAAGTTTCCTGAATCGGTGATCCTCTGCTGTTAAAATGGAAGTCAAATCTTAACATTAAAGAGAAAATATATAGATATAACTTTCCTAAAAATTAGTCTACTAAGAATATTTTACTTACAAATCTCCTGGTCTGGCTTGTGTCATGCACAACTAAATTTGTCATGTTTCCCAGCAAGTATGCAGTCAGACCTAGATTGAATTACATGAAGAAGATATCAAATATCATTTCTCTAGTATTTTGAGCATGCAGATCTCCATACCCAACAATGGTCAAAGTGGTAATGGAACAATAGACTGAGGTAACATAGTGAATCCATAGGATTTTTGTTACGAAATCCAGAATTGTAGCACCAAGGCCATGTCTTTCTTGCTTCATGATATCTAACATCAAGGAGATAATTAAACAAAACCCAAACTCATTGGAGGAAGAAAATACTACCAACAGAACTAAAAGACATGCACAAAAATAAAAAAATAAAAAATACTTACCCCAGTCGATGACAATGCCCAAACGGGAGTATGCTTTGAAAGAAACATTACTATTTATAAGTATTACCTTCTTTGAAATCCCAAGGAAATCTAGAAAATAGATGGACTAATTACTTGTTTTCTTTTTAAGGAATTCATGGAAACAACTAATGAATGATATCATTTGCATGCCATATCCATACAAGGGTTATTTGCAGTCATAATTATATGTTTTGTGCAACCTTAATGGCCATAATGCTCAGAATATTCTTCTTGCTGCCTCAGTTGACCTCAGAATGAAATGAAGATGATATTGTACCATCAAGGAATATCAAGACCAAATCCTATGTTTGTGCTGAGAAATATCCTCCAAATGAAGAAAATCATTGTTAGAGCTGCCAAGATGAATTATCTTGCCAACAACAAATTGGAGCCTTGCTTATTCCCATAATAAGGTGTTTGCCCAAGTTATCTCCAAACCATTGTTTGGGAGCAGCTACCAAAAAGGCTTTCATATACTAGATAAGCTCAACCTTATGCAACATGTTATTTTCAGAGCTAACATATTTGTTGGGATCCTTGGAATTAATAAGTGTGGTAAATATTTCATTATCTCTCTATTATGTAGCTTAGCTTCTTCATTGATATTAACACAAAGGCAGAATGTTGTGTGCACATTGTTAGGTTGATACCCAACAAGAAAGCTTAGGAACTAGGAGCTGAGGCCAAATTTTTAATCTGCAAATCATTAAAGAGTGGCTAGAGAAATCCAACGTCAACGCGGGCTCTGGATATGATATACTGGGGCTTCTATTATCAGAAATGAAAATGGAAGATGATATGCCTTGTACAAGAATCAAAGGGTTAAATAATTGCATATCAATTCAAGATATGGTGGACGAGTGCAAAACTGTTTTGATAGTAGGGCATGAGACAGCTAAATTGTCATTGAATTGGACAAGGGTTTGAAATCCTCTTTGGCTACCATCCACGAGAATGGATATTAGGTGTACTTATTCATTTGGAAAGGCTTATGTTTGGCTATCCAAATTAACAATGGCCCTGAATATTACAGAGTGGGCTTAGAGAATCCTCACTTTTTGCGTTATTACATTATGAGTTGCATTATTACTGTGAAATTCTAATGACTAGAGATATGCATAATTAGAAGTATCAAGGCATTGTCCTAAAAAAATTTTGAATGAAGGACATCAAGCCTATATCAAATTTTCTCCAAAAAAACTGAGAATTGTTAGACAACAAGCAGTTATAATGATGTTGATTAGGTTACAGACATTGATATAAGTCTCCTTTGTGTAATAGTTGGATTTTTAGATCTGGGAGTTTTTTTTAGGATTTTCTCTAGATTGTCAACTATTGCAGTGGGATTTGAGTTAGGATGAGATCTGGTAAAGATTCTTCTGGAAGCCAAAATTCAGACCCAAGGCTCAAACAGGCTAAATATTTTTACAAAAATGAATATGTGGAAAATACTTAAATCCCACGATGTTTCGACTAGGTTTTTGAGTTCTAACGAAATACTAAGCTTTTTCAATAACTCCCCAGTATGGTCGCCATTATGTTAGCTCTCTATCATTTAGAAGATTGGAAAAACTAAACTATAAAGCAAAACATCAAACCACTTTGGAGTCCAAGACCTAGCCTTCCTAGAATTAGAGAGGGATCTCTCTGTTTTATGATTTAAATCGATTTGACTTTCTAGTTGTAAGTATTGATATTAGGCTAGTTATAGAAATGAGGTTTGTTTGAAGGTGTTTGGTTATGTGGTTGAACAGATAGGGCTGCAGAGGCTATTCCATTGGGCGATTTAGTCAGAGGCTAGAAAGGCACATCAAAATTAAGAGCAAATTGCAGGGCAAGCTAACTGTGTGAAATGGATCTTAAGAGCTATATGAATTAGGAGGTGGAAGAAATAGTAAGATTCAGTAGCGACTAAAGAGAAATTAAGAATTATATAATCAGACCTCAGTAGAAAACATTCAGATTGTAAATACAGACAGAATTAAGGCGCTTTGACAACGAATCTTAATCTAAAATTTCTAATTTACAATTAGATGAACAGATAGACAATAGAGAAAACAACTGAAACATTTAAACAAAGAAGAAACATGTCACCATTTTAAAACATCTCAAGAATCCTGTAACTGGTCTTTGATTATCGAAGTCCAGCTTCAAATATTACAGTACTCCAATAGTAGTTCTTACAATACAGTTGCTAAAATATCCAACCCTTTCTAATGAGAATTCTAGTAGTATTTAACTAATAAATAAGTCGTTTTGCCCTAATCTACTCTGGAAAACTTTATTTATTACAAAGAAACTGAAATTAGACGAGTGTGGCCATGCAAGGCCCGAATAAAGACTCCATGACTTTTACGTTATAAACTCCTTTCCCTCCTTCGATGCGATTTAACATAGAAAAGGCCCCGAAGATGGATTTGAAATTCTTTGAAATATGCCTTCGAAAACACATCGCATTTGGGCCTCCATTGCACTTCGCACAACACAAAAATTAACTTTTCCTTGGCCCTTTAAAATTTAAAACTTTTGGTGCGAGATTTGAGATCAGGCCCCACCACATCGCATATCTCACTTCGGCGAATTTAAAATTTACCTTGGAAACTAACTTGTAAAACTTGCGATGTGTGGTATGCGGGATGACATCACCATGCCATGTCATCTGCCACGTCACCATAGCTCGCCAACCAGAGAATCTAACCTTTTTCCTCTGAACTTTCGATTCGCACTCGGGGTCCACATGGCATCCCACATCGCACATTGCCCTGTTTTTCTCTTACCATTGGCACTTACCCTTTATCATTTGTGATCTGCGAAGTGTGATCGGGCCCCACCGCGTCCCACATCGCATGTCAACGATTTTAACATTTAACTCCCATGGTAACCTTTGAAACGTGCGATCTGCGATTGCATCACATCGCAACTTAAAATTTTAAAGTTGCATGCGCTTACAGGTAACTTATAAAAAGTATGAAATGCGGTCTACGATGTGCTAAAAGTTGGCAAGTGCGAAAAAGGTGGAAGGTAGGGAAAAAGGCCTTATGAAGGTTTTTTTGCGGGGTTTGGCCACTTATAAAAGTTTAGGAGGGTCCTACCATATTGCATAGGCAAAGTTTTTAGTTTTGGTAATGATTTACGAAGAGACAATTGAAACTTGTGAGCTGCGAAATGCGGGCAGAACTATAATTTCAAACTTTTCAACAGAAGTGGGTTTTATAAAGTAGTAAGTCCGAAAAAGGTTAAGTATGTGATTTTTTGGGTTTTGAACAGGATTTTAGAGCATGGGAGTGTCAGAATTTGGTAAAACAAAAGGAATGAAGAGGGTAGATGGAATGAATGAGGGTAGTATAGAATTCGCTCACCATCACACTTCATCAACAACACTTTCCTATTTTCACTGAATTAAATGGAAAATAGATTCATTTGATCGTCTTGATAACTAGGATCTCCCTTTATTTTCTAAAAATAAATGATAGTCATGGAATATTATTTTCAGTATGAAAAATACAAGAAGTAATTAGTCACCTTGTGATACTGTGAAATATAGGAGTCTAACATACCCCAATGGATAAAATTGTTTTCTAAGTGAATAGATGAAATCATTCCATGATGGAAATATCTTATAAATTTGATGAGTTCCGTGTTGCAACTTACTCTGCCACCAGATGAGTGTTGTGCCTTCAATATGAAGGGACGCCAATCATATCTTGACTGCATCATCAATAATATGTTTCACATTACAATATACCTCCATTTGTCTAACCCAGTTATCAAGCTTCTCAACGTCTATATCATTATTAACATGGTTAAATCAAACTTCACATCTAATTTCAACAAAGGTTCCGAGGAATAAGTTTCAGGTCGATTAAAAAGAGAAGAAAAATGATATTTATTCTCATCATCAATTTCTTTACCTGAACTCGTAGGTTGTCCTTGATAATATTTAGTATCATCTTTGGGATTTTATTCTTCATCTTTTGGTTTATCCTATTCCTTCAACTTCTTTAACTCATGGTACATTTCTTTGAACATAGCTCGCAAAGTCATGAAAGCATCCACAAAACCTGCATCTGATCCAAAAGGATGTTCATCACCACCTTCTAGAGGCATCTCTTCTCCATTAGTTGTTCTTCTTTTCAAGCCAATTTCATGGTCTTCTTCTACAAGTTCTCCTCCTCCACGCCTTAAATTTTCCCTACTGATCATGCACACTTATAAACCACAATTATAAAAAATCTCTCTAATACCACTTTATCTAAATCCCAATCATTAAATTGATACTTTGTTTATCAAACTTTTAAGGGTGTTTTTGCATGTTAAAAATCACCAATTAAAAAACTCAAATTTTATGTAATGAGAAATTTGTAGATAATTTGCAATAAAATAAATAACAACAAATCACACAAAGGAAAATGCCTCAAGAATTGATAACAGAGTTCAGTTATCTCAAACCCTACATCTCGGGGCCTGGTCTTCAATGGGGAGGTCTCTTTATTAAATATTTAAAGCTATAAAAGTACATCAAATACATTACTGAATGGTCTTGATGTGTTCCGCTTGACCTCAAGATTCCAACGCAACTGAAGACACTCAAAAATACCTTCTAGAACTCCCAGAATGAGCCTCCCAAGTTTTGTTATCTCACTGATTTTTCACAGTATCTGCATACACTACAAGGAAAAGACCCTCTAGCAGATGTTTTTTAGGAAACCATTATAAAAATACCCCAAAAATCCATTTGTAGTGGAGGTTACTAGAGGACATTGGCGAGTGGAGGTTTTTGTGGATATTTTTCTTCCGGTGCATTTATCATCCTAAATCCCACCGATGCATTCAACTAGAAAAAGCACCAGTGTGCACGAAACATTGACACACCGGGACACTGTGCGCTCGGTGCATCTTATTACTATAGCGCACCAGTGCTTTACAAAGATTCCGCACCGGTGCGTTGTAAAACCCCGCGCCAAAAGTGAAACATCCTGGTGCATTTTTAAGAAACTGCAATAGTGCGACTATAAAATCCGCGCACCGAAACAGGGTTAAATAAAAAAATATTACGACCAAAAATCCGTATTTTTCACTTTTTAGTGCTTCAGAGATCTAAAGCACTGGTGCAACTTTACCTTGTCTGAGGCGCCCAGCCATCGATGCTCCCATTGCACGCACTGCTGTTGTCCATTGCCCACCATCTCCATTTTGAATTTTGCAAAACGATGGGAAATTTTAGTTTTGAAAATTATACATCCAATATACCTCCTCAACGGCCAAATGTGCGGGTATTTTCCTTGTTTTTCCAAAATTAAACCTTTTAGCAAATTATTTTTGTAAAATAGCTTAAAATTCACCTTATTAAAAAAAAAAAAATTCACACGTGGTGTGCTCGAGCCATTCGGCTCGCACCAGTTCCCGGTGCTGCCTGTAAATTTATAGGCTGCACCACGAACAGTGCTAATGGTATCCACACATGTTTTGGGGCGGTACCGAAACTATGCACTGTGATTTTTTAAAATTAAAAAAAATGCAATGCGGTCGGTTACCGGGTCGCACCGTTGACCATGTCGAATTGCGGGAATGTGGTGCGTTGACAGAAATATCCGTCCCCGGGCAGGTAATTTTGTCAGCGCACCACATTCCAGAAATTCGACATGGTCAACGATGCAGCCGAGTAAACGACCACACCGTTGAATATGTAGCGATGTTAGGAGGGCGTTGTGCTTCCTAAACTATATGCCTCGGGGCGTATAGTTTGGTCAACGCACCGCCCTCCTGACACTAGTACACAGTCAATTGTGCTATTTGTTATACCACCGCATTGTTGACCTTGTAACAATGCCAGGAGTGCGGTGCGTTGAATATTTTCAAGTGCACCGCCTCCGGTGAACTGAAAATTTTATGGTGCATCGCCTCCAGTGCATGACAAAAGAAAGACGCACTGTTACCGGCGCATGCCTGTTTTTTGTGGTGCACCGACTGTTTTATTTTTTTATTTTTCCAAAATAATATATATATGTATATTCCTAAATACATGTCTCATTTAATAAAAAAATTGTATTTAATATGTCAATGATTCAGCGACATGAAAGGAGAGAAGAGAGGGAACATCAGCAACAACAGGTGGACCAATATAACATGGTTCACCTATTGGAAGTACGAGAGAGGGAGAGAGATGTGTTCTGTCACCCTATTACAGCAACTACCCATGGGCTCCTAAGGCAATTAGGTCTCCTCAAGTTCTATGAGGAGGCTACATCCATAAAGGGCCATGGTGTGTTTTTGCGACATCTTATCCACAGGTGGAATGCCCACTTACAGGCTTTCCAGGTTGGTCCTAACTAGTGGTACGCGCCCACTGAGGAGAACATCTATTTCATTACTGGCCTATCGAGGAGAGGGGTGGATTTTCCCTCATTCCCTCATTCCTAGTTGGCTATGCAGTAGGGAGTCAGTTGGTGTACTCTTAGAGATACATTAGCGCAGATATATTATCTCCTTCATATTTTCAGGTCTCTAGAGGTCAGTTACATATTGCTTCATTTGGTAGATAAGAGGTGAGGTGCGTCTCACTAATGATTTTGACCATTTCACACAACACCAGCGATGGGAAACGCATTAGTTTCTCGCTTCTATTTTATGTTGATTCTTTAGTACAGGAGCCACGACTTGTGAGGTGGTCTACCATTTTTTTGCGGCAGTTCTGTACAAATTTAGATAGATGTCATGGTCATGCACAAGGGAGGGTGAACTTCCCTTTTGTTTTAGTGATATTTTGTTTATTTTTTGATAGGTTTCCAGAGACGAGGCCTACTTTTTTTCGAAAACCTCGTAGGCCGATGCTGCATGTACAAATGCAGATGTGGGGACAGATGATGCCCAAGAGGGGTGAGTCTGAGTTTTCCACTAGGATATCGCATGATGCACTGGAGTTGCTAGCCAATGGTGATGAGCATCCCTTCGTTCTACTCCCGTGTACATATGTTGGTTTGGATTAGCGAGGGTGTTCCAACATCCTCTTCACAGATGATGAGCTGCCAGATTATAGAGGTAATATTAATTTTTTATTTAAATTTATTCTAACATGTTCATTAACTTGTTTTTATTAAAATGTTTAATGAAATTGTTTAATTATTGTTGTGTACTTATATATATTTTGCATAAATTGGATCATTTGATGGCGATGAGATGGCATCACCAGCAAATGATCCAGGTGTAGGGGTGAAAATATGAAGATGGGTAACACTTTTGTGAGAATTCGGGGTAGAAATTTTTTTTCCTCCATAGTTCAGCCGAACTCTTGTCATAGTTCGACCGAACTATTTAGGAGTTCAGCCGAACTATTGAATTTAGTTCAGCCAAACTTCGTTTTCCGTTTACATTGACGGCGTACTGACGGCAATGGCAAACAGATTTTTCGCCTGAGTTTGGAAAATCGGCAAACAAAGTTCGGTCAAACTATTATTTTATAAATATATCACCCACAAACTGTTACAGGTTTCTGTTCAAATTTATCTCGCATGCTCATTTCTATCCCGCTAATTCACTGTTGTCCCACGCGAATTTATTTGATTCACTATTGTTCCATGCGAATTTAGCTCATTTGCTGTTGTGCCGCGGGAGTTTTATTGATTTGTGCCGTGTTGAGGAGGTAAGTTAATCCAAATTTTAAATTTTTGTAATTTTTTTCTTGTTTTTTTTAATTTGGTTTTAATCTGATTTTTTTGGTCACAGAGTTCTTCCACGACATCTTCAGGGATCATTGTCTTCAGCGTCTTCAGGGATCGTTGTCTTCAGCATCTTCAACGTCCTCTGATGTGACTTTCTAGGTACGTTTAACATTCTCCTTGTTATCCTGTAGGGAATTTATGCAGAAGAGAAATCATGTTCTGAACAAACACATATACTATAGTTTGTATTGGTTACCTCTCTATACAACAATTAACCTAAAAAATGAATGGCTTTACTTTCACCAATTTTTTTTTTGTCAGTGTTTCTTTTGTGTGGCTCTGTTTTTTCATTTTTCCCCTGGCATATAAATTTTTTTTTTTCATGTAAATTTTACATATCTTTGAAACAAATACATCACAACTCAGTGTTGTTTAACAACATATTTGACTTCTACCTCAAGGGTTACCCCGGTCTATTGTCACATAGTTTGTGAACCATTCTTTTATAAAATTTTGTAATAACAACTATGGCCCATTCTAAATTAATTTAAACTTACCCCAAAAATCCCCAAAAGCATAAAATTTTTGGTTTTGTTCACATATCAATGAATTAAGGAACATGCAAAGAACCAATGAATCAGTCTAACTGTATACACTTTTTTGGCTCTTTTCTTTTTGGAAATGTGTTGATAAGACTGTCAATTACTATAGCTTTGTAATAGAGTTTAATAAGGATAAGACTGTCAATTACTACAACTTTGTAATAGAGTTTAATAAGGATAAGACTGTCTATTACTACTATCTCTTTAAACTGTATACGCTTTTTTGGCTCTCTGCTTTTTGGAAATGTGTTGATAAGACTGTCAATTACTACAACTTTGTAATAGAGTTTAATAAGGATAAGATTTTCAATTACTACTATCTCTTTAAACTGTATACGCTTTTTTAGCTCTTTGCTTTTTGGAAATGTGTTGATAAGACTGTCAATTACTACAAATTTGTAATAGCATTTAATAAGGGTAAGAATGTCAATTACTACAGCTTTGTAGTAGAGTTTAATAAGGATAAGATTGTCAATTACTACTATCTCTTTGAATCTAAGCTTCCATAATAAGCTAATACAACGGAGTCCATGGGAATCATACTAGCATTGAATACGAGTAAGAACCATGTTTGGAATGAAGTAATGGTAATAGCTCTTGTATTACGAGTAACATATCCGTAAGGTGTAAGAAGAACCATAAGAATCGGTGTGAAGATTAGCTCTATAAGGGGAATAGCTCTATGTATGAACTAGTACTAATACATACCATATTCTATAAGATCATAATATTTTATATATAATAGTAATGGTAATAGCTCGTGTATTACGAGTAACATATCCATAAGGTGTAAGAAGAACCATAAGCAGCGGTGTGAAGATTAGCTCTATAAGGGGAATAGCTCTATGTATGAACTAGTACTAATACATACCATATTCTATAGCTCTTCATGATTAATGCTTCTAGAAACCAAGCATAATAATGTATTAGGACATGCTCCTTTAACTTGCAAATAGTATGGTCGAAATGTGGATCTCATGACTCTTCATGATTATGTTGAATCCTTAGTTAAACTGAGAGGGGGGCGGCAGGGGGCTGAGTCAGTTTAACACATACATCAGCTTTTTAAAATTTTCATCAACTTATTTACAGCTTAATTTTATAACTAACTTTAATATGTGAACAGTCTTAATATGGTGCAGCAAATATTAAATTAATGAGACACCAAACTTATTATGAGAGCAGCAAACATTAAGTGGGTTGAGTAGATCATATCAACACAAAGGCAACACACATAGAGACAGCAGATATAAGTGGAAACCCATAACGGGAGAAAACCACATCTTATTATTGTTGTGATTCAAAGGCAAGCTCCAACTCCCTCTCACCACTATTTTTCTGCAGGCACCAACCTACAAGAGGCTCCAACCTCAATCAGCTACAACTGACAACTATCAAGCTTCAACTTGATAGGGAAGCTCCAACTTCCTCAATTTATCAAAAGAAATGTTTGTTGATTTACCTCAGATATCAGCTTTATTTTGTAGCATCTCATTCTGCTCCTTTCTTCCTTATCTTCTCTGCATCAATTTTCCATACTCTGCATTCTCTATATTCACTCTCTCTAACCACTCTATGCATATCAAGTTGATATTATATATAGAGTTCATCACATGACTATTTGTATTCCACAAGGAATTTGGAGTGAATAGCCATGACTCTTTGGCTTCTGCTTTCTCATTCCTTTGTCCAACTCATTTAAAAAAAGTATAACAATATGTACAAATTTCAATGTTACAGTGGGATTTTTCTTTTCCTTCGAATACTTGCCTTTGCATCACAAAAAATATAAAACAATTAAACATTTTCATTTTCAGTTTCAATATATAGACTTCACTCAGCCCTTGGTTTGCTGGTTTTGTCCTTTCTGTTGTTGTCATGCAACTGCCCTACATACCTCTGTTTACTGCAACTCTGAGCACCTGTGCATGTATACCTATTCATTGCATGTTTAAATCTCTTCGCTGCATACCTCTTCAATTTTGTAGTCTCTGTTTACCTCTATACAAATTCTCCAAGCTCACTGTAGCTGTGTATTTGTTGTATATATGCCTGTTTTATGATACAGGGTAAAACCCCTAGTCCCTGAATTTTTCTCTCTGTGCATATAAAAATGCACCTCCTATTTTCTATCCAACACAATTTCCTTATCTGGGCAATTTTGATACTCTGTTTACTAAACTAGTAATTTAATTATGTGGAATCTCCTCTTACAAATCCCTACCATGAAGACTTTTTCCCATTAATAAATGGTTATGAACCCATAGCTACAACACTCATGCATATAATATGTTCTCATATACAAAGAACCCAATCAACCCAGCTTTCAGCTCTTCTGTATGCGCCTATTTCAAATCTGTGGTAAAAGCCCATTTCCTGGATGCAGTCATTTTACATACGAAAGCTGTCTAATTAAACTTATGGTGAAAACCATAGCCAAAACCCCTCTTATCATTTGTCGAATTAATATTTGAATATTCGCCCATAACTCGGGTTTTAAAACCAATGGTCAATGAACCGTCTTTGAACCCCACTTAATGAATACTTTATATTACGCCCAAACTTTATATCTGGACTACTGCACTTTTACCACTGCATTCACCTTTTAATGTTAAAATACATATATTAGAATGAAATGTCTCGGGCCTATAATATGCACAGTTTGCCTTTGATATTAACATGTAGCGCCTTTTTTATAAAATGAACCATGGCTTCGAATCACTAATCGATCTTCATACGTAAACTCATAATGGCCCACCATATGAAATCGGCATTACATCCCATAATACAAACCTTCGGCTTTGTTTTTAATTACCCAGACTTTATAATGAAGTGCCCAAATCTTATATCCAAGGTTTATTCACAAGCGGAAACCCTTTCATATAGTATTACCATACTCTTTTGTCAACAACCCTTGGCATTATATCTGTGCTACTCAACCTTATAACTTATATTAAACCCCGCTTCATATGACACTCGGCTCTATTTTTTCATATCCAACTATAATATATATAGTAATATATGATATGGCCTCCGTTTAAATATTTGGAACATTATAGTAAAACCCACAAATTTGGATTTAAAACCACACAATAACATATACAACATCGTCGGGCCCACAGTACTTACCTCTCACATCTGACGGTTGAGAAGTTATCGCTTTGTTTTGGGATAATCTGACGATAATCGCGCAACCAAACTGCCCTCCTTTTAACTGCTCAAAAACCCACGATGACGATGGGTCCCAGCATTAACTTACCCTACTCATCCAACGATCGCTGTCTTATTGCACTCCAACCCTCCGATCCTATGGCAATCGCATGATTAAACGTTATGAAATTTAACTCTCAGAAGCCATGTGATGAACTGGGGCCTAGCTGCTTATCACGCCGTCCCTTGAGTTATCTTTCGTGCTATTTTGAGTGTGATTGTCATTTGATGAACCCTCCTCCATATCGGACAACACATGGCTATATCGCATTCATTCCATCACTGATAGTTATCGCGTGATGAGGGAGTGATGGGAGTGGTTTCTCCAACCCACTTAAGACCACGTGTCAGCTCCTAACATATATCGTGTTGATTTGGAGTGGTTTCACTTCCATACAAAGGCGGTGCGATATGGGTGGGTTTGGTTTTGCAAACCCACTGCCACTGTTCATAGCGTTCGTGGTTCCTCTCCTTTTCCCTTAGGGTTCCGTCGTGCTCTTTAACAACGTTTCATTTGTAGTCAGACCACTCCGTTGCAAGTTCTAATGTTTCATTTCAGAATCATGCCATCGCTTCATAATCCCTCCTTATCCACCTCGACACTTCTAACTCAAACCACACGGGTGATGGCATAACCTCGCATCTTCTATCGAGTGCAGAATCTCAGAACTCCATTATGGGGCTTCTTCCCGACACCGTAGGTATCCTCTACACATTATGAAATTGGCCACACAGGCCAGATTCCCAATACTCAATCACAGTCTCCCCTTTGTCTACCAAAGGTGTGTAGTAATGCCATAACCTCCCATACATCAAAATTCAATTACACAGTTGGTTTTAGAGGTCCAACCATTCTCACATACACTATATATATATATATCAATTCCTCAACGCGAGAATCCAACCATCCATGAATAAATCAATGTACACATAAGACAACATGAATAAATCAATTTACATATATATATCAATTCCTCCACGGGCCGTTCAAGGGATGATACAAGTGATTTGTTTCAATGAACAATACAGAGTCTCTCTGAGCTATCACTCCACTCCTCTGTCTATCTGTATTAGTGACATTCGTTGATCTTACTGGTCAAACTATTGTGTTTTACTACTTCATTCATTTGTGCTTCCCTTCACTGTATAATAGTCCTTCGCCTCGGTTCACCTTCGTTCACGATCTCTACACAGGTTCTGCCTCCTCTAGTTCTGCCTCTGCTTCTTGACCATTTTATTTCAACAGTTTCCATCTATGTTGTCTCCTTTGCGCTGTCTCTGTAAATAGACTCTCCCTCTATTCTTCTCATGCTCCCTGTAAAGACCTGTTGTCTTCCCCTTTGCCTCTATTGCTGTCTTTTGTCTGTCTCTGCCTCTGCTGCCTCCTTTGCCATCAATGACAATATTTCCAACAGATTAATGCTTCTAGAAACCAAACATAATTTAATGTATTAGGACATGCTCCTTTAGGCTTGGTGGAATTACCTTTGCTTTTTATTTCTCTCTCTCTCACACACATATATATACATGAAGATATCCCATTTTCTTTTTTATTCATAGATCAAATGTCATTTAAATACAAGATTTATCATAATGTACAATGATTCATTCAATATTATTCATAGATTAAATGTCATTTAAATACAAGATTTATCATAATGTACAATGATTCATTCCATATTATTCATAGATCAAATGTCATTTAAATACAAGATTTATCATAATGTACAATGACTCATTCCATATTCATTTTTAGATTCAGGAGGAGCTTTTGAGAATGTTATGATAATGCCAATAAAGAATGAGCTAGAATCATATTCAACATTTATTAATTAGATGTGAAAATTTATAATACTACTGTGTACATTTGAGAATATTTTGGAACATGTTTATATAAATTATATATACATATGTACTTTTTTTTCATAAATATTTTCATTAAAAAATGAACCCTTTAAATGATGAACCTAGTTAATGTTGCTTCTTCATGAAGAAGACTACTTGATCTTTCAATTTGAATTTGATGATGGTCCTTTGTTATGCTTCTTGACTACTTCAAATTATTGACACAGTCATATGCTTCTTGTTACTCTTTTTATTTGTTCCTTATATTGTATTCTCCCCCTTAGATATTGTGTACTCTCCCACATAGATATTGCACTCAATTTCATAGGCTCTTCTTTTGAAGTCAAATAAGTGACAATAATTTACAAGAACTATCCCTAATTTGTTTCTCACATATTCAAATGCTTCTCTAACAAGAGGCTTTGTGGGTATATATTCCATCTTCACTATTTTCTCAAAGACTTGTTGTGTGAGGAAGTGGTACTTTATGATGAGATGTTTAGTGATTGAAGGAAGTAGAATATTTTATTTTTGAAATTATTATTACACTTGTATTGAAACACTTAATAGATATATAGGTTCACTGAAATCTACCTTAATATCTTGTAGAGCCCATTTCATCCAAAACACTCAAAAAGAAGTAACTACTATGTATTCCACTTCTACTCTAGATAGAGAAAGTAATGACTCTTTCTTGCTTAACCATTAAAACAAATACTCTTCCTCAGTAGAATTATACATTGTCCACTTGTACTTTTCATGTCATCCACACAAGCCTAGTTGAATCTCTATATGTTGTCAATGTAAATTTCTCACCTTTTGGGTACTATAGTCCATTGTTTGTAGTCTCTTTCAAGTATCTTAATATCTATTTGTTGGTAATAGATGACTTTCTCACCTTTTGGGTACTATAGTCCATTGTTTGTAGTCTCTTTCAAGTATCTTAATATATGTTTGTTGGTAATAGATGACTCTGTTTAGTTGTTGATTGAAATATTCCAACTAATATAAATTCCAAAATTATATCTAGTCTAAACCTTGTTATGTATATCAAGCTTCCTATCATATAGATATAAAGATTATGATCAACATATCACCTCATTCATCATCCATCATCTACAAATAAATTACATCCAATTGATATGGAGATTCACTTAGGTCATTCATCATCCATCATCTGCACATAAATTGAATTCCAAAATTATATCTAGTCTAAACCTTGTTATGTATATCAAGCTTCCTATCATATAGATGTAAAGGTTATGATCAACATCACCTCATTCATCATCCATCATCTACACATAACTTGCATCCAATTGATATGGAGATTCACTTAGGTCATTCATCATCCATCATTTGCACATAACTTGCATGTTATGTGCATCCAATTGATATTCAACATGTATATAGTATTTAGAAACAAAAATTAATTTGATACAAGACATAGGTTTTAACCAATTATATAGTTTTTCATTTTCATATCCATGGTCTTAAACAATGAGAGAGAAAAAACATTTTATATTCAACATGTAAAACACAAATTAGCCATAAAATTTTCCCATTGAAACCAAAAGTGATTTGATACAAAACATAGGTTTTAACCTAATCTAGTAAATGCCCCTACATTCAATTTCTAGAATAGATCTAATTATAAGTTTTTCATTTTCATATCCATGGTAGTTCTATAGGCAAAGTCTGTAAAGGGCCAGGTAGCCTCTAGATCTCATCTTTTATGAAAGGTGACATATCTAGTAAATTCCCCTACAGTCAATCTCTGGAATAGATCTAAATGCCCCTACAATCAACATGTATATAGTATTTAGAAACAAAAATTAATTTGATACAAAACATAGGTTTTAACCAAGTATATAGTTTTTCATTTTCATATCCATGGTCTCAAACAATGAGAGAGAAAAACCTTTTATATTCAACATGTAAAACACAAATTAGCCATAAAAGTTTCCCATTGAAACCAAAAGTGATTTGATACAAAACATAGGTTTTAACCTAATCTAGTAAATGCCCCTACATTCAATTTCTAGAATAGATCTAATTAGAATTTTTTCATTTTCATATCCATGGTAGTTCTATAGACAGAGTATGTAAAGGGCCAGGTAGCCTCTGGATCTCATCTTTATGAAAGGTGACATATCTAGTAAATGCCCCTACAGTCAACATGTATATAGTATTTAGAAACAAAAAGTAATTTGATACAAAACATAGGTTTTAACCAAGTATATAGTTTTTCATTTTCATATCCATTGTCTCAAACAATGAGAGAGAAAAAACCTTTTATATTCAACATGTAAAACACAAATTAGCCATAAAAGTTTCCCATTGAAACCAAAAGTGATTTGATACAAAACATAGGTTTTAACCTAAGAGTAAATGCCCCTACATTCAATCTCTAGAATAGATCTAATTAGAATTTTTTCATTTTCATATCCATGGTAGTTCTATAGGCAGAGTCTGTAAAGGGCCATGTAGCCTCTGGATCTCATCTTTTATGAAATGTGACATATCTAGTAAATGCCCCTACAGTCAATCTCTGGAATAGATATAAATATAAGTTTTTCATTTCTCCCATGCATTTCCAATAGATCACTAGTACAAAATGGCTAATTAGTTACTAAAAAAACGACTAAAATTTGCATATAAACGACTATTTTTCGATCGGTGACCAATAGTAGCTAATTTACAGTATCTTATAACGCGACCAACTTTTGATCATTTTTAGCATAGTCATTAATTGGTTATCTCAATTTTGTTGTCTAGTTGTATATTTGGTCATTAATTTAGTCACTGATTTAGTCATTAATTTAATTATTGATTTGATCATTAATTTAGTCATTGATTTGGTCATTGATTTAATCATTGATTTGGTCATTAATTGTCACAATTAATGACCAAATATACAACAAAATATATTACTATATGATCAACTGAGAAAACCAATTAATGACCAAAGAAATATGACCAAAATGTTGGTCGTGTTATAAGATACTGTAAATTAACTACTAATAGTCATATATATGCAAATTTTAGTCATCATTTGAAACCAATTAATGACCGAAGAAATATGACTAAATTTTAGTTGTGTTATAAGATACTGTAAATTAGCTACTAATAGTCATATATATACAAAATTGATTCGTCATTTGTGGTCATAAATTTATCATTTGCAATAGTCATTTATTCATTATATAAATGACTAATTTAGTAGTTTATGTTCATTTCATTTACTTTCATTAAAAATCATTATAAATGACTAATTTAGTAGTATATTAATTTTATTTGTGTTTATCATTAATCAATATAAACTACTATTTTAATAGTTTTAGATTGATTTTATGTGTTCATTATTAATCAACATAAATTAATTAGTATGATTTTGCAACTAGATTTAAAAAAAAGTTGTCATACAATTTACATGTTCATCTAATATGAAAACACAAACTTACATATATTAATTACAATACCAAGTAATATCAAGTGCAACTATAAATAATTCCAACCACATAGATTATATTATATAAAATGTCAAGTATTACAATATGAGTTTCCAACTTAATATTGGTTGGAGTACAATTTATAGATAAAATATTGTTCATCACTTCAAAACACTATCATTATCTTGCCAAGGAATTGCAAGAAAATTCACCAAGTCTGAAAACTTGACCATCAGTCTTTATGTGTGTGTCTTATGCGAGATATTGGTTCTACGGGTACCACTAGACCAGTACACTTCTCTCTCTTTGTCACTCTAGTGTTATTGTTCCCCTCTTTCTTCAATCCTTGCTTCTTACCATCAATATCGAGTCCATTTTCTGCAAAAAGAAAGCAAAAAAATTACAATGAAGAGTATAAGACATGAAAGTTGATGAACAGTAGAATATAAAATAAAGTAGACTATAAAGCAAGAAACTCAAACGACAAGTTTTCTTTAGTTGGGAAATAGTGGCCACTATGTGGCCAAATGACCTATATAAACAAAGCAAATAAAATGTCACAAATAAACAAAACAGAGCTAGAAAATTCTACTAAGAATGTCTCATGCTCCACTTTTTTAGTTGTATCGTTTCCTCTAGTTTTCTCTAAGAAGCAGTGACACTTCAACAATAAAACTGGTTAGTAAAAATCTAATGGGTGGAGCAAAGTATTGCTGACACAAGATTATAACAAGAAACTAAAAAATACTAAGATAAGACTTTGTAAATTGTGATACTAACCGGGAATATAGCTTCAATATAGTAATCTTCAATTATCAACGTACTATTCCAAGGGAAAAGGAATTCAATTCCCATAAGCCAACAAATTATGTATGCCCCATGTTTTCCCTATAATTAATTGAGAAAGATTAGCACACGCAATTTCCATTTAGAATCTCTAAAATGATTCTATAAATATTCAAAGAAAACTTAAGGTTACTCATTCATTTTTCTCTGATGCAGACAAAACATAATATGCTAACTTTTTTTTGAGCTGGAGAGTTTTGTAATTCATTGTGTCCAAAATCATTTTTTATTGTCGTGAATATTTTTTTTAATGATGAGGAAATGAGCCTATATTTGATCAAAAAACATCTTTTTTTTCAGAATATATTCCATTTTCTAATTCAAAGCTAGATTTCCTTCCAGTTTATGACGTTCAAAAAACTAGAATCGTTTTCCTTTAACAAGTCATTGTTGTAATATACTACTAAACAGACAACTACGTAAGGAGGTTATTAGTAGTGGAATACTAATAAATCACAAATACATGCAAGAAATAACACCACTATGTCCTAGACATGCCAAGTCTTTATCCTCTTGGTTGGAAATATTAGTTCATGAAAACAACATTTTTGACAAGGAGAACTTTTCTAAAACTAACCAATGCGAGTGTATCCAACAACAATAACATTTCTATTGGCATGCCCTCAAAATTTGTGGAAGTATCAAACAAGTGTAGTGCACTTCCCTATAAGGTTAAAGTTTGGCAATGAAATATGTTGTCCCTTAGTCTAATCACGTTTTAACTTTCCTTTGATAACTTAGAGAGAATGGGAATCCAATATAGAACAATGATAGAAAGATTTTATTCATTCACACTTACCTAGATCCTAAACAAGCATTGAAGCGTTATACAAATCCAAGAATGTCTCACATTCCACTAGGAAACAAAATTTCTAGATTTTGATTGTAAAACTTGAGGCTTTCTCAAATTTGTAAACAAGTAACATCATAAATATTTTTCCTTAGTTCTCAAACCTTCTTCTGTGTGGAGCTTGAGAAAATATGTGCACACATATCACAATATAGCATGTTGTGGAGTACATTTACATGAAACCAACCATTCAAAAATTTATAATCTATCAAGATTGAGGCATGTGTTAAATGCCCATTATTTGCATCTTTGTGCAATGGTGTCATTTATAATATGAAGGTTCTTGGCTTGCTAGTATGATCTAATTATTGCTTTGTGCAAGATTTTTTTTCACTCCTATTTTTAAAATTGTTATGTTTATGAACAATATATAGATACAATGGATGCTTCGAATAATAAAAGAGGAAATTATTTTTCCATCAATAGAATTCAAGTATTTGCATATGGTGTAAATTCAGTGGTTTTATTGGTGGTACTTAGGGTCAACCTAAACGGTTATTTCACATGCATCAAAAGAAGTACAAAGTGATAATAGGAAGGACTCATGCGAACTTTCTAATCGTACATGTTGAATCTGCAAGTGTTAATGTTGTTGTGCTCAATTTCTTATTGGGGTACCTACTAGCTAACAAAGTTTGTACAAATGTTTGAAATGAAAATAAGTTATAACAAATAACATAACACATAACATTTTTAGCACTTGCTTCTTTTTCTCTAGAAAATCCAAACATGTCTTGGAGCAACTTATGTTAGCTATGTCCAAATGATGCCAGTTTTTGTTTTCCATTTAAATTTCCAATTCAATCATATGTATCATTATCCAAGAAATTTGGGTCCTTCAAAGGAAATGACAAATGTGTGTGTGCAATACAGTTTAACCATATAAATTTGTCTTATTCTATAATGAAAATTGTTAAAAGCACAATGAAGTTGTGAAAAAATTGGGAAAATAAAATTATTTACAGATAAAACTAAATGCATCCATGTAACAAGTAACCCAATCTCAATGTGCATATTTATAAGTGACTGGATAATGCATCTCAAGGGTAATGCAACTCATCCTCATATTGGAAGCCCCTTTAACACAAACATACACATAAAAACAAATGTGGGTCAAGGACACATCTTTTCCACTAGGGTAGGTGTCCCATGAATGCCACTTTCTCAAAGACATCCCTAAAATACCATTGAAGGGGTACCTTTTAATATAATGAGTTATCCAAGTGCATAATATTAGAGTATTAACACTCCAATACTATAATTAATGTAATCAAGTTCACAATATATTAAACTTTACTAAAGAGTTATTAATCATAAATTTTATCAATTAAGGGGTGAAGATAAAACCATAGAACTTATTGCAAAGAAATGAAATCTATTATCATGGACTTTAAATGAGCATGTTTCCTTATGAGCCCGAGCCATAGAGGGAACGTTGGGAGTGACTGCAAAACATTCCTAGAGCTTTATGGTTATTCCTCTAGGCAAAGGTCAATTTCTAAGCCTTCTACTAAAGATATTAAAGTCGAGAACACCACAAATATTGGGGTGTTTACTATTCACTAACTATTCAACACATCCCTTGCCTCACACAATGAAGAAATGCCTTGAAGTGGCAATCACAAAGTGTCAGAGATTAAAGGTAGTGCAAACAGAGGCATCTAGGTTATTTTTGGTTTGATTTTGCTCAAAGGAACTGACATACACAAAGAAACTTGAAAATATGTTAACATGGCTCATATGGAAAGAGTTCTATGATTGTTTCTATTAGCAATGGAAGAACCCAAACTGCTCTTTAGGGACTAACATGATTAGTCCAAGCACAAAAAATAATGGCTTAGATGTGTTCTTAGCGGTATGGTAAAGTAATATTCTTGGATGTACTCATAGATAGATCGGTAGTTAACACGTTTCAATCAATATCACTTAGGCCAAAAAAAAACATTTCCTTTGGACCTAAGGTTGCATGGCAAGTGTTCAACAAAATATTTGAACAAAAAGTATTTAACAAAAAAATTGGTAACAATGGAAATGTTAGGGGACCTTAATTTGAGAGGGCTTTGAAATCAAAGCAAGCTTTCAAATTATTGTCAAGTCTATTGTAGGGAAAACCTTAATATTTTGGGTGAACTTTCTTGATTTTATAGTAAATAAAAAGCAAAAAGTAGAGCAACAATAAATTTTTTTGTAGGAAACCAACTTGATGACCATTATATATTTTCTAAGATATGCAAAGACACTACTCTAATTTTGGTGTTGTGCCTAGAAAAAAGAGTGATGGGAAAAATTGTGTTTTCATCCTCAAAGACTATTTCTTTCAAGGATACGGTCTCAAATAAACCCCTCCACTTCAACGACTATAATTTGTAATCAAGTTTACAATATTTAAAATTACCAAAGAGTTATTAATCATAGGTGTCATTAATTAATGGGTCAATAAAAAACCACAAAACGTGTTGCAAATAAATGCCCTCTATTACCATGCGCTTTAAATGTGCATGTTTCCTTATGATCCCAAGCTATAAAGGTCACAATGGTAGAGTTATATGAGCAAGAGGTTACAAACCCTTTCTGTGAATCACATGCACTGAAGTCTGATTCACAACACCTATATTAGAATTGTACAAGTGGACATATTCAAACTGGAAAAAAAATTACTATGAAGTGTATCTATACTCCAAAGGTTTCTTTATTATTCAATTTTCTTATCTGGATAATTTGAAGAGGGTCCTCTAGGGAAGAGAAAATCCTTTTGTTATTCTACAGTTCCCACACTTCAACCCAACCACTATGTCTGTCACCAAAATGGCAGTTTGGTTTCATCTCATTTTCCAATACTATTTTGAAATTTATCAGTGTTTGTATATATTGTTAATACTTACGGAACAAATTAAAAACAAAACTTGAAAAGATTAAGTTTTGTTTTTCACATATGCTTGACCCAATCACTTCTAGAAAAAATCAACTATGATTGATGAGACAAACCAAAATCATGACTAGTTTCACATACTAGACATATACCTTATTATCATTAACATGGGCAACCTAGATGCAACCTCAAAAGGACTGCTTAGCAAGGTTAAGAGGCCCAATATCCAGTATATCCAAAAAAATAAGTTCATGCAATTGGAGCAACACTGCACAAAAGCATGAGGGCCTTCTTTGCCACTTATTCCTACGCTATTATATTTGTTGTGTATTACCATATTTTGAAGCATGATTTTGGATTTGACACTTAATAATGGACAAATTGAACTTTGTCCATCTTAGTTCACAACTTCATGCCATGCTCCTTGGAAACTTTGATGTACGTTTATATGATCCTATGATATTGTTGAATATGTTATTTTCAAGTCTAGAAAATATGATCAAGCACAGTTTGCAATCGAGTGAGAATTGGTTCTACCTATAGTTATAATCATTAATGTTTAGCTCTATCCTTACTCCACATAGTACAAATATTTGGGGATTTTAACTTTGATAGGAAATGGTGTCTCTAACTACCATTTTGATCATCCAACCTCCCATTTTCAATCTTAAATCCACGTAATGGTCAATGCTCTAATCCATCCTCTCAAAAGACATGGTAACAATCCTAACAATCTGTTGAGTCTTCATGATTTCAATTTACAGGCAAGTCATGAAAAATTTGCATTATACAATGGAAACTCTTCAAGTCTTCACAATCTACAACAACAACTTCCCCACCTAGCACTCAAACCTTCAAGTTTTAATCTTGATTCTCCTCCATCCATAGACTACTCAATAGTCAATGCTAGGAAAAGAATCTTGAAAGAAAAAAATTGGTATAAAAGAACGTGAGATTTGTGATTTTATTAAGTGTTAGAATTTTTAATTTTCATGTATAATCTAAACACAAAGTACAAAAAAATAAATAAATTTTATATAGTCTAAAAAATCCAATCAACTACTCAGCTCAAGGCTACTCTAAACTAAAGCCTTCCTCCTACAATGCAACCAAAATTACATCGAAACATTCCTTTCCCATGATAGTACTCAATGTTATTGTGTACTATGGTACTTATAAAAAAATATTATAGATGTTTTTAAATACTCCTTCTGTTTCTTGACCATCTCTTGGAAAAATATCTAGTGATTCCATTTATGGTAACATGATTTGGGCACTAACAAGGTTAATAAAAAATGACTTATGAACCCAACAATTGCATGCAAATAAATTGAAATTTTGCACAACAAATTGAAAATAGAAAATCAACCAGACTCTATGACCAACAATAGAAGGTAGCAACAACCTTCAAATTTGACCAACCCCTTTAGTTATTGTCAATTTCAAATAGCATTATGGAAATGGACACATTGAACACTATAGTTCAATATGAAAAAACAAAATTTTGTTCCATTATTCATTATAGGATCCTAAAATGCAAATTTGACTATTTATATGATTGGCATGCATCACGATGCAATTTCAAATTGCCAATATATGATAAGTGAACTAAATTATAATCAGTGCTCATGGAATTTGAAGCTTATACACTATAACTACATTAAATGTCCAGAAAAACAAAATATTTTCTAGAGATGTAATTTTAAAAAAAAAATATCATTGGCTTCAAAAGTAAAATTTTGATAACAACACATTTTAGAACATTGAACACTACTAGTAAAATAATCTTGAAAGAGCAAAAATTAGCATAGTAAGATCCTTGGTATAAAATAATGTCATATTTGTGGTTGCAACAAACAAGATTGCCCCTATTCCAATTTAACTTCTCCATAGTGCAAACATTTTCAGACACAATGTGTTGCATAATCAGATGTAATGATTCTCATCCTTGCAGCCATCTTAAAACAATCATGTATGAAAAGTTATATTCCACAAGCTATGACCACTAATAGACTGTGCCATCAATTGCAGAATGACTATTTCTTGACCACTAATTAACATGACAAATATCTAGCCTTACTATCTCCCAAAAATTGCATGGAATGTCAATAAGATATCTATTTACTCTCGATGACTTCCCAATGTTTGAGGATGCATCTCATAACATGGACTTCCCTCTGCTTGTGTGCCAAGTCTAAGGAGAATATATTCTATCAAATTTGTCCAAGACTGTAATGAATAACTTATGTTCTCCAAGGTCCAAGGATTAGCTATTGATAGCAAAGGCATTATTGATGGGATGGCCTAGAAATGGTGGGTTGGTGATTGCAACGAGACCAAAACCATATTTTCCACAGTGTCTCCACATCATTTAGGGTATATTCTAGCTCAAATGTACATTTGAGAGATTTGAAGTTCAAGGACAGTCCAAAAATCCATTTTGAAATAGCTTGGTCAACACATGTTCAAGTCGAACTTGGAAATTGTTGCTTCTGGGGATAGTCCAAATACAAATGGAATTCACGTCTCAGCCTCTCGACATGTAGTGATTCAGAATTGCAAAATTGCAATAGGAGATGATAGTGTTTCTGTAGTTACACAAAGCTCAAACATTGAAATCAACAAGCTAGTTTGTGGGCCTGGGCACTGAATAAGTATTGGAAGTCTTGGCAGCAGGGATTTAGAAGATACATTTGAGACCTGGTTGTTAATGGATCTTCTCTCAATTGCATATAAAATGAATCAGTACGCATAAAAACATGGCAGGGGATTCTGGGTATGCCCAACAAATAATGTTCCAATATGTGAACATGATTAACATCTCAAATCCCATTATTATGGATCAATATTATTGTGCCCCTCCATTTTGATGCCACAATCAATTAAAACTATGCAACAATCATAGTTTTGTTGTTCAAGTTCACAACGTGACATACATAGACATCATTGGCACTTCGGCAATGAAAGAGGCAATAAAACTTGCATGTAGATAGATCGTTCCATGTACAAAAATTGTGGTGGAGGGTATAAGCCTTTGCTTCGACAACAGAGACCCAGCCACTTATTTATCAGCTAATGTGCACAGTTCTAGCAATGGCCAAGTCATTCCTCCTGTTAATTTCATATCACTGAGCTTGCAAGCATCAAATTAATTTATTACTGGGAGTTATCGGTCATATCATTGGTTCCACAATTATCTTCTTCTATGCCATGGTGGTGAGATGAAGTTTTTAGTTTGAAAATGATTTATAATTACCTTGAAATATGTGAATATTCTGCAACTAAAGACAACTCCCTAATGAATATGCATTGGCTATGGAGGAGAATCAGGAGTATGTAAGAATTGAGGACCAAGGTCACGAGGCTTCTGTTGATGGGTAACCCCATCTCTAAACGACTATGAGGATGATGAATATTATGATTTTTTTTTATAAAGAAGCTTCGTTCAGAAATAAGAAGACTCGGGGTGGGCAATCTGTCTATTAAAAATTGTAACTAAGTGAGCCTAGAAGATGTTGGGGGCTTATAAGTACTAAAAATTCCTGCTCTCCATCCCAACATTCTTCCCATGTACACTTTGAGGGTCAAAAAAATCATTATTACCCCCTCAAAACCCACTTTCTCTAATGTTAGTGGCAAAAAGTGAAGAAATATTCAAAAATTTAATAAGTGGTGATTTGTTTATAATTTTTCCAAGTCAAAGGGGGCAAGGAAAATGACATGGAAAATCAAGATGAAGTCAAAGGCTGACATCAAAGGGTGATTGGAGCATCCACCTAGGGTCCACAAGTTCAAGTGCCAAACAAGCCAAGACAAGGAGGGAGCACATTGAATTCTGTAGATACCACAAATTGTTGTAGACCCAACCTCAATCCCCCCTTTATGTTCCACGCATATTCATTGCAAGGAAGGGAAATTTGAAATACACTCTGTTAGTTCCAAACTCCACGCAGCAGCTTGATAATACTCCACACAATAGCCTGTACACATGTTCTAGTAAGGTTTAATTGGAAATTTTCAAGACAAAGTTATTTCAGAGTTGGACAATTGGACTCCCCTTAGCCTCCCTCCTGCATCTATTCAGCTCAACCTCCACGTAATCTACTCACAGCAGACTACAGCTAACACATAGCACCAGAGTGGAGATACATAGACAATCTATAAAGGACATACACAACAATATTGGACATATGTTTGATGGATGAGTTAACTAAGAAATTAGCTAAGATTTTGTGGGAGTCTACTCCCCTTTCAACTCCACTCATTGCACACATGTATTACTCAGCCAATTCGCATAGTAGTTTATAGGATGAGTTAAAAAAATGAATTAGTTCAGATTTTGTTGGAGTCTACTCCCCTTTCAACTCCACTCATTGCACACATGTATTACTCAGCCAATTCACACAGTAGTTTAGAGGATTTTTAATCAGCCGACAGAGTATTCTACAGCTAGTCACAAGAACAACAAAATAAGGACAAGAATGCAGAATACAAAGTCTTCAAACAGAGATTAACAACAATTGTTTTTTGTTACAACACGTGTACACAAGATGATTGAGAGTTTGAGTCTCGAGAACAATATTATACTTTCAAACAGTGCTTGGTTTGAGATTCAGGCTTGTTAAGACTCGAATATTATACTTTCAAGCGGTGCTTGGTTTGAGATTCAGGCTTGTTTGGCAAGGGTTGTGCTTGATTTTTCCCATTATCTTCTGTAGCACTTAGTTTCTTGTGAGTGAGCAAGAATGGTTGGCTTAGTTAAATCCATATTTGCAGCTTTCTTAGTCGAAAATTCTCTAACAATATTCCTTGCCACAAAAGATCGTTAGAGAATTTTCGTTTTCAATATCGAACGAATGGAAGATTTTCTCATCGTCTTCTACACGTATGGTCTTCAGCAACCTCTTTGTAGATGTTGTTATTTCAACAAAATAAATCAGCAATTTGCTAGTTCTTATCGGTTCTTTAAGCTCTGTCTGTCATTTTTCTAACACTGTAGAGAGATTTATGTAAAATCATAGATAAAAACCCTAGAAGGTAGAAAGATAAATCTAAAAAGTTACCCGTTTTGGTTTTAGCATTCGTCATTTTCTCCTTTGTAAAGGAAGATCGAATTTTCCTTTTTTCTCTAACTCAGGCCAGATTTTCTCATCTTAAGCATGACTTTTTTGTTTTTCAGTCTTTAAAATTTCTCTTCTACTCTATTGTCAATTTTCTAGCAAAGTAAAGAGATTCACTGTTTGGATAAACTAGCTATAAGGTAGCCCAAGGGATTATCTCAACCGAGTAGCCCAAGGGATGTTGTTAGACATGTGGATAGCAAGTTTCTGGGTTGATTCCACATCCATGAAAGTGGGAAGGATCCCTTGGTATCCTCTTGTAGTTTTACTCTGGAAAAATTGGTGAAAAACCTGGTTATAAGGTAGATATTTAAACTAAAAGTAGAAATTAAAAAAAAAATACTCTTTTAGTTCATTTCTTATGTAATTTTAGCATATGTCAAGAAAAAGATGATCAGAGAGTTTTCTGAGTAGCTCATAGATATAGGTGAACAATGTGCTAGCAAATTTGCTTTTGGAATTTTCACTATAATACCGTTTTAACTCCTTATTTTCAATACTGTGTTGTCCAATTTTTCTTTTCTAATTTTATCCTTGCATTCATTGTGCACTGACTGTTGTGCTGAGGTAAATACAGTAATTTCTATTACATTCAAGTTGCTTTAACATAACATTGTGCCAAGGTATTTTAATAATATGTTTTTGACTGGATTTTATCCTAAAGTATTCTTTACCCTGCAGGGAGACAGTTTGGGATACTCGCTGTCTCTTGCTGGCGATAGTCCACATATCAACGTGAAGGAGTAAAACACCAATGTGAAGAACGTGAAGGAGTAAAACATCGCATCAAATTTTTCAGTGATAAATTGTCTTTAATCTATTACAAGCTTGTAAACTAAATCGTTTGAAACGTTGTTGACTGACAATATCATCAAGCAGGTTGCATTGCTGGTTTTGTATTTCTGAAAAGTCCATGGTCTTACCAACATCATCTCTTCCCATTTGAAAGTATGTCTAGAGACAATATGAACGATACTCTCTCTTTAAAGTCTAAAAATGGGATGGTCTTATTAGAACCTCTTTTTGGTGAAGAAAAGTACATAGGTTGTTTGGTCTCCATACAAACTACTGCTAAACTCCATTACTATCGAGTCTCTTCCTTTTCACTGCCCTTGCATCTTGATTTTGTGATTTGACATGATGCAATCATTCCTCGTCCTCTTTTATTCTGGTTTTTTCCATTTCTCTGTTTTTCACCAAAAGAAATTTCTTTCTTGACCTTATCTATGTGTATTTTTTATTCTATTTGTTATTGCATGCAATCTTTGCTTTGTCAGATTTCCCTAGGGTTAACATGTTATCATGGAGATCACCCTTTTTAACCTCCAAATGAAGTTCTGAACAAGGTAATTGGTTTTCTGTTTTCCATAAATTTGTGACACACTAAACAAAAATTTGACTCCTAGAGTAGAACATATAAGTGCCAATTATGGACAAAGCTTTTAACTAGAAAATAAAATCATGTCATCTTTATATATGTTAAGGCAATATCTGTACATCCTATTAGTCTTTTTTAGTGTCCTTTTTGGTTCCATCACGGTCACAAAATTTATATTCATAAGATTTGAATATACGTATTTCTGCCCAAATTTACAAGTTGTTTGCTAACTAACATAAATCAATATTAACCGAGGATCAATACATAGTAAGTCTACAAGAATCAAAGACATTCAAAAACTTTGTGATCTGCTTAAATAATATATTGATTAATTAAAGTTTATTAAGCATATATATATATATGGATCTCCCTGCTGTCAAGCACCTTTCTTCTCTTGGCATAAATAATGCTTAAGTTATCTCATTATGGAACTCTCTCCTATTTTAGGATGCGAGATCAACTTGAATTGCAAGTGTAGATTTTTATTTTTAAAATTTTTCCCTTTGTTTCTCTGTAATATGTCATAATACAGATATTATATTTGCATCTTTTGTTCAAAGTGAATCATTGTAGTATATCCTTAACTCTATATCTTATTCTTAATATAAATATTTTCTCTTGCTGAGTCTATTTATCTCAACAAGATGATTTTTATTTTTAAAATTTTTCCCTTTGTTTCTCTGTAATATGTCATAATACAGATATTATATTTGCATCTTTTGTTCAAAGCGACTCATTGTAGTATATCTTTAACTCTATATCTTATTCTTAATATAAATATTTTCTCTTGTTGAGCCTGTTTATCTTGACAAGATATAAATATTCTCTCTTGCTGAGCCTGTTTATCTCTACAAGATATCGTGGTTTTAGGAAATTGCATTTTCTTCTTGTTTTTATATTACATTTTTTGTGGTTTTGTGAACATTTCGAAAATTTTGTGTTTGTCATATCTTCTAAATGTCAGTAGATGGTCATATTTTCAGTGGTCATGCTTCTGTATCCATCATACCATCATATTTTGTAATTATGGCGTTGTTATTTCTGTGAAAAGATGGATCACTTCTATTTAATTATCCAGAATGTTGTCTTGAATATAACTATCCCTTTTCACCCATGTGCCAAGAGTGACGAGTCTCATCATATAAAGACTTTGGAGGCATGGAAAAATGCACTCACATATGCTAGCCTATCAAACTTTGAGCCTTATTTTTTCTTACAAACAATGTCTGTATTTTGGAATGCCCGTGCCTTTCACAGTGCTTGCGACTGTGAAGGAATCCTTTCCTTTGCGTAGCTGAGTTAAAACTCCAGTTTCAGTGGAATAGGATTGACTTGGCTATTGCATTGATGGCAGTAGAGAAATATTCTTGAGATTTTTGTAAAGGTGCTCCAAAGACAAATAAGAAACTGCTTCTCCCATCTTGTACACATATTCCACCTAAATTAATTGAACAATATAAAAGCTAGAGTAGAGAAACTCGAGAAAAATTTGTAAAACGTAAATGGTCTTTTTATCCATCTCAATTCAATCAGAGTAGTGGGATTGACTTTGCTCTTCTGATTATTTTAATAGGTAGTGTCCTTGTATTCTTTAGGCTGTTTGTATCTGCCATCTGCCCCTGGATCAAGTTTCAAATTCCCATTTAATTGTCATGTTTGGTGATGTAGACATGACTCATAAGTAGATTATGTCAGTTAGGGATATTGTGGGGAATGCGTGAACTTAATTCTATCATGTATCTCATCAATCATATTTTTAGTTCTTTTGAACTAATGACTTGTGATTTCTGATATCATTAGTTTCATTTTTCAGGGAATTTGAAAGGATTAAAATCCAACCACGTGAAGTTTATGAGTAGGTGACGCATTCCATGCCACTTGAGATGATTGAGATCTTTAAATCACTCGAGCACTGGGCAGAAGACAATATATTGGTTCATTTAAAGACTGTTGAGAAGTCTTGGCAGTGACAGGAGTCATGAATTTTTGCCTGATGCTTCTTCTGAGGGCTTCCTTGAAGAAGTTAGAGAGTTATGGGAGCGGTCACTTGAATTACCAGATGACTATTTAGTTTGCCTTGTGGGAGATATGATTACCAAGGAAGTTTTGCCCACTTACCAGACCATGATCAACACCTTGGATGGTGTAAGAGATGAAACTGGTGTCAGTCCCACATCCTGCGCAAGGTGGACACGTATGTGGACAGCTGAGGAAAATAGACGCGGTGATCTTCTTAATAAGTATCTTTACTTGTGTGGTCTAGTGGGCATGAGATAGGTTGAGAAAACCATACAGTATTTGATTGGTTCTGGAATGGTAAGTGATGACACAAGCGTTTAAACACTACAAACATATGGTCGAAGTATTTTATTACATTTACTATTGGTGTCAACAGGCTGTGGGATTTCATTTTGTAATGTTATTTTACTGGATTTTCTATATTGCATGTTGGGAGCTTTCTGTAGGATATTCTTGATGAATATTATCTTTCTTCACGTTTTGCCTTATTTAGGATCCACGCATAGAAAATAGCCCATATCTAGGCTTCCTATACACTTCTTTCCGGGAGAGAGCAACATTCGTATCACATGGCAACACTGCAAGATTTGCTAAAGGATACAGTGATTTGAAATTGGCTCAAATATGTGGAACTATTGCCGCAGACAAGAAGCGCCATGAGACCGCATATACTAAGATAGTGGGAAAGCTGTTTGAGATTGATCTTGATACTCTATGTTGCAACATCTTCAAGCACAATAATGAAAGACAAATCTTCCCAAATTTTGACTAGATGAATTACCTTAAGTGTATCTTTACATCTTTAGGGATAACTGCTTTAGGAACAATTACTAGTATATTCATTTCTGATAGACAGCCAGAGTATTTTGTATGTTTATACAAATTTCTAAATCCATTATTTCCCATTCAGTAAATCATGGATTTTTCATGCTCCTTAAGAAAACTAACAAAAAATTCCAAATAAAACATATCATTTAAACCCCAATGAACTTGGGAATGCTATAAATTAACTAACTCCAATATATTCGTTTTTGATCGACGGCCAGAGTATTTTGTATGTTTAGACAAATTTCTGAATCATTATTTCGCCATTTAGTAAATCGTGGATTTTTCATGCTCCTTAAGAAAACTAACAAAAAAATTCAAAATAAAACGCATCATTTAAAACCCAACGAACTTGGGAATGCTATAAATTAATTAACTCTAGTATATTCGTTTCTGATGGACGGCCAGAGTATTTTGTATGTTTAGACAAATTTCTAAATCCATTATTTCGCCATTTATTAAATCATGGATTTTTCATGCTCCTTAAGAAAACTAACAAAAAAATTCAAAATACTTGGGAATTCTATAAATTAACTAACTCCAGATATAATCACAAAAGGCTGAAGATTAAAACTTAAATGCACCTAGATGCGTAGAACCAGTGGCAGGACAATGTGAGACAGAATAAGGAAGATGTTGATTTCATCAAGAAATGGAGTTTGACAAAATTACCTTGTCATCGGTTTCGACCTCGTCATTGCCAGAAGCATCTTGATCTTCGTTTGGGCTGGACACATCCGTCTACTGATTGTCTTCATCATTGTTGTCTACCGTGGGCTGAGTTACGACTTCCAGTTCTTCTTGGTATTTTTTTTTTTCTTATTAGAACCATATGTTTGTATATTTCTGCTTCGATACAGCTCAACTAGAGCCACAGAGATCCACAGAGATCCAGATAAAAAACCAGAGAGAGTTTACAGAACATTGAAACACCAAGCCCAGGGAAAGTTACCAGCATAGGGCTCTACCAGAACCAAAACATAAGACCACTTGTATACAAAGATAAAAACCTAGGGCGGCATCATATTTCCTATCTCCTTCAGCTGCCATAGTTAGAACCACCACCCCCATAGCGAGATACGCCACCGCCACCATCATTGTAGCCACCACCACCACCATAACTATGGTTGCCACGATCACCGCTCCCACTGTAACCCCATCACTGCAGCCCCCACGGTAGCCATGTGAGCCACAGCCTCCACTACCACCCCTGTTTCCTCTGGACTGGGCTGGGTTAACGTTGATGCTCCCCCCATCAAGTATTTTGCCATTCATTGTGTCAAAGGCATCCCTCATCAATTACCAGGGTCATACCGCCCCATTAACCAGTCAGCCCAAATTCGAAACCCTTGGACCAGCTTTTGCTGTTGTTCCAATTATTCAAGTGGATTTTAGTAAAAAAAAATTCACCGCTATTTTTTATTAATTTATTTTCATTTTAAATTTTCCCTCTTTTATTAATTTATTTTCATTTTAAATTTTCTCTCCAAATGCATTTTTTTTTATTTTTTCGGATTTTAGTAAAAAGAATAAAAAAAATCACCTTTATTTTTTATTAATTTATTTTCATTTTTTCAGCTATCAATTTTCCCTCCAAATTCATTTGTTTTTACCTTCTCAGATTTCAGTAAAAAAAGTAAAAAAATTTCACCACCATTTTTTATTAATTTATTTTCATTTTTTCAGTGATCTAGCAGTGGATTCGGAAATTTTCCCTCCTAATGCATTTGTTTTTACCTTCCGAAATTTGAAAGTGGGAAGGATTCCCCAAGGTTTGGACGTTCCTGCCTTTTTTATGCATTTCCTCACAATGAGGGTCACTAGAGTCTCGAGTCGTTGTTGATCTATGGAAAAGGTTCTCAAGGAAGCAATGAAACATATCAACCTTAATATATCATTAGTTTTAGATGTGAAGATATCTCATATATATAGTATTATAATTATATTATTGTTGTAGTTTTAATCTTTGTTGAGTTATAGAGTTAATGAATATATGTAAGTGTAGGTAATGATTTTAATGGAGGGTGTTATAAGATTAATTTAAGGAAATTGAAAAATGGAGAGGGTCATGAAATCAATACAAAGATTTTCATGGGGTTTAAGGGGTGTCAAGGTGATAGAATATTGCAATTAAGAGAACTGTATAGCAATTTAGGAAATATAGATACAAATTGCACATATGTATATGTTGTGGTGTAAATGTAACAATGTTTCTTAAATTCTTTTGTAAGGTATGACAATGGTCAAGTTTGCCATGTTTTTTAGAAGTATGCATGTACGTAATGGTGGACTAAATGACTTATGTTAGGTGGGATGAGGTTGAACCCCAACACATACAAGAAAGGAGATCAATTGAGTAACGTTGGTGGTGTGGGTTAACGAGCATTGGGCTATTTAACTTGCTTTCACATACATTTGTTTTTTGGATTGAAATTGTTTTCATGAACACAAGCAAGTGGCAATTAATTGATTTTAGACATTGCAATGTGGTGGAAGCATCTCAAAAGCTATGAAAGCACCACTTTAACTCAACAGTCACAACTAAGTGGTCTCTATTCTACGAGAGTCATTCTAGACTTGGAACTAACCCTATCTTAAATAAACAACCCCCTTAAGAAGGCAATTCGGCCCATGAGGGTTGAACATGTCACATGGCAATATTGAACACTTGTGGGGGAATGATAACACACTATTTTCACCCACCAAGCAATAAGAAAGCTCTCATCAATGTTATGCACTACTTTAAATGGGTTGAGTGTCCTTGGATGCCTCAAAAAATCGTATTGAATTTATGTGATGTTAACTAAGTTAACCAACAAAACATGTATTCAATATTGGTAACAATATTTGCACACTATTTATTTCATTGACCATTCAAATGAGGCTTTACTACTTGTAACCAACCATACATGTAGTTGATCAAGTTGACCAACCTAACACACTACTACTAGTGATAACTATAAGGTACATGTTGGTAATTGGCTGACCAATGTGGTATGCCTCAACATTCGTAATTGAACATAAATGTTGTTGATGGGGTTAACCAGCCTAACATATCTCTTGCAATTGTACTTAAACATGCATGTTGATAGGGTTAATCTCCAAGATAGTGTTAATAAAAAATATATGTTAATAACAACCTAACACATCACTAACAATGACAATGGAATGCACATGTCAAGAAATAAATTAATTGACATGAAATGTTGTTCATTAAGATGATTGACATGACACACAACTCGCTAAGTTGAACAACTTGACAAACTATGGGTTTTGTCAATTAACTAAAATTCCTTTAATGAACACAACCAAATGTGCATGATGTTGAACAAGTAAACCAACCTGACATACCTTTAACAATAGTAACAATGTGTGAAATTTGTGGATTGGGAAAACCAAACTAACATACATATGATAATTAGAGTCGACCATACATGCCTATTGTTATTAACCATTCACGAGTTGCGTTGATTTTGTGCAAAATTAAGCATGTCATGCAACTCTTAGACTAACTTTGATACGTATACAAATTAAGTTTGTACTTACTTGTTAGAATTGTGTTAAAGTGTTTCCCCTTTAAATGTCATAATTTTGAATCCAAGGGAAATTAAGGTATGTATACCTCCATGGATTAAATAGTTAAATCATTGCATGAAGGGCATATATTGTCCCACGAACAAGGGGGTCTCACATGCCAATTTAGCATCTACCTATATTATAACTTTATATTAAAAACTATTATTATTTTCTTGTATTAATATGAGTGCTTTTAATATTTAATAAACGACTAAGTAGATTACGCATTGACTAATTAGTGAAGTATTTAATATTGGATGAGAGAGTTGGAAGGTTGAAATTTCTATTCCTCGTGTTAATTTGGGTGTTTGCATCATTTCAATGCAAAATTGGATTTCATACATATCTATGGATCCATTAAAGGCATTTACACACGCCAACCAAAGACATTCAATATTTGGGTTAGAACTAGCAGTTGGGAAGAGTTCATTATCATATTCATCCAAGGGTTTCCATACTAGAGAAATTAGGGCATGTGTTTGATTTATGGGCTAATGTTTGAATGATATGAGGAGACGAGTTAGTGCAAGTCCTTCTTATGGTAAGGCCCTGCACATCTTCCTTTATTTCTTAAAAAAAAATTGAAACAAGTGGTTACAAATATATGATACATATAATGTGCAAACCATTCACAACATCGCGACATTAAACATTTACATGAGAGGCAACTTATTGCATGTTCAATAGATTTTTTCCTTTAAAAAAGAAATATATGGTACCGTGATATAATATAGTGATTCACCAACATTGACCACCAAAAAAATGACCTAAATGACAAATGTTATGTATGGTGAATATCATCCACCATAAACTATGATTATTAGCCACTCTGACACCCCTAAGTTTATGGTCACTCATTGAACATGACTCCAAGAGTTGTTTCGAGCTTCTTAAACTTATTCTTTCCCAAAAGACTAACAAGGATGTCTCATCACTGTAGCATTCTTTTTTTATGCGTCTTTCATCAAATTCTCTGCAAATGCATTTTTATGTTATCCTTAATTAACATTTCAATTCCACACGTTTTCTTATTGCCTATGTTAAACGGTTTCCTTCATTCTCATGGCAGAACGGAGTCGCATTCATGGGTCCTTCTGTGTTTTGGGGACCATCTCATTACTTGCAGTGGTTTTTCTCTAAATCAACACATGGCAAGCGTGATATGATCAAACAAAACATATTAGCACCTGAAAGGCCATCAATTTTGAGTTAATCCCTACATGACGTCATGGAAATTTTTTTGGTTTGTCGAATAAATTTTGTCAATGATTAACATTATTGTGAGTAATGTAATGAAGTTTGGCTTGGCATCTTCTTGCTGCATTAGGGGGTTTAATGGGTTAGGGGTTAAGGGTTTATGAATTAGGGGTTAAGGGTTTAGAGTTTTAGGGTTTGGGGGTTAAGTGGGTTAGGGGTTTAGAGGTTTAAGGGGTTGGGGGATTTAGTAGTTAAGCGTTTTACGGGTTAGGCGTTAGGGGTTAATGGGGTTAGGTTTAGGGGGTTAAATGGGTTAGGGGTCAGGAATTAGGGTTTAAGGGCTGAGGGGTTTAGGGTTTAGAGGTTTAGGGTTTCAGGGGTTAAATGGGTTAGGGGTTCAGGGGTTGAGGGGCTTAAATGGGTTAGGGGTTAAGGGTTTATGGGTTAAATGGGTTAGGGGTTGGGAATTAGTGTTCAAGGGATTAGGGGTTAAGATGATAATTTCTTTGGTCTCTGTTTGTGCACAATAGTTCTTTATTCTTTATGTCTCAATGTAACAATTTTGTAGGTACTCTTGCTTGTTGCCATGTCTTTTCTATTTATTAATTTCTAGTATTTGTTAGCCATTGCTTTACATTTATTGATGAACATGTGTATTGCAATTAAACCAAATGTATCTTCAATCTCCAGTTTCAAACTCAGCCACAGTGTTTTCACATAATTTAAGTCTGAAGAAAGGACATCTGATGAAGTCTCAATAACCACACTGCACCTCATGAATGCTACAGAAAGCTTGAGTTCGAGTGTCCCACATTCATGAGAAAGTTAGTGATTATACTCTTGCTCCACCTGATTGTGTCCTGGAAATACCCTTTTTTGTTGCAAAAACATCCTAATGTTGTTGACCTTGTCCCTTAACAGACCAAGGAAACATATGAGACTGAGAGGAATGGAAAGCACTACAAAGTTGAAGAGAGTACAAAAGACTAGGATGATTTAAAGGATAAGATTGAAGAATGTAACAGTGATGAAAAAAATGAAAGTTATCCCAAACAAACAATTGATAATGTGAAACCTTATTTTGTACCAGTCAAGCAAGACTAGATTTATGTGAGAGCAAGAAGAGGCCAAGCAACTGATAGGAATAGCCTAGCAGAGATGGTATGGTTCCCTCTTTTTAATGAAATATTTGATCTACATTTTTATATCGAAGATTAACCATCTTGATCTTGCCAATAAGGGGGAATTAACCCGATCGTAGGTCCCAACTAGACCTGCTCTCATTTGGAATGGATGATCCTAACGAGTTTTAAGGACTGTTATAAGGGTTAGGGGAATAATGAGTTAGTGGTTAAGGGATTAGGGGTTAAGGTCTTAGGGCTTAGGGGAATAAGGGCTTAGGGTTAGGGGTTAGGGGAATAATGAGTTAGTGGTTAAGGGGTTAAGGATTGGGGGGTCAGGGGTTAGGGGATTTAGGTACATTTAGGGGTTAGCGGAATAATGAGTTAGTGGTTAAGGGATTAGGGATTGGGGGCTTGTGGGTTAGGCGATTTAGGTGTAGTTAGGGTTTAGGTGAATAATGAGTTAGTGGTGAAGGGATTAGGGATTAGGGGCTTAGGGGTTAGGGGATTTAACAATTAAGGAATTTAGGGGTTAGTGATGAGGGGTTAATGGGTTATGGGTTGAGAGTTAATAGCTTCACATTGGCAATTCATGTGAAAATTAATTGTGCATTGGAGTTTGGAGGTGGTGAAAGGATAAGGCAAGGGAAGATGAGGGAGCCCAACATTAGACTCCTAAATATGTTTTGATGTTGGTCCTGATGGTGGCCTCTGAAGAGGAAGCACAAAATTCACAGGAAGGTTTACAGAGTGAGTGGCTTATGTGTGCTTGTCATGGGAATTTGCTGGTGGGATGTGTTCAATCGGTCCCTGTGGCTCAATTTCTTAGCCATTGACTGCATTTGGGTTGAGGATAGGAATTTTAAGGGAAGTGAGATCACTCGTTTCCATTTTTCTTGGTTTTCAGTGAGTCTGTTTTTTCGTGATAAGAGAGGAAGCTAGAATTTGCAGTCTAGGAAACCTCAAGGGTGGTGGCAGAAAACTAGTTTCTTTTCAAAATTTAGTGCCCTCCAGCGTGGGTGTGATGGTGTTTGGAAGATTGGTGTGTGGTCTCTATGTGGAATATTTGGAGGCTGGTCACTACCCTGGGGGAAGTTACACTCAGGAATCGGCTACTTTGTCATCGTTTGTTGTTCAATTTCCTGTGTTGGTTTGGTGGGTGATGGTATTTGGTTTTGCTGGTAGTATAAGTCTTTATCTAGTAGTGGAAGGTGTCTCTGTGCTTCCTTGTGGTGGTGGGAGATGATATTTGGCCCCTTTGCTGGTGGTGTTTTTTTTTTCTATAGTGAGGGGTCTGGTCTCTCGACTCTACACATGGTGGGGTTCCTCAACCTTGGCAAATTATGAAGCCCCTGGTGTGGTGTGGGTGTTCTCCCTCCCCTGTCTTCCATGGCCCTGTGGGGGTGGCAGACTTAGAAATAATCATGGCGGCTCCATGCCAGGGTGGAAAGACTGGGGCGTGCATGACTCGTTAGTGTGGGTGCGCATAAGGATGGTGGAGGAGGTAAGAGGGGGGATAAAAGAGGTGGGGGTTTGAGGGTTCAAAAGCATAATCGTCGGGGCAGAGGAGGCCATGGTGGCAAGGGGAATCATGGGTTTGTTTGATTTGAGGTAAATGAGGGGCAAGTTATCCAACATTGTTGCCTAGAGAACAATCATGCACTTATCAATAGCCTGATGGAAAGAGTGGACACAACTGAGAGATTATATCGTGAGGAGCATGCAGAGCATATGGAAACATTGGAATGAATTCACTATTTACAGTTCCAAGTCCGAGAGAGACTGGTAGTTGTTTGGCGAGGCCAAAATTAACTCACTGAGAAAGTAGAAAATTTGGAGACTTGGTTGGCGCACTTTGAAGGGCATGGTCAGTGTGACTTTTGTCCTCCACTGCATCTAGGAACAACCCTGGACAACCATGCATCCACCACATTGGACAACTAGTATGCTATTGTGTGTTCTTTATGTTTTATATGTGTTTTGGTGCCTCTGCCCCAACCGTTTATGGACTCCCTAGTCCCTCTTTTGCATTTTTTTGCATCTAGTGCAAATTTTTGTTAAAAAACCAAGTCGAGGTGAGACCATCTGCTTTGTAACTGGCTATATGTACTCCTTTTTTCCTACATGAATATAACATTGACTTACAAAAAAACAAAGGTTCATACATCATTCAAAATTTAATTAAGTTTCATACCTAAATTAACAAATGTTCATACCTATTTACTAAATAGGTCTATAAATATATATTGTAGGTTTATCTATTTAGTATTTATCAAATGTAAATATGATGATTTAATACTAGATTTAAATGAACTCACATGTTTAACATAATAAATGTTATATTTATCTAGTTAATTAAATGTAATTACGAAGATTCAACCTTAGATTTAAAACAACTCACACTTTTAACATAAATCAATGAAGTTTAAAAATTAAACTTTATGGCCAAATATTAAATATTAAATATAAATATAAATTTGGCTATCTAATTAATATTACCTTTACTAAAATTATAATGAATGCATTAGTGTAAAGTTGATAGATGATACATGCAATTATATTAATTGTAGATGAATCCATTTGCATTGTTAACTTTAGAGACAAAAGGGTATTCATAATTTCAACACTGTAAATTCAGAGACCCCTAATTTGTCTCTAAATTTTAACACTGGAAATGGATTTAAAGACACCTATAGTGAAATGTAACACTTCGGTACCAAAATTGCAATTTTCCATATATGGAGTGATACAATTAAAAATTACTGACATAAATGACTAATTCATATACTTCTTGTACTTGTTATTTGGCCATATTTTTATTCTTGGACTATAATAGTCTTACATTAATCATTATTAATTTTGTCACTTATTATCTAGTCATATATTTTAATCCTAGACTAAATTAGTCATTTAAGTTAGTCACATTTACTTTAGTCACATATTATCTAGTCATATATTTTGTCCCTAGACTAAATTAGTCATTTAAGTTAGTCACTTTTAGTTTAGTCACTTATTATCTAGTCGTATATTTTATTCCAAAACTAAATTAGTCATTTAAGTTAGTCATTTTTAGTTCGGTCACTTAAAATTGCTCAAATTTAGTAGTAATTCACTTGAAATAATTGCAGTGACTAACATTTTTAGTCACCTAGTCATTAATTTCATCATTTTTTACTAGTGGATGTCAATTTAATATATATATTTTTATTGAATTTGTTTTTTTTTTTTTAGGGATAAGAAAACCATTAAATATGGTTGAAAAATGGAAATTATGCACAGAAGTTTCTTGCTATCCCAATCCAGGGAATGTAGTGATTACATATGTGCTTTCCAATATTGGGACTAGCAAAGTCGTCCAAAGGAAAATGAATATACCGGGAAGAACAACAAACAATGAGGCATATTATATTGCATTGATAAAAGGCTTGGGAACAACGATGGAGTATGGATCAAATGGAATTGTAGTTTTCACCAATTCTGAACTTGTGTGCAACCAGATGAATGGCGTATACCAAGTTAAGAAGAAGAGGCTAAAAGAACTGCATGGAATTAAAAAAAATATTGTTAGCCAATTTCAATTTTTTAGTATAAGGCACTGTACAAATGTGAATAAGATGTCTGTTGATTTATTGTGTAGGGAAATGAAAATTCATGATTTATCTATCAAACATGAATTAATAGATGAATTAGAATTATACGGGGCAATGCCAATGCAAGATTCATCTCTTAAAGATGAATTAGTTTTGAGACACTCTTCTACAAAAATTCAAGATTCATCTCTCAAAGATGAATTAGTTTTGAGATACTCTTATTTAAAAATTCAAGATTCATCTCTCAAAGATGAATTAGTGTTGAGACACTCTCCTTCAAAATTTATTGATCGACATTGTAACATATCTTGGATATATGTGTGTTGTGTACTTATAAATGTGTTTTTTTTAATGACCATGTGCTTTTTTCAATTATATACCAAGTGTGCTCCCACCACACCATGTAAAGTGCAACTTGGTGAACTTCACATTTGCAACAAGTGGTGAACTTTACATTTTTATGAAATTAAAATGCGGGGACTTCAACAAATTTTTGTTTAAATGGAGTTTCACTTCTTTTTTAATGACAATGTGTTTTTTTTTCAGTTTTATACCAAGTGTGCTCCCACCATGTAAAACACAATTTGGTGAACTTATCATTTTTATAACTTTTTTTTCACTTAAATTGATTTTCACACATCAATTAGTACTTTGAAAGTTGTGTTTTACATAATTTGTTTACACTAAATTACATTAATTTTCTGAAATTTATTTTGAATTTAATTTAAATTAGTTATTTAAAAAAATAATTCTAAATGTCCACTGTAGATATATATATCATGGAGGATGAACGAAGAAGATCAACAAAATCCTATATCTCTACGAAAGGGGGGGATCAGGGATTGGGATCAAGAGCTGTTCATGGTAAATTTAAATATAATCTTAAATCTCCATACATGTGTGTACATATGGAATTGATTTTTTATCAACTTTGTGAGTTAAATTAGTTGTTAATAAGTTTCATTTTTTATTTTTTAGGAGCTAATAAGAAGAGAAGGGTCTCTACTCTAGCCATGGATGTCCATGTTTCACCCAGTCGTGGTATGGTTTTAACACAATTTAATCAATGAATATGTACACGTGTATTTATATGTATGCATGTATTTTTCAATTGATTATAAATTCGTATTTGTTTATGAAGCTTCTCTCTCCTCTCGAGAGGTTGGTGGTGGTTCAAATCCCCTTAGAGGGCCATCAATAAGTGGTAGCAGGTTGCGTGAAGGTGGTGATATTTATTCTTCCGGAGGCCAATCAACGGTTGGTGGTGCTAGTTCTCAGCAGGGTCGTTCTGGTTCTCAACAGTTTCAAGGTGGAGAAGATGCTATCCAACCACGTCGAGGTTGCCATCAATTTCAATATTTTTTTCATTAAATTTGTACAAATTTGTTTACATGTGTTTTTTCTAATATACAAAATTTTATGTATATTGATGCAGAGGCTGAAAATGTTCCAAATGTTGGTCAAAATAGATGCAAGGCAGAACGCTACATTCAAGAAGAAGTTTGTCTACCCACACAACTTATCCGGCCGAAATTTATGATATACCATGGGAAAGAAACATGGCACAATGCACCTTAGAAAGGTGTCAACAACTTCATGTAAAATTGCAAAGAGATCTCGTGGCTTTGACTCTACCTGCTGAGAGTCAACAAAGCCTCTAAATAGTTACACATTCATTGGGCGAAATAGTAAATGTATACAAAAATCTTGGGCCAATGATTGATACATTTATAGAAGTCATGAGAAAGAGAAAGGAAACAATAATGGGTCCCGATAAATGGGAGGATGTAAAACAAAAAGTTATAAAAGAAATGGTGAAGTCAATGTTTAATTTCAAGGAAGGGCCAAAAAGAAAAATGCTGAATGTGAAATATTTCAAGCACCCCGATATAGCTCACTATTTGTATGATAGACACCTTGCGGCCTATGGAAGGCTCCCATGGAATGACGAGGTTCCTGTTTATTTTGCAAAAAAAAATTACGCAGAATTTTTTTTTTTTTTAAATGAAACCCAATTACAATGACCTTCCGTCAGAATTTTTTGGTCCAGGGAAAGGTCGATTGTGTGACCATAGGGGCGCTAGGCAAGATGTGGAGTTGCCTCGCCTTAAGCCGCCATTGGTGAGTCAACCTTTTCGGGTCGAAACTCTGCAGTTAGAGATGGATGCAACTTCTCAAATAAGTCGAGAAGCAAGGGATGACATGATCGACAATGTTTATAGTGGATTGGGTTGAGTCGATTTTTGTCTAAATTGACAAAGAGCACGTGAGAATGCACATGCCAATTTTGTGTATTGTACAGATGAAGAGATTGAAAACATGAATGTTGAAGGTCTCTGAATATATGCAAAGAATTGTCGCAATGGTTGGCAAGACCTAATTCTTCATGAAGAAGAGGGCACATGAACGATATGTGTTAATGACTTTAGGGTTCAATTATTTTAACACATACATGTGTACAATTTGTAATAAATACATGTGTATGTACATGTATACATTTATTTGTATGTACATTAATCTAACAAAAATGTATCATTATATGTTAAAACACCATTTGCAGTTGTCACGCATGATGAATGACGAAAATGTTAATATCACGTTCGGGGCCTCTGATTCAAACAATGAAGATGGGTTTCACCATCAAGATATGTTGACAAATGTTAGTGTTTTTTAAGTGATATTTTTAAAACAAATAATTGTGCACACGTACATGTACATATATAATAATAAAATGTTTTAACATATTTCGATTCCGTCCGATGGTTTTGGGATGGCGGTACCTTCTTATTTCTTGGGAGATGTACCTTCTACTTCCTTAGGAGATGTGCCACATCCACAACAATTATGGATAATTTTTCACTTTAAAATTTATGTTTAAGTTATATATATATATTCCACCTCAAAAAGTTCCATTAAAAATTGATATATATATATCTATATCTTGAGTTATTTTAAATTTTTTGAATTTCAGGTTTATGGAGATTTTCTTTTGGAACCTCTCTTAGGAGATGTCCCAAATTCACCTGCAGAAGTATTCAATTTTTCACTTTTAAATATATATATGTTTTTTTTAAAGTTATAATTTATAAATTGAAGTTTATTTAAGTTTTATTATAAATTGAGATCTTGATCTTGAGTTATTTTATACTTTTAAAATTTTGAATTTTAGATTTCTATAGAAGATTTCTTTAATCCACGGACTCTAGCGACAGAGATAAGAACATCCACACCATTTCAACCATTTGAACCAGTTGTCTAACTTTTTTTTTAATATTATTGAAAATAAGTTTATATATGTACACATGTTCATTTTCATTTGAAATATATATATAACTGTGCATGTATATTTTATAGTTTACTGTTGGAGATGTTCCCATGGGGGAACTTGTAGCAGGCGAACAAATGGAGAGGTAACCTTGATTTTTTTTTATATTTTGATTTTTACATGAAGTTATATATATTCTCACTCATTTTTAAAACATCAAATTTTAATTTTTTTATGTGCATTGTGTATAGGTTCCCCATGCTTCGCAAGATAGCGTGTGGATTGAGACTCTGATAGGAAAGACACTACATCCATCTGTATTTGATGGACATGATTTGTAGATTTGATTTCAAGATTTCTAGTCTTAAATTTACTTTTTTATATATTATCTAGATGCACAGTCATATATATATATAACTTGATACTTGATATAGTTTGTGAGATCTACAATTATTGGACATATTTTATTACAGTGTTAATATAATTTGTTTTGTTCCAAAAAGTTAAGTTTTGGATGGTTTTAGTACTTTTGGCATGTGAATGTGAATTAATGTTGTTATATAATTTGTTTGGTTTTTAAAACTTTTAAGTTTTGGATAGTTGAACTACTAGTAATGTTGTCATCTATAAATTAATGTTTTGCTTCTGAACTACATTTGGCATGTTATGTAATGATGTGTTATAATTTGTTTTGTTTTTAAAACTTAAGTTTTGGATGCTTGAAGTACATTTGGTATGTGAAGTAATGTTGTGATCTATAATTTTTTGTTAAATTAAAAGTTAAGTTTTGGATGGTTTCTATCTACATTTGGCATGTGATATAATGTTAAATGTTTTTATTGGATAGTTGAACTATAATTGGCATGGTATGTGAATTAATGTTGTGATATAATCAAAACGTTTTAAAACTCAAGTTTTGGACGGTTTAAATCTACATTTGGCATGTGATATAATGTTAAATGCTTAATGTTTTATTGGATAGTTGAACTACAATTGGCATGGCATGTGAAGTAATGTTGTGATATAATCAAAAAGTTATTAAAACTCAAGTTTTGGATGGTTGAAGTACATTTGGCATGTGAAGTAATGTTGTGATCTATAATTTTTTGTTAAATTAAAGGTTAAGTTTTGGATGGTTTCATTCTAAATTTGGCATGTGATATAATGTTAAATGTTTTTATTGGATAGTTGAACTATAATTGGCATGGCATTTGAAGTAATGTTGCACGATATATAATAATTTTTTTTTAAAACTTAAGTTTTGGATAGTTTCAATCTACATTTGGCATGTGATATAATGTTAAATGTTTTTATTGGATAGTTGAACTACAATTGGCATGGCATGTGAAGTAATGTTGTGATATATAATCAAAAAGTTTTTAAAACTCAAGTTTTTGATGGTTGAAGTACATTAGGCATGTGAAATAATGTTGTGATATAATAAAAAAGTTTTTAAAACTAAGTTTTGGATACCATTTCAATCTACATTTGGCATGTGATATAATGTTAACTTTTTATGTTTTTATTGGATAGTTGAACTACAATTGGCATGACATGTGATGTAATTCGTTTTGATATAATCAAAAAGTTTTAAAAATTCAAGTTTTGGTTGGTTGAAGTACATTTGGTAAGTTAAAAAAAAAAAAAAATCACTCAAACAATAGTATGTAGTACGTAAATATCAAAAACAATCTTAATATTACTTTTAAGTGCGATCAAGTGTTCTTGAAACATTTTCCCACATGATGATACCTTCATTGACCTATGAACTAAAGTAGTTCATAGGCTATATGTTCTGCGTCTTTCCCATATAAATCCCTTTAATTTTGATTGGAAATCTAAGAAGTAGATATATGTTTGTTGAATTGGGGTCAATGTCATTAATGCACTCAACTAGGTAGCCTTGTTGATTTATAAATTGGTAAATTGATGGTTCATTCAATTTTAATTGCATTCTAGAACATATATATTCAGTACGTGAAACATTTTTCATCAATGCACATGGGAAAACTACTTGAACAATTAATTGCATTCTAGAACACACACACACATACACACACACACACATATATATCCAATACGTGCACAACATTTTTCATCAATGCACATAGAACGTATTCGACCATTGGACAGACAAATTTTGTACTAGATTTTCAATCAGGAATAGAGATGTGGGTCAAATCCCACCAAAAGTCGAAGAAGTGCTCCGAGTCTCTTGTATGAAAGGAATATTCATACAAAATTATACTACGGATTATTTATTTACATTGTGGATACTTTTTACCAAAAAATCCCACAAGAAAAATTGGGCATGCATTGAGTTCGTGAATATATCCAATACATGCAACATTTTTCATTAACACACATAGAAAAACCACTTACAATTAATTGCATTCTAGAACATATATATTAAGTACGTGAAACATTTTTCATCAATGCACATAATAAAACTACTTGAATAGTTAATTTCATTCTAGAACATATATATATATATATCCAATACATGCAACATTTTTCATCAATGCATGTATAGAAAAGCTACTTTTAGTTGATACTAGAGTGTGCATGTACCAAAACAATTTGTACATGTGCAAACACTTACATAGATAACATAACAAGGAAACTCAATTTTTAATTGAGTACTGGAAGTTATAGAACATGTAATCCAAAGAGAATAAATTGTTGGGCAGTTCAATCAAAAAAATTCCAATGGAATGCCATCTTCAATAATCCGTTCATGATCGGATTTTGACATTTTCCATTTCTTAATTTTCGTTTTTTTCTTTGATTGAATCTCGATCAAATTTATGCGTGTTGCACACACCAAGTGACTATATTGACAACTGATGAAATCAGGTTCATAATCTTCAAAGTAAACAAAATTCCCACTTTGATTAGTTTGTCTGAAAAAATAACCTTTCAGTATAATAGATCCTCTTTCATATGGAAATCGGTGATCATTATAGTCTTCTAATAATTTCATTTTTCGTTCAATGCAATGCATCAAATAATACTTCACATTTTCATCATTGTCAGTAGGTGCAATTACAACAAAAACATCTCCTGCACAATAAAACAAACTTAACATAATTATACATATTCAAATTTATTTCTAGATCTTTATCATTAGAAAGCAATTCAAATGTTACCTTCTCTAACAAGATCAGAAACTCGATCACCATCAGATGATATTGTAGTCTGCTCTGATTGTATTTCTTCAAACATTGCAACAGACATTTTTCCCTTTGTATTTAGCTATGTATGTTTCCAACCTTTTACATACATTTTGTTTTCACAAACGTCATTGGATTTTGTGTTGTCTATGCAAACATGACAAAAACAAGAATATTTTATTTTATCCAATGAAAACACATTTCTGGACGACTTTGTTTTAATTGAATGCAATTTTCGAGTCCCTTTTATTGTTTCAACGTCATTTCCAATTGATTTATCTACGTCTTCGATCCCAATATGCCAAAAAAACCTTTATATGGAAAATTTAAAGAAGAATGTAAATATGATATCAAAATACAATCAAAGGTAATCATTGTGATAAATGTACATTGTTTAAAATCAGATATCCAATAAAAATTAAATTGAATGTACCTTCGCATTTCCCTTTATCGGTTAGTCTCATGGCTTAGAGCAGTGATGCACCATTGAACAACTTCTTTCGCATCCACAAGTCAGCTTGCAGAGGGGTTCATTTGATATCTTCGAAGTGCTTGTCTTATGCATGCCCCTGCATCGTCATGTTCTCCTTTTCCATGGCCAGTCTCAAAGAAATTCCAACAATGTTTAATGAAGGTTTTCTTATGAAGACAAAACAACCAAAAGAATGATTGTGCAGATTTGAATTGTCCTGCGCATTCGTCTGACCATATCCAATGTTTATTGAATTTTATTCCACGATTTTTCAAGGAATCATAAATTTTTCCAAAACAATGTTGTACAAAATATGTATCATGTGTACGATCGTCATTGATATAAAAGTGATATTCTTTAATAATATGTCGATTTTCATTGGTGCTTTCTATAGGATCGACGTTTTTTTCAGCATGTCTATATAGAATATGGATGAGCATGGAGACTTGGTCAGAATGATAGTATTCACTTTGAATTTATTTTTGTGCAAAAAATGTGTAGTTTTCTGCAAAATCAATTACTGACAAAATGGCCCCTGGTGGAAAAAATTCATGGGATTTTTTGAATTGCAAGTCTTGCCATCGAGCTCTATGGGAATGCTTGGTGTATTTGTAAATTTTTGCCTCAAACTTTCTCAAAAAGTCTATCACAAAAATTTCTTCTTCTCGTAATTCAATTCTTTTAACACTATTTGCACCTTGAATCGATGTATGGATCATATATTCATATGTCTTCCATTTCACTTTCATGTTGGAAAATGATTGATCATTTATATCAATATGATATTTGTTGTGAAATTTATTCAAATTTCCATAATCATCGCATTTTTTAGCACCAACACATTTCTTTTCATAAAATAGTTCATCGCTTTCTCTTTCACATAGAATTTGAGATATGAAATCACAGATAGTGGAAGGAGGAGGTGAATCCTTCCAAAATTTTCTACCAAAATCAAGGAATGTGTCATAATATAACTCAAATTCCACATGATAATGACAAAAACAAGTGTCGCGTACGGTAATAGGTTTTACATACCATGGTTTTTGTTGAACAAAAGCACTGATTGAAACATGAATTTCAAGATTCTTTTCTTTGAACTTGTTGAACAACTCTATCTGAGTGGTTTCCAAGAAATGTTTTTCATGTTCTTTGTACTGATTTCATGTTATTCTTCTTCGCATCACATGCCTTGCAGTTGGCGAAACACGCGAATTGTTCTTCCAATATTCATATATTATTTTTTTAACATTTTCTCCAAGTCTATCTTTGTATGGTTGCCTACAAATAGCTCTCCAATAAGCAAGTTCAACATTTACATCTATTTGCAACCAAAATTTCCGATGTTTGTGCAAAGCTTTTCGCGAGGTTCCTAATGCTCGTGCCATAGATTTTACCAAGCGATTCTCTTTAGTACTTGATGAAACCACTGCCATATGTATTGCTCTACGTACAACTGGAACATTTTTCTATCTAGATCTTCTAATTGAATTTATAGCACTATTTATATTTTGTACCACATTTTCCTTCATTTTTTTATTATCTTTGGTTGATTTTCGAATACCCAATAAAGTTGTAGCTTCTTTAAATTTCCTTAATGATAGGAGACCTTTCAACATTTGGGCTTGAACTGTTACATTTTCCTTATGAAATACTTCTCAAAAATTCAATTAACACGATATCATATATAGTGGTCAGCTTTTTTATCTCCATATGTGTGAGTGTCAACATTTTCTAACATCTCATCATCGACATTAATTTCAGCTGTACATATTCGAATGAATAGTACATAATAAGTTTACATATTCAATAAATAACTAAATTAATAAATATATGTATAATTTCAATAATACATGCATGTGTTCAACATATATATATACCTTTTGATTCAATTTCTTCACTTGAATTTCTTTCATCGTTTTCACCATCTTCAATCATTGGTTCAATATCTCTTTCAGTTTCTCTTTCAAAATTTTGTATCTCATCATCAATGTTTTGAGGAATATCTCTCTCTGTTTACATTGCAAAATATTTTTCAAATTAGTTCATCAAATAAAAATTAAGCTTCACATTTTACACTAGGAAAATTTTAAATATATCAAAATCATATTATTTACATTTATATACATGTTTCATCTTCTAGTTGAGGTTGATTTTCCCCTTCAATATTTGAGAGTGCTTTTATCTTTCTTTTGTGAGATTGTCTCGTCTCTTCTCTACGTTCCTCAGTGTCTCTTTTTCGATCATATTTTCTCGTACAATTTCTTCGATTTCCCATGATAATAGAGTATGAAGTTCAAAAAATTTCCTTCAAAAATTTAGACAAAAATTCAATTAAAAAAACATCACAAAAGATTTAATTTAAAAAAAAAAAACTCATTTAAAAAATTTTGCAGAAAATGCATACTTCAATTCAAAACACTTACTTTAAAAAATTCAAGAAAAAAATGTCGTATAAAAATGAAACGAAGTTCAAAATATTTCCTTCCAAGTCCTACAAAAGAATTTCATTTAAAAATTACACAAAAACTCATTAATATTTACATCAACCCAAAACCAAAAAATGTCCTTTCAAAATTAAGCCCAAATCCATACTTTAAAGAAAATGAAACCAAAAAAATTGTATCACATACCTCCAAGAAATGTCTCTGAATGTACCTTCAAGAAAAGTCTTTAAAAATGCTTTTTGAATGTACTTCCAAGAAAATTATTTAAACCCAAAAAAATTCCTTGCAAAATCAGATCAAATGTACGAAAATAATGTGTCTCAAAGAAAAGTCCTTTGAATGTACCTCCAAGAAAAATCCTTAAACCCAAAACATTTCTTTGCAAAATCAGATCAAGACTTTTGTAAAATTAGACCAAATGTGCGAAAATATGAAAAAATAATGAATGGTAAATTGCCGCGAAATGTTTTTTTGGAGGGGCTCGGCAGTACTTTCTGGTCGACAGAAATTCAAGTAGAAGTTCGGCCAAAATTTTAATAAATAGTTCAGATGAACTACTTTGTCGTTTGAATTAACGGGCCGCTGACGCAAAAAACAGTTTGGCTGAACTTTGTTTAAGAGTTCGGCTAAACGAACGCGTCAGCGGTTACGTAGAGCCAAGCCTTGAATACGTTTCTGCAACTTTGGACTGATTAAACTCCATGAAACATTCTGAATTAACTATCAGAACCAGGACAAGAATTTTCAGAATTGAATCTACTTTCAGGAAATATAGCTTTCATGGAATTCCATAAATATTTACTAATTTTAATTAATTTTGTAAGAAAACGAATGCAAACAATTTCTGAAGGTCATTGTGATTCAGTGAAATCAAAATTTTGTATCTTCCAAAATACATTGTAAAAAAAGTTGAAAAAATTATGGTACATTACATTGGTCCATTGTCTCTAATGGGTAGCTTTTATATTTTTAGTTTATAACTTATATGTTAAGAAATTTTTTGTGTCACGAAGCATATTCAAAATATGCATTTTTTCATATTCGACCAGTTCAAAAAATTCTAGTAATTATGATATGCATCCATTGGCTTTGTAAATATGACGAAACCGAAGTAGACTTTTTCTGGATTGTTGTAACACATTTTGTTTCTCAAAAACACAATTTTTCAAAGTATACAAGATTGCGTATTAACATGACTTCTTATGAATTTGTTGATTGTTAAAAAACACACACTCAAAGAAACACTAAATTGACATATCAAATGTGTATAAAAAAATTCCAAAAAATAAGTAATAGAAAGCTAACAAAATTTCTGACAACTTTTATTTTTATCGCAAAATGAAATTCTAAACAGAAAAATTGTTTTAGCTTGCAGAAAGTTGAAGAACCGAAAAAAATGAAAGTTTTTTCTCCAAAAAGGGCAAAAAGTGTAACCCAACTTCACATTTTCACCCATTAAAGATACTGATGATGATCAGGATATGGCAGATGCCGAGGATCAGGTTGGTGCAGATAGACCTGGTCCTCATGGTGCGCTAGTACCGCCTTTTCTAGGCGTAGCCTTGACAATACAGTAGATTGAGGATGGATATGGGTGACCAACTCTGTCCACTATTTGTGGAGGTGTCAGTCAGGCCCACCACTATGAGAGATATACAGGTTGATTCTAAGTTGGTACAGATGTGGAGAGGCATGCCGCGTGACATGTTCACCCTTATGCGACATGTCGTAGGAGCTATGAGCTTAGTTACATGGTTGAGGAGGAGCCTTCGAAGTAGTCTTGGTCGAGACGCAGTACGTCGATAGTCTGCGAGCATTGACACATCATCTAATGATCACAATCAGGGGAGTGATCATCATTCACCTCACACCGCAGATGAGTAGCTTGCAGCATCGACCAGCAGTCATGATGGAGATCACGCTGGACCATCGACCACGTCAGCAGCCTACAGCATCCAGCAGTACTCATCATGATGAACATGCTAGACCATCAACCATGTCGAGTCATCATGATGAGCAACCAACAATTGATCCTAATCAACATGAGGCATAACCAGATCAGTAGGCACGTGATGATTGGCATGTATTTGAGCTTTTCATGGCTGCACCATTGATTGAGCAGACCTTGACTCGTACTACTATTGATGATGTACCACCAGCTAATATTTGACATTTATATTAGAGTTGTATATTTTTGACATTATATATATATATAGTCCATATATTTTATGTTTATGTTGTAGTTGTACTTAATTTACATGTTGGTGATCATCATGATGTGTACATTGTTAGGTCATGTTAGATATGTTCATTTAATGTGCAACTTGCAGATAGATGTATATGTGATAGCAGTTATTTGACATGAGATGTATATTTGATGTTTGTGTTGTGATGATGTTATAAAATGCTAAATGTGTTTTGTTAGATGATCATGATCACGATCACGACGATTAGATGATGTTAGCGAATTTGAATGTGTTTTTTAGTCGAATATGATGTTTGTACGATGGTTATCATGATCATGATATTTATTAAATATTATGTCATAATTGTAATTACAATTTTAATTTTAATTGTATGTAAAATTGTAGAATTGTATTTGTTTTCGTAATTGTAATTGAATGTAAAATATTTGTAAAATTCAATTGTAATTGTAATATTTAATTTATTGTGAAATGATTGTGATATAGTCGAAGGCTTCAAAACCCACATTCTCCATGTTTGATTGCATGTCACATTCATTCCCATAAATAATCCTCAATTTAGGGCAAACTCTAATGCGAAAGCTACCTTTTTCATTGATGGTTAAAACCATATATCAAAACCCATTTTGATATTTCCTTGAACTTTAATTTAAAACCCAAATAAAAGAATTATTAAATTTGGGACTAAATTCCTTGCTCACAACTATGGTTTAGAAACCCCAATACCAAACATGAACCATATCTGCTTATGCCTTCAATTCTAAGGTTTAAACCCAAATACTCAAACTTTATCGGCGGAGTTGCTTCCTTTTTATAACCTATGGTTTTAAACCGTAGTTAAAAACCCATTCATTTAATCTTTCAACTATGCGAACCCAACTTTGGATAATATATCAAAGTCCAACATATATATACCTTGGCCCACAAGATTTCGCATACCTTTTATGATTTCCGATTCTGTGGTCTAAACCCATTAAACCATATAAATATTATTTACGGGCCCACAACTTCACATTTCATTCAAAATTCGACAAAGTTAAACATTATGTTATAAATTTATTGACTCACCATTTCCACTGATGCTCCATTTGCATATTAAACCATATATGGCCCACTTTCATTTCAACGCACCCATTCATCCGACGGCTGACAGTATATCACGCTCCAACCCAATGATCCAATGGTTGTTGTGTAATAAACTTGCATTTCATTTAACATACCTGTTCCATTGTTGGGTCCACACCCTTCATTAACTTCGGCATACCTTCAGACGTGAAAACCATCAGATCTTTGCCACATTTGATCGAACGTCTGTCGCATAGGATTTACTCTGGCAACTTAACCTCCCAAACTCACGCGAAAGAAATGGTTTTGAATTACCACCCATGCTACGTGTCACACACTGGACGCTATCGCGTTCGTTTAAGGAATTACCGCTTACCACCTTAGAGCAGCACAAAAACCATTAGTGGTTTTCAAAACCACTTCATGGTTCCGTCTTCGCCATTTGCTCATGGTTCCATACTCCATCCCGATTCATGGTTCCGCTTTAACTTTTGCACACTCTCCACTATAAAATGACTCCATCTAATTGTGATTCTGCTTCCTTTAGTCCACTGTGCTATGAACTCAAGTTTCTTCTTTTTACAGGTCTATGCAGGTTCATCACTTCTTATTTAAACGTTGTGCGAAATCCCCTTTGTAGGTTTCCAAAATCTTTCCTCTGTTCCTCTTTGTTCCAGTCCCGATTTGTATTCATTATTCGATCAAATATTATTCTGATACATGTATCCAAATATATCTGAGTACTGAATTGAAAATTCAGTTACTCTGATGTGTGATCGATCCTTTCAGTGATTGATAACAGAATTAACACACATCAACTCATATGTCTTCTCATATGTGTATACCCTTCTTATGCACCTCGGCTTTAAATCACAATATTGACATTAATCCTATCTCGACAATTAACATCAATTTTCTCAATTATATAAAGAATCATGTACTATGCCAAACCCTTGATTCATAACATGAAATTATGAATTCCTTTCTCCACACACAATCACAAACTTAGGATCGAATTTTCTCTATATATATACAATCAAACAATTACAAATATTTCCTCTCTGGCCTGATATTATGATCAATGGCCTTTTTGTCAAATTTGCCCGAAGGCTTACAATAAAACCCTATTTTTCAAAAACCTACTTTCTACTACTCTCTGTCTACTACTACTATCTTTAAGGCTTTACAATTTATACAATTTATTCTGAAACCAATTCTAGTTCCAGATCCTCTATCTTCTCAACAAATTCCTCAAAATCCTCAAGTCCTAAAATTTATCCTTTATCCCTAAGGATCCTCTTTAATCCCATAAAATCATGGAACCTATTCTACTTCAGGAATTTCAATTAAATTTCAAATCTCTCATTCCCTATGGAATCTAAACTATCCTCATTCTCTCATGTTCTCCAATTATTCGGGAACATTTACAAATTTCTCACAATACTTAATATCTCTCATTAAAATCACTTAAAACATTAGTAATTACATAAGAAACCAATATTCTCTTGAAAACAAAAGACCCATATGTCTATTAAAATACAAAGTATTTTCTGAACCTAATGCCCCTGCATTAGACTCCCAAGGTTAAAAATAATCATGATCTCCTGATCATGTGCTTTTAAATCTTTGTCTTCCTGGATCCTACACCTTGTTATGTAATTTATCATCTATTTCTGCTGTTGTTTGTTGCTTTTCTCCAGGTTTCCACACTTTATGCTGCCTTGCTCCACTAGTTGTACCTTCAGAGTCTATTACTGTCTTCCTTTTGCTGCTGTTGTTTCTTTTCTTTCTTGTTGATGTCTTCCTCTAAGACACTTTCATCATTATCCCTCTTATCAATTCAATTTATCTATCCAATAAATCTTCTGATTGTTGATTACCTTCATCTCTTGATTGCTGAACTTTCATTCTTAGTTGCTGAACTCTTACTTTTACTTTTACTGCCACCCTGTCATCCTTACCCTCTTGTTTTCTACAATTACCAACTTCTTCCCGATTTTCACTTATGACAATTTATTTGTCTTCTCCCTTCAGCAATTCATTGGATTGGTACATAGTATACTCTATACTGCTATCTTCTTTCTCTTGCATCTTCACATTCTGAACTTCCCAATATTGAAATTGAGATTTATCTTCCTGTATTGAATCTTGATTATTCAGCATAATTTCCAGCAATTTAATTTCTCTATTCCATGGATTAAATATTTCCACAGAATTTTCTTCCTTCTCATTTATTTGACTGCCCAACTGTGTCAAATTTTCTCCAGCATCTGCAATAAAACCTGCATTCATAAAACAATTTTTAAAATAAAAATCATAAGGCCTCAGTGCCTTTCTTTCCTTTGCCAGCATTTCAGTATGTTTCTCTGAAATTTCCTCCTCTATCAGCACATCAGTATGCTGATTCATTTTTCCCAAAGAATTCTCTGAAGAACTCTCTAGAATATCAACAAGTCTTTCCACATCATCTGCTCTCATGATGTCTCTCTATTCTTGCCCACTATAGTGAACCCTGCCTTCTGAAATTTCCCTGTCATACTCTGAGTTTTCCAACAAATATTCCAACAATGCAATTTCCTTTTGACATTCCCTAAGCACTTCATCATCACTTACAATCCCTGCATTTATACACAAATTTTCAGTTTGAAAATTACAAGGTTCAACAGTCTCAATTGTTTCTTCACATATCAGTGCTTCAAACTGAATCTCTTCTTCTTCTTTCACAAGAAATTCTTCCTATGTTGTAACAACTTCAAATAACAATGTATAATTTATTTCCTCATTCAAGAGACATTCTTCATCATTGCTTTCTACTTCAGAGTATTTATCTTCTGAAAGATACTCTCCCATACTTTTGATAGCTTCAAAATATTGCTCATCCTCTTCTGTAAAACCTGTAATCACATCAAAACTATTAGATTAAAAAATACAAGACTTTACATCCTCCCATTGATCAGAACTTGCCCAACAATTCAGGAAATCATCAATAATTCCCTCTTCAGCAAGGTAAACTTCTTGCTGTCTTAAATCTTCACCATGATTCATAAGATCTTTCATAGATCTCCATTCTTCATCTGTACCCATAATTTCACTCTGTTCTTCTTTAAAAATGGAAACTTCCATTTTCAACTCAGTTTCTCTGAGTTCTTCACATCCCAATTGTACATTCATCCTCTGTTCAAGCTTTCTTAGCTCTTCTGCAAACTGAAAATTCATTTACTGTTCTCTCTTCTGTTGTAGCCTCTGCCACTTTACTTTCTTCTTCATGAGCCAACCAATTATCTGGTTTTCTTCTATCATCATTTTCAATTTATTAAATTGTTCTCTTATCTCAGCTAACTCTTTGTCATATTCCTCATCGGTCAACTGCTTCCTTATGTCATTTGCCTTGGCATATTCTTTCTCCTTTTTTCTATTTTGGTCTCTCTCTGAACCTCTACTATCTCTTCTATGACTATCAATAGTCATCTTCTTCTCCATCTCTATCCTCATGAGTTCCTCACTCATTCACCATGAGCTGTACTAAAGCCTCTGTAATAACAAGTTCTCCTTGTTACAACTTACCTCACCAATCCTTTTCTCTGGATTTGGTCTTTTGGTAATCACTGGTTCTCTATCTTCTGGAACCTCTTGAGCATTCCTCTCTTCTCCTTCTAGGCTTCAACTCATCTGCAACTTCTAAGAACACAATTGTCCTTTTTATTCAACATTTGTTGAATTTCCTCAAGGTTTTTCCACATTTTTCTTCCACTTAGAATCCTCTACTGGATTCCTTCATCACTGCTCTTAAAGCTGTGATCTTCTTTTGCTGAGATTTTCTTCAACCTGCCTGCAACCTGAATTCTGCAAACATAATCTTCAAACCAAAGTTAAATAACATTTATCAACTCATCTTCAAGATCTCTGTATTGTCTTGTTTCACCTCTCATCTGCACTGTATCTCTATGTGCTGCAATTTATCAATTTAAAATCTGATCCCTTTTTATTTTCTCCATCACATATGCATTCATTCTAATTCCAATTTAATTAAAAAAAGCTTGAACCTTTAAAAGAGCTATTTCTAGCTATTTCTCCATGTTTAATTGCATGTCACATTCATTCCCAAAAATAATCCTCAATTTGGGACAAACTCTAATGCGGAAGCTACCTTTTTCATTGATGGTTAAAACCATATATAAAAACCCATTTTGATAGTTCCTTGAACTTTAATTTAAAACCCAAATAAAAGAATTACTAAATTTGGGACTAAATTCCTTGCTCACAACTATGGTTTAGAAAACCCAATACCAAACATGAACCATATCCGCTTATGACTTCAATTCTAAGGTTTAAACCCAAATACTCAAACTTTATCGGCGAAGTTGTTTCCTTTTTATAACCTATGGTTTTAAACCATAGTTAAAAACCCATTCATTTAATCTTTTGACTATGGAAACCCAACTTTGGATAATATATCAAAGTCCAACATATATATACCTTGGCCCACAAGATTTCGCATACCTTTTATGATTTCCGATTCTATGGTTTAAACCCATTAAACCATATAAATATTACTTACGGGTCCACAACTTCACATTTCATTCAAAATTAGACAAAGTTAAACTTATGTTATAAAGTTATTGACTCACCATTTCCACCGATGCTCCATTTGTATATTAAACCATATACGACCCACTTTCATTTCAATGCACCGATTCATCCGACGGTTGGCAGTATATTTCTCTCTAACCCAATGATCCAACGATTGTCGCATAATAAACTTGCATTTCATTTAACATACCTCTTCCATTGTCGGGTCCACACCCTTCATTAACTTTGGCATAAATTCAGACGTGAACACCATCAGATCTTTGCCACATTTGATTGGACAGCTGTCGCATAGGATTTACTCTGGAAACTTAACCTCCCAAACTCACGCGAAAGAAATGGTTTTGAATTACCACCCATGCTACGTGTCACACACTAGATGCTATTGCGTTCGTTTAAGGAATTACCGCTTACCACCTTAGAGTAGCGCGAAAACCATTAGTGGTTTTCAAAACCACTTCACGGTTCCGTCTTTTCCATTTGCTCATGGTTCCATAATCCATCCCAATTCATGGTTTCGCTTCAACTTTTGCACACTCTCCACAATAAAATGATTCCATCTAGTTACGATTCTAATTCCTCTATTCCACTGTGCTATGAACTCAAGTTTCTTCTTTTGACAGGTCTATGCAGGTTCATCACTTCTTATTTAAAAGCTGTGAGAAACCCCCTTTGTAGGTTTCCAAAATCTTTCCTCTGTTCCTTTTTGTTCCAATCCTGATCTGTATTCATTGTTCGATCAAATATTTTTCTGATACATGTATCCAAATGTATCCGAGTAATGAATTGAAAATTCAGTTACTCTAATGTGTGATCGATCCTTTCAGTGATCGATAACATAATTAAAACACATCAACTCATATGTCTTCTTAGATGTGTATACCCTTATTATGCACCTTGGCTCTAAATCACAATATTGACATTAATCCTATCTCGACAATTAACATCAATTTTCTCAATTATATATAGAATCATGTATTGTGCCAAACCCTCGATTCATAACATGAAATTATGAATTCCTTTCTCCACACACAATCACACACTTAGGATCGAATTTTCTCTATATATATACAATCAAAAAATTACAAATATTTCCTCTCTGGCCTGATATTCTGATCAATGGCCTTTCTGTCAAATTTGCCCGAAGGATTACAATAAAACCCTATTTGTTAAAAACCTACTTTCTACTACTCTCTGTCTACTACTACTGTCTTTAAGGCTTTACAGTTTATAAAATTTATTCTGAAACCAATTCTAGTTCCAGATCCTCTATCTTCTCAACAAATCCCTCAAAATCCTCAAGTCCTAAAATTTATCCTTTATCCCTAAGGATCCTCTTTAATCCCATAAAATCATGGAACCAATTCTAATTTAGTAATTTCAATTAAATTTCAAATCTCTCATTCCCTATGGAATCTAAACTATCCTAATTCTCTCATGTTCTCCAATTATTCGGGAACATTTACAAATCTCTCACAATACTTAATATCTCTCATTAAAATCACTTAAAACATTAATAATTACATAAGAAACCGATATTCTCTTGAAAACACAAGACCCCTATGTCTATTAAAATACAAAGTATTTTCTAAACCTAATGCCCCTGCATCAGATTGTAATTGTAATTTTAATTATAATTGCATATATGTAAAATTGTAAAATTCTAATTCTAATTCTAATTCTAATTGTATGTAAAATTCTAAAATTGTAATTGTATATATAACAAATTGTAAAATTGTAGTTGTAATTGTATGTAAAATTCTAAAATTGTAATTGTACGTGAAATTGTAAAATTGTAAAATTGTAATTGTAATTATAATTCTAATTGTATGTAAAATATTTGTAAAATTTTAATTGTATTACTTGTGAAATGATTTTAATTGTAAAATTTTAATTGTAATTGTAATTGTATGTAAAATTCTAAAATTGTAATTGTAATTGTATGTGAAATTGTAAAATTGCAATTGCAATTCTAATTCTAATTCTAATTGTATGTAAAACATTTTTAAAATTTTAATTGTATTAATGTGAAATGATTTTATTAGAATTTAAAAAATTTTAAATTTGTAAAATTCTAAATAATTGTAAAATAATAAATCTAGAATAATATAATTTTTTGTAAATAATAAAGTTTAGAAAATAATGCAACCAAATTCATGTACTTTAGAATTATAATTATTTTAATATGATCTTACATAAAAAAAAAATAACTTTATACAGTACGCCATTGTTTTTGAGATCAACATAATTGCAAATTATTAAGTGAAATATTGATTTTAACATTATCACAATGCAAATTACCAATTAATTCAAAATATATATTATAATGTTTCGAAAAAAAAGTCTTATAAGTTATAAGGTAGTTAATTCATCTTCTTTATAAAAACCCATCTTAAAAAGTATAAATATTGATGAAATAACACATGTACCATATCACTCTCGGTTCTCATGATCACCCTCATTATCTTCCAGCTCGCATGGCATGATAACACTATTGTTCTCAAAAATATGTTTTGATTTAGGTTCATGTCTCAATACGAACCACCAATCCTTATCCAACACATCTGAGTAAAAATACACCTCGTTGTAGTGTTTGGGGAAAACATAGGGCTCCTTAGCTTCATCCCACATCTTTCCCACCACTTGCACCTAAAAATAGCACATTGGAAAGAAGAGAAATCCACTTCAATGATCTCTGGTATCTTTTCGATGTAACCTAATGTCCCTCGTACTAGGTTTTAATCATGGTGGCTAGATTGACTAGATTGATCGAACTCGACTTCCACTCCATAGTCTTGTGTCATGTTTCCATCATCGATTTTTTTTTTTTGCAAAAATGGTGTCCATATGCCCACATAGATGGGAAAAAATGCACAGATAATAAAGTTAAAAAATCATAGTGTCATGTGTCTTATAATAACCCAACAGTTAAAATATGAAATATAGATGTAATTACATTTTAAAGGTGCATTATAAAGTTTTAAATGTACATATAAATTAAATAGATTATTACCAGTTGCTGCACCCAATCCCTACGTTTAGCGCATCCTCTTCAGCACGCGGGTAACGACCGATTGTACCATATTTCTCTCTGACTTGGTCAAAAACCCAACTATTGGGGCATATTTTTGGCATATTTTATTTTAAGTGATCGGGATAAGGCACACTTCTACCATTCAACCATTTGAATTATTTCCTATCACTATCCCATTTCATCCTCTTTGGTTCGTACAATGTGACCCATGGTTGTGTCGCTTTAGAATTGTAAAGAACAAATTTATTGATTGCTTCAATTTCTGCATTTGCTAATGAAATCAAATAGACATTATATAGTACATAGAAATTAAAATGTACATTATATCGAAGTTCAACATGAATATTTACTTTGTGTAAATTTGAAAAATCATAAGTCGCTTACTCTTTATCAAGCGCTTTTTTCCATTCTCTTGGAGCAATTCCCCTTCTCTTTTGTCTTCATCCATTTCATTGTCCCAAATCACCACACTCGGTATGTTGTCGATCTGCTTGATGTACTCACTGGCATAATAGAAATACTCATACGATATGTACACCTCTGCCATAGACCCCTCTGGTTCCCTTTGTCAGACAAAACCTTTCAATTCCTTGATGTACCTCTCTAAGAATAACATCCAACGATAAGAAACCACCCCAACTAATTCAACCTCATCTACTAGGTGGATTAGAAGATGAACTTGTAAGTCCATGAAACTCGTCGGAAGTTCCTTCTCAAACATACAAACAATCTCAACTATCTCTTGACGCCACCATGGAATGCTAGCCACATGAATCTCCTTTGACATGGTCCAACTTACAAATGTAGATAATTTAGATATAGCACGTCCTAGGTCTTCAGGGAATTCATGTTTCACACACCCACACACAAACAAAGGATAATGACACCGCAAAGTTATAAACACATGCAACAATATACAAAATTAGTTATGTTTTATGATCCTTGCATGGGATAAAATTTATTAATATAAAAATAATAAAATCATGTTTTTGACATTATATGTACTCTTAGAAGATTCAAATGGTCACGCGATTTCAACCCCGACAAATGGTCCTCCAAGGTGAAGCATCGCTGTAGTGAAGACCCGTATGAAGATGGCACCCTCACACCCATTATAACTTCCTTTGCCAAAGAAAGATCATATTTTTTAAAAATCCATGGGACATCACCTTCTTTGAAATACCATGAATTAGAGGGACCAGTGCCTGCCTCTGATCCTGTACTTTCTAATCATCTTTGCCAATGTTTCTTTTTAGTTTTTGAAGTAATAAGATATTTCCTAATAGCTAGTGTGTCACTTTGTTTCGATGATATGTGCCTCCATGAAGAAGATGAAACATTTTTAAATATATGCATGGGATCTAATAAGTGGGTAATATTAAGATGCTCCCAATATAGGAGGTTATAAAATGTAGATTTCCTTTTAATCCCAATGGGAAATTTCTCAACATAGGTGTCGAAGAATTCTGGATCATTGAACATAGGCTCCCCATTTGAATCAAACATTTCTATGAACTCCTTCTCCTTCTCTCTCTCATATTCTCTAAGGCATTCGGTTGGTGTTCTTATTGGAGGCCTTTGGGTTCTCTCTCATTTACCATTGAAAGTGAATGCTGCTCTTCTGTAAGGGTGTTATTCTGGGTGAAATACCCTAGACCAGTCATACACTAGCTTTCGTAGGTCATTGGACCACCTAGCTTTTAGAGAAGGTCCACAAAATTTACATCCAAAATACCCTTTTGTTACAAGACCTATGAGATTATTGTATACATTTTATATGCCTTGCAAGTTAAAGAATATCATGAAGATCATAAAAATTACAACGAATTAAATAACTAATATGCAAAAGAATATTGTTACATATATAAACAAATCAATAAACATGTAATTTATGAGAGGAAAATCCTAAGCCTAGATAATCATGTGTCGTGTAAGCACATATTCCATACAACGTAAAATTCCTCCCTTCCGCGATGGGTCTTGATACATTGTATACATTTATCCCATCCCATATTTCCTTCAATTCATCTACCAATGGTTGTAAGTAGACATCCATATTATTCACTTGTCTTCTACCAGGGACTATGAGAGCCAACATAAGATGTTAATTCTTCATAGACAACCATGGGGGGATATTGTTCTTGATCACTACTACAGGCCAAACAAAATAGTTGGTGTTACGGAGGGAATATGGGTTGACGCCATCCATGGCTATGCTTAGTTGTAGATTTCGTACTTCATCCTTGAATTTTTTGGGCCATGTATCCTCTATATGCTTCATGGCTATTGAATTAGTTGGGATTCATATAACTCCCAACTCACTTCTGTGTGAGGCATGCCATCCCTGCAACATAGCTAATTCTTTGCAACAAACAAGCCTTTGAATCCTTGGGATTATAGGCATGTGCCTCAATATCTTAAAAGGAGGACAACGTGATTTACCCTTATTTTTTTATTTATCACACATGTCATGCCCACATTTCAGACATATCTCTTTGTTTTCATATTCTCCTCTATATAGAATACAATCATTTGGACATGCATGATATGATATGTACTCAACACCCAACATTATCAACATTTTCTTTGCCTCTTCGCAGCTACCGGGCAAGACATTATCACTCGGAAGAACCTTATATTTGAATAACCTGTAGTTGGTGATCATGGAAAATATTTATTGTACATTAATGCTGATATAATTATTAACGTTTATAAAATTGACGATTTGTAATGTTCATTGTGTGATTATATTTCTCAAACTTATATAAGGGAGGAATTTATGGTAACTTACCTCAAAATTTCCAAGAAACATGCATTTGACAAGCCAAACTTTGCTTTCAAGTTGTATTGTAACATCGTTGTCCCCAATTGGATAGAATTTGACTAATCGCCAGGTCCAAAGAGAGGGGTGGTGGAAACAAATTTAAGGCTTTCGAAAAAGGTGTCTATGATATGAGCATCATCCCCTAGCTGATTTTCGTTTTGGAATGCATCTAACAACATTGTCTCCATGGAAGTCATATCTCTTAAGTAATCATCCATACCAACCTCTATTTGATTGCCTCCATTGCCATCTTGTGAAGAACTACTATTGTTGTAGTCATTCCTAATTGGTGAATCTAGACGTAGCGAGAATTGAATCGATGGTTGATTCAACCATTCATGGTATTGTTCCTCTCTGATTTTTTCTCTTAATTAATACTTCTCTCGATTTGTCGTGGGGTGCAACGGTAGATGGTAGGTAGGTCACTCATCATCACTAGAATCGTAATAATCTCAAAAAATATATTTGAACATGATTAGTAAAAAATCTATGATATCAATTAGTAAGAACATTGACAATGCATGATTAATTTGTTTGATGTTGAAATAATTACATTAATATACCAAACAATTATTATTACCATCATTGTCCCAGGATTGTGGCTAGAATATGCAATATCGTTACAATTGGCAGGGTGAAGCGGTTGTCCATTTTCATCTACCAAATACGCCTTGCGGTATGCTGCTCCTGATAAGAGCTTCTGACGTTTTGGAGTTGTTTGATTATTTTGTGCATTTGAACTCGATTTTGAATCTGCATGAACCTGCAAATTCGTATACATTATAAATTTTATTAAGCTTATTGACATGGATAAAAAAACATAAATTCAATTAGATAATGAAAATATAAATAAAATATGAAGTAAATATTATGTCTTGAGATGGATAGGGAGAACTTCGCGATGGAATTGGAGAAATATTATGGAATGAGTTGGATTTTGAAAAAAATTCCATTCGATATAATTATGATATTTTCTCCGTGCATTTGAGCAAAATCAACAATAAATTTTAGTGCACACACCTAAAAGTAATTTCGGTGCCTTAAAAATGGACTTATTTTTATCGGTGCTTATGTACAGATAACTACACTGGTGTGGTTTTAGTTACTGTGCACTGGTGCCGTGTTATTAATTGACGCATCGGTGACGAAAAGTTGCAAATAAAAAAACGCAACTTTATTTTTTTAAGTGAAAAAAAAGCGGTAAATTGAAAAATGGGTGGCAAAATATTTTTGAAATTCTAATTTCATAAAACAATTCTTTAAATACTAAACACTTTTCATTATTTCACTACTTTTGCAAAAAATTTCAGCCAAAGATTTGCACGAGACATACCTAAAGCAAGAGAGCACGAGAGCACTGTGGAGCATTGAAATACTTTCGAACAAAACTATTCAGACAATTAGAATTCCAAACCTCTGGTGATTCAAACCCTGTAGCATAGAATTTCAAACGATCTCGTGATTAAATTTTATTGTTTTTTTACATTTTCTACAGTATTTTTTACGTAGTAACTAAATTTTTTTAATTTTTTGCTCATTTTCAGAAACAAACAAACAAACAAACAAACAAACAAACAAACAAAATCCATTTTTATCCTAAACCCTTCATTCTTTTTGTTTCTGCCCTTGTTTCTTCCTGTTGCTGTGATTTCAGAATTAGGGATTTTAATTTTAAATTTATAAGGTTTGTATCGCTATATGTATAGGCCTATGACATCTAACCCACAGGACGACTTGCATAGTCAGATCCCAATCCATGTCAGCCCTTGTGTGAATTTAAAAAAAAACATAATTTTTTTAATCAGTGTGCTCTGCATAACTTAACACACCAGTGTGATGGATTATCCCAGCGCACCGCGCACATACTATTTGATAAAAATTTAAAAACATTTTTTTTTAATCTGTGTGCAATATGTAAAATAGGGCATCGGTGCACTATTTCATTATAGCGCACCGCTCACGTACTGTTTGGCAAAACAAAAATTTATTTTATGTTAATCAGTGCACCATGTAACATATAATGCACTGGGTATCCTAGTTGGTAGAGATCACCATACGATGGTCCCCTATTTGTGTGGGGCATTTATAAGAATAGTCCGCACTGCCCCCTCCACGACACCATATGCTACAAAAACTAACACTAGATGATTTTTATTATTTTTTCTGTGTTAATCGTTTCATTGGTTAACATACGCACCAGTGCTCCTTGTTGACATAGAGCACCATATAGTGTTTTATACTGTTTGGGCAGTGTGTTTATAAGAACACGATGCACCGACGTCGGTGCATACATCATTTAAAAGCACACTGGTTTCTTGATACTTTTTTTTACCTGAAATGTTGATAATTTATTTATAAAATATATCAATGAATGATATGGTACAGGTTTCATATTGATAAAGAAATGGCTGACAAGAGATCAAGTAACAAAAATAATGATAACATATCAAGAAAAGCAAGAAAGGAAAGTTCTTTGTAAATTATTTACAAAAAATATTATTTTTGAACTATATGTAAGTTTAACTAATATGTATTGTTTATTATGTATCATACAAAGCCACGAAATGAAAAATCTTGATAAGATTATTTCTATTCTAGGACTAGAAGAGCGTAAAAGCTTGATGGAAAAATTGCAAAAGGATGAATCAGGTGAATGAAAAAATACTATTGATCCAATATGAGTTTCTTTTTTAACTTTTCATTAATAATATACTTAAAATTATTAGATAACATGTTTCAAACAATCTATTAATTCACATCTATTTAATGTTCTACAGGGACCAACAACTTAGAAAAGGAATGTTGTTCTAAGAAAATAAAAAAATAGAATATGCAAATGAAAATGAATTGCTCCTTAGCTCATCTCGAGTGGTGTTGGAGGTTAACAAAAGGGGGAAATATTTTTATAAAAGTTTGAGGGATCTAGCGGAACGAATATATAGACGTTCTTTCCACTTACAATACAACAATCGATCCAACGATTCCAAGAACCAAATTTTATCTAAACTACAGGAAGAGTTTCTAGAGAATTGGTCAATGAGACATGTCATACTTTTAATAACAAAAAAGTACAATGACAAAAAATAAGGAATGAAAATGTGATATTCCTTTAAATATTTTTCTAGAATCATTTATAGATATCATTTATAAAAATCACTTTTGTTATATTTACCTTCCATATATCAATATAGAAATTAAATAGTTTATTGTCATGTTACATTTGTAGGAATATTATGAAAATCTCAAAAGATGAACCAACTGAGTCAGAAATATGCTAGTAGGAATGTCCAAAAAGGTGTACAAGAAAATGGTCAAAGAAATGGACAAAATTGCATCACAGGAGGAGCCATCTCAACAAAAAGGTGCTTCAAATGTAATATGTAATCATTGAATTTTTCGATCATTCTGTACAATAAATAAACAATTTAGCATTAAATATTTATTTTCAAGTATTTTCTTGTAGAAAAGAAAAGAAAATGGTACCCATTCAACACATAAAATAGGACAAAAAGGAAAAAAAATGGTTGATATCTAAGTTTGCGAGTAATTGTTACTTCCTTATACCAACTTAACTAGATTTCATTTTTGTATATTTTAAGTTGTTTTAGAAAAATCATCATTGAATGTCTTCAAATAGGTGCTAACATACAAACAAGAACCATTAGAAGAATTGATTGACATTGGGTTAAATATGGTTTGTGAGTATATGTTGGCATATCAGAAATTAATTATGGAACTTGTAAGCATCTATCGATCTTGTTTTACTTAGCTTCGTCTATAATTAATAGAACAAAAAAATCTTTTATATTAAATATATTATTTGTTATGGGGTGTAAAACTTGTAGGAAACAAAGTATGGAATTGCGCGAATAGATGAAATCTTGAAAAATGGCATGAATTTGGTTTCAAAAGAATGTGTATAGTTCATGAGTCAATTTTTGCTATGGTATGTCATTTATTTTCGATTTACATTGATGTATATTATTTAATATTGCAATTTTCATTATTCTCACCAATGTATATACACTCATTACAGTTTATTTTTATGTTTGTAGATGGAAGGTGAAGAAGAAAACAATTAACACTGTGAACAAAACATTCATGAAAATAACCCAAGTCATGGAAGTAGCTCGAGGAGTGACAACATTTCAAGCGAATAATGATGATCATTATGTTCGGATATCAAAGCAAGGAGTTGTATTTTTTGAAATATTTATCTCCGAAATCAGACATTTTGTTTAATGTAATGGACATAGTTTCCCAATTGAAAGACAAAGAAATATCAATAACTGTCCCATTTTGTATGACAAATATTGCCTTATTCATATATAAATATAATAAAATATGATTTCATTTATTCTATTGTGTTCTCCATTGTCGCTGTGAAATGTAACACCACTAATTAAATTTATGGATGATTAAATATTATAATGAAGAGATGTGAAATCTAATGATATGATATAAAAAATTAATGCAAACATCACATTCAAATGCACTAATAAAAATTTAAGTGCTATGAATAGTGTTATAAGATATGTGTCATCTTTTCATGAATAATGAATTTTAAAAAATCACAATAATTATGATATGATTTAACAAATTAATCCAAACATCACATTCAAATGCATTAATAAAAGTTTAATTAATATGAATACCGTTACAAGATGTGTTGTCTTTTGATGAATAATGAATTTTAAAAAAATCCTAATAATTTCACTGTCACAAGTCGATGTTTCTAAAAAATACAAAATGAACACCAGCATGTGTCAATTACTGTACACCTGCATTGTATGATACAACACACTAGTGTGTTTCTATGACCTATAGGCACTCCAAAAATACCAATACCAATTATAACCCTCGGTGTGTTTGTGTGATACTACGCATTGGTGCGTTATGTGAGACTACGTACCGGTGAATTTGTACAACCTATGGGCACCACACAAATACCAATATGAATTAGAACAATCAGTGTGTTTGTCTGATACTGCGCACCGGTGTGTTTCTATAAGACTACGAACTAGTGTGTTGATAAGACCTATGGGTACTGCACAAATCCCAATACCAATGAGAACAACCTCATGCGTTGTATCACCTACAGTGCACCCGGTGCTGTTTTAGACCTTTACAGCCTAGTGCATGCACCTTCGACCTCCCCAGGTTGACCATCTAGATGACACGTACCGGTGTGTTGACACCTTAGTAGTGCATCAATAAAAAGAACATCTGTAATAACCTCCAGTCGCGCAATTTTTTTAGTTGTGTTTAAATTCCTTTAAAAGCTCTGCCAAAACCTCCACTACCAAAAACAGATGTTGTAGAAAATGTTTTTTTGACAAATTTGGCAAATTTTATAACACTAAAAACCTCCTTTATAACCTCCGCTAGAGGGTTTTTTCCTTGTCATGATAAAAGCTCTATTTGCTGCATAAAAATTAAACTTATAACTCTTTGGCATGTTGGTAATATTTTATAATAGAAAGTGGGTTGTTTCAAAATCTTGGTGGAGTATCATATGCTCGACCATTGAATTTGTTGGCGAAGGTGATAACTATTGAGAAGTAGATGGATATGATAGAGACGCTAACCTTGGTGTGCTCCACCATTTTTTTCCAAATAATGAACTATATCAAGATAATGTGATGTAACAACCTTGGTCAAAAAGACATGTAATAAAGTTAATAAAGGAAAAATAAGACCTTGGTCATGGGACACATATTCCAAGCTGAATGTTGGGAAAAAAACATAGTGATGGGGATCACTTGTGATTAATTAATGGCTATGGAAATTAGAAAAGGAAATGGAAAAGGCTTTGGAAAGGGAAGGTGGAATTTATTGGCATTTTATTTATGAAAATAATGGAAAATAGGATAAAAGGGAGTTGAAGGGTCATAGGTTGCATGTCAGGAGGAAAATGAAGGAAAATAATGGAAAAATGAAGAAAATAGAGAACTCATTAATAAAAAGGATTTTTAGTATTAGTTGGTAGCATTTTTCAGTTCAGTTTTGGAGGTCTCATTTTATTCTCTCTCTATCATACTCTTGGCCACCAAGTTTTATTGGAGCACTCTTGGAGGAGTGTGCAATACTTGGGATTTCGAGCAAGATGGCAAAGGAAGGGTAGGAAAGTGTAAGAGGACATTGGAATCAGTGACTACAATGAGTGTTTCTTGTAGGTACTGAGTTGCATGTATGATTTCATTGCTAGTTTTCGCATGCATGGCATATGCATGTGGTTTCTTAGTTATGATATATTATTGGCATGGAGGATTACCTAGATTAACAATGGTTTTTCCTAGCCTTGTTATTTCCTATATAGCCATGGTGTTGTGGGTTTACTTCTTTTTTTTTCTGGTTTTTGCTCATGCTCCTTTGGCTGTGGGTTGAGTTATTAGTTCCTGCAAACCTTGGTTAGAGAAACACTCTAGAAACCCTATAACAGCTTGGCTTGAGTTACTAGTCTTGGAAGCCTTAGTTGGAAAAATGCTCTAGAATCCCTTGGTGGGTTGAGTTACTAGTCCTATACGCCCACGTTGGAAAAACTTTTTGGAAGCCTGATAGAATTTATGGATTGATTCACTAGTCCTAGAAACCCTGGTTGGAAAAAATGCTCTTGAAGCCCGATAATAGCTATAGGTTGAGTTACTATTCCTAGAATCCATAGTTGGAACAAATGCTCTGGAGCCCTAGACAGTTTGGGTAGAGAAAGATCTGGTGATGGTTAGTGATGTCCGACCGTGGTGGAATCACTAGTTAAGTGTTGAGTTTGTTGGCCTTTGGAAGCCCTGGTTTGGTTTTGTTTGATTTGTTTCATGAGATCCCACATTCATGCTTAGAATATGGCATGGGGGTGACTGGCTGAAAGAAATATTTGGTTCAACCTAGTCTATGGTCAAGTGGTATGTGGAAATACCAAACCTAGTTTCATTTTTCATATGTTAATAAGAGCTCATTTCTTCTTGTATTTGATGGGTAAATATAATTTTTCATATGTGGCTTTTATAGTTGTTATATCCTGGTTGTCTCTATTGGTTATATGCTAGTTATGAGGATGTTTTATAACAATGATGGTGTATGGATCTCATAATGTTTGATTAGTAAATGAGTGAACGATGAATATATGATCTAATAGTTGATAATACAGTTACTGTGATAAGGAATCAATTCTTATTAATGATTCTCAGATAAGTATGATACCCCTATGTTCAGATCTATTTTTATGACCTATAGAACACATATTTGTGATCCGTTTGAAATTTTTTTTGTCATGGATAGTGGGGGTCCAGTCAAGTATTTGTACCAATTTTTGCATTATTAGCCTTTTTCCTTTTGTATTTATCATTTTTGAAAGTTTCATGAGGTTCTGGGTAGAGGCCTAAGCCCTAGCCCTAAAAAAGTTGCACAGAATCCGGGGTCGTTGGCTCATAACTATATCGAAAATTCTAGAGTCACTTGCATTCCTTATTGTGGGAGCAACTAGAAGGCCTCAGTCACTTGCATGTATTTTAAAGGGCGTAACTAATGGTCCATATTAGTAAATGTAATTTTTTCTTAGGGGTTGATCACCTGGAAGTGTTGGTTGGATCATGGAGGTTATGTAGCATGTGTGGAAGGCCTTATTAGTTTTGTCATGTCAGTTCCACTTCCTTAGCTATACTTGGGTAGTTGAATCAAATAATTGTAGCCTCTCGTCACATATATACCATAGCAGACCATTTAACTTGGGTAAATGCCGAAGGAGGGCGTTACATAGTGGTATTGGGGCATTGCTCACCCCTTGGACTAGATGGGTGGTGTGTGTTGGTCATGCATACATGTTGATTACATATGTTCTCCTTATGCTTTTGGTCTATGTGATTGTTGCATATGAATGGTGTGGTCATAGTTGAAGTGGTGTCGCCATGTGAAATTTGTTGGTGTTGTTGTTGGATGTAGTCATCATGGGTGCATGTCGGTTGTGCATTAGTCATGTATGGATGTCTATATATGTTCTTATGCATACATTGACATGGTAATAGTTTTTGAGCATGAGGTCATTATATGTGGTTGGTATGGTCATGCATGGAGGATTAGATAATGGTTGAAATGATGATTATATGCTGATATGATTATGTTTATATATGTATTGTGCTAATCTGGTTGATCTTGCAGATGAGATATCCTCCCATAAACTAAACTAAGGTACATTGTTTTGTTTATGATTTGGTTTAGTTGACATGATATACCTTGTAGGAAGAGAAGAACAAATATGACTAGCAGAATGGTAGACTACATTTCATGATATTCTCCCTATAGGTAAAATGAGAAGCATGGTGATGAGTAATCCCCTCACATAGAAAACACTTTGAGAAGCTTGAAGGGAGAAATAAGCAGCTATAAGGAATACAATGATAGAATCATTGAATCATAAGAGAGAATTTCTAGGGCACAAGATAAAAAAGCAGAAGTCAATGCAGTTATCCTTCAAAGCGTGTCAGACTTACAGAGACAGGGACCACAGTGGATTAGCCATGGGTAGGAGAATAGGACTAATCGGGCATATGGAAGTATATCTCATGGCGGGCATAGGTTCGATAGGGATGAAATGATCAAAGATGGAAAATTATTGCATACATCTAATAGATGAGGTCATGGACATGGGCGTTATTACCGTTCTAGTTTACGCAGGTATCATGGTCATGGTCATTATCATCCTTATAGGAGGAGTGAAAGGGGACATTTTCCAGCTGATTTCAAGAAAGAAAAGGCACCTACATTTGATGGAGAAATGAATAAGTCACAAGATGCAGAAGCATGGTTTCTTGGGATGAGAAAGTTCTTCAGATTGCATGATTACTCAAAGAACATGAAGTCCAAAATAGCTATGTTAAATCTTAAAGGTAAAGGAGATATTTGGTGGGAAGATGTAAAGAATGTTAGAGGTATTCATGAAGAGGAATTGACTTGGAGTGAGTTCAAGAGATTATCACAGTGAGTTAGAGAAGTGCTCAGGGGCCCATCCACATATTTAATGCAGAGACAAAACTCAAGCATCAAACACAACAACAACAAGGATGAGTCATACTGAGGTACACTCGAGTAGTGTGGAAACATGCAACAGAGGAAGCATTGAGAAGAGTGAAAATGAGGATCAAAACCAGTGATTTACATTGATAAAATGGGGAAAATATATTATTTTTGCATGTGTTGAAGACTGTAGAGCAGAGAGTGTGATAGTTCAGCAATTGACCAAGTGTTGAACTAGATCAGAGTGTTTTAGAGAGCCTATGGAATAGAAGGCAGAGTGTAGGGGATAGAGTGTTTCTTTGTAAGGCCAAGAGAGCCTGTGGAATAGTAGAGGATCCAGAGCAGAAGTTGGTTTTGCAGTAAACCAGATTAGTATTTTTTCATGTATTTGTATTTGGCTCTATTTTCAATTTGAAAATTGTATGAAAAATAGAACAATGGCTAGAGTAGGTGGTGGCCTACATTCATAATAGGTTGGTTCCTCTTGGAAAGTAGGTGCTTTCAAATTGAAGGGGGCCGTTGCCTCTTATAAGTGGATGCTCACAAATAAATTGATGTAATTAAGCAGGTGCTTAATTTACATCATAAAAAAAAAATAGATTGGTGGTTTTCTCCTTTTGGCTTTCCACATAAAAAATATTGGGGTCAATATGTGGATACTTCTCATGTGATGGATTGTATGTAAAAGTGAATGTATTATATTGTTTTTTACTTGTATTGTCTATGAATACTCTCATAAGTAACAAATAGTAGAGGAAATAACTAAAACATTCATAAAACGTTTTAAGAACCTCACTATTACTGATTCACCCATGCTCTCATTAATTCCTTATTTCAACAAAGTCTATATGGATTTTATCACAGGTTTACCCAAGTCCAAAGGAAATAGTGTCACCATGGTGGTATTTGATAGACTTACCAAGTGTGCACACATTTGTGCATTATCTCATTCTTTCAAAGCCAATACAATTGTTACTGCATTTCTGAAAGTAGTTCCAAAGCTACATCGAAACCCAATATTATTGTAAGTGATAGAGATCCCATTTTCACTGAAAATTTTTGGATGTAATTATTTTATTTTCTTGGTACTCAATTGGCTCATAGCTCAACTTATCATCCTGAATATGATGGGAAAACAAATATAGTGATAAAATCTTTGGAAGGATATCTTTGTTGCTTTGTATCTGATAAATAAACACAATGGGTTAAGTGTTTACCTCTGGTAGAATGGTGGTATAACAATTCCTTTATGGAGCTTTATGGATATTTTTGGATATCATCCACCATCCATAAAATCATATTTAAGAGAAAATTCTAAGGTTTAAGCAGTTAAATATCACATCGAGCATCAACAACAAGTTCTCTAACTCTTAAAGGATAATCGGGCTCTGGAACACAATCGAATGAAACAACATGCCGATAAGCACGTTAGTGAAAAAAGTTTTGAGGTGGATGATTGGGTATCTTTATGGCTAAAGCCATACAAAAAAATTTCCCTCAATCAAGAGAAGAAGGATAATAAATTATCACCCAAGTATTCTAGCCCTTACAAGGTATTACAAAGGAATTTTACTATGGCAAACAAATTGGAGTTGTCTTCATCTTCGTGAGTACACCTACTTTTCCATGTTTTGTACTTAAATAAGGCTATAGGTGACAAGCTCCCAATCCAAACTATATTTCAAAAACTTGACAAGGGAGGGAAAATCATATTGGAACATGAATCAATCATAGAAACAAGAATCTTACAACTACAACATCGATCAATTTCGTATTATATCACTAAATAGAAGAACTTACCTCTTGAAGATACCACATGGGAAGATGAGTATTTCATACCAAAGTATCTATAAATACTCAAGAAATGAATATAACACTTTTTTGAAGGAGAGGGGCATGTTAGGTCTCTATAATACTAGTGTAGCACCCAAATTTCTATTGTTGTGCCACATAGAACCCCCATATTGTTATTTTTGTTGCCCATATAAACCCCCTATTATTATTGTAGGAACCTTACATTATTATTGTTATGCAGGCCCTAATTATATTTTGACCCTTTAGACTTCTATATATACTAAGGAGGTATTTTCATTTGAATCATCCAAGAATTTTTTATTTATATGATGTAATAGGAGGTTACCCCCTCGAAGATGCTTATTTTGAAGTCGTTGATCTATCTTTTCTTTTGTGTTTGTGATCTGGTTGCATAATAGTTGGTAGTCCCACTGACCTATCTCACTAAAAATGGGTCTTTTGTATGGTCATAAACAACATAGGGGGAATTTGAGCAGCTTAAGAGAGTGATCAGTTCATGCCGATTTCTAGCCTTGCTAGACTTATCTCAACCATTTGTGTTGGAATGTGATGCCTATGGGGAATGCATTTGGGCTTTTGACATAAAAAAACCATCTAATTTATTTTGAGAGTAGGAAGATCAAATATTATGAGCATTCTTATTTTATCTATGAAAAGGAAATGATGGAAATTATGCATGCAGTGGCAAAGTTGCAACCATATTTAGTAGGCAATAGGTTTAAGGTGAAAATAGATCATAACAGTTCAAGGTACTTCCTGGATTAGAAGGGATTGAATGAAAGGGAGAAAAAATGGGTTAGCAAGATCCAGACCTATGACTTCGATATTAAATACATTAAAGGTAAGAACAACACAGTGGTAGATGCCTTATCCAAGAGACCAACTACCTTCTCTCTCATGGACATTGAGGAAGATTGGAAGTCCTATATTTTTTTGAAATACTTGAAGAAATTATCAGCATATGAGATCCTTGATGGATTGTCACCATAAAATTGATACTTATTTTTCAATGACATTATCTATTATAAGGGTCAGATCTATCTAGTACTAGATTCCTAGCTGAAGATGAATATCACACAATAATCCCACAAGTATCCTATAGTAGGACACCCGAGATTTTTGAAGACTTAAAGAAAAATTAGGGTGAGGCTCATACGGAAGGGCCTCAAGGGGACATTACCAAATATTTCCGTAAGTGCAGTATCTGTCAAAGTAATAAGGTTGAGCACACACACCCAATAGGTTTGTTACAACTTCTACCCATCAAATAACAGAAATGGGAGAGTATTTTCATGGATTTCATCATAGGTATATCATTAGTCCAAGGAAAATATTGTATCTTTGTTTTGGTATATCGCATGATCAAATATTCCCCTTCATCACAATCTCTTCCAAAATCTTTGTGTCTTATATAACAAACTTATTCTTCCAATGAGTATTATGAATGCACAATTTTCCCAAAACCATCATCAGCGACTGTGATAGAAGCTTCATGGGAAAATTTTGGTAGGAGTTGTTTATATTAATAGGTACCAAGCTCACTCATATTAGAAGTTACCACTTGTAGAGAGATAGACAAATAAAAGCCATGAATAAATGGGTGGAAGGTTACTTATGGAACTATGTCACAGGACAACAAATAAAACAGGCCCTAGTGGTTGTATTTAGGAAAATATTTCTATAAGACTACTTATTGCATATCCATAGGGATGTCACCCTTCCAAGACTTTTATGGATACGAGACATTATCTTTTTCAAACACAATATTTGGAGATAACAGAGAGCCATCAGCTAAGGGTTGGATCCAAGGATGTCAAGATGTTTTCCAGGCACTCAATGATAACCTGCAAACAACTCAGAATCAACATATATTATATGCAGATCAATAGAGGATATAAAAAGGTTTCAAAGTGGGAGATATAGTGTACCTACAACTACAACCACATATAGAGTCCACATTGAAGCAGAAAGGTGAATTTTTTTTGAATTCATGGTTCTAGGACACTATCTAGTTATCTGAAAGCTAGGAGAAATAGCATATAAATTAGAGCTTCCGGCGTAGAGAAGAATTCATAATGTATTTCATGTCTCTTGTTTGAAGAAGGTTGTGGGGGAAAAATTATATCATCGCCTTATTTATCCCCATTAGATGAGAAGGGGAATCTTCAATGAGTTCCAAAATAAGTATTGTAAGTAAGGGAAAATAAACTCTAGAGCAAGACCATTCGAGAAAATCTGGTGTGATGGAAAGATATTCCCACTAAATATGCTATCTAGGAGAGAGAACATATATTCCAACACCCAATATTGAAATTGCTTGAGGGAAATAAATTTTGGGTGGGAGTAACTACAATATCCCCAACCAATTGACCCCAATTGATAAAAAAAAAATTGGGGGAGGGGAGCACATGGTATTCGCTCGAGGTATTTATCCACCATAGTAATTTCCAATGGTTTATTTCATGAAATAAAGCTTTAAAAGGAGAAGGAGGAACAAAACCAAGGCACGGATTTGGATTTTCTCTCTTGGAATTTAACTTGTAAGTTTGGGTGAGTTTTCAATAAGGAAGGGTTTCAGGCTGTAACACACTCCTCCCACATTTACCCCAGTTAATAAGTTTGCTTGGTTAAACATCTGACGAGAGGCTACTATGACATGATTTAACTCCCAAGCAAAGTTATGGAAGTGGAATCGCCATGAAAAGACCAATCTTACCTTCCACAAATACTACAGAACCCTTAGGAGCCAACCAACCTTTCTAGGTGACCAACCCCTAAGACAACTTGACATTTTATTGATCTGGACCCTCAGTTGCTCCCATGACAAACCATGCATACAATCGAGGCCTTCCAGTCACTCCCATAGCAAGGCACGCAGTGAATGTGGAATTTTTTTAGGAAAATATGTGCCATCGACCCCATATTTGTATCCATGTTTTCAAGGCTAGGTCTTAGGCCACTGCCTAGAACTTCATCAAACCTTCATAAATGATAAATAACATTAAAATAAGGTTTCTAATGCAATTGTTGGTACAAGCAATTGATTTGAACCCTTCTATCCATGAAAAATATTTCGTCAAACATGTCACAAATATATAATCTACAGTTCATAATAACAGATCTGAGCATAAAGGTCTCATACTTATCTGAGAATTGTTAATAAGCATTGATGCCTTATCGCAATAGTTGCACAATATCATCTATTAGGTCATGTATTTATTTTTCATTCATTTGCTAATCAAAACATGATGAGATTCATACATCAGTTTTGTTATTAAACATACACATAAGCAACATATAACCAACAAAAATAACAAGGATATAACATCCACAAAAACCACATATGAACAAGTATATTTACCCATAAAATACAAGAGGAAAGGAGCTCTTATAAACATATGAAAAATGCAACCAAGTATGGGACTTCCACGTACCAGTCGACCATAGATTGCGTTGAACCAAATATTTCTTTCAGCCAATCACCCCCACATCATATTCCAAGCATGAATGTGGGATCTCATGGAACAAATAAAGAAAAACCAAACCAGGGATTCTAGCCTACCAAACCACCTCAACCCTTAACCAATGATTACAACTCATGGTCGTACATTACTAATCATCACCAGATTGGTCTCTACCAAGGTTTTCCCAAGATTCAACGCATTTTCTGCAGTTCAACTTCTAGGACTAGTAACTCAACCCACAACTCTCATAAGGTTTCCAGAGTGGTTCTCTAACCAAGACTTCAAGAACTAGTAACTCAACTCATAACTATCCTCGAGCTTCCAATGTGTTTGTCCAACGAACACTTCCAGGAATAGTAACTCAACCCACCAATGGATCCCAAAGTGTTTTCAATCCAAGGCTTCCAATACAAGTAAGTCAACCCAAGTTGTTACAGGGCTTCGAAATCGTTTTTCCAACCATGGCTTCTAGGACTAGTAACTCAACCCAAGCTGTTACAGGGCTTCTAGAGCATTTTCCAACCAAGGCTCTAGGAACTAATAAATCAAACCACAACCATAAGGAACATGAGAACCAACCATAAACAAAGGTAAACCCACAACACCATGTTTGTCCAGGAAATGGAAAGGCTAGGAAAAACCACTGTCAACCTAGGAAATCCTCCATATCAATGACAAATCATAACCAAAAAACCACATGCATATGCCATGCATGCCAAAAATAGCAAGGAAATAATACATGCAACTTGTTACCTACAAGAAAAACCCATTGTAGTTGTTGATCCTGATGCCCTCTTGTGCTTTCTCGCTCTTCCTAATCCTTCTTGCTCCAAATCCGAATTATGCCACACTCCTCCAAGAGTGCTCCAAGAAAACTCTATATATCCAAGAGTATGAGAGCGAGAACCAAGCTTAAACTAACAAAAGTATGAGCAAAAGCTACCAACTGATCCTCATAAGCCTTTTTATCAATGAGGCCTCTAATTTCTCCATTTTCTATTATTTTTCCTTCATTTTCCTCCTTACATGCAAATTATTACCTTTCACCTTCCTTTTTTGTTATTTTCCATTATTTTCATAAATAAATGCCAATAGATTTCTCTGGTCTTTTCAAATGTCTTTTCCATTTCCTTTGCCAATTTCTTTAGCTATAATAAACCAAATGAACACTCACACTAGGATTTTTCCCCCAACATTAATCTTGGTATAAATGTCCCATGACCTTGGTCTTATATATTTTTACATTAATTTTTAACTAGGGTTGTTATAAAACCCTCCCCCTTAGGGGAACACCATCCCTGGTGTTCAATGACACCATTCTTACGTGGATCCATAATGTATTATTAATGACCATTATTTACTTATGTTATGAGCATGGCTATGCCTACCTCAGGGATGATCTATTAATTTTGGTTGACAACTAGTTGTAGGTACTCACTAGTTCCTTGATCTTCATCTCCTTCCTTGTGTTTCCTCATGCCTTTTTTCTATAAGTTGTTTCAATCATCACTTTCTCTTCTAACCTCACACAAATCATTAAAGGCCAATTTTTATGTGCATCCCGAAAGTTCAAGAATTATGATTTCCAATGATGCAAGTGTTATAGTCTTATTTTCCAACCCACTCAGTTTTTGAGAAAAATTCACTTGTTGAGCCACCATTTATATTTCCCTTATTTACTCAATTTTGGGGTTGGTGGCACCATCCACTTAGTGGAAAAAATGATTAGTAGCACCTTGCTACACTTGCAACACATGGCTATTGTGGGTTACATAACCATTAACCCATGACCAACTCTTCAACTTTCAGAAATTGATGATTTAAATAAATCTATGCATGATGGGTTGGAAACTTCGCATGTATGACCACAAACTTGTATTAGTTTTAAATCTCACTCAAATCATTCAAGGGTTTGAAATTAACCTTCTAGCATATTATAGGCTATCCATCACATTTATAACAAATTTATGCCAAATGAAAAGGGCAGAGAAAACTTCTTGTTGAATTAAGATGTTAGAATTTAGATTTCTTCCCAACCCTTTGCGATCAAGGTTGTGATACTATTGAGAGGGCCAAGGAAGAGTTTAGTCAAGGAGACTAGAGAAATTTGCAGTTGGGACTTAAATTTTTTTTTCTTAGTTTTTCTCTTTCTTTATAGTATATTTATATGATTTTCCCCTCCCACATATATTGTATTTAATGTGCATGATAAAGTTCTTTAGTTGATCTAACTTTGATTGGATGTGTTAGATTACTGTAATTTTAGTCAAGATTGGTTTTTCATTGAAGAGGTTGAAGTGGTTTTGCTTTGAAGAGGTTGAGGTGGGTATATTGTCCATTTGTGTGTAGAAATCAAGAACTTTTCCTATCTTCTAGCATAGAATACGATTTATTTTCTTTGAATCTAGAAGAATTTCTTTTAACATTCTAACCATCTCTATATTTTATATCAAGGGCAAGCCCAATAATAAGGTCACTTGTTCATAAATAAACTCCTCTTTAACATCTATTAAATATACTAAACAAAAAAGAACAAATGAATTTATTAATAATATTAATATACATTTATAAATAAATGAACATAAGTTAATATTAAAAATTAATTTAATAAAATATAACAAACATTATTCCCGATAATAAACGAGCCTACCACTTTTCATTAATAGGAGACATCTACACAGATCGAATAAACATATTCAAAAAAAATTCAAATAGAATACCATGAACTAAACATTTTAAATTCCTGATAAGACTAAAATTCCTTAATTAGAAGATAAACTTCCCTAGAATAAACAACTTCAAATAATTTTTAAATAAAAAACAATGAACTAAGCTTCCTTGCTGCTCATCGTGGTACACTTTCCATTTTAGGAAGTGCACAGTATGATATCCTATACTGAAATCTATGATCATACTAAATATCTGATCCTACTAGAGGAACAATGAACATCCAACTGTAAAAGCATGAGGAGACAGATCCATGTTATATTTACTCTCTTTTTATTTTAATGAAAGACCATCCGTTTTTTTTTGGTGAAAAAAAATATATGGCTCCTTTCCCACTTCTAAAATCAGCCCATATGTGGTAAGCTTCATGACTCATTATCCATCCTTCATCGACATCTTCCGCATCTGCATCCAACTCATTTCCTCTACCATATGTAGAGTGAAAAACAATGAACTCATTTCCTCTGCCATCTATAGAGTGATAAAAAACAACCTGTTGTTGGTAACTTTCATCTTTTGTCAATTTGAGTCACTTTTCACATAAACATATATAACAATTTTCCACCTGATCCGCCTAGACTAGTACACCGTTCAAATCTTATAGAAAAGGCACCACTAAGATTGTTAGAAATAAAACACATGGATGTTGCTTTGTCTGAATCAGGATGAAGATTGTCTACACACACATGAGATCTAGTTGCAGTTGCTGTGAGGACATCCAGCATTGGAATACTCTAAACATGGTTCAACACACCACATTACCTCCAGAGAAAAGTCTGCACAGATTTAATCAGTTCATTTTAGTTGCTTGCACATATCAATTAGTTCATTTCAATTGCTTGTCTTGATTCAAAGTTTTAATTATGATATCAGCTCCAATACTAGTCCAACTTTTTCAAACACCCGCCATGTGATAATTTTCTTTTCCTCTAAAGATAGAAATTGGCATATAAGAAGCCAATGTCTGCAAAATTTTCCCAAATTCAACTAATATCATTCAACGACACGGGTATAGCATTAATTCAAAATTTAAGTATGACATGCCTGCCTCCTATCTATCTTCCACCACAATCTAATTTTACCACACACAATTCACTAGTACAAATCAAATGTATGCCTTTGCAACAGGAGCAACAACACAAGCATATTCAATGTCTCTTGATTCATATATATGATGAAATATATTGGATATATGAAAGTAGATCAATACTTACAAAAAATTGGAAGCCATCATTCCAAATTTCAACTTTTCCAATTGACACAACCTTCTACAATCTATGGCTTCTAACATGCCTCCATTTTGATCTCTTCCAATGATTTCAGACCTTCATCATTCAGGGTTTCCAGTTTGATGCACCCATCTATCTTAGCAGGTGGATACAGGTAAATCATATAGTAGCTATGATTTATTATGGGACAAACTTACAGGATCAAATCTTACAGGCAAGACAACAAGATGACATGTATAGAGAGATTATGCATAGGTTAAAGTAGGGTACAATTGATCAAGGCTATCACCTCACAGCAGATGGCTTGGTTAGGTTTCAAGATAGCATCTATGTGTTAGATGACAGTGAGCTCAAGAAGCTTATATTGAGGTAATTTCATGCTAATATTTATTCAGGTCACCCAGGATATCAAAAGACCTTGACAAGATTGAAGAAATTTTATTATTGGTCGAATCAGAAGAAGGAAGTGATAGAGTTTGTGGATATATTATTGAATTTTAAACAGGTAAAAGTAGAATGCAAGGATACATATAGATTACTACATACTATTAAGATTCTAGAATTGAAATGGGAGGTAATTTCCATGGATTTCATTATAGGCTTGTTGAGGACATATAGACAACATGATTCTATTATGGTTGTAGTGTATAGGATGAGAAAGGTAGTGCACTTCATTTCGGTGAAGTATATGTATTAAACTAGTGATGTTGCATAGGTATTCGTCTCAAATGTAGTGAGATTTCATGGTGTTCCGTAGAAGATTATGTCAGAAAGGGATATTAAGTTCACTTCTAGGTTCTGGAAAGAGTTATTTGCAGGATTGGGTATAGAGTTAGCCTTGAGCACAACTTATCATCCGCATACATATGGACTGACAGAGAGGGTCAATAGGATATTGGAGGACATTTTGAGGATGTATGTGATGCATCAACAGAAGATATGGGAGGATTACCTTACATTATTTGAGTTTTCTTACAAAAATGGGTATCATGAGTTATTGAGGATGGGTCTATTTGAGAAATTCTATCGGTGAAGTTATAATACTCCAGTTAACATGGTATTGATTAGACCAGACATGTTGGTAGATATGGAATAGGAAATGCAAGTAATCAAGAATAATATGAATATAGGACAAGAAAAATAAAAAAAATTATGTAGATTAGAATAGGTTGTTTAAGGATTTTTAGGTTGGGGAACAAGTGTACTCACGCATTAAGCCCAAGATGAGCTCCTTTAGGATTGGATCATGTGCCAAGATGGAACCTCAATATTGTGTACCTTTTAATATCCTTCAAAGGATTGGACCAATAGCCTATCGAATTGCACTGCCTTCGAGAATGAAATTCCATGATGTTTTCCATGTGTCATTTCTTAAGAAGTATCTTAAAGATGCTAATCATGTAATTGACTAGTATGTATTGTAGGTGGAGACACAAGGCGAATTCTAGCAAGAACCGCAGTGCATTTTGCATAAAAATACGCTCATGCTCTGCAACCGAGAAATCTAGCAGGTTAAAGTGCAATGGAAGCACTTCGACCCTGGTGAAGCTACATGGATGATGGCAAATTAGATGCAGGATATGTATCCTTCTCTATTTGTTGGTTGAGTGAATGTTTTTAGTATATGTTTTGGGTCATTTTTTGGTTTATGTACATATGTATATGGATGTAAATTCTACCATGAGTTGTGTTCTAAATCTCTAATAAGCGGTATGGATGTCATTTCATTATGGTTGTCATGCTGTTATGTTTTCATGTTGGTTTTCTTCTCAACAGGTTGATCATTGTAAACATTGCAACGAGCTAAGTTATAAAGCTCCATGGGAAGTATGTTTTTCTTTCAATAGTCTTATTGGTTGTAGGTGTCATTGAGCATTGAGGATGGTGTTCTGCCAAGGGGAGGGTTTTATAACAGCCCTAGCTAAAAATCCATGTAATATAGTTAATAAGGAAAAATAATAACCATGGTCACGGAAGACGTATTCCAAGTTGAATGTTGGGAAAAAACATATGATGGGGATCACTTGTGATTAATTAATGGCTATGGAAATTGGTATAGTCAATGACAAAGGCTTTGGAAAGGAAAAGTGGAATTTATTGGCATTTTATTTATAAAAATAATGGAAATAGGAGAAAAGGAAGTTGAAAAGTCACAGGTTGCATGTGAGGAGGAAAATGAAGGAAAATAATGGAAAATTGAAGAAAATAGAGACCTCATCAATAAAAAAGCTTTTGAGGATCAGTTCATGGCTTTTGATCAGTTCAATTTTGGATCTCTCTTCTATTCTCTCTCTTTCTCATACTCTTAGATGCGTATAATGTAATATCCCCAACCATTTAACCGGTTGGATCAAATCATAATAGTAGTAGGCTAATAATTAAATTAATAAATAAGAGGCATTCACCCATGGTTTTTCCTTTCTTGATTTTCTTTGACCCCAAGTATTTTCCCAAGGTTTCTATAATCATATTGACTATAAAAGGAGGACGAGAATGGCGAGAAACTTATGGAATTTGGTCTTTTCTTGTTGATATTATGAGAGCTCAGAAGAGTTTTCAAATGAGGATTTGCAGGTGAGATCCTTGGCCTTCCTTTGGTAAGATTTGATCTCACCCTAGTAGGAAAACCCAACTTTGGTGGTTTCTCTTATCACCCTAGCTGGTCTAGTTTTTTTCATTTGTCTTTGAGTGGGTTTGTGCATATTGAAACTGCCAAATCGTTTGAATAAGTTGAGGTTTCATTTGCAGGGTTTCTATAGTTCATTGGTACGCATATACGAAGGATAGATTAGTGGGGCTACAAAATGAAGACGTTGATTGATGATCTTGGCATGCCATCTATAAGAAGGTCAATTGTTTGTCTGTGAGCTGACCACACCGTGATAAGTTGATTCTCCTAGAAGGTTGCAGATCAAGCGGACTCATATCAATATATGAAAGAGGGTTGACTCTCTTATTACAGAAGGTCACTCACCTAGAACGTGCACCATCAACTTCGGAATAGAGGGTCTCTTGGAAAATAACGGATGGCAGAATGAGAGCATAATGACCCCTCCCCCCAGTTCGTCACACAAATATCTGTCGCCTCAATCAAGAGTACTTGAGGGTAACAGGGGTTGGACGATTGGAAATCCTCCCTCACTGCTGTCTTGCCAAATCATGGCCTAGCCCCTACATTGTATGACATCCACTGGTTGAATACACTAGCAATCCCTATGCAACAAGGAAGGTAGACTCAGGTTAAGTTATGTAATTTATTTTTGTAATGTCGACATTTCAATGTGCAACCATGCCCGTTTTTTTTATTGCGTCATGATATTTGGTTATGGACCTCCGATATGAAGCTTATATGAAGCTATATATGGTCGCTGGGTTATTTTTGGTAATTATTGGTGTTTCCTTTCTGAAAAAAACAGATGTTTATGGAGTTTCTTTGTCTCTAGTTTTCGTCAAGTTTAATAATTATGTATTAAATAATTTCATAGTGGAATCAGATCTTCATCTTTGTCAGTTGTGGGATGCTAAGGAAGAAGAAAAAAAAGGGTTTTTCTATGAATTGGGAAGGAAAAAAGGATAGGAGTCAAGGGAAAAATGTGAGGACCAAGGTGAAGAAAGACCAATGAGTGATCATGAAAATACCAAACTTGAAGATGCCTTACAAAAGATCATTGACACTCATAAATCATCATGGAACTCCTTAAAGTACATATCAGGCAACCTACTATGAAAAATAATAATGGGGAAGGAGGTTCACATTCAGGTGGGGATGGTCCACCGCACAAGTATGTCAATATTCATAGCAGTGGTCCTTCACAAGAACATGTCAACACTCAGAGCAGCCCTTTTAGTTGACCAACCATGCCTCCATTTTTGGATGACTCCTCAAGGGAGCAAGACTTCCCTTCACCAATTTCAGAAACGGTTACTGCACGGATGAAAGAGTATGATATGTTGCCTCCCAACATGAAAGCGACCCTGAGCCTTAATGAATTTTACTACATGAGGAGAAAAAAACGAAGGAAGGAAACCATATATGGGGGCCATCGGTCAAATGTGGATTTGCAGAAGATTGTGGGAAAGGTAACTCTTCCATATTTTGATGGATCGTCAAAGTGTCTACACAATTATGGGTACAGAAATTGGATACATATTTCCAGCTTAATCCCATGCGGGAGAAGGATGCCATCAAAGTATGCCACACTTCATCTTGATGGAGAAGCACATGAATGGTGGCAAAATGGCATGACTACTCTAGGACATGCCAACATCATCTCTTATACAGAATTGACGTTGAGGTTAATAGAAAGATTTCGTAGGAAGGATCCTGCGATATACTTCTGGGAGCTAACCTAGCTCCGACAGACAGGGAGCCTTGAATATTACATTGTAGAATTCTAGAGGCTTATAGAAATGGTCACCGACCTCTCCATGACATAGTTGTTCATGTTATTTATAGAAGGGTTGTCAGAACCCCTATGTGGTTGGGTCAGGGCCTACCAACCTGCCACCCTGAAAGATGCAATTAACCGTGCAAGGGATATGCAGGATGCAGTACCCAAGAATAGATTTCTACCCAAATTTTATATTCCTCATAAAGGGAAGGAAGTCAAGAAGCAACAACGGGATAAATTTGGTAAAGAGAAGTTGGATGATGAGACCAGAAAAGATCTCAAAAGGAGAAGGCTATGCTTCTCTTATCAGCAACCTTGGGCACCAGGACATCAATGTACTAAGGGAAATATGAGGAAGAGCATCCATAGACGGATCAAGGGGAATCAAAAGGCATGGAGGCAATACAGGAATAAATCTAGGAAGGAGTCATAGCTTCTCTTATAGGGGTCCCAGGATATCACATCCTCTGGGTTAGGGGCACCATACAAGGACAGAAGGTGATTGTGCTAATTAATGGTGGGGCCTCCCACAACTTCATTGATGCAGTATTCCTAGCGAGAAGGGGACTAACTACTGAAGAGTTTGAAGGCTTTACATTTTTTATTCCTAGAAATAAAGAGCACAACCACATGTTATGCACTAAGATAGTTCCTAACATGAGCCTAGCAATGGGAAACTACACAGTTATGTATAACTTCTTTGTCATAGACTGCCCATAATCTCATGTAGTATTGGGGGTACAATGGCTATATACTATCAAAATTCATATAGTAAACTACCAAGACTTGGAGTTCACATTCACGGGACCAGATGGTAAAAGGGTGGATGTTGAGAGGAATGCATGCATATCCTCCCAAGGTTGTGACATCCAATCAAATGGAGGCAGATCTTCAACATGGGGATATTGTATGGGTAGTAGAGTGTTGAATCATGGAGAATAAGCCAATAGAACAACATAAGGGGTACTCCCCTGATATTATGTCATTATTGCAAAAATACCAGAAGGTCTTTGGAGATATACCCCTAGTACGACAACCTGATAGGGGATTTGAGCACATAATCGAACTAGAGGAAGGGGTTAAAGCTATCATCACTACCCCTTACCGGCACCCCAAAGTATACAAGGATGAGATAGAAAAGGCAATACAATATTTGTTGGCATTAGGACACATTCGACCAAGCTCGAGCCCTTTTTCTTCATCTCTAGTCTCGGTCAAGAAAAAGGATGGGTCCCTGAGGATGTGTATAGATTATTGAGCACTGAATAAGAAGACCATCAAAAATCAATATCATATCCCTAGGATTGACAAATTGATGGATGAGTTGAAGGGAGCCAAATTCTTCTCAAATATTGACCTTCACTTAGGGCATCACCAAATTAGGGTTCATGATCAAAACATTCCAAAAACAACTTTTAGATGCCACTTATATGGACATTATAAGTTCCTACTGATGCCTTATGGTTTGACCAATGCTGACATTCCAGTTAGGTATGAACCGTGTATTCAAAAAGAAGATACGTAAGTTTGTGTTGGTCTTCTTCAACGACATTCTGATCTTCTTCCAAACATGGGAAGAGCATCTGCAACACCTAGACGAGGTCTTGGGAATATTAGAGGCACAAAAATTTTATGCCAAAATTTCCAAATGTGGGTTTGAGATGACAAAAATTTTATACCTGGGTCACATCATTGGGGGCCAGGGTGTCAAGGTCCACCAATAGAAGAATGAAGCCATTCTCAATTGGCCTACTACCAAAAATGTAATAGAAAAGAGCTTCTTTGGTATTTGTACTTATTACAGAATATTTGTAAAGGGATATTCAAAACTAGCAACCCCTCTTACAGACTTGAAAAAAAGAGGAGCCTTCGTATGGATGGATACAACCCAAGAGAATTTTGAGCGGATGAAGGAAGTCATGAGTTCATGTCCAGTTCTAGCCTTGCAGAAATCTCAAATAGCAGAAATAGCTCTACATCTCAAATAGCATAAATATTCTTCCATGGGGTATTCCTTCTACATGGTTTGCCCAAAACCATTGTGAGTGACCGTGACAGCATATTCATGGGAGAATTCTAGCAAGAGTTATTCAGGTTGGCTGGAACAAAACTCACCCCTAGTACCAGTTATCACCTGTAAAAATATGGATAGACAGAAGTTGTGAATAAATGGGTGGAAGGTTACTTACAAGATTATGTCATGGGACAAAAACAAGAATGGACCAATTGATTGTACTTCAGAGAATACTTCTATAACACCACTTATCACATGTCCATAGGGATGTCACCTTTTTGAGCCTTATATGGATATGAGGCACTATATTTTACACAAACAACATTTGGAGATACTGGAGAACCCTTGGAAAAGGATTGGATCTAGGGGTATCAGGATATTCTTAGAGCCCTTAAAAATAATCAGCATCAAAAGTTATATGCAGATCATCAAAGAATAGAAAGGAGTTTAGAAGTGGGAGATGTGGTTTATCTTTGGATTCAGCCGTACAGGAAATATACCTTGAAGCAAAAGGGGGAGGAAAAATTAAAGCCATAATTTCATGGGCCCTATAAAGTTATCTAGAAAATAGGAGAAGTGGCATATGAGCTAGAGCTTCCCACATAGAGCAGAATTCATAACATTTTTCATGTCTCCTATTTGAAGAAAGAATTAGGAGCAAACATAAAATCATCACCAGAATTACCACCACTAGATGAGGAGGGCCATATTCAATTGGTTCCCGAGGAGGTGTTGGAGGTTCAAGAAAGAAATCTTTGAAGTAGAATCATGTGCGAATATTTGGGACAATGGAAAGATCTTCGCGTCGAGGATGCCACCTAGGAAGGAGAACACATATTGCAGCATCCAATATTGAAATTGCTTGAGGGCAAGAAATTTTGAGTATGGGGAATTGTAATAGTAGTAGTAGGCTAATAAATAAATTAATAAATAAGTGGCATTGGTCCATGGTTTTTCCTTTCTTATTTTTTTTTGACCCGAAGTATTTCCGAAGGTTTCTCCAAGCAACCCGACTATAAAAGGAGGAGGAGGATCAAGAGAAACTTATGGAATTTGGTATTTTCTTTGTTGATATTCTGAGAGCTCACGCGAGTTTTCAAGTGAGTATTTTTAGGTGAGATCCTCAGCCTTCCTTCAGTGAGATTCAATCTCACCCTAATAGGAAAATCCAACTTCCATGGTTGGTTTCTCCGATCACCCTAGTTGGTCCAGTTTATTTCCTTTCTCTTTGTGTGGGTTTGCACCTATTTCATCTGCCAAATCGTGTGAATAAGTTGAGGTTTCATTTGCAAGGTTTATGTAGTTCATTAGTACGCATATACAAAGGATAGATCAGCGAGGCTACCAAATGAAGACGTTGATTGATGGTCTTGGCAGGCCACATGTAAGAATGTTGATTGTTTGCCCGTGAGCTGACCACACTGTGATAAGTTGATTTGCCTAGAAGGTTGTAGATCAAGTAGACTCATCTTGATGTATAAAGGAGGGTTGACACTCTTATTGTAGTATGTCACTCACCCAGAATGTGTGCCATCAACTTCGGGATAGAGTGTCTCTGGCAAAGAACACAGAGGTCGAGGACGAATGGCGGAATGAGAGCATAAGGACCACCCCCCCCCCCATTTCGTCACGTAGAGCTCTTCCGCATCTATTGAGAGTACTTGAGGGTAACAGGGGTTGGCCGACTATAAATATGCCCTCGTTGCTGCCATTCCAAATCGTGGCCCAACCCCCACATTGTACGACACCCACTGGTTGAATACACCAACAAACCCTGCACAACAAGGAAGGTCGGCTTGGGTTAAGATATGTAATGTATGTTTGTAATTTCGACATTGTAATGTGTAGCCATGCCCTTTTTTTTATTGGGTTGTGATATCTAGTTATGGACCTTCGGTATGTAGCTTATATGAAGTTGTATATGGTTGCTGGGTTATTGCTGGGAAAAATATTAATAAAGCTAATGGATGAGATTTGTTGAAATAACCGTTGGCATTTCCTTTCTAAACAAGTTAATGTTTATGGAATTTCGTTGTCTCTATTTTTCATCAAATTTAATAATTATTTATTAAATAATTTTACATAGAATTTTCTTGGAGCACTCTTGGAGGAGTGTGGCATACTTGGGATTTGGATCAAGAAAGAAAAGGAAGAGTAGGAAAGTGCCAAAGGACATCAAGATAAGCAACTACAACGAGTTCTTGTTCCTGGTATCGATTTACATATATGATTTCCTTGCTAGTTTTGGCATGCATGGAATATGCATGTGATTTATTGGTTATGATATTTCATTAGCATGAAATATTGCTTGTATTCATAGTGGTTTTGCGTAGCCTTTATATTTCCTATATAGCCATGGTGTTGTGGGTTTTAATTTTTCTTTCTAGTTAGTTCTCATGTTCCTTATGGTTTTGGGTTGAGTTATTAGTTCCTTGAAGCCTTGGTTGGACAAATGCTCTAGAAGCCCTGTAACATCTTGGGTTGAGTAACTAGTATTGGATCCTTGGTTGGAAAAATACTCTGGAAGTCCTTCATAGGTTGAGTTACTAGTATTGGAAGCTCTGGTTGGAAAAACACTCTGGAAGCCCAATGTAATTTGTGCATTAGGTTACTAGTCCTGGAATCCTTGGTTGAAAAAAATGTTCTAGACCCCTAGAAAACTTGGGTAGAGACCAACCTAGTGATGGTTAGTGATGTCGTACCATGAGGTGGAATCATTGCTTGAGGGTTGAGGTGGTTTTGCCTTTGGAAGCACTCATTTGGATTTTTTTCGTTTATTCCATGAGATCCCACATTCATGCTTGGAATATGGCATAGGGGTGACTTGTTAAAATAAATATTTGGTTCAAATTAGTCTATGGTTGGGTGCTACTTGGAAGTGCCATACCTAGTTTCATTTTACATATGTTTATAAGAGGTTATTTCATCTTGTATCTAATGGGTAACTACACTTGTTCATATGTGGTTTTCATGGATGTTATATCTTGGTTATTTATGTTGGTCATATGTTGGTTATGAGAATGTTTTATAAGAGTCATGATGTATGGCTCTCATCATGTTTTGTGTAACACCCTCATCCCACATCTACCCAAGTAACTATCCAACTAGGGTAAACATGTGATGAAGAGCTACTATGATCACTTTCAACCTCCTAGGTGACCTTCAGGAAGTGGAATCGATGGAAACACATCACAAATACCTTCCACATCAGCAATAGAATTCTGATAAGCCAACCCAACCACTTAGGTATCTAGACCCTTGATCCCATTGAGTCTTTAGGCCTTTAAACCCCCAGAATCTCCCACAATATATGCATGGGTGCGTCTTGGAGGCTATGGATGCTCCCATAGCATATGTAAGCATGCATCCAGGGAATTTTTCCCACATACATTTGCCAATTTCCTTGGGTTTTGAGCCACCTTTTTAGGCCCAGAGCCCAGGTCACTGCCCAAAATTCAATGACAAGCTTAGACATGAAATATAAAAATGAAAAAAATGGTGCAAAAACAAATATTGGAATAAGGACTTGATTGGACCCCTACTATCGATCACTGACATTTCATCAAACATGTCACAAATATGCAATCTATGGGTTTAAATAAAAAATCTAAACATAAGGTCTCATACTCATCTGAGAATTGCTAAGAATCATTGAATCCCTTACATAATTAGTTGTAGTATGATCTATTAGGTCATAGATACATTGTTTACTCATTTACAAATAAAAACATGAGGAGAGCCATACATCATCACTGTCATAATACATGCTCATAACCAACAAAATAAAAACAAATATATCAGGGATACATCAACCATAGGATCCACATATAAATAATTACATTTACACATAAAATTCCAAGTAAATGAACTTCTCATTAATGAATGTAAAAACCAACTGGGGATGGGATTACCATCTTCCACCCGACCATAGATTGGCTGAGCCAAATCTCTCTTCAGCCAATCACCCCCATGCCATATTCCAAGCATGAATGTGGGACTCATAACCAACTAAAATAACCAAAAAAACATGGATGGTACTGGATTTTTCTGCCTACACCATGAGGAATCTCATTTCCTCCTAGTCTCTCAAGCTTTACCATAATCCACAGTTTGATCTAGGGATCAATAGGCCCTACACTAAGACCTAGTATTTAGGCTATACCATACATCCCATCCTAGGACTACTAGGCCCAACAAACAAAAATCCACCTCTTTGATTTATTGTATATATTGTCATTCACCAGAAAGGATTCCTAGGCCCACCGAGGCACACATTCCTGGCTTTACCACAACCTACAGTCCATTTCAGGGGTGGCTAGGTGAGTGGCTTTACCGTAATCCACAGTCTGGTTCAAGTATCAATAGGCCATGGGTTTTTACTTTCGAAGATCCACCTCACTCAACTTTGAATCCATCTTGCAATCCAGCTCAACCAAAACATTAGAACCCATGAAATCAAGGCTATCCATAAATGGCAAGGCTAGGCTGAAAACACTGTCACACCTGGAAAAATATATTCCATGATAGAAAAGAACCACATGAAATATCATGCATACCAAATATAGCAAGTAAATCACCCATGAAAATCAATACTTGCAAACAATCTTGTTGTAGTTGCTTGATCCTACTCTTCCTTGATCCTAGGCCCAATGGAGAGAAATCCACCTCTTGGATTTATCATATATCTTGTCATTCACTGGAAAGGATTCCTATGCTCACCGAGGCACACCTTCTTGACCTTACCACAACCTACAGTCCAGTTCAGGGGTGACTAAGCGATTGGCTTTACCTTAATCCACTGTCTGGTTCAAGTATCACTAGGCCATGTGTTTTTCCTTTCAGAGATCCAGCTCACTCAGCTTTGAATCCATCCTTCAATCCAACTCAACCAAAACATGAGAACCCATCACGTCACGGCTATCCGTAAATGGCAAGGTGAAGCTAAAAACACTGTCACACTTGGAAAAATACATTACATGACATAAAAGAACCATATGAAATACCATGCATGCCAAATATAGCAAGGAAATCACCCATGAAAATCAATACTTGCAAAGAATCCTATTGTAAGTTGCTTGATACTTCTCTTCCTTTCTTGCTCCTTCCTTCCTACCTTTCTTGATCCAATGCTGAAATTCTCCAAGAAACATATAAGTGTCCAAGAGTGTGAGAGAGAGAGAATAATGAGAGAGGTCCAAAACTAAATTGAAAATAGATATCAACTGATCCTCAAAAGCCTTTTTTATTGATGAGGCCTCTATTTTCTTCATTTTCCATTATTTTCCATTATTTTCCTCCTCACATGCAACCTCGTGACCTTTCAACTCCCTTTCTCCTAATTTCCATTATTTTCATAAATAAATGTGCCAAAATTCCAATTTTCCTTTCCAAAGCCTTTTCCTTTTTCCTTTTTCCCAATTTCCTTAGCCATAATAAACCAAATTAACATCCAATAGGATGTTTTTTTCCCAACATTCAGCGTGGAATAAGTGTCCCATCAACCGTGGCTATTATTTTTTCCTTTATTAACATGTATTACATGGAGCTTTCAATAGGAATGTTACATTTTGATTAGTAAATGAATGTACAATGAATATATGACCTAATAGTTGATAATGTAACTGGTTTTATAAGTCATCAATGCTTCTTAATGATTCTCACATAAGTATGAGACCCATATGCTAAGATATGTTGTTAAGACCCATAGATTGCATATTCGTGACATGTTTGACTGAAATGTATTTCATGGGTAGTATGGGTCGATCAAGTATTTGTATCAAAGTTTTGCATTAGTATCTTTGTTCCCATGAAATTTATCATTTCTGAATTTTTTCATGAATTTCTATGTAGTGGCCTAAATCCTCACCCCGAAAAAGTGGAAGAGAATCCAGTGTTCATTGGCACAAAACGACTGGAAAAGTCCACAATCATTGGCATGCCTTGTTGTGGGAGTGACTGAAGGTCTTAGTTGCTTTCAAGGCTTTTAATGGGAGTGGTTAAGCATCAAGATCAGTCAAATAATGATTTTTTCTGAGCTTTGATCACCTAGAAGCATTGGTTGGCTCCTCCAGGGTTCTATAGGATGTATGGAAGGTTAGATTGGTCTTTTTTTCTTTCGGTACCACTTCCTTAAGGTGACCCAGGAGGTTGAATCACGTCATAGTAGCCTCTACTCACATTTTTTAACCCTAGCGGACCAGATTAACTTGGGTAATTGTGGGATGAGGGTGGTTACATGTATAATTAAGAACCCGAGAAATTCCACTAAATTTCTCTAAATTACATGGCTCAAAATTAGGCTTATAAGAAGTTCAGTAAACTTCCCGAGAGAGAGGGATTTTTACAATCAAGTGCATAATTGGTATGTGTAGTTTATAAATGTATATTTTTTAAATTAAAACAAATAAAATATATTTTAAAAGACAATATTGGTTTCCCCATGGGAGTGTGAGAGGAGTGTTTGAAGTCGCATTGAGGAATGAGTCGTTGTAACACTTGGAGCATATGTGGGTTTTGATGGGATTCTTGCAATTTAGTTTGGTTGCTTAGTTGGTGTGCCAATCATGGTGACATGAAGCCTATTAATTTCACATCTGATATGAAGGAAGGTGGTAGTCGATTCTCAAGGGATGGCAAGGAATCTTCCTTATCCTTCTCTGGTACATATCTTTATACTATGTGTTGGCTTTCTATTTTAAATTCTTTAGTTGGGAGTTGGTGGTGTGTCTTTGTTAAAGCATGGTTGCTCTAGTTTATGCTATTAGTGGTGATTGGGGAAACAATTGGTGTGTTAGTGATTTTATAGTTTAGTAGAGTCTCTCCATCTCTACGGTATTTCACAAGGGGTGAGTCCTCTGTTATATTTTTGTTTCTAGTTAGATCTCGTGTCTCGTTCTACTTCTATTTCTTCAGATGGTCCCGCTTTTTTTAGGTATTTTATTGAGGTTGTTTATGGACATAAGTTATTATATGTGTATTTATCTTTCCCTACTCTTTGGTCTTGGAAAATTGTTATCATTTGGGTTATTCATTGGGTTTGTGGTATCTATGGTGTTACAAGGTCGTGAATCCATTTTTTTTTGGTAGTTATTTTTGTGAGTCGTTGGGCGGTGAGATTTTTGTGGAGAGGGGTTACTCGAAGAAAATTTTCTAGTGTTCTAGTATTCCTACTTGTTTTTTTATTTGGTTGGTTGTCTCTGTCTTAAGTCATATGTATTTACTGTCTATGAGTCTTTAGTGTGGGGAAATTGGCCAACCTCTTAGGTATTGTTCCAAGTGTCTACCTTATTGGTGATGATATTTTTGGTCATTATATCTCATTTGGAATTGTATATTCTAGCTTCCTCCGATAATTTCATTGGGTGTGGGTTGTCGAATCATATTTTTTTCCTCTCGTCCCGATGCCTCCAAGACGAGAGGATTAGTCTTCACAAAGGGAGTTTGAGTAATTATGAGTATAAAATATTTTACCCTTTTTTCTTCTCGAATCTGTTGCTTCTTCCTTCAATGCGACCAATTTGAAAGTTAGGTGTGAGATCCTAGTCGTCGCAAAGTAAGGAAGTGGGTGACCTCCCTTACTTTTTGGATTATGAAATTGTGTCTCGAGAGGCGAAATAGTTAACTTCCCATGGCAGGTTTCGTGAGTGAAGGTGGAATTTCTTGAGCTCTCTAGCTATAAATTAGTAGCTCTAACTTATCTTCTAAAATAATAGATTAATAACTATAATAATTTTTCTCGCTTTATAGGATCTAAATCGAAATGCTCGAGAATATGAGGTTCTTCTTGGAAAAATGTTGATGATCTCTTATAAAAAAATGGAAGGTTTCTTTTTAAGTGATTATACTTTTGGGGATTTGAAAGACCCTCAAGTATGTGATAGTGCTTTGTCTCCTATTGTTCACTATTTAGATCTTGAAGAGTAAATCTCTTTTGGTGTTTTGGTTATGATCTTTGTTTTGAGGATGATTTTTTGCAGTGGGTATGCTCTAGTCTCTTAGCAAGTATTTTGGTTTCGATTCTTTGGGACTCTATCTCATTTACATTGCAACTATTGTATCGAGAAGATATGCATTGCTCCTATTAGGTATGGGAAATGTCATGATCGATCAACACAGTATTATCATTTTTGCATGTTTGGATCTATCTATGGTTCAAGGTCGCTACCATGGTAAAGGTTTGGTATGAAATGCTCTCAATTTTTGAATATGTTGTGATTTCTTATTAATCCTTATAGTTTCTAATCGCTGGGCTCATCTCCAATTCACGGTGTTTTTCTAAGGTGAGGATGATATGTGATACTCTTATTATTTTACAAGGAAACAACATGTATCTTCAACCAATTTGGAATTAACCTAGATTTTTTTGGGTTGATATGCACTAGTTTCTATTATTTTGATGGAGGATTGTGTGCACATTGTTGTTGGGAGGAATGGTGGCCATTGAGTATAGTTGGGATCATATTGGTTCTACTTATTTCACTCTTGTTTCTTGTTAGATTTTTTGAAATGTGATATCTTTTACTTGATGGTCATGCACTAGAGGTTTATTATTTCTACTTCATTTTGATGTATCACCGCCAATTTTTTCGTGCCCCTAGAGGTTTATTATGTCTACATCATTTCGACGTTTCACCCCTAGTTTTTTAAGATGTCACCTATTGATTACCTTGTGTCCTTAAAAGAATGTTGTAAAGGGTGGTAATGGGTCTATGTTCTATTGGAGTTTATGTAGCAGCTTATGTCCAACCACCTTTGTAATTCTTTGATTTTGATATAAAATATAATGAATCTATATTCACACAAAAAAAATGATCATAATTAAAAAAATAAAATAATAATAAACATGTTTGAGATATTGGGGATGTAGTAAAAATATCTCACTCATAGTCTTAGCCATAAATAAAATATTTAGATATTCCGTTGAAGTTACATAGTTTTTATAACATAATTTTCATATAATCGAAAAAAGATAAAATATGACTATAAGGCGAGAGAAAAATAAAAAGCACACTTGTCCATATAGAAAACCTTGTTGTAAGACTTATTAAATATGAAAAAAAAAAAAAAATTCATTAATAATAAATATATACATTTATAAATAAATGCAAAATAAAATAAAACTAATTTAAAAAAAATACGAAATACTTTTAATTCCGGAAAATAAAACTAAAACAAATCTGTATAGGAGAAATCTATACATGTCGAAGAAAGAACTTCAAAAAATTTTCAAATAAAAAACAGTGAAACTAAGCTTCCTAGCTGCTCATCATGGTACACTTTCCATTTGTGTGAATACAAAATTCAAACAGGCCTCCAGTTTGATCTCTTCCAATGAGATTATTCGAATGATTTCAGACCTTCATCATTCAGGGTTTCCAGTTTGACGCACCCATATATGTTGAGAAATTTAAGATGTACAAAACTTGAAAGATCCGGCAGCTCCATTAGTTCGAAGCAAAATTTCAGGTTTAGGTACTTTAAAGACCTTTGTTTTGCCATTCCCTCCGGCAAGTGCACCAATTTAGCATAGCCTCTGAAATCAACAGCCTTGAGTGTTGATATTTCTCCCAAAACATCCTTTGGGATGGACAAATTGATGCGGTATTGCAGCGCTAGATACTGAAGATGCAATAATTCAGAGAAGGAATTAGGCAGTTCAGTTAGATTAATGCAACGCGATAGATCTAAATGTCTTAGGTTTTTAAGTTCCCCAAAATTGATGGGGAATGATGTTAAAGTTGGGAAATATTTGAAGTCTATTTTATTCATCACGGTTCCTATCCATTGGGAAAAACGGGAAAAATATGACACTGCGCCTTGCTGAGCGCTAGAGATATTTTTACAGAAATTAATATAATGTTCAACATCAAACGCTTCACGGCTGCTCGAAGCACGGCTTGCAAATGTGGCTCCATTCGCATCACTATTCGACTCATGCAAAGGAAGCTGCAATATTGTACATTATCTGTTAATGACTGGCTACTGGAATTTGAAGTGGATTAAAATACTCTAAAATCTAAATTACTCACCTCATTAAATCCATAGAATGTGTGTTGGAGGTGGTCACCAAAACCGTGAAGCTCCAGAACTCTTAATCTGGCCAATGAAATGGTAGAAGGAATGGAGATGGATGGAAAATTGTTCAAGCGAAGCCAGATCAAATCACCCGACATGGAAAATGAGGACAAGTCCATGGGATGATCAACCACCAAAAGGCGAATTCCCCTAATGTTTATGTGATTTGTGAGTTGTGGTGGATTCTGATCTTTCAGAATGCAAATTCCTCATGTTAAACAGGACTCTGAGCCGTACTGACAAGCACAATCACATTAACCTAAGTTAAATGGCTGTCTCTTCAAAATAGTGCAAAACTATAATAGAGATTATTAAAGGAATCAGACAGAATGTGGAGACCTGATACACATACCTGCAACTGAAACATTTCTGTTATATCACTTGAGCCACTAAGGCGGAGAGGCTTATGCTTTGCGAACTCGAAAAATTCCTCTCTCGCAATATGTCTCGCTAATCCCTTAAGTTGATTGTGCATTATAACGAATTCTTAAATTACTCTTCTACCATTATACGCCGCAAACGGGGTGTTGGAATTTACGAGTATTCCAAAACAACATTAAAATCTCTTCTAAACATAGAGAACTCAATTAAAAATTTGTTGGACGAAGTGATGGCACATAAAGAGGTGAATGTAAAAGGGTGATGTTGAGAGGAATGCATGCATATCCTCCCAAGGTTGTGACATCCAATCAAATGGAGGCAGATCTTCAACATGGGGATATTGTATGGGTAGTAGAGTGTTGAATCATGGAGAATAAGCCAATAGAACAACATAAGGGGTACTCCCCTGATATTATGTCATTATTGCAAAAATACCAGAAGGTCTTTGGAGATATACCCCTAGTACGACAACCTGATAGGGGATTTGAGCACATAATCGAACTAGAGGAAGGGGTTAAAGCTATCATCACTACCCCTTACCGGCACCCCAAAGTATACAAGGATGAGATAGAAAAGGCAATACAATATTTGTTGGCATTAGGACACATTCGACCAAGCTCGAGCCCTTTTTCTTCATCTCTAGTCTCGGTCAAGAAAAAGGATGGGTCCCTGAGGATGTGTATAGATTATTGAGCACTGAATAAGAAGACCATCAAAAATCAATATCATATCCCTAGGATTGACAAATTGATGGATGAGTTGAAGGGAGCCAAATTCTTCTCAAATATTGACCTTCACTTAGGGCATCACCAAATTAGGGTTCATGATCAAAACATTCCAAAAACAACTTTTAGATGCCACTTATATGGACATTATAAGTTCCTACTGATGCCTTATGGTTTGACCAATGCTGACATTCCAGTTAGGTATGAACCGTGTATTCAAAAAGAAGATACGTAAGTTTGTGTTGGTCTTCTTCAACGACATTCTGATCTTCTTCCAAACATGGGAAGAGCATCTGCAACACCTAGACGAGGTCTTGGGAATATTAGAGGCACAAAAATTTTATGCCAAAATTTCCAAATGTGGGTTTGAGATGACAAAAATTTTATACCTGGGTCACATCATTGGGGGCCAGGGTGTCAAGGTCCACCAATAGAAGAATGAAGCCATTCTCAATTGGCCTACTACCAAAAATGTAATAGAAAAGAGCTTCTTTGGTATTTGTACTTATTACAGAATATTTGTAAAGGGATATTCAAAACTAGCAACCCCTCTTACAGACTTGAAAAAAAGAGGAGCCTTCGTATGGATGGATACAACCCAAGAGAATTTTGAGCGGATGAAGGAAGTCATGAGTTCATGTCCAGTTCTAGCCTTGCAGAAATCTCAAATAGCAGAAATAGCTCTACATCTCAAATAGCATAAATATTCTTCCATGGGGTATTCCTTCTACATGGTTTGCCCAAAACCATTGTGAGTGACCGTGACAGCATATTCATGGGAGAATTCTAGCAAGAGTTATTCAGGTTGGCTGGAACAAAACTCACCCCTAGTACCAGTTATCACCTGTAAAAATATGGATAGACAGAAGTTGTGAATAAATGGGTGGAAGGTTACTTACAAGATTATGTCATGGGACAAAAACAAGAATGGACCAATTGATTGTACTTCAGAGAATACTTCTATAACACCACTTATCACATGTCCATAGGGATGTCACCTTTTTGAGCCTTATATGGATATGAGGCACTATATTTTACACAAACAACATTTGGAGATACTGGAGAACCCTTGGAAAAGGATTGGATCTAGGGGTATCAGGATATTCTTAGAGCCCTTAAAAATAATCAGCATCAAAAGTTATATGCAGATCATCAAAGAATAGAAAGGAGTTTAGAAGTGGGAGATGTGGTTTATCTTTGGATTCAGCCGTACAGGAAATATACCTTGAAGCAAAAGGGGGAGGAAAAATTAAAGCCATAATTTCATGGGCCCTATAAAGTTATCTAGAAAATAGGAGAAGTGGCATATGAGCTAGAGCTTCCCACATAGAGCAGAATTCATAACATTTTTCATGTCTCCTATTTGAAGAAAGAATTAGGAGCAAACATAAAATCATCACCAGAATTACCACCACTAGATGAGGAGGGCCATATTCAATTGGTTCCCGAGGAGGTGTTGGAGGTTCAAGAAAGAAATCTTTGAAGTAGAATCATGTGCGAATATTTGGGACAATGGAAAGATCTTCGCGTCGAGGATGCCACCTAGGAAGGAGAACACATATTGCAGCATCCAATATTGAAATTGCTTGAGGGCAAGAAATTTTGAGTATGGGGAATTGTAATAGTAGTAGTAGGCTAATAAATAAATTAATAAATAAGTGGCATTGGTCCATGGTTTTTCCTTTCTTATTTTTTTTTGACCCGAAGTATTTCCGAAGGTTTCTCCAAGCAACCCGACTATAAAAGGAGGAGGAGGATCAAGAGAAACTTATGGAATTTGGTATTTTCTTTGTTGATATTCTGAGAGCTCACGCGAGTTTTCAAGTGAGTATTTTTAGGTGAGATCCTCAGCCTTCCTTCAGTGAGATTCAATCTCACCCTAATAGGAAAATCCAACTTCCATGGTTGGTTTCTCCGATCACCCTAGTTGGTCCAGTTTATTTCCTTTCTCTTTGTGTGGGTTTGCACCTATTTCATCTGCCAAATCGTGTGAATAAGTTGAGGTTTCATTTGCAAGGTTTATGTAGTTCATTAGTACGCATATACAAAGGATAGATCAGCGAGGCTACCAAATGAAGACGTTGATTGATGGTCTTGGCAGGCCACATGTAAGAATGTTGATTGTTTGCCCGTGAGCTGACCACACTGTGATAAGTTGATTTGCCTAGAAGGTTGTAGATCAAGTAGACTCATCTTGATGTATAAAGGAGGGTTGACACTCTTATTGTAGTATGTCACTCACCCAGAATGTGTGCCATCAACTTCGGGATAGAGTGTCTCTGGCAAAGAACACAGAGGTCGAGGACGAATGGCGGAATGAGAGCATAAGGACCACCCCCCCCCCCATTTCGTCACGTAGAGCTCTTCCGCATCTATTGAGAGTACTTGAGGGTAACAGGGGTTGGCCGACTATAAATATGCCCTCGTTGCTGCCATTCCAAATCGTGGCCCAACCCCCACATTGTACGACACCCACTGGTTGAATACACCAACAAACCCTGCACAACAAGGAAGGTCGGCTTGGGTTAAGATATGTAATGTATGTTTGTAATTTCGACATTGTAATGTGTAGCCATGCCCTTTTTTTTATTGGGTTGTGATATCTAGTTATGGACCTTCGGTATGTAGCTTATATGAAGTTGTATATGGTTGCTGGGTTATTGCTGGGAAAAATATTAATAAAGCTAATGGATGAGATTTGTTGAAATAACCGTTGGCATTTCCTTTCTAAACAAGTTAATGTTTATGGAATTTCGTTGTCTCTATTTTTCATCAAATTTAATAATTATTTATTAAATAATTTTACATAGAATTTTCTTGGAGCACTCTTGGAGGAGTGTGGCATACTTGGGATTTGGATCAAGAAAGAAAAGGAAGAGTAGGAAAGTGCCAAAGGACATCAAGATAAGCAACTACAACGAGTTCTTGTTCCTGGTATCGATTTACATATATGATTTCCTTGCTAGTTTTGGCATGCATGGAATATGCATGTGATTTATTGGTTATGATATTTCATTAGCATGAAATATTGCTTGTATTCATAGTGGTTTTGCGTAGCCTTTATATTTCCTATATAGCCATGGTGTTGTGGGTTTTAATTTTTCTTTCTAGTTAGTTCTCATGTTCCTTATGGTTTTGGGTTGAGTTATTAGTTCCTTGAAGCCTTGGTTGGACAAATGCTCTAGAAGCCCTGTAACATCTTGGGTTGAGTAACTAGTATTGGATCCTTGGTTGGAAAAATACTCTGGAAGTCCTTCATAGGTTGAGTTACTAGTATTGGAAGCTCTGGTTGGAAAAACACTCTGGAAGCCCAATGTAATTTGTGCATTAGGTTACTAGTCCTGGAATCCTTGGTTGAAAAAAATGTTCTAGACCCCTAGAAAACTTGGGTAGAGACCAACCTAGTGATGGTTAGTGATGTCGTACCATGAGGTGGAATCATTGCTTGAGGGTTGAGGTGGTTTTGCCTTTGGAAGCACTCATTTGGATTTTTTTCGTTTATTCCATGAGATCCCACATTCATGCTTGGAATATGGCATAGGGGTGACTTGTTAAAATAAATATTTGGTTCAAATTAGTCTATGGTTGGGTGCTACTTGGAAGTGCCATACCTAGTTTCATTTTACATATGTTTATAAGAGGTTATTTCATCTTGTATCTAATGGGTAACTACACTTGTTCATATGTGGTTTTCATGGATGTTATATCTTGGTTATTTATGTTGGTCATATGTTGGTTATGAGAATGTTTTATAAGAGTCATGATGTATGGCTCTCATCATGTTTTGTGTAACACCCTCATCCCACATCTACCCAAGTAACTATCCAACTAGGGTAAACATGTGATGAAGAGCTACTATGATCACTTTCAACCTCCTAGGTGACCTTCAGGAAGTGGAATCGATGGAAACACATCACAAATACCTTCCACATCAGCAATAGAATTCTGATAAGCCAACCCAACCACTTAGGTATCTAGACCCTTGATCCCATTGAGTCTTTAGGCCTTTAAACCCCCAGAATCTCCCACAATATATGCATGGGTGCGTCTTGGAGGCTATGGATGCTCCCATAGCATATGTAAGCATGCATCCAGGGAATTTTTCCCACATACATTTGCCAATTTCCTTGGGTTTTGAGCCACCTTTTTAGGCCCAGAGCCCAGGTCACTGCCCAAAATTCAATGACAAGCTTAGACATGAAATATAAAAATGAAAAAAATGGTGCAAAAACAAATATTGGAATAAGGACTTGATTGGACCCCTACTATCGATCACTGACATTTCATCAAACATGTCACAAATATGCAATCTATGGGTTTAAATAAAAAATCTAAACATAAGGTCTCATACTCATCTGAGAATTGCTAAGAATCATTGAATCCCTTACATAATTAGTTGTAGTATGATCTATTAGGTCATAGATACATTGTTTACTCATTTACAAATAAAAACATGAGGAGAGCCATACATCATCACTGTCATAATACATGCTCATAACCAACAAAATAAAAACAAATATATCAGGGATACATCAACCATAGGATCCACATATAAATAATTACATTTACACATAAAATTCCAAGTAAATGAACTTCTCATTAATGAATGTAAAAACCAACTGGGGATGGGATTACCATCTTCCACCCGACCATAGATTGGCTGAGCCAAATCTCTCTTCAGCCAATCACCCCCATGCCATATTCCAAGCATGAATGTGGGACTCATAACCAACTAAAATAACCAAAAAAACATGGATGGTACTGGATTTTTCTGCCTACACCATGAGGAATCTCATTTCCTCCTAGTCTCTCAAGCTTTACCATAATCCACAGTTTGATCTAGGGATCAATAGGCCCTACACTAAGACCTAGTATTTAGGCTATACCATACATCCCATCCTAGGACTACTAGGCCCAACAAACAAAAATCCACCTCTTTGATTTATTGTATATATTGTCATTCACCAGAAAGGATTCCTAGGCCCACCGAGGCACACATTCCTGGCTTTACCACAACCTACAGTCCATTTCAGGGGTGGCTAGGTGAGTGGCTTTACCGTAATCCACAGTCTGGTTCAAGTATCAATAGGCCATGGGTTTTTACTTTCGAAGATCCACCTCACTCAACTTTGAATCCATCTTGCAATCCAGCTCAACCAAAACATTAGAACCCATGAAATCAAGGCTATCCATAAATGGCAAGGCTAGGCTGAAAACACTGTCACACCTGGAAAAATATATTCCATGATAGAAAAGAACCACATGAAATATCATGCATACCAAATATAGCAAGTAAATCACCCATGAAAATCAATACTTGCAAACAATCTTGTTGTAGTTGCTTGATCCTACTCTTCCTTGATCCTAGGCCCAATGGAGAGAAATCCACCTCTTGGATTTATCATATATCTTGTCATTCACTGGAAAGGATTCCTATGCTCACCGAGGCACACCTTCTTGACCTTACCACAACCTACAGTCCAGTTCAGGGGTGACTAAGCGATTGGCTTTACCTTAATCCACTGTCTGGTTCAAGTATCACTAGGCCATGTGTTTTTCCTTTCAGAGATCCAGCTCACTCAGCTTTGAATCCATCCTTCAATCCAACTCAACCAAAACATGAGAACCCATCACGTCACGGCTATCCGTAAATGGCAAGGTGAAGCTAAAAACACTGTCACACTTGGAAAAATACATTACATGACATAAAAGAACCATATGAAATACCATGCATGCCAAATATAGCAAGGAAATCACCCATGAAAATCAATACTTGCAAAGAATCCTATTGTAGTTTCTTGATCCTTCTCTTTATTTCTTTCCTCCTTCTTTCTCTTGCCTTCTTTACCTTTCCAGATCCAATCTTTAAAGTTCTAGAAAACATCCAAGTGTCCAAGTGTGATAGGGAGAGAATAGAGAGATAGCTCCAAAAGTGAAGTGATGAAAAATCCATGAGCTGATCCTTAGAAGCATTTTTATTAATGTGGCCTCTATTTTCCTCATCTTCCATTATTTTTCCTTCATTTTCCTCCTCACATGCAATGTGTGACCTTTCACCTTCCTTTTCTCCTAATTTCAATTATTTTCATAAACAAAATTCCCACTAATTCTGCTTTTCCTTTCCAAAGCCTTTTCATTTTCCTTTTCCAATTTCCTTAGCCATAATAAACCAAATGAACACTCACTAGGATGTTTTTTCCCAATATTCAGCCTCCAATAAGTGTCCCATCAACCGTGCTATTATTTTTTCCTTTATTAACATGTATTACATGGAGCTTTCAATAGGAATGTTACATTTTGATTAGTAAATGAATGTACAATGAATATATGACCTAATAGTTGATAATGTAAATATTTTTATAAGTCGTCAATGCTTCTTAATGATTCTCACATAAGTAAGAGACCCATATGCTAAGATATGATGTTAAGATCCGTAGATTGCATATTCGTGACATGTTTGACGAAATGTATTTCATGGCTAGTAGGGTTCAGATCAAGTATTTGTATCAAATTTTGCATTAGTATCTTTGTTCCCATGAAATTTATCATTTTTAAAGTTTTCATGAAGTTCTATGCAGTGGCCTGAGTCCTCACCCTGAAATAGTGGAAGAGAATCCAGGTTCGTTGACACAAAACTAGTTGGAAAAGTCCACAATCGTTGGCATGGCTTGTTGTGGGAGCGACTGGAAGGTCTTAGTTGCTTTCAGGGCTTTTCATGGGAGTGGTTAAGGGTCAATATCAGTCAAATAATGATTTTTCTCAGGGTTTGATTACCTAGAAGCATTGATTGGCTCCTCTAGGTTCTATAGGATGTATGGAAGGTGATTAGATTTTAATCGGTACCACTTCCTTAAGGTGACCCGGAAGTTTAATCACATCATAGTAGCATCTACTCCAACATTTTTATCTAGACCAGTGAGTGTGAGTGTTGGGTAAATGTGGGATGAGGGTGTTTACATGCATAATTAAGCACCCGAGAAATTCCACTAAATTTCTCTAAATTACATGGCTCAAAATTAAGATTATAAGAAGTTCATAAACTGCATGAGAGAGAGGGTTTTTACAATCAAGTGCATAATTGGTATCTGCAGTTTATACATGTCTCTTTTTAAATTAAAACAAATAAAATATATTTTAAAATACAATATCGGTTTCCCCATGGGAGTGTGAGAGGAGGGTCGCAAGCTGCATAGAGGAATGAGTCGTTGTAACACTTGGAGCATCTGTGGGTTTTGATGGATTCTTGCAATTTAGTATGGTTCCTTAGTTGGTGTGCCAATCATGGTGACATGAAGCCTATTAATTTCTCATCTGATATGAAGGAAGGTGGTAGTCGATTCTCAAGGGATGGCGAGGAATATTCCTTATCCTTCTCTGGTACATATCATTATACTATGTGTTGGATTTCTATTTTAAATTCTTTAGTTGGGAGTTGGTGGTGTGTCTCTGTTAAAACATGGTTGCTCTAGTTTATGCTATTGGTGGTGATTATGGAAACGATTGGTGTGTATCTCTTGGTGTGTTAAGTGATTTTATATTTTAGTAAAGTCTCTCCATCTCTATGGTATTTCACAAGGGGTGAGTCCTTTGTTATCTTTTATTTCTAGTTAGATCTGGAGTCTCGTTCTACTTATATTTCTTCAGCGAGGTCTACTTTTCTGGTATTTTATTGAGGTTGTTTATGGATATAGGTTATTATATGTGTATTTATCTTTCCCTACTCTTTGGTCTTAGACAATTTTTTTCATTTGGGTTATTCATTGGGTTTCTGGTATCTATGGTCTTACAGGGTCAGTAATCCATTTTGTTTTGGTGGTAGTTATTTTCATGAGTCATTGGGCAGTGATATTTTTTTGGAGAGGGGTTACTGAAGAAAAGTTTCTAGTGTTCTAGTATTCCTACTTGTTTTTGGCTTCATTTGTTGTCTCCTTCTTAAGTCATTTGTATTTACGGTCTATGAGTCTTTAGTGTGGGGAATTGGCCAACCTCTTAGGTATTTTTCCAAGTGTCTACTTTATTGGTAATGATATTTTGGTCTTTAGATCTGGTTTGGAAGGGTATATTCTACCTTCCTCTCATAATTTCATTGGGTGTGGGTTGTTGAATCATATTTTTTTCTCTATCCTGATGCCTCCAAGACAGAGGATGAGTCTTCACAGAGGGAGTTTGAGTAATTATGAGTATAAAATATGTTATCCTTTTGCTTCTGAATCTGTTGCTTCTTCCTTCAATGCGACCAATTTGGAAGTTAGGTGTGAGATCCTAGTACTGGAAAGTAAGGAAGCAGGTGACCTCCCTTATTTTTTGGATTATGAAATTGTGTCTCAAGAGGTGAAATGGTTACCTTCCCCTGGCAGGTTTCGTCAATGAAGGTGGAATTTCTTGAGCTCTCTAGCTATAAATCAGTAGCTCTGACTTATCTTCTGAGATAAATAGGTTAATAACTATAATAATTTTTTTGCTTTATAGGATCTGAATCAGAAGCTCAGTAATATGAGGTCCTTCTTGGAAAATGTTGATGCTCTCTTATAAAAAATAGAAGGTTTCTTTTCAAGTGATTATACTTTTGGGGATTTGACAGACCCTCAAGTAGGTGATAGTGCTTTGTCTCCTATTGTTCACTCTTTAGATCTTGAAGAGTAAATCTCTTTTGGTGTTTTGGTTATGATCTTTGTTTCGAAGATGCTTTTTTTGCAGGGGTATGCTCTAGTCTCTTAGCACGTATTTCGGTTTCGCTTCTTTGGGACTCTATCTCATTTATATTGCAACTATGGTGTCGAGAAGATGGCGTTGCTCCTATTGGGTATGGGAAAGTCATGATCGATCAACACGGATTATCATTTTTTCATGTTTGGATCTATGTCTGGTTCAAGGTGCTACCATGGTGAAGGTTTGGTATGAAAAGCTCTCAATTATTGAATACGTTGCGATTTTTTATTAATCCTTCTAGTTTCTAATCGTTGGGCTCATCTCAAATTCACGTTTTTTTTCTAAGGTGAGGATGATATGTGATACTCTTATTTTTTACAAGGAAACCACATATATCTTCAACCAATTCGGAATTAACCTAGATATTTTGGGTTGAAATGCACTAGTTTCTATTCTTTTGATGGAGGATTGTGTGCACATTGTTGTTGGTAGGAATGGTGGCCATCGAGTATAGTTGGGATCCTATTAGTTCTACTTATTTCACTCTTGTTTCTTGTTGGATTTTTGAAATGTCATATCTTTTATTTGATGGTCATGCACTAGAGGTTTATTATTTATACTTCATTTTGATGTACCACCGCCAATTTTTCGTGCACTAGAGGTTTATTATGTCTACTTCATTTTGATGTATCACCCCTATTTTTTAGGATGTCACCTATTGATTATCTTGTGTTCTTAGAAGAATTTTGTAAAGGGTGGTAATGGGTCTATGTTCTATTGGAGTTTATGTGGCAGTTATGTCCAACCACCTTTGTAATTCTTTGATTTTGATCTAAAATATAATGAGTCTATATTCACACACAAAAAAAATGGCCATAATAAAAAACAACAAATAATAAACATGTTTGGGGTATTGGGGATGTAGTAAAAATATCTCACTCTTAGTCTTAGCCATAAATAAAATATTTGGATATGCAGTTGAAGTTGAAGACAAAGTAACTAAAAGTAAAAAAGTATTATATTTTCACTTTGGACTATGAGTGACATGTATATTTTTTAAAAATATTTCGAAACACTTAAATAAACAATTTGAATATTGTATGACCTAATTTATTTTAAAATTATTTTCTTATAAATGTATATATAGAAAAAAAATTCTAATGTTAAATTATAATAAAATATTTCAATGCCCCCAAAAAAAGTAAATTCATCTATTCACATTCGCTAAAATGTACTTGGTACCATGGAGTTTATCTTCATCCTCGGTGGGTCTCCTCGTGTTTTTTAATAATATCCTTTAATGTTTGAAAATTAGATGAGTTCAACCATTCTGGACATTGGCACATCTCTTCACATGTTGTAGAAACATGTCCTCGTGTTTGTTAATAATATCCTTTAATGACTGAAAATTAGATCAATTCAACCATTCTGGACATCAGCACATCTCTTCACATGTTGTAGAAAAATGCTATGATCGTTGAGACAAATAACTTAGGGATTTAGGGGCACCTCAGTCATTCATCATACCCCCACAAAATCTATGTTGGATTTTATCATTACGCATTATGAAGACTAGTTGGGAACTCTCAATGGTGTCTGTTATCTTCCTAGTACATGTTGTGACATTTCTCTTGATAATACTTACTCATAGTTATGGTCTCTATCTTAGAACATGGATCCACCATATATTCTCTCATGGCTATGATCTTGCATATTATTTCATGGATCCACAATGTATTATTAATGACTATGTTTTACTTTTGTTACTAGCATGGGTATGTTGACCTTGGGGATGACCTATTCATTTTGGTTGATGAATGGTTGTAGGTACTCACTAATTCCTTGATCTTCATCTCCTTTCTTGTGTTTCCTCATGCCTTTTGGGTATAATTTGTTTTATTCATCACTTCCTCTTCTAACCTCACTCAAATAATTGTAGGCCAATTTTTATATGCTTCCCAAAAATTCAAGAATTGTGATTAGAAAAGATACAAGTATTATAGTATTATTTCCCACCCCACTCATTTTTTGATGACCATTCACTTATTCTTTCCCTTGTGTACTCAATTTTGAGGTTAGTGGCACTCTCCACTCATTGGAAAACATGATTGGTCGCACCACCCTCCATTTAGTGGAAAACATGAGTGATCACACCTTGACATGGAAAATTTTAGGGGCTAATATTCGCAGGTGGGCTAATTTTCCATGGTTTTTCCGAAAAAAAGATTCGCCAATTTCCATTTTTTTCTAAAAGTGATTCACCCAAATTTTGATATTATAAAATTATGTTGTCCCAAAAATCGCCAAATATTTATAGAGACTATATATTGTCATTAGAAATTTGGATATATTTAAAAACATATCACCAAACATTTTATAGTTTGCATATTAGGGAATGGTAAGATTTGCCAAGGTTTCTAAACTTTAAGATAAATTTCCATCCTTCAAATTTTCCTTGCGTGACCTTGCTATACTTGCAACACACGACTATTATGGGATACATAACTACTAACCCATGAACACCTCTTAAACTTCCAAAAATAGATGATTTCAAGAAAGCTATGCATAATGGGTTGGAAACTTCACATGTATGTTCACAAACTTATATCAGTTTCAAAGTATAGTCAGATCATTGAAGGATCTAAAAATAACCTTCTAGCATATTATAGGTTATCTAACACATGCATAATAAATATATGCCAATAGAAAAGGGTAGAGAAAGCTTTCTCTTGAATTACACAGTCATAATTCATATTTCTTCCCAACATTTTTTTATCAAGGTTGTGATACAATCGTGAGGGTGAAGGAGGAGCTTGGTCAAATATCCTAGAGAAATTTGCAATTGGGACTTAAGGTGTTTCTGCTTAGTTGTTGTATTGTTGTTCTCTTTATTTATAATATATGTGTGTGTGTGTGTGTGTGTGTGTGACTTCCCCTTCCCACATATTTTGTATTTGATGTGCATGATAAAGTTCTTTTGTTGATCTAACTTTTCTTGAGTGAGTTAGAATACTTTTAATTTTAGTCAAAGCTTAGTGTATATTTTCCATTTGTATATAGAAAGAAAAGCTATAAGTTAACACTTAGATCTTGAAAATTAAACTAGCTTATATCATGCTCAAATGACCATTGAAATGTGTATGCACCATAATTTTCCTTTCTTTTAGCATATAATATATTTGATTGTGTTTGAATCTAGTAGGGTTTCCAATAATATGCTATCATTTTCTCAACAAAAAGAATATATAGGGGCCAATATTTCTTGGAGAGCCAAAATTATTATTTACTAATCCTCATAAACTCTCTTCTGAACAGGACACTAAAAAAGGCCAAAAGAAGTGTGGGAAGAAAGAGTGTATTTTTTTATCTTCCAGAAAAGTAGAAACATAAAAACATTTCGTTTTAGAATGTCACAGCCTTCAAAGACTATAGGGAAAGTTATGTAGATATTTTAGCAGCTAGAACTTGGTATAATATATTCAACTAGGAGTTTGTCGAGAAAGTGGGAGCCTTTATTGTGAGCCTTCAAAGGAAAAAGACAGGAATGAGATGGCTAAGCAATCTATCCCATAGGCTATTTTTAACTTCGTTAAAAATCATTTCTTTCTTTATTTCTTAAAAGAAGTCCAATAAAAAGCATACTTATCAATAAATAAATCCATATTTTAACACCTATTAAATAAAAATAAATAAATAAATTCATTAATAATAAATATATACATTTATAAATAAATGCGAAATAAAATAAAAGTAATATTAAAAATTAATTTGCCCTACGAAACACAGAGCTACTCGACTTGTGTTGTTGCCCACAGTACTGCTCTTGCGGGGCCCTCTATTCCTTGCCGCTTCCTCACTTGGTGATTCCTTCCTCTGACGATACATTTCTACCTCGAGTTTGGGGCGTTAAACGCCTCGGATCGTTGTGCCTCTCTAGCTTGGACTCGGTCACAGCGTCTTCTCTTGCCTCTAATGTGGTTAAAGGCTGCGTTTGGATTTGGTTATTTAGGGATACGATTTCGAAATCTATCCCTTGAACCTTGGCAGTACACTCCACAATCATGTTTTTGCCCCCTACTACAACCCGTACATACAAGCAAGACCCTACGTTCTCTTAAACTACTCGCTTGGTGATTCCTTCCTCTGGCGTCTGTTCCTGCCTCGCATTGGTCGTTCTTTCTGTGCCTCTGATCGTTCCGTGCCTCTCTGCTGGACTCGGTCTCTTTTGCTTTCTGCTCTATGACTACTTTCGAGCTTCTTTTGGCTTGCCTTTGAGGCTGTTCAAGGGCCTTTCAGTATGGAGGACCTGGACTCCCACCATCCTCCGCTGCCTCCTCCTCCGATCTCTCCCTCCAAAGCCTTCAACAATCTTCTGGCCTCGCTTCCAAAGAAGACGAATTCTGAAGCTGCGAAGTTTGTCAAAAAGTTGGATGACATTCCTGAGATCTCGCTACGTGGTGAGGGTCCGATCATGCTCTCGTTGGCCAGTTCACTGGCCTTTGGCCCTCTCCCAAATCCACTGAGATCTGGGTTGCCAAGAACTGGGCTCCCCTTATTATGAACAACGTGTCCTCCTACTTCCTAGGTCGAGGGTATTTCCTGTTCGAATTCGTCGATAAGGAGGATAAAGAGCTCATCTTCAGGAATGGCCCTTATTTCATGGGTCCTCAAGGGCTCTATCTCAATAAATGGACCCCTGATTTTGATCCGGCGGTAGATGTTCCAACCGTTGTCCCAGTCTGGGTCAGACTCCTGAATCTTCCCATGCATTGCTGGAACTAGGAATCGCTAAAGCATATTGGAAACACCTTGGGAAAATTCATAGTTTGCGCAAATAATAAAGATCAGTATGATTGTGCTCATATCTGTGTCGAAGTCGACCTGGAAGTGGGTCTCCCGGAGGCCATCAAAATCAAGGTTGGGAGCTGGTCTCATATTCAAAAGCTCGACTATGAGCAGCTTCCATTCAAGTGTCGCAAATGTCACGTCTATGGACACTTCGCTAGAGGGTGCCCGAGCAATGCCGAAGCAAACAAAGGAAAATATGAGGGTTGGAACCAAGTCAAAAGGCCAAAGACCAACAAAAAAAATGTTGGAGCCCCGGCAAGCAAAGGACCTCAACACTCCGCTGGTCAGCATACCCAGACTTCTAAAGGGCAAGGTAATAAATTCGAACCTCTCAGTCTAAATTCAATAGAGTTGCATGAGGTTGAAACACAGAATGACTCCTTGGGCAAAGACGCTACTCTAGAACCAAAGCAAGGTGTTAATACACCAAGCGGATCCAAGGGGAAAAATGCAGAGACAGAGGACATGGTACAGACCTAAGAGGAATCTAAGGAGGAAGGAGAAATAGGGGAATCGCAAGTCTCGTCCAAAAGATCAACAAGAGGACGAATGCCTGAGCGGGAAAAAAGAGAGTAGGAAACATACAAAGAAAAACTCCAAGGCATCCAGCCAACTCTTGAGAAATTGTTGGAAAAATCGGCTAAGAATACAAGAAACCAAAGTGGCTCCAAGAGAGCCCAACACTCCCAAAAAAGTAAGTAATGAAAATCGTCTCCTGGAACTGTAGAGGTTTGGGCAGTAAAGCAAAAGAAGAAGCTATAAGGAGCACAATCCGAATAGAACCCCTAGACTTTCTCTTAATCCAGGAGACCAAGATGGAGGAAGCTGCTTTCCTCCAAAAAAGTCAAAGTTTTTGGAATAAAGGTGGTGGGCAGGTTGTCTCTTCTAGAGGAGCTTCTGGCGACCTGGGTACGTTATGGAATGCAAAAAAATACTTGCTGCTCAAAGCAATCCCAAACACTCATTGGTTGTTCCTGAAACTTCAGCTCATTGAGTCTAAGGACGAAATCAGCCTTCTCAATGTCTATGTTCCGGCTAACACAAGAGAGAAGAATTCATGTTGGGACTCCATCAAAAATCTTTTTGAGACTGAGAACCTTGAAAACATCATTATAGCCGGAGACCTTAATATCACCCTGGCTCTGTCTGAAAAGCGTGGTGGCAGCATCGTGAGAGATCCAGCTAGGGAATGGGTGGAGGATCTCATGCAAGAGTGGGATCTTATTGACATCAAGCCCTTAAATGGTAAGTTTACTTGGTCCAACAAAAGAATTGGCCCTGGCCACATAGCTACTAGATTAGATAGATTTCTGGTCCAAAGCTCCTTCCTGCTTCGTGGGCTAGAATCTAGATCGCGCATTCTCTCTTGCAATGCCTCAGATCATAGGCCTATTATGCTTGAGCTTTTGTTGCATAAGGATCTGGGGCCTATCCCGTTTAGATTTAGCCCTCTTTGAATCCAGCTTCCAGGCTTTAAGGAAAGAGTCAAGGAAGTCTGGGATCATCCAGTAAATGGCTCGCCTTTCTTTGTGTGGGAAGAAAATCTCAGAAGGCTAAAAACTGAGCTAAAATGTTGGGCCAAATCTATCCCAAATCCGGCTTCAGAGCGGAAATCTGCTCAAGTTTCATTAGAGGCTCATCATATTCATATGGAGGACGCAGTCATTACTCCTGAAGTTAATAATCTGGAAGTGGACCTTCAGCAAAAGTTTCACAGGGCCTGCATGGTGGAAGAAGAACTTTGGAGGCAAAAATCCCGTAGCCTTTGGCTCAAGGCTGGGGATAGAAACACCTCTTTTTTTCATAAGCAAGCTAATGCAAGAAAAAACTTCAACACAATCTCCGAAATCAAAGATGGGAATGTTGTTCACAAGGATTTCGTGAGCATCAAAAAGGCTGCCTACAACCACTTTAAGATTATGTATGCCGAGGAAGAAGCTGGGATACACTCTGACATCTTCTTAGAAGGGATTCCCAATGAGATAACTTCCAGCATGAACAAAACTTTGGAAGCAAAAGTATCCAAGGAAGAAATTAAGACTGCTCTTTTTGAGATGAATCTAGACAAATCCCCTGGACCTGATGGATTTACTGCCGGATTTCTTTAAGACTGTTGGAAAATAGTTGAAAAAGATTTATGTAAAATGGTTAGGAAATCTCAATCCTGCCAAAAAATCGGGGGTAGTACCAACTCAGATTTTCTAGCCCTCATTCCGAAGGAAAAGGGAGCTAATGTCTTTAACAGATTTAGGCCTATTTCGCTTTGCAATATTGGATACAAAATCATTACCAAGGTTATTGCAAATAGGTTGAAAGGCATTCTTCCCAAAATTATTCCGGAAAATCAAGGAGGATTTGTGCAGGGAAGACAGATATTAGACAATTTCATTCTTGTGCAGGAGGTGATCCACTCTAGCATCCAGCGCAAAGAGAAAGGAATGGTAATAAAGCTAGATCTTGCAAATGCATTTGATCGAGTAAAACACAGTTTCCTCGTTAGAGTCTTACGAAAGTTTGGCTTCGGGGAGAATTTCATTAACTGGATCAGTGCATGCATCTCTGAGCCTTGGATCGCTCCTTTAGTGAACGGGAGAGCTGTTGGTTTCTTCAAAGCCTCGCATGGGCTTCGCTAGGGATGTCCCCTTTCCCCTCTTCTTTTTGTCCTTCAAGCTTCTGTACTAAGTTTCTATTTGAATAAGGAAATGATAGAGCAGGAAATCTTGGGTCTTAGCATTGCTAGAGGGGTAAGAAACATTAATCACGCTTTGTTTGCTGATGACACCTTATTGTTGGGCGCAGCTTCGCTGCACTCTGCCTCTAAATTCAAAGACGTCCTCAACAAGTTCTGTGATGCTTCTGGCAGCATGCTCAACAAAGGAAAGTGCCATGTTTACAGCTGGAATATATCCTCCACTCTACTCATAGCCATCTCCAGGAGCCTTGGCTTTACAAGCTCGGCTTCTTGGTCATCTTTTAAATACTTGGGTCTTCTTGTATTTTTCAAATCTACCTTTTGCAGAGACTGGGCTCCTCTCATTGATAAGTTCAAATCTCGAATTCAGGCTTGGGGTCTTTCTTGGCTAAACTTGGCAGGCAAAACTGTTTTGGTCAAATCGGTGCTCAACAATTTACCCATTTTCAAATTCTCAGTTCTGTTAGCGCCCTCCGGTGTTCTCAAGAAATTGGATGATCTCATCCTGCGCTTCTTCTGGAAAGGGGGCAAAAATAATGAAAAATGCATTCCCTTGGTGAGCTGGGAGAATATCTCCAAACCTGTGCTGGAAGGAGGTTTAAATATGAAATCACTCCGTGCGCAGAACTCTGCTATGGGTGCCAAATCACCTGGCGCATTGTTGACTCCAATCCGGGTTGGGTGCAGAAGGATTTGTGGCGAAAATACTTCTCGGGCCCAAGAAAGCGTTGCCTGGACAATCCCCGACCTGTTCCCTACACGCAACTGGAAAAACTTTATTTTATCTCCGCTCCGCTCATCCAAAAGCATGTGTTCTGGGTGCCTGAGAATGGCAAATCAATTGAATTATGGCATGAAAGGATTATGATGAATCAACCGCTTGCTGAGGTGACCTCTCTACAGCCCCTTCGTTTCTAGATGTCTAACACAGGTTTAAATTTGCTCTGGGACCTTTCGAGATGGTCGAAGAACAGATGGATTGGTTGGATCGATATTCAAGTGCCACCAAATTTGAAAAATCTGTGTTAATTTTTGTTGTCTCTCCTTCACGGTCGAGCGCGGATTCGATGCAACCAATCTGACAAGCGAGGTTGGGGTCCTTCAGGCTCCTACTCCATTGCTATGGGCTATGTAAAGCTGTTGGAAATACCTCACGTCCCCCCGAACCCTGCTGTCTGGAAAGGCCTGTGGAAATTAAAAACAATCCCTAAAGTCGACTATTTCTATTGGCTCATGTGCCATAACAGAAATCTCACTGATGACAGGCTTAAAAAAGAGGATTTCATGGCCCATCTAGGTGCCAGATGTGTTGGGCTGATGAAGAAAGTATCAGTCATATTATGCTGAGTTGAAAGTTCGCTGTTGAGGTTTGGCAGAAGCTTCTACGCCCTTGTGCTGACAGCTTCCTTTTTCCAAGCTCTATCCCTGAGCTCTTTGCCTCTTGGCCCTTTAATTATCCTGGAGGTTCCCCTAAGAATAACAGCTTTGAAGCCATTTGGCTTTCGCTCCCTAAATTTACCTGTTGGCAAATTTGGCTTGAACAGAACAGTAGAACTTTCAGGGATAAGGATCATAAAACAACAATAATTATAGCTAAAATCAAGGCTCAGCTTAAAGAAAGTTTGGATAGCTACCTTGATGCCTCTAATCTCAGCCAGAGCGACAAGGATTGGAGTAGCTCGATGGGCTTCACCATCTCGGCAAATCCAAGGAAAAATAAGATTAAAGAAAGCTAGCAGATTAGACTGAATGAGAATGAGTTCTCTGTTTGGCTTCTTAAACATTCCTCCCCTCTCTTGTTCTTTGATGGTGTTGCTAAAGGTAACCAGGGAAAGCTGGGGCGGTTGGTGTGATTAAGAACAATGAAGGCATTGTTGTTCACAGGTTCGCCTGGGGCTTGGATCACTCCACTAGCATTCAAGATGAGGCACTTGCTCTCCTTCAAGGCCTCATGTAAGCTAAAAATCTTGGCATCAAATATCTTGTTGTGGTTGGTGACTCTCAATCAATCATCAAATGTTTGGTGAATGGCGTTGAACCAAAGGATATCAGCTTTGCTATATTGATAAAGCGAATTACTACTATCTTCAAAACTCTCCAAAAGGTCACTTTTTTTCATGTGCTCCGAGAAAATAACAAAGATGTTGATCTTGAAGCAAACAAAGCAGCCCTTATACCCGCTGGCTCTTTGTTAAAAAATGGACATGAGGATTGGGCTCCCATTCCTTAGCTTATTAGTCAAATTTTTCTTGTTTTAGCTTGCTTAGCCATGTTTTTCTGCATTTTATTACAGCAATTTTTCTGCATTCATAAAGCTGGGAAAATTGTGGAACTTGTAGCAAGGAATATCTGTAAGAAACAAGGGTATAGGCACAGTAATTTTCTAAATATTGTGGCAATTGAAAAAGACAATGAAGCATGGCTTCAGTTTGTAACCTGTTTGGAGGCCTCTTTGCCCAAGTTCTAATACAAAACCATAACCGTTCTTGTTAAAAAAAAAATTATTAAAAATTAATTTAAAAAATATAAAAACATTTTTATTCTAAAAATAAGAGCAAAATTCCTTAGATAAAAGATAAATGAGCCTACCGCTTTTAATGCTACCACTTTTGTTAAAAAAAGATATCTAAACAAATCAGATAACCAACTTCAAATTATTTTCAAATAAACAACTTCAAACAATTTTCAAATAACAAACTTACTTGAATAGCCAAATGAGGCATACTTTTCCATAAAGAAATCTTTGTTTAACACCTATTAAATAGGAAAGAATAAATAAATTCATTAATAATAAATATACAAAAAGTAAAAAAATATAGTAAATATTTTAATTCCTTAAAATAAGACTAAAATTCATAATTAAAAAATAATATAGACTAGCATTTTTTTCTATTTTTTTTTAGTAATAAGAAAAATCTAGACAAATCAAATAAACAACTTCAAACTATTTTTAAATAAAAAACTTCTTTAGAATAAACAATTACTTCAAACTAATTTCAAATAAAAAACCTACCTCGTTCTTTCTTAAAGGCAGCCAAATAAAAAGCACACTTGTCCATATAGAAAACCTTGTTGTAAGACTTATTAAATATGAAAAAAAAAAAAAAATTCATTAATAATAAATATATACATTTATAAATAAATGCAAAATAAAATAAAACTAATTTAAAAAAAATACGAAATACTTTTAATTCCGGAAAATAAAACTAAAACAAATCTGTATAGGAGAAATCTATACATGTCGAAGAAAGAACTTCAAAAAATTTTCAAATAAAAAACAGTGAAACTAAGCTTCCTAGCTGCTCATCATGGTACACTTTCCATTTGTGTGAATACAAAATTCAAACAGGCCTCCAGTTTGATCTCTTCCAATGAGATTATTCGAATGATTTCAGACCTTCATCATTCAGGGTTTCCAGTTTGACGCACCCATATATGTTGAGAAATTTAAGATGTACAAAACTTGAAAGATCCGGCAGCTCCATTAGTTCGAAGCAAAATTTCAGGTTTAGGTACTTTAAAGACCTTTGTTTTGCCATTCCCTCCGGCAAGTGCACCAATTTAGCATAGCCTCTGAAATCAACAGCCTTGAGTGTTGATATTTCTCCCAAAACATCCTTTGGGATGGACAAATTGATGCGGTATTGCAGCGCTAGATACTGAAGATGCAATAATTCAGAGAAGGAATTAGGCAGTTCAGTTAGATTAATGCAACGCGATAGATCTAAATGTCTTAGGTTTTTAAGTTCCCCAAAATTGATGGGGAATGATGTTAAAGTTGGGAAATATTTGAAGTCTATTTTATTCATCACGGTTCCTATCCATTGGGAAAAACGGGAAAAATATGACACTGCGCCTTGCTGAGCGCTAGAGATATTTTTACAGAAATTAATATAATGTTCAACATCAAACGCTTCACGGCTGCTCGAAGCACGGCTTGCAAATGTGGCTCCATTCGCATCACTATTCGACTCATGCAAAGGAAGCTGCAATATTGTACATTATCTGTTAATGACTGGCTACTGGAATTTGAAGTGGATTAAAATACTCTAAAATCTAAATTACTCACCTCATTAAATCCATAGAATGTGTGTTGGAGGTGGTCACCAAAACCGTGAAGCTCCAGAACTCTTAATCTGGCCAATGAAATGGTAGAAGGAATGGAGATGGATGGAAAATTGTTCAAGCGAAGCCAGATCAAATCACCCGACATGGAAAATGAGGACAAGTCCATGGGATGATCAACCACCAAAAGGCGAATTCCCCTAATGTTTATGTGATTTGTGAGTTGTGGTGGATTCTGATCTTTCAGAATGCAAATTCCTCATGTTAAACAGGACTCTGAGCCGTACTGACAAGCACAATCACATTAACCTAAGTTAAATGGCTGTCTCTTCAAAATAGTGCAAAACTATAATAGAGATTATTAAAGGAATCAGACAGAATGTGGAGACCTGATACACATACCTGCAACTGAAACATTTCTGTTATATCACTTGAGCCACTAAGGCGGAGAGGCTTATGCTTTGCGAACTCGAAAAATTCCTCTCTCGCAATATGTCTCGCTAATCCCTTAAGTTGATTGTGCATTATATCATTATAACTCGGAATTCTTTGGGTACTCTTCTGCCACATTATTTTTGCATAGCCCAGAGTGTTGGAATTTCTAAGTATTCCAAAACATAGAGAACAAAAATCTCTCCTCTAAACATAGATAATTTAATTAAAAATTTGCGGACGAGAGATGGCTGCAGAAACTATTTCTTTAAACTTAAAAATCTATCACAAAAGATGCCACAAAACTGTTGTTCTGGCATTTACAAAAATTCTTCAACTGCTGCACACACACACAGTGTTTAATTTGCTCTTTGTCCTCCTTTTAAAATGCACACACACAGTGCAATTTCAGTTTTCTACCTTCTGGCATTACAAATAATACACAGTCTTCAAATGCACATAATACAGAGTCTCACACTCTATTCTTTACACACTCTGTCTTCTCAAAAAAATACACAGCCACAATCCCTTTTGCCTCAACTGGTTTTTTTTTTAAATCTGCACTGTTGTGCTCACACTATGCATTCAATATTCTGTCCTTTAAAAAAAAAAAATACATAGCATGCTTTATGCCTACGTACCCCCTTTTTTTTATATATGAAATGACAAACTATTAAAGAAAAATTAAAAAGCTTTTTTGATTTATATTTATTATATACATGAAATGTATATAATATATATACATATGTATTAAAACATATATGTTATGTCTAAGTCAAAAGACTTAATTAAAACATGTATTGCGGCATAATAAAAAATATAAAACCTTTAACCCAAAGTTTAAATACTTTTGTCGTGGACTTCAAACACTAAATTAAACTCCATTGCAATTGAATATCACATACCAAATTGTCCTGACGTCATCAAGGTCCAAACCAGTGCGATCGGCCTCCCATTGGCTGGAGGTAGGACACCCAGAATTCAAACAAAAACATAAACTCTATTTCATGGAATTACCGCATACCAATCGAGCCTTGTGACGTCATCCTCAAAGTTGTGCGATAAAATCTGATTGGCTGCTAGTGTTGACCTGCCACATTCAAAAATTCAAAGGCTAGCGGTAAAAGAAAGAGTTGGTTGGTGAGAAATTATGGCGCAAAGAGAAGAGGGTTAAATGCTGGAGATGGCGTGGTTTGAAAACATAATTTAATTGCTGAGCATGGTTGCGGCCATTATCTAACAAAATGGTTTTGCAAGGATTTAAGGATTCATGGTGGTGTGCAAGCAAACGAGGTAGATTTATGCTCCTACTGTCCTTTGCCGCAGTTGGAATTAATCTTGTTTCAACATTCCCCTTAAATTCAACTTCTGGATTTTTTTCCATACCCAGACACTTTCTCAAATAATTGAAACTCTTTTGCCCCAATGGTTTTGTTAAAATGTCTGCAAACTGCTCCTCTGTTATACAATGTTTCAAAACAATTTCACCATTGTTCACTAGCTCCCTAATGTAGTGATACTTGGCATCAATGTGTTTCGTTCTTTTATGAAACACTGAATTCTTTGACAATGCTATAGCTGAGCTATTGTCACAATAAATTGTTGTTCCTTTTACCTGTTCGTGACACAAACTCCTCAACATTCTCCTCATCCAAACTGCTCAACATGCTGCTGTTGTAGCTACCACATACTCTGACTCTGCTGTAGATAAATCCACAATTGACTATTTTTTAGAAGCCCATGAAATGGCTCCTGAACCCATATGAAAAACATAACCAGAGGTGCTTTTCCAATCATCTATACTTCCAACCCAATCACTGTCAGTATATCCAATCAATCTATAACAAGGTATAAAATTCCATACCTCTTTGTTCCTTTCACATACCTCAGAATTCTTTTTGCTTCTTGCCAATGTGTCTCCTTTGGCCTTTCCATAAATCTAGAAATTAAACTCACAACATGCATAATATCCGGCCTAGTTGCAGTCAAATACATGAGGCTGCCAACTATGCTTTTGTAAAAACTTGGATCAAAATCCTTGATGCTGTCCTCTTTGCTAAGTTTCAATCCCATCACTGTAAGAGTAATTGCTGCCTTGCAATCCTGCATATTAAATCTTTCCAAAACTTCATTTACATATTTAGCTTGAGAGATAAAAAATTTATTTTCATTTTGCTCTACTTATTTTCCTAAGAAGTATTTTAGCAATCCCATATCAGTCATCTCAAACTCGTCCTTCATGACTGATTTAAAATTCTCAATGAGGTAAGCATCACTACCTATAAAGATCACATCATCAACATATAAAACAACAATCAACATGTTACCATCTTTCTCTTTGATGTATAATGTGGGTTCTCCTTCACATTTCTCAAACCCATTTTTCAGTAGATAGGAATCTATCCTACTGCACCATGCTCTTGGTGCTTGTTTCAGCCCATAAAGAGCTTTTTTCAATCTGCATACCTTGTGCTCTTAGCCTGCTTTCTCATATCCCATAGGTTTTTCAACATAAACCTCTTCCATCAATACTCCATTTAGGAATGTTGATTTCACATCCATTTGGTAAACCTTCCACTTGTGTTGTGCTGCTATGGAAAACACTACTCTTACTGTTTCCATTCTTGGAACTGGTGCAAAGGTTTCCTCATAATCTCTTCCTTGTTGCTGCTTGTAGCCTTTGACAACAAGTCTGGCCTTATGCCTTTCAATCTTACCTTCAACATTGCTCTTGGTTTTGTAGACCCATTTCACTCCAATTACTTCCTTACTTTTTGGGAGATCAACCAATTCCCATGTCTTATTCTTCTCTATGGCATTCATTTCTTCATCCATAGCATCTATAAATTTCTTATCTTTTATGGCTTCTTCAAAATGAATAGGATCATCTACATGATAGTACAATGCAAATAAAGAGTTCATACCTTCATTTGTTGCCTCTTGCTCATAAATTTCATTCAAACTTCTGAATCTTTTTCCTCTTTCACTTGGTGTACTTGTGCTTGTAGAAGCACTCAAATCTACTCCTTGTAGTGTGCTTGGAGAAGCACTACTATCACTTCTCAAGGGTGTTCTCATACCTGCTTCTGGTGTCCCTTGTTGTCCTTGTGTTGGTGGAGGTGGTGTTATTAATGAGGGATGTATTTCAGCCATCTCATCCTCATTATCATCATGAGACAAACATCTTTTAACATTCACTGTTTTCTCAATGCTTCCATCCCAAGCTTCTTCCTCAATGAACTTCACATCTCTTCTTATAATAAACTTCTTGGTGGATGGGTTGTACAACCTGTATGCCTTGGATTCTTCACTATATCCAACAAATATGCACTTCTCCCCCTTACTGTCCAACTTCTTCCTTAGCTGATCTGGAATGTGTGCATAAGCCACACAACCAAAAACTCTCTTGTGGGTGACACCTTGTTTTATGCCACTCCATGCTTCTTCCGTAACTCTATTCATTACAGCTTTGGTTAGGCATCTATTCAAGATATACGCTGCACAATGTACATCTCCAACCTGATATTCATTTGGCAAATGTTTTGCCTTCAACATGCTCCTTACCATATCCATGATGGTTCTATTTTTCCTTTCAGTAACTCCATTTTGTTGTGGTGTGTACCTTGCTGTAAATTGCTTGTGTATGCCATTTTCTCTGCAAAAACGCAGAAATTATTTTGAGATATACTCACCTCCTCTATTAGTTCTTAAAACCTTGATATGCTGCCCACTTTGTTTATCTACAAGAGCCTTAAAGTGGCAGAATTTATCAAACACTTCACTTTTATATTTCAAGAAATACACCCAAGTTTTTCTTGTGTAATCATCAATAAAAGTCAGCGTATAGTGACTGCTTGCTAGTGATGGTGTTTTCATTGGTCCACACAAATCTGAATGGACAATTTCTAAGGGTGCCTTTGCTCCTATGCTCTTTCCTAATGGAAAGTTTTCTCTGTGTTTTTTGCACAAGATGCAGCCTTCACATAGGTTGTCTGGTTTCTCAATCAATGGTAATCCCTTTACCATTGCTTTCCTATGCAACAGATTCAGTCCTCCAAAGTTGAGATGTTCAAATCTCAAATTCCATAACCAATTTTCATCATTTGCTTCTCTTTGGAATGTCTCTTGTGTTACCGCTGCCATTTCAGCTCCTTTCTTCAAATCTGTTCTCATCTTAAGATGGAACATTATGTTCCTTGTAATCTTCACTTGTGCAATGCATTGCTTGCTTGGTGGTTTATCCATGATGGTGCATACATAATCTTCAAAGAAAACATTGTACCCCTTTTGAATGAGTTTTCCAATGCTCAAGAGGTTACAATTCATACCAGGCACATAATATACATCTGATATGGGTCTTCCTTCTCATTTATTTGTTAAAACACTTACTCTACATTTTCCCATGACGGAGACTTTACTATATGTCCCTAATGTAACTTGAGACTTCACATTTTCATAAATCATGGAAAACATGGAAATGTTTCCAGTCACATGGTTGCTACATCCTGAATCTAGAAACCATATATCTTCATTCTTTTCCTCAGCCATATTACATGCTAAAAACAATTTTTCTTGACTGATATTTTCTTTGGTAAAATTAGCACTGGGTCTATTACCCATGTCACTCTGTTTCTTCCTACACTCATTGGCATAATGGCCATACTTATTACAGTAATGACATTGGACTTGTAATTTATCATACCTTTGTCCATGTGCTTGATTTTTTCCACCTTGTTGGATGCTGCCTTGGCCTTGGTTCTGTTTTTGATTGCTTCTCCATTAAAATTTGCAGCTATTTCTTCCTCCTCTATTTTGGCTTCTCGCCTTCCTTTGGGTCTTGAAGGCATGCTCCAAATATGAGTTTGTTGTTCTTCCCAATCTTTTTTCATGAGTCATCAATGATGCATGTAGCTCATCAACTGTAAACTTTGAGAGATCCTTTGTCTCTTCAATGGTTGTGACTATCACATCAAACCTTGAGGGTAAGCTCCTCAACACTTTCTCCACAATCCTTCTTTTTTCAAGTGTCTCTCCATGAGACCTTATCTGGGTAACCAACCCAATCACATGTGTGAAGAATGAGTCTATGTTATCAGACTCTTTCATGTAGAGAGTTTCAAAATCTCTCCTCAGCAATTGTAGCTTTGTTGTCTTCACCTTCTCCATACCTTGATATGCAGTTTGGAGGGTATCTCATGCATCCTTGGACCTCTTAGATGCTGCTGTCCTTGGAAACACACTTTCATGCACTGCTTGATAGAGATAGAAGAGGGCTTTTGAGTCATTTTTCCTATTGATTTTTAGCAAATCCTTCTCTGCCTGTGTTAAGGCATTAAAAGCATTTTCATCTGCTGGTTCTTCAAAAACATCTTCAACAAGCTCCCATAAGTCTTGAGAGGAAAACATGGCTCTCATGGTGATTTCCCAATAGTCATAGTTCTTCCCATTGAACTGTGGGAGTTGAGTATTTCCAATACTCGTGCTTGTGTTGGCTCCTGCCATGGCTAGCACACTGAACTATGTAATAAAAAACTTGATTGTTTGTTTTTTTATTTTTAAACAAATTGTCTCTCTGCTTAAGAGACTAACTCTGTCTTTTAAAAGAATTCTCTGGATTGCACTTTTAAACACAAAACAAAAACTCTTTTTTTGAGAAATACCTTGCTTTTTCTGAGCCTTCACTCTGCTGGTCAAAAGCTGCAACAACACCTTCTTCCTTCAGCTTCTTTGACAAACCTTCAAAGAGCCTGGACTAGCTCCGATACCATGTTGGACTATATTCCAAACACATAGAGAGAACAAAATCTCTCCTAAAACACAGAGAACTAAATTAAAAATTTGCTGATAGAGATGGCACACAAAAATATTTCATTAAACTTAAAATCTATTACATGTTGATGCCATATAATCATTGTTCTCGCATTACAAAAAACTTTAGTTGTTTCACACACAAGTTGTTTAATCTTCTCTCTGCCCTTTTTAAAATGCACACACATAGTGCACTCAGTTTTATGCCTTCTCCGGCAATACAAATAATACACACCCCTAAATGCACATAATACAGAGTCTCACACTCTGTTCTTCACACACTTTTTCTTCTCAAAAATACACATCCACAATCACTTTTGCCTCTACTCACTTTTTCAAAATATGCACTATTGTTCTCACACTATGCATTCAATACTCTGTCCTTTTTTTTTTTAAATGCGTAGCATGCTTTATGCCTTCGTGCCCCTTTTTTCTTATATGAAATGACACACTATTAAAGAAAAATCAAAAAGTGTTTTTGATTTATATATATTATATACATGAAATGTATATAGTATATATATGTACCTATTAAAACATATATGTTGTGTTTAAGTCAAAAGGCTTAATTAAAACATGTATTGCGGCATAATGAAAAATATAAAACCTTTAACCCAAAGTTTAAACATTTCACGGATTTCAAAACGGGAATTAAATCCCTTTGTAAAAAAAATCGCATACCAAATGGCCCCTTGTTGACTGGGCATCAATTCCGCACAATCGGCCTCCCATTGGCTGGAGGTGGAGCCCGTCGGATCTCAAACCAGAAATAAACTTGATTGCATGGAATTATCGCATACCAATTGGGCCTTATGATGTCATCCTAGTTGAGCATAAAATATGATTAGCCTGCTGGTGCTGAACTGCACATTCAAAAATTCAAAGGTCGCGTAAAAGAAAACATTAATATGAGAATTTATGGTACGTAGAGTAGAGGATTAAATGCTTGAGATGGTGTGGTTTGAAAATATAATTTTAATTGAGTTATAATGGCCGCGGCCATTATCTAACAAAATGGTTTTTCAGGGATCTAAGGATTCATGGTATGCAAGCGAACAAGGTAGATTTATGCTACTACTATCCTTCGCCGCAGCTTGGAATTTATATTTTAACATAGGGAAATAATCAGTTATAGCAAAAGATAAGATTTCACCACTAGGGAACAAAATAAAACGCTCATTATTTTCCTTACAGAAGTGTTGGTGTCTGCATCATAATCACACTCCAGAAGACATTTTTGACGTAGATTTTCAAGGCATTCTCTGACTTAACAGTAACCTAATCCCTCTAGGACTCGAACCACTAGCTCTCTGTCTTCTCCCACCAAGAAACACCCAATGTCCAAAAACATCTCTTTCTCTTCTTTTTCGAGAGCCTGGTAACTCACTTTTAATGTGTTTATTGTATCATCCGGTAATCTTTTAGAAAACATTTCCACCTGCAGCTTCCAATAGTTTTTGTCACGATTTCCAGCAAGATTTTGGCCGAAAAGGTTTAAGGATGAAGGCAACCCACCACAAATTTCTAAGAACTCCTCCACCAAATCTTCAAACCCTTGAACTGGTCCTGCTAGATCGAAAGCATGGCGGCAAAAGAGCTCTTGGGCATGTTGTTTGTTTAATAGCTTTACATCATATAACAAAGTTTTTTTAAGGAATGAAATATTTATTCTGTTAGCCATCAGTAACTTTTTTTCATAGCACATGATGGCTAAAACAGGTCTTAAGTCTTCAAGAGATTATTTTCATAGAAAATTGGTCATTCTTGAAGCCTCTTGATGCTGCCTAAAACTCAAAAATTAATCTTCACTACTGTTTCATTCATAAATCCACCAAGAAAACCTGTTGATATCAAAAGACATTGTTTTTCAGGCCATTTCCACCATTTTCTAAGCCTATTTCACTCATTTTTTGCCCTTATTTGTCCTTCATTTTCCTCTGAAAAATCCCCTTTCTCCATTCACCCTTCATTTCCCTAAAAACCTTCAAAAATTCCTTTTAAACTCATAAAAAATCCTTTTTTATGGTTTAAATTACCCATTTTTCCTGATCGGAACCTTAAAAACACCCCAAAAAGCCTCATCTTAGGCTTTTTTCGCTCATATTAAAGTTTTGGATTTTTAGCCCCTTCCGGCTTAGCCCCCAGATTTTTCACTGTCATATGACCAAGCCCTGCAACCGGGCGCTTAAACCTTTCGCTCTCAACTCCTCTTCCCTTAGCCCCAGTTCTTCGTTCTCCCACAGAACTGCACTTTTTCCTTACCCCAAGCCCCCATCGCATCGAAATTTCCATTTAAAACCTGCATCTTCTTTATAAACTTCCCACCTCGATAACAATACCCCTATGAGATCTACACCATAGATACATAGGATCCGATGGCCCTCATTTAACCCGTCGATCACCCCACCTCCGCCATTTCCTTAGCCCCTTTCCTCCGCTCCTGGTCACCTTATCCCTCCACAGGACCGAGCCTCCTACCTTATCCCTACCCCCCCCCTATTTTGTCTTTATTTGCACCCACCAACGACAGATCTCCACCATCGATCTGGGAGATCCGACGACTCCAATTCACCTCCACCATCTCTTTTTTCCCTTTCCAGCATTTCTTTATTTCCTTTTCTCCATACCTTATCACTCCAAAAAACAATCTTGACCATCGATCTATAAAGATCAACAGTCATTACACCTCCCCTCCCATCCTTTGATCACCCGACCCATATCTATTCTCACTCTCTGCATCAAATCTCACCGTTGATTCATGTAAATCCAACGGCTCTCTGTTAACCCGACATCCAACCCCACCGGTCCCACATCCCACTACCCAGCCGCCTCTCTAAATCATGTCTTGACACTTGGCTTCCACTATTTTTCTCCGTCGTGCACCTCTCTCCATTTTGCTCCTCCCTCACCGTTGGATCTACACCCCAGATCCAACGGTCTACATTACATTTCACGCAGATTTCTGTGTAGTGGTTTAACCACCCGAATCCACGCGAGACCGTTGGTTCCGTAAGGGACAGGTGTCGCAAAATGATTAAATCGTGATCGTTTTACAATAACCACTTACCACCATTTATGAACACAAAAACCATTCGTAGTTTTTCACAAAACCACCATGCTACAATTTTGCGCCAAATGCATTTTTAAACCTGATTTTCGCAGGTTTTCTCCATAAAACCTCCCCCACATGATATTTCCTCCTCCTCACTCCTCCTCCACCTCTACCAGCCTCCAAAGCAGTCTTGCCAACCCCGTAGGTTTTAATAACATGTTTTATTGGATTTTTGCAAGTTTTATGGTGGTTTTAAGGCCGAAAGCCCCCCTTACAGTCCATAAAGGGACAAGGTCGAGGGTGACGATCCTCAGGGCCTGATTAAAAGAAAAAAAAGGGACAAAGGTTCAAGTTTCTTGTCTTCTCCAGTGTTTCATGAGCATTGGTTTGTTTAGCGAAACCCTCCAACGCACTAAAAACCTCCTGTACATAACAAAAGAGAAAGAATAGTGAAGATGAAGTTTAAAGATAAAGGTTAAAATCAAAATCCGAAGACTAAAGACTTAACCAATGAATTAAAGGCTAAAATAGAGGATTAAAGGGAAAGTCAGCGAATAATCAAACTTAAAAGGATTAAAGCATGAGATTGAAGGATAAAAAGTTTAATCCTATAGTTTTAAATGCTAAAACACAGTTTAAAGGTATATGCAGCCAGCAGGAAAATATTAAAGCTCTGAAGATGATTACAAAGGCCCAAAAGCAATATCAAGGCCTAATCAGTGTTTAAAGCCACTAAGGCAGACAGATCAGCATAAGGAAGGCTTTAAATGCCAAATATAAGAAGCCTTTACTTCTCTGAAGACCAAAAATGCCACCTGCCAGCTGATTTTACCTCAAAAGAAAACAAATTGAATGCACAGTCAGAGATATTTGCCAAAGACAACTCGGAATTAATTGCCAGCCTACCAAAAGCCTCCAAAGTCAACAAAAATGACTGAATTTGATGAAATTTAATGTAATAATCAATTAGCAGAGTTAAAACATTTGAAAAACTTCTCCATAAGGCCTCCCAAAGGCTGAGAAGCATTTACTCTGTATTAATTGAACAACTAGACCTTCCTTTCACTCCACCTCCTAAATTCATCTATAAATATCATATGAGGAACCTAGTATTATTGTTGGTTGCATACTTGTTAAATGTAAATAGCTTTTGAGGCTTCTGAAGCTCTGCTTTGTAATAGAAGAAAGATAGGCTGAGATGAGAAGTTTGAAGCTGTAAAGACCCACTGGACTTGAATATTGTAACTGGTTTGAACATCAAATATACAAGTTGATTTATGGGATCCTGGTCTATGTCAATGGTGATGTTTTTCTTACTGTAATTGTTATTTTTCTTATGTTTTCCATTCTATCCATTTTCTCTGGTAAAGAACTGCAAATATAGATTACCATTTACTATCAAGTGCCGTAAATCTCATTGATAAATCTTCGTCTTTATGTTTTCTGCTAATTTTGTATTTGAGGATAATTCAATAGAGTGTGATCAATCAAGGAATGTTGGTGAGCCCATGTCTTGCTGAGTAAAACTTGAGATTATGTCCTTGAATGTTCTTGAAAGGTTTTCTAAGTAAAGTTGAATTAGAGAAGTTTATGGTTAGCCCTGTCCTCTGGTTTCTTCTCCAACAGTTGCTTTGAAAAGATCCCTTGAAAGTATGTCAAAATCAGGCTAGGTTAAAAGTCCTTACTTGATCTTAGACTAATTTTTATGTTTATCTTAAATGTTTTCTTTTGAGAAAATGTTGAAAGTAGACTAGATTTAAAGTCCTTATTTGATCTTAAGCTATTCTTTGTTTTCCTTTGAATATGCTGAAAGAAGACTTGGTTAAAATTCCTTACTTGATCTTAGGCTATTCTTTGTTTTGTCTTAAATGTTTTATTTTGAGAATATGTTGAAAGCATACTAGGTTAAAAGTCCTTATTTGATCTTAATCTATTGTTTGTTTCCCTTTGAGTATGCTAAAAGCAGGCTAGGTTAAAAGTCCTTACTTGATCTTAAGTTGTCCTTTGTTTTCTTATATGTTTGCTTCTTTCACCACTTCTTAATGTTTCATACCGTAAATCAACTTAAAGAGATCTGTTGACATAGATGACTTGCCCCATAGACCACTCTTGAAACTTGTTGTGCAATTAAATCCTTTTGTGACTCCATAGCCCAATGGATTGATATTGTTTCTTACCTATCCTATCAGCTGAACCATTTTCAACCTACTCACATCTTTACCCTTCAAAATACTTCCTTCATTCCAATGATATTCATCCCAACCAAAACAAACAAAAACCCTTGTACTTCATAACTAGCCTAATATCATATCATAAGCCTTAAATATCATATCTTTGAAAACACTTATATAGAGAGATCCCTCTCTGAATCCAGGAGGGCTAGATCCTAGGATTCCAAAGTGGTTTTGATGTTGGCTCTGCAGTGTTTGTTCTTGCCAATCTTGCAAACTACAGAGGCCTAACAGAGTGGCGACCATACTAGGGATATTGAGTAATAGATAACTTCCCAACTCAAATAACCCCTATTTCTAAAATGAAAAAAGTGTCACCAAGACTAGTTATTATTGATTTTTGATGGTGAACAACAACCAAACCTTGAAAACAAGTAAAAATCCTTCACCTGGTGACTCCATTGGTATTTAGTAGGCCTGCTAATCCCACTGGTTTTTCCTAAGACTCCACTAGGAAATTCTGAGTGAATTACATTTTGTACATCCTTAAGACCTCAGAAAACCCAGAAAAATTCAGATTAGTGTTTAAATAAATCAATGGTGGTGGACCATAGAAAATTTTACCTTCAAAAAGATAAAAATTTCCACCTAGCGACTCCACAACTCCCAAAAGACCAAATGACTCCACTGGTAGAAGACTCTGAACTGGTTGACAAGATATAGTGACCTCTTTCCTGATTTACAAACATGATTCCAAGGATACAACGAAGATATGCCCTAGTGAGTAGAGATCATATCCCTGGGTTCCCACATAAGATGCCCCAGGTGTGTTGGGATGATAACCTTCCTGTTTTTCAAGGTGAAAAGTTTGATGACCCATTGTTACATCTCATCAAATTTCATATACATGTATGGAGGTTAAAAGTGGAATGGCATGAATACTTCCTTATGAAAATGTTCATGTTAACATTAGAAGGAAAGGCAAGGGATTGGTATGAATGGTTGAGTGCTGGTAGTTTGTTTTCTCTAAGAGACCTCCACATAGTATTTTATGATCATTATAAGGAAAAATCCCCTTACCTATCGTTAGAGGGAAGTTGTTGTAATCAATCTAAGGCCCTCATAGAATGCCTTGCAGGAATTCATGAAAATTTGAGAAATTGGCAGCCTAAAGATCTCACAGCAGCCATCTATGAATTTCATACTCAAGAAAACCATCATAAAAACCTAGATGAATTAGCTGAGGAAGAAATTAATCAGGAAATAGAAGAAAATCCTCAAGGTTCAATTGGAAACATAACTAATGATGATTCATCATCCCTTTTAGGTGAGGCTAATTTAAATATTGATGATCTAGAGCAGCCCATGTTTTTTCCAAATCAAGAAAAAACTCAACCACGACAAGACCTAGACAAAGAGCAAGACATGTATGATGATCAAGACTTTATAAAAGATAATGAGGAAAGTTTTAAAGAAATTCCTGATTGCCTACCTATAACTTGTGTTTTACTGTTAAGAGATCTTTACGAACAAAATGCAAAAACTGATAGTGAACAGTGCTTTGAGGAAACAAATATCCACTTAGAAAACGCATAACCTTAAATAGAAGATAAACCAGCACATATAGGGACCGTCCCTCCATGTCACAACTCATTTTAGATTACACAAGAAGAGTGGCATCCTGACCATGTAGACGAAACAACTTATGAACCTTGTATTCAAACTGAGTGTCATAATGATCATGAGGAGTTGTTTGAAATAGAAGAAGATCAAGAAATACTAGAAAAGCCTCAAGGTTTCCCTACAAGCACAAGTGAAGATCCCCTAGAAGAGACTCAAGAATACATCTAGCCTCAAAACCAGTTAACACAAGAGAAAGAGGATTGTTGTAACTCTGTCTCTGCTGAAAAAGAAATTCCCCCTTTGACAGAAGAAGAAATTTATCAAATACTAAACAAGCAGCTACCCTCCAAACCTTCATCTGAACAAGATAATCATCAACATAGTGCCTATCTCACAGAACAACACAATGGCACTCAAGACAAAGAGGATAGTACGGAAATTAATGTTAAATCTGAAACTAGTCCTATGTGGAATATGAGTTTTGATGGGTCATGTAGTAAAACTAGTGTAGGTGCAGCAATATGGCTTTATAATCCAGAAAACAATCATGTTGAAGGCCATTCATATAAATTGAATTTTCAATGCACAAGTAACATAGTAGAGTTTGAGGCACTCCTTTTAGGGCTGCACTTATTGAAGAAATTAAGAGCCCATAGGATAACAGTTCATGGGAATGAAGAGTTGGTGATTAGGAAACTGAATGGGGAATACATTGTTAAAAATCCTAGACTTAGAGCCTATAAGGATGAGGTTATTGACCTGTTAAAATCATTTGAAGAGTTCCAACTTACCCTTGTTCCTAAAAACAAAATCATTCTTGCCAATGAGTTAGCCCTTGTTGCTAGTACATGTCTGAGACCATGTGAAAACAAACAGCACATAATTCAAGAAAAATTCAAACCAGCTATCCCAAACAATGAAAAATACTATCAAGTCTTTGGGAGAGAAAAACAAATAGAAGACTGTCCTACTGAGGATATATCATCTTCTCAAGAGAAACCTTCTCCCATTGTTGATATCAATCTGTCATCCAAAGAACCTAAATTTACATCAGAAGCAAACATATAATTAAAAAAAGAAGATATTTCACTGCTTGTTGATTTGCAGGTGAGGGATGATGATGCTTCCAAGGAACATACTAAATATGCAGTCCCCAAAGCTGTTGTCTCAGAGGCAGATAATCTACCAATCATATAGGGTCAAAAGAAGAGAGTTCTCATCTTTTCTTTTTTTATCCTATGGAAGAATGTGTGGAGGTCCTAATTGGCTCAAGTTATCAAGCATGGATCCTTTGCAAGAGCCAAATGCATAAAACATTTTCACCTTATGTAACAACCTTGATTTTAAAGATTAATACTCAACATGTACCATGGTTATCTCCGACAAGCAGCCAAATTTTCTATTCCTTTTTGTCACTACCCAAATGGCTATACTGGCACTATTGTATCATATAAAACATGTAAATATTTCAGAGTTAGATTAGGTTAGATAGGAAATCAATAAAGCTCACTCTGTGAGCATTTAGTTAGTTTTTTGTTTCTTGCTTTTGAATAAGAAATGTGAAAAATACAAACACAATAGAAAAGAGAAAAAGAGGGTAGAAATAAAAGAAGAAAGGTACAGCCCCATACCAAAAAAGAAATGAAAATCTGAAAGTGTGCAAGCTTAAATGCCACTACTTGAGAGAATACTGCTATTTATTCATACAGCCTAGTCATGACTAGATAGAGTTAACTTTACTGCTGATAGGTTAGTGAATTAGATTTGCCAAATTGTGTAATCTTGGCTTATCAGTAGATTAGATTAGGATAGAAAAAATGGCTCCAATCAGATCAAAACTCGAGCCAAAGAGATAGAAAATAATTGATTCAAAATATGCTTAAAATCTGAACCAAAGAAGAATAGGAAAGGAACAACTCTAAATAGATTAAAACCAGAGCTGAAAGAAAGAATGAAGGATTTTTTTTTATTTTTTTTTTAAGATCTTAAGCCTTCACTATTTTAAATCTCTACAAATAAAGTCTATGTGCAGCTTGTACATATAGCCATAGACACTATAGCAAATCAAACAGTCTAATCCTAATTTGACTGTGTTTAAATTTATGTTTTAGAAAATAGAGAATAACATCTGTCAGATAGTATAATCCTGGCAGATAGTAGCTTAGGTAGAGAATTAATGAGTTCAACTGCTTAATCTGAACTCATGGAAGAAATAAGGGTAGATTTAGATTATTTTCCTGCTTTCAATAAAAGAATAAAATGTTGATTTCAAAGGTTTGCAAGTCCAAGTGCACCTTCTGAAGAAAAAATGTTAGGAAAAGTAGGCTCTGTAGGTAGAATGTTTGGGAGAAATTTGTTTGCTGATACAAAGTACTGATCTTCTTTCTAAGCAGCATGATCAAAGAAGAGAAGGTTGTCAATGGATTAAGGCACAATTCTGCATCCCAGAGATCAATTTATGAAGTTCTTGACACCTCCAAGGAGCTGCCATCCCCAAGTGGAGCCACTGTTAGCCATCAGTAAATTTTTGTCATAGCAAATGATGGCTAAAAAAGGTCTTAAGTCTTCAAGAGATTATTTTCATAGAAAATTGCTCATTCTTGAAGCCTCCTGATGTTGCCTAAAACTAAAAAAGTAATCTTCACTGATGTTTCATTCATAAATCCACCAAGAAACCCTGTTGATATCAAAAGAGACTGTTTTTCAGGCCATTTTATACCATTTTCTAAGCCTATTTCACTCATTTTTTGCCCTTATTTGTCCTTCATTTTCCTCTGAAAAATCCCCTTTCTCCTTCTAATTCACCCTTCATTTCCCTAAAAATATTCAAAAATTCCTTTTAAACTCATAAAAAATCTTTTTTCATGGTTTAAATTACCCATTTTTCCTTATCGGAACCTTAAAAACACCCCAAAAAGCCTCATCTTAGGCCTTTTTCGCTCATATTAAATTTTTGGGTTTTAGCCCCTTTCGGCTTAGCCCCCAGCTTTTTCTCCGTCATATGACCAAGCCCCGCAGCCGAGTGCTTAAACCTTTCACTCTCAGCTCCTCTTCCCTTATCCCTGGTTCTTCGTTCTCCCACAGAACCGTGCTTTTTCCTTACCCCAAGCCCCCATCGCATCAGCATTTCCATTTAAAACCCGCATCTTCTTCATAAACTTCCCACCCCGATAACAATACCCCTATGAGATCTACACTGTAGATCCATAGGATCCAACAACCCTCATTTAACCCATCGATCGCCCCATCTCTGCCATTTCTTTAGCCCCTTTCCTCCACTCCTGGTCACCTTATCCCTCCACAGGACCGAGCCTCCTACCTTATCCCTAACCCCCTCCTCTTTTGTCTTTATTTGCACCCCCCGACGACAAATCTCCACCGTCAATCTGGGAGATTCGATGGCTCCAGTTCACCTCCACCATCTCTTTTTTCCCTTGCCCGCATTTCTTTATTTCCTTTTCTCCCCACCTTATCACTCCACAAAAAAATCTTGACCATCGATCTATGAAGATCAACGGTCATTACACCTCCCCTCCCATCCTTTGATCACTCGACCCATATCTATCCATCCACCGTCTGCATCAAATCTCACCGTTGATTCATGTAAATCCAACGGCTCTTCGTTAACCCGACATCAAACCCCACCGGTCCCACATCCCACTACTCAGCCGCCTCTCCAAATCATATCTTGACACCTGGCGTCCACTATTTTTCTTCGTCGTGCACCTCTCTGCATCACACTCCTCCCTCACTGTTGGATCTACACCCCTAGATCCAACGGTCTACATTACATTTCGCGCAGATTTCTGTGTAGTGGTTTAACCACCCGAATCCGCGTGAGACCGCTGGTTTCGTAAGGGACAAGTGTCGCAAAATGATTGAATCCCGTTCGTTTTACAATAAACTGCTTACCACCATTTATGAACGCGAAAACCATTTGCGGTTTTTCACAAGACCACCAAGCTAAAATTTCGCGCCAAATGCACTTTTAAATTTGGTTTTCGTAGGTTTTCTCCACAAAAGCTCCCCCACATGATATTTCCTCCTCCTCACTGCTCCTCTTCCTCTGCCAACCTCCAAAGAATTCTTGCAAACCCTTATGTTTTAATAACATATTTTGTTGGATTTTTGTAGGTTTTATGGTGGTTTTAAGGCCGAAAGCCCACCCTACAGTCCATAAAAGGACAAGGCCAAAGGTGACGATCCTCAAGGCCTGATTAAAAGCAAAAAAGGGACAAAGGGTTGAGTTTCCTGTCTTCTCCAATGTTTCATGAGCATTGGTTTGCTCAGCGAAACCCTCCAACGAACTAAAAACCTCCTGTACATAACAAAAGAGAAAGAACAGTGAAGACGAAGTTTAAAGATAAAGGTTAAAGTCAAAAGCCGAAGATTAAAGACTTAACCAATGAATTAAAGGCTAAAATAGAGGGTTAAAGGGAAAGTCGGTGAATAATCAAACTTAAACGAGTTAAAGCATGAGATTGAAGGATTAAAAGTTTAATCCTATAGTTTTAAATGTTAAAACACAGTTTAAAGGTATATACAGCCAGCAGGAAACGATTAAAGCTCTGAAGATGATTACAAAGGCCCAAAAGAAATATCAAGGCCTAATCAGTGTTTAAAGCCACTAAGGCAGACAGATCAGCAGAAGGAAGGCTTTAAATGCCAAATATCAGAAGCATTTACTTCTCTGAAGACCAAAAATGCCACCTGCCAGCTGATTTTACCTCAAAAGATTACAAATTGAATGCACACTCAAAGATATTTTCCAAAGACAGCTCAGAATTAATTGCCAGCCTACCAAAAGCCTCCAAAGTCAACAAAAGTGACTGAATTTGATGAAATTTAATGTAATAATCAATTAGCAGAGTTAAAACATTTGAAAAACTTCTCCATAAGGCCTTCCGAAGGCCGAGAAGAATTTACTCTGTATTAATTGAACAACTAGACCTTCCTTTCACTCCACCTCCTCAAGTCATCTATAAATATCATATGAGGAACCTAGTATTATTGTTGGTTACATACTTGTTGAATGTAAATAGATTTTGAGGCTGCTGAAGCTCTGTTTTGTAATAGAAGAAAGATAGGCTGAGATGAGAAGTTTGAAGCTGTAAAGACCCACTGGACTTGAAGATTGTAACTGGTTTTAACATCAAATATACAAGCTGATTTATGGGATCCTGGTCTATGTCAATGGTGATGTTTTTCTTACTGTAATTGTTATTTTTCTTATGTTTTCCATTCTGTCCATTTTCTCTTATAAAGAACAACAAATATAGATTTGAATTTACTGTCAAGTACCCTAAATCTCACTGATAAATATTTCTCTTTATGTTTTCTGCTAATTGTGTATTTGAGGATAATTCAATACAGTGTGATCAGTCAAGGAATGTTGGTGAGCCCATGTCTTGCTGAGTAAAACTTGAGATTTTTTCCTTGAATGTTCTTGAAAGGTTTGCTAAGTAAAGTTGAATTAGAGAAGTTTATTGTTAGCCATGTCCTCTAGTTTCTTCTCCAACAGTTGCTTTGAAAAGATCCCTTGAAAGTATGTCAAAAGCAGGCTAGGTTAAAAGTCCTTACTTGATCTTAGACTACTTTTTATGTTTATCTTAAATGTTTTCTTTTGAGAATATGCTGAAAGCAGACTAGGTTAAAAGTCCTTATTTGATCTTAAGTTATTCTTTGTTTTCCTTTGAATATGCTGAAAGCAGGCTAGGTTAAAAATCCTTACTTGATCTTAGGCTATTCTTTGTTTTGTCTTAAATGTTTTCTTTTGAGAATATGTTGAAAGCAGACTAGGTTAAAAGTCCTTATTTGATCTTAAGCTATTGTTTGTTTCCCTTTGAGTATGTTGAAAGAAAGCTAGGTTAAAAGTCCTTACTTGATCTTAAGCTGCCCTTTGTTTTCTTATATGTTTTCTTATTTCACCACTTCTTAATGTTTCATACCATAAATCAAATTAAAGATATCTATTGACATAGATGACTTGCCCCATAGACCACTCTTGAAACTTGTTTTAATTAAATCCTTTTGTGACTCCATAGCCCAATGGATTGATATTGTTTCTTACCTATCCTATGAGCTGAACCATTTTCAACCTACTCACATCTTTACCCTTCAAAAGACTTCCTTCATTCCAATGATATTCATTCCAACCAAAACAAACAAAAACCCTTGTACTTCATAACTAGCCTAATATCATATCATAAGCCTTAAATATCATATCTTTGAAAACACTTATATAGAGAGATCCCTCTCTGAATCTAGGAGGGCTAGATTCGAGGATTCCAAAGTGGTTTTGATGGTCGCTCTGCAGCATTTGTTCTTGCCAATCTTGCAAACTACAGAGGCCTAACATTTTCCATCTAACAAAATAAATTCAAAATAACATTTAACTATATAGTATAAATCAAATAAATCACACTTCTCAATTTTTTCTCTTTGTCTCTTGGTTAATGTTTCATACACAAAATTTCTTGCTTTCACCTTATTAGACAAAAAAATTTAATCCAAAGTTACGTTTCAGGCACTAATTTAAGTGTTAATTTTTTAATGCAATTAAAAAATGGAAATAACCTTTTAATAGCTTACATTTTACACTTTTAAGAAGAATCGTTGATTTGTCTGTGTGGTCCTTGTTAAACAGTGATAAGGCAGGCTGTTATAGCACTCATCACAAGTTCAATTCCAAACCTCGGTCGAGGTGATGTATCTGGACATGTTGATAAAAATGGAGTAAAAAAAAAGAGAGAGAAAAAGTGAAAAATGAAAGGAACTACCAAGCTTACAAATAAAAATAAAAAATCGTTGATTTAAATGCAATCCAACAGACCTGTAACTTATCTGATTTTACCAACACATAATAGACATAAATATGATGAGTAACTTCTAATTATATATTTAAAACATTATCTCAATGATGCCAAGATCTAAAAGAATTTATTCAATCACATGATACAAACTTACTAGGAGCCTTCAGCCAGAATATGGGTTCAACTATGGACAATGTGTTTTGTGTGATTCTCCTCAGCTATGAATCAATCTCCTCAGCTGACCAGTTGAGCCAAAAAATCGCTATTTTCCTCTGGATGGGCGTGAGATCTGCCGCTTGTGAACGGGTGTGAAGGCGGACGCTCAACTTCAAATCTCTAGGAACTGAAATTTAAATTTGGAGGGACAGACGCAGGCATTTCAGCATCAGGTTCACAACTTAATGTAGGCTTACTGGTAGGTTGGCAAGTAAATGGAGCTAATTTTCCCCGAATTTTCACATTACTCTACATTCCTCTAATGTCAGACAAGTCCACATTACTCCGCAGTCCTCCCATGTCAGAGAAGTCACGGTCACGTCCATCACAGCTGGCATGGCTTCCCGAAATATTTTTTGTCTACGTTGGAGGAAATATGCTCAACATGGCATGGCATGGATGGATATCCATGGCTACGGAGAAAGTAACCAGGCCAATCATGTGCTTAGTGACTTATTTTTAATATTTTCTAATAGATGATAGATACAGATGGAGGCTACTACTCAACTTCTGATCTTGACAGTTGTAGTAACCCTCATTTTCTTGAAGAGCAATGTCGAGGTATTCCTTATTAATTTCTATTATATGGGGATTGGCGATGACACTAAGATTCTTATTTCGTTTACTTACAATTTCAAAATTGTAGGGGTGTCATGTTTGAATAAGTTGCATCTTACAGCGAAGGGACATTAAGATGGTTTAGCATGTGGGATAGATAATTTGGTTTGGATCTCAGGTAGCATCTAGATGATGATATAGCTATAGTTTCTTTTGCTCTGAGCTTCTATTTATGGCTCTAAACATTCTCTACCATGTTTTCTCCATAGACGAGAAGAACAAAATTTAGCGCTGGAAAAAAGCACGATAACCAAGATATATTTCTTAGTGGACAAGCAGTTCAAGGATACTTGATGGTGTGATGATAATGGGTCTCTCATACTCATAATTATGTTTTTGAATAGGGCTTAGAACCTAGGATAAGGGGTGTTATTTCCTGCGATACTCGGAAGGTTGGTAAGGTTGGATCAGACTTATGTCCCGATATCTGAAGATAGGTTATAGTTTGACTGCCTATATGTGATAAGATGATGGAAGTATTAAATGCTTCATATTTCTTCTTATTCTATTAGTGGTTTGTTGTGATCATATCATGCCTTGTAGCTGAACAGTGAAGCTAAGGGTGCAATTATAATTTCATTGATCAGGGATTCGATCCATGGTCGGATGTGTTTTTGCATCAGTAATAATGCAGAGATGTCGTAGGATTCATGCTTTATGATTTGAGGACTTATGTCACAGGTGGCACTCCTTTAGGAGATTATATTCTTCTCAAGTGATGGACCTATCTAGATTTTCACATCTATTCTCAGGCGGGGACTAGGGTGGGGGTCATTAAAATCATTTCCATACGAATTTTAAGGGATGGGGACATATACTTAATAGATTATCTAGTTTTCTTACTTTGGTTACTTGCATAGTACTTGTCCTATATTTGAAGAGATCATTGGCGCTAGTTGGATCAGGATTAGATTTTTGGATCACATGGTATGGATTGACATTGTTCATCGATCTCGGGTAACACACATCACATTTGCTTATCTTACATGGTCTAGTGGTCTAATTATCGAACTAGGTGACTGGTGGCTCGATGGTGATGGGGCTGCATATGGATGAAGGACAATTGGGAGGCATGCGGGGATCCTCATCATCACTGACGCCCAAGAACCTGATTGAAATCACGATGCAAACCGAGAGGGAGGCTTTTACAAAATTGTCACAGTCGCCCAGATTAATAACACGAAGTCCATGTCGGCTGTTGTAGTGGATGTGCGTTCAGAACAAAAGGGAAATTTCACAACAAAAACTGGTATAATTGGGCAGAATCACAATATTGCGAAGATTCTAATAAATAAGAGATGAAGTGAGTCACATCTAGTGTTGGGAGCATGCTTTTTTTGGGATAGTGTCGAGAGGTTTCACTTCCATCATAATCTTTCACTCCCACATTTGGCATCATGTTCTCCAATTTCAAATTCCATTTTTAAAAACCATCTCAAAGCACCTCTCTATCATCTATTGTTCGATTTTTGTATACAGTAGTCTGCTATCATCTTTGAGAATCTGACTCCCACCACAAGCATCTTTTTGTTGAGTGTTTCTCTCTACAGGTTTCACAGTTAAGGAGACAACGTGGTTATAAAGGAGGATGGCTATGAAGAAGAAAGTAAACAAGGGAAGCTCTTGTGTGAGATATGAGCCCATGGACCTCAAGTTATTAAATGAAGACCCCAGTTTTGTGGAAGCATTCATAAATGTCATATGCCTAAAATTCTATAAAAAAATCCAAGGATTTCATGCTCAAATATCAAAGGATTTTGCAGTAAACTTTACAGGCACAACTTCAAAAGTAGGGATTTTAAATTTTACAGTGTCACTTGATACCATTTCTCAAACCACAGAGATACCAAGAGAGGGTCAAGAGTGGTTCAAAGCCACTAAATTCAAGATGCAGAGTTGTGATGAATTTGTTAAACTAGAACACATTGGAGCTGACATGGCATCTGGGCTTCCAAGGAGTTATATGAAGGAGTATTATTCTAAACTGATTTTTGTGGTCCAAAAGTACTTTACTTGTGAGGGGAGGTTTCATATGGTTTACCTATATCATTTCAGGCTTCTATTACACTTTATTGGTAAGTAGTCCCTTGATCTTCCTTTCTTCTTATTTAGGGGCTTAGGGAAGATGTCTGATAAGGTTCAAGCCAGGGCTGAAGGCAATGAGACATCAATATTTCACCATGTTTTTATTAATCTCCTATTTCTGGAGGAATTTAATAAATTAAACAGATATTGGGCTACTTTCTTTTTTCTTATTGGTTATTAAGTTGATTCAGTGATAGCTAAGAAAACCCCAAAGCCAAAAGCTACTTTGTCAAATAAAAATGATAAATTTCCAGCTGTGGCAGAAGGTGTAAATGAAGAAGAGGCAGAGCCTATCCTAGAGCCAATGGATGTCGAAATAGAACCCATACAAGAGGCAGAAATCCCACAGCCTTCACCTACAAGCAATAAACAAAAGATTAGTAAGCATGGTAGTAGGAGGATAACTAGAAGTCAAACAATTGGAAAGGAAAACCTTGAATACATCCTTAAAGCTATAGATATTGAGGAGACTCCAGTTTTCAGAGCTAAATACATTGAAGGTGACAAGAAGAAAAAAAATAAAGGTAAGACTGTTAAAAAGCTTGATTTTGCAAGAGAAGAAGCAGGTTTCTTATTTTAGCCAAGGAAACCACTTACTAGGCTGCAACTTGCAAATGGTGTCATGGTAAATAAGAAGAAAAAATATGTTGACAAAGGCAAGCAACCTATCATAGAAGAAATTATAGACTTTTCTCCAGCAACAGAAGAAGTCTTTGTGCAAAGGAAAGGAAAAGAGAAGATGGTAGAGAAAAACTGAAGTTCGGGTACTGAAGGAACAGTTAAAAGAGGCCAGAGATGAGGTCATTGAGATCAAGTTAGAATTACAGGAGTCCAAGGTAGACAGAAATAAAATTGAATATTTCAAAGAAGAATTAAATGATCAGCTAAATCAATATTATCAATCACTAACCAATGCTAAGAAGTTGTTGAACAGGACACTTCCTTTGAGAAAGGTAATGAAAAACACCAGGAAAAGAAAATTATGGTTAAAATATGAAATGAAGAGACTCAAAATCCAGGTCAATGAATTATAATATCAAATGGAGATGATTCAATCAGAATTGAGGAAAATAGGACTTAAAATCAAAGTGATAAATGAGCCTGAAGAGATGCATCCTTCTACTGCTAAAGATGAAGTTCCCAAAGCTTGAAGAGTTGGCCTAAAACATTTTTGACAATTTTGCGGCATTCAAGAATCAAAATTTCCAGACTTGAAAGTGAAATTTCGGAGAAAAGGGAAAATTTTGTGTTTTTCTGCCAAATAGGCAATTTCGTAGTGAATCCCAGGCTTCAAGCCCATATTTCGCAGCGAAATACCTGTAGGTGACTTTTTGTAAAAAAACTACAGTTTTGTGCAAAATCAAAGATGGGGAAAAGTTGTATTTAGTTCATTTTGTATAACCAACACATCCAAATCAAAGAAAAAGGCTGAAAATTGGCATAGATGGGTGAAATGAAGTTGCTACAAAACCACGCTACGAAACTTCCTGTTTTACTTTGTTTTTTCATCGAGCAACATTTGGTAGCATTTTGGTAGTTTGAAGGTGTATTGAAGGTCAGCCAGCCACGTGGAGGACTTAAAGGGTATTAGTGGAACACTCCAGCATAGATTTTCTCCTCGACAAAGTTGTCATCTATTCCAGCTCAGCATAAAGACAATGACGAAATATCATGATTATCTTCTCCTTAAAAGTAGGGTGATTGGTTTGTAAATCTAGTGGGGGTATTTATGTCTTGATGATGGTTAGTGGCACTCGAGTACTTGGATCTTATTGTTGTATTTATCCAGTTCCACGGTTAGTGAATGTAATAAATAAGAGGTAAATTCCTAATATGCTTCTAAGTCTAAAGTCATTAGGTGTCTTTTTTATTTCCAGGTATCTAGTTTATTGTTAATTGAGGTGTCAAAATAGATGGTTCGATGATCTAACCATTAAGGAAGATCCTATGTAAATGAATAAAGCTTATTAATAGGTGGTACTTCGAAGAATACGGAGTTGGAGAATGTTACTTGACTCTACCACTATGTAAAGATTTTGGATGATCAATAATATACAGTGACTGTGTTTTTCTTCTTCACCTCAGATTCCTTTGGTGTTTCAATGAGCTTTTATCCTATGTGTCTTAATATTTTTCTTTCAATATATTGATGTTTAACTACTCAGAATTCATGTTTCTCATGCTCTGACTTCCTTTTAACATTAAGCCATTGAATATTTATGTGTGTATGTTGTCCTATCATTGAAACATTACAAGCCTCAAGAGAGCCATTGTCATTGAATTTCCTAACACTGAATCCATAAGCCCAATGGTAGTAAACCCTATACATTTTTCACCTGCAATCAAACACACTCAAGACAATATCACCGAGTTGGCCAACTGATTGAATTCTAATTGAAAAAATCATAAGTTACTTTGAGAGAGCCCTCTCAGGCTAAAGAGGCTAATTTTCAGCCAAAAAATGGTTTGAAAGAGTTACTCTAGGTTGTCTAGTGGAGTAGCCCATTTGTACCAATTTAGAGATAACAACAGGAAACTTCCAAAGAATCTCTATCATCAATACATATTCTCCATACTTGGGAAGAAAAATCTTCTGGGACGAGGTTTCTCAATCTGGGATCCTTCAATTAGGTTCCTGATCATCGCATGGGATCTAAATTTCACGATGGGGAGGGAAGAGATATAGGGACAAAAATCTAGGATTGATAGCATGGTTACACATTTTAAAGGGATGATGGAGGTTTTTCCCTGGTGGACATAATGCTAGACCCTCTTGGTCTAACATGGTGCAATGGGAGGACTAGAGATGAGGGTTTTTCTAACAGACTGGATAGGTTTCTGGTTAAACATAACATGGCTAATTAGATGTATAATCTCAAATCACATATTATTCTGTCATTTATCACCGATAACCTGCCTATTATTCTTTCATGGGAAGGACAAGAACAAAAAATATCATACCCCTTAAAATTCAATTCGAAATGGTTGAAAATGGAGGAATTCAGGGATTTCATCTGGAAAATTTGGTCACGCCCTTTACATCCTCCTCCTATGAACCATGTGTCATCCATTAGTTGAAAGCTAAGAGAGTTGAAAAATTCCACTTGGGAATGGATCAAGAGGAAGAAATAGGGTAAAACTATAAGTCTTAGGGAGATTAACATATTCTTAAGCTATTTTAACGGTCCTTTTGACCCTCTTTTCTTCTCTGAGGATTCTTGTCACAGGATTATTGAATAGGAGGGAAAGATAAGAGATATTCTATGCTCATGGGAAGAAGATATTCACATGAAAAGCATGGTGATATGGATTAAGGTTGGAGATAAAAACTCTAGATTTTTCCATACCCATTTCAACACAAGGAAATGGATAAACTCCATTCGAAGGATGAAAGATGATAAGGTAATATATTCAGCACACAAAGAACTATAGAACAACCGACATACAATTATTTTAGAGCACAATTTTTTAGTACAGGAAGCATCTCTTCATTCGCAAATGGCATACATTGAAGATATTCCTATCATGTTTTCACCTAGACAATTTAGCACAACTGAACACACGAGAGGAACTGATGAATATTTTGAAGCAATGTGCAAAAGAGAAGATCTCGGGGCCGGATTGGTGGGGTGTTGAGATTTTTTTACACTTCATAGAATCGGTGATTTTGGATTTGCTGGCGGCTGTGGAAGAATCTAGGATACATTGGTCTGTTTCGAAGGACATAATCGTTACATTCATAGTATTAATACCCAAAAGGATGGTACCAAGAACTTGTGCCGACTACCACCCCATTTTTCTATGCACCTCGATGTACAAATTGATATCCAAATTGATTGCAAACAGGTTAAATTTGGTTCTATCAAAACATATTACAAAGGAACATTTTATATTCTTAGAAGGTATACAAATCCAAGATGCAATTGGTATCGCTAAGGAGATGATGCACTCAATAAATCATGGAAGCAAAGATCATTCCTTCTAAAGGTAGAATTATGCAAATCTTATGACTGAATAGACTGGGAATTCCTCTATCTGGTCCTCACAAAATCTGATATGTCTCTTATCAACATTAAATGGACATTGACATGCTCCAAGTATTTTAATTTTTTTGTCATTATTAATGGTTTTCCCACTCAATTTTTAACCTCTCATAGAGGAATTAGACAGGGATGTGCGTTGTCTCCTATGATCTTCCTCTTATTTATCGATTGCTTTAGTAGAAAAATGAGAGTGGAAAAGGATAATGGATTTATCAAAGGGGGAAAAGTATCCAGGAGCATAGCCATCTCACATTTAATGTTCGTTGAAGATTTGATACTTGGCGGGGAAGCATTGGTTGGGGAATGGAGGTACAGCAGAGATCTCATTATATCATTTGGATATGCGTTCGGTTTATGCATGAATGAAGTTAAATCGATATTGATTCATGATGGCAGTGACGAGGATGTTATTAAGGGTATTTGTGAGCTTCTGGGGGTAACATTAACTATCTTAGATGATGCTTTCACGTACCTTGGGTTAAAATTGAAACTGAAAGGATACCAAAACTAGGATTGTGTTGGCAAAAAAGGAGATCTCAAAGCAAGACCCAGATTCAGGATGGAGGCCAACAAGGTTTTTGCAGTATTCTAGCACAATGCCGACATTTTCACCCTACTCCCTCGAGGAGTGCCGTGACCTTAGTAAGATTAGGAGACCAATCATGTACCATACAACTACAACCATGAAGAACAACTAAAGGAACTTGAAACATAAAACAGATCTCACTACTATGTATACGTTATTACTCATCAAGAATTTTCAATATATTGAATTAAAATTTAAAAGGAGCATACATTCATAATAAGTAACTGAGTAACACTCAACTCAGAACATTAAACACGACTATAACCATATTTCATTATCAGCATCAAAATGGCATACATCTCTCTATAGAGTCTATTACAAGGAGATTCAGTACAACAGAGATCTCTCAGAGCTCTCCTACGGATCTGCCCTCTCTCGGCCCTTTGCCGCACTGACTAAATAACTCATCTACGCTGATTGATTTCCTATTTGTTCTTCCGCCAATGTGACTGTCAGTCTTTCCTCTTTTCTTGCTCCGCTGCTTCCCGCTTCTTCTTGATTACTGGGAGTTATGTTTATTGTCCTTGTCTCCCATATATTCCATTTGCGCTGTTCTCTGCAACTTCCGCGCCACCTATCTTCCAACTATCCGACTATCCGCAACCATGACAGCTCCCTGACTACCTTGATTGCGATCTACCACCTATTCTTCGCAACTCAAAAATGTTTCTTTTTCAACACAAAGGCCCCAACAAGCCCCGACCACACGCTATTGACTCGTCCCGAGTCAATATTTTCCTGCTGTTGTGGCTTCCATCTATTTGTCGGCTTCTAAGGCCAACTTTGTCTTCTCTGTTTCTTCACTATGTCCAAACAAAGGCCCCAAATCTGGAACCTTTCTCAATGCTGAAGACTTGAGTTATGCGAACTCGGTGATTACTTGTTTCCATTCTCTAATTAGTTGCTTGGATTCGGTGGCGACTCTTTCAGCCTCGGTTTCATTTGCTACTAGTGGTAGCTTCATGAATACCTCTTGAACCTTTGGCCCGGATACAGCTACCATCTGATGTATTGCTTCTGATTTTTTCTTGACTGGTTTCCTTAGCTCTCTCAAGACCTACTTTGTGGCAACGGAGTGCTCCTCTATCTTCTGTATTTTGGTTTCCAGTACCTCCGCTTGGTTGTAGAGTTGGGTTATGCCGACGGGATCAGTAGATTTTTTTATCTCTTGTGAAATTTGCTAAATTTGTGCTAAGATAGGTTGAGCTTTCATGGTTAACGAGTTAGACCATTCATGTAAATTTTTTAGTAGGTTGTAGGCCTCTTTGACTGTCGTCCCCATGGTTTCCTTCATTTCAGTTACCTACTTGTGTTTCTTGGTAACCTTCTCAGCATATATCACAGCGGGGTTTGGTAATGCTGGTCTGGCAGCTATCATTTGTTTGAGCTCTTGGTTTTCCCTGCTGAGGTTTGCACATGTCATTTTCACTCGAATACACCTTTCGACCATGGAGCAGGTTGATATTTCCTCCGGCGTCTTGTTATCCTCGACAATTACTTTTGGCCATAGGTCCTTGAAGATATTTGTTACCTTTTCCAACTGCTCCTGTATACTTTCCTTCTCCCTTTTTAGCTGATTGTGCTCTTCAGTAAGTGCGATGACCTGCTCTTGTTGCTGCTCGAACCTCTGTTTGAGGTCGTTGTGCAGCCCTTCTACCTATTGTGCTGCTTACTGAATGAAGTTGCATATTTTTCCAGTCCCCCATTTCTGCATGCTCTCAGCGCCTGACATGTCTAGGGTTGGCGGTCTCTCCCTAAGGGGTTTCCCACTGGCAATTGATCTCTCTGAGTGATCATGTGGTGATGCAGGTTGGTTCTATTGCGGAAGCTGAGGTTATGGGTTATTCATGCTAGCGGTTGGTTGAATCTACTACAGTATTAGGTTGTCTTGCTGAAATAGGTTCAGCTCTTTCGGCGAGGGCATTGTATCTACAGTAAAATATCCTCCTTGAACTAATAGTTCTAGGAAAGTGCCTCGCCCCACCATAGTTTGGTTAAGCTTGGGTACCCCAGCCAAACTTGAGTAAAATTCTACCTCGGTGTCCCCATTTGTCTTGCTTCTTAGCTTTACTGGGTTTGAGATAGTTGTTGAGGTGGATGGAGTGCGGGTTGATTGGTCTTTGGAAGTAAATGAAGTACGGGGTGATGAATGGTGAGTATGAGGTGAAGAGGTGTGAGTGTGGGGTGGAGATGATGTCTGAAAATTCAAAATCGAGAACAGATCAAACACCGGTAGCGCATAGGTGACCTAGGTGGTAACCTCTGGCTCTTCTTGAACTGGTACTCCTGTATCTGTGGGTTGGGTCTGATCTTCCTTGGTGAGGTCAACTATTTTCCTAGGCAACATAATTATTGTTTTCTTGGCCTTAGGTGTAGCTACTGAAGGTTTAGGTGCCTTTCTCTTACGGATTGAGGCGACTGTGGCTGTTGGGGGTGAATTGAATCATGGTGGAAGGTAGAGCAGTGATGATAGGTGTGATTGTGGATGGTGATGCAGAATTTGAAGACTGAAAATCATAAAAATAATGAAACACAGTAGAAACACTTGTGAGGTTTTGTATTACCAGATTGAAGTCCTTCACCTTCATGTCCAACTGGTCCAGTAAAGGTTTTAGCTGCAGTCGATAAATTCTACTCATTGTTTCCTCTGGTGTCTCCCATAGGAGTGCTTTCCACAACATTCCCTCAAATCAATAGTGAGGAATTCCGCTTCTGACCTCCATCCCAACTCGTGGCCATGAACAGACTTCGATGTGGAATGCTTTTTCTTCAAATTGAAACTTTAACGATCTCATTTTGAACATGGTTTCATCCACGCACTTAGGTCTAATATATGTCTGCTTGTGGGTGACCCCAAACCATATTTGCGAATAATATATGTCTAATAGGTTCCTTGGAACCCTTTGCTATCTCACCACCACATCCACCATGTTCCTGTACCAGAATGAGAAAGCCTCCTCATTTACCTCCCTGGTGTTGGGATCTCCCGAGATTCTACAGGGCGTAAACTTCAACGCCATTGGCTGGTCGTTTGTGATTTCCACGAGCTGTCTTACCCCCGGGTGAGTCCATTTCCACATTGGAAATGCCATTATGAGGTAGCCATAAATGAACCCTATGGCTTGTCTATAATTATCCTCGCAGGCCTCAAATAGTTCGTTCAGTAGGAATGTACACCAATTTAGTTGGGTTCCCTAGAGGTAGTGTTCCACGACTGAAATGGTGTCGAGGGTGCATTCGCCTTTGGTGTAATGCATCATCGTCTTACCCACTATTAGATAGCAGACAAATTTCACTGCTAGATTGTTGATGAGGTCTGTCTTCGCCCCCTTCCCTCCTCTTCTGGTCTCATATTTCTTATAATAATCACAGTCTCCCGCCTTCTTGTCTCTCTTGGACACGTTTTGGAATGTCATTGAGACATCCTTCCCTTCTTCTGATAATACCATAAGCCTACTAATATCCTCTGCATGTATCGGTATTTCTCACCCTAGCCACAATGATCCATTTTGAACTCTGCTCAGCAGAAATTTCGTACACTGCATTGCCTCTCCTGTTGTTCCAAACACTGGGAGGTTCTTGAGGTTCAGTATTGTCAATTTTTGGATACCTCTGAACTCCGGATTCATTCTTGCTGCTTCCCCTCCTCCCTCTGTAGCATAATTCTCTATGTACACCTGTCACTTCATTGCTGGAAATTGATAGGAATTCATGAAATCTGTATCAATTAGCGACGCATTCTCATACTTTCCAACTAGCGATTCTATCCTATGAAGTCTATCTTCGAGCTCGGGCTTGACAACTGTTGGTGCTACCTTCGTCATATTCGTTCTTCTTCTGTATACCTAGAGTGTCGTTCCTAATCTCTTTCTGTGAATTCTTGCTACTAGACTATCTCTTTGAACTTCCTCTGAAGAAATTTCACTTGTTGATGTGGTTGTTTCTTATTCTAACTCGGGGTTTTCTAGCATTCTCATGCTTTTCTTCTTTCATGCAGGTTAAGTAATGTAACCAGCACGAATGAGGTTGACAAGACCCCATAAAAAATTATTTTTTTTCTCTCCCACAGCTATAATCCTGTGATTAGTTACCACGGTGAGGTGTATTCTGACATTGTTGATTGCGTCTTTGGGATTTGGGTAGACGTGATGGGTAATGATTTTGGCTTAATATGGAAAACTTATTACGGTATGGTTGTTACTAATTATGGCAGTTAATTCTCAAATCCGGGTGATCCTACCGACTGACAATGGTATGATGGGTTATTATGATGGAATTATATTTGATACCCTTGGCTTTCTAACATGGATGACATGTTAGACGCTACCACCCCCCCCCCCTGACCACAATCGGTTGCAACATGGTCTCCACATCGCAACAAGTGGATTTTTTCTCTACGTTATTGTGATTTATTTTTATTGGGATTTCTATCATATTTTTCATCTCGAGTGCGAGAGAGTTCTCAATTATTGACTTGATCTATTTATATTCTACCCTACTAACTCCTCTCGGTTGCAATATTTATTTGAAGAATTAAGCCATCCTTGCAATACTTGGACATCCTTTTGCGCCAATCGAACCGCACCTGAATCTTTAATTTCAATGACATAGTATGGTCCCATCCAATGCATTATCAATTTTCCCAGAAAATTTTGAAATTTGTTGTCGTACAACAGAACTTTCCCTCCGATAGTGAACGTCTTATGCGTGATGTGACGGTCATGCCAAGCCTTCTATCTTTCCTTCTAAACCATCTAATGGAATTCTGCCATCTTCTTCAAGCTCTTATAGCTCATGAAGGCATTTAATGATTGAGTCTTCCTCTGTTAGATGTATTGTTGAAGTGATTAATAAACTTGGTATGATAAATTCAGCAGGTACCACCGCCTCTCTCCCGTACACTAGCTGGAAAGGAGTTTGATTGTGAAATATTTTTACAATTTTCGTGTATGCCCATAATGTTGCTGGTATATGCTCATCACAGTCATCCTGATTGGCATTGCATATCTTGGTTAGTCGTTTTTCTAAGATCTTATTGAATGCTTCAACGGTTCCATTTGCTTGAGGATGGTATGGGCTGCTCTTATGATGTAGCACCATAAAATTATCTAACAGAGACTTGATTATTGTATTAATGAAGTGTGTACCTTGATCACTGGTTAGGCTTCTGGGGCAGCCAAATCTGCAAATGATATTTTCAAAAATGAACCTGGCTGTTGTGTTTTTTGTGTAATCTTTCACCGGTGTTTCCTTCGCCCATCTTGTGAGATAATCTGTTGCAGTTATTATGTAACTTGTTTGTGAATGTCTTGCCACTAGTGCAATTGGCCCTACAAAACCAACTACCCATTTTTCCAATGGCTACAGTGCTCTTACAGGTTGTAGTGGCAACTCGTCTCGGTGTGATGGAAATCCTGTTCTTTGGCAGACATCACATTTCTTTACATATGCTTTAATATATTTATGAACTATGGGCCACCACAACCCTGCATGTAATATTTTCCTTGCGGTGGGTTTTGCGCCGACATGGCCCTCCGCAACTCCACAATGAAACTCCCACAAGATATCCTATCTTTAATGGTCCATGATACATCTCCACAAGACCTGGTCCAACCCCATCTTATATAATTGTCCTGCTATCAATTGATACTCAGCTGCTTTCACTACCAAATGTCTTTTCTGAGTCACTGTGTCTTCAGTTGGGCACTATCATGTTTCCAGATATACTGTTGTCTTCTCCAGATGATCTGGGATGGCTTCTACTCTGAAGAGATCAGCATTGGGTAACTGATCATCCAGGGATCCCCCATTCTCTCCATTTTCCAACCTTGATAAATGGTCAGGACCCACGTTTAACCTTCTTGGTTTCACTATCACTTTGAAGGTGAACTCCTGGAATAGTAGGAGCCATCTACAGATCCTTCCTTCAAGCACATGCTTGTTAACCAGGTAATTCAATGCTATGTGGTCAGTGAAGAATTTGAACGTACCTCCCATTAGGTAATGACGGAACTTATGAAGAGAATACACCATCGCAAGAGCTTCTCGTTCTGTTGTCGTGTAGTTCCTTTCAACAGTAGACAAATTTATGCTTGCAAAATAGACTGGATGATCAACAGAAGTATCTCATGGCTGAGCTAACACTGCTCCTAATGCAATGTTGGAGGCATCAATATGAACGTGGAACTGTTTGTCCCAGTTAGGATGAACCAAGATGGGTGCACTTGCTAACTTTTCTTTCAATTCATTGAGGGCACTAGTGCATTCGTCACTCCACGTGAATTGCGTTGACTTTTGCAACATCTTTTCCAATGGTGTTGTTATCTTTGCATAGTTGCAGATGAATATTGTATAGTACCTGGTATGTCTGAGTAGTGATCTTAACTATTTCACGATCTTTGGCGCTTCTATGTTAACAATGACTGCTACTTTTGCTGGATCAATACAAACACCCTGTTTACAAACAACATGCCCTAGAAACATCCTGAAATGTACTGCAAAGATGCATTTCTTGAGGTTGAGGGAAATTTGGATTTGTCTACATCTGTCAAACATTATTCTTAGTAAAGTTGCATGATTTTTCAGTAAACTGTAAACTGTCCAATCACCCATGTATACCTCAAGGAACTTATGGATATAATCCTGAAATGCTGCTATCACTATTCGTGAAAACACTGCTAGCACATTCTTTAGTCCAAAAGGCATGACATGGTATGCAAACGATCCCCATTCAGTTGTGAAAGTGGTCTTATTCTTGTCTTCCTCTGCTATTCTCACTTGGTGATACCTTAAGAACCCATTTGTGAATGAATAGGCTTCATTTCCTGCCACATTGTCGAGAACCTCATCACTAAACGAAGTGGGAAATGGATCATGTATGCATGTGTTGTTGAGGCTATTGTAATCCACACATACTCTAATCTCAGATTTCTCCTTTTTTCTTTATATCACAATGGGACTGACCCACTCTGCTTCCTCCACTGGAAAAATCAGCCCTACTTTCAGCATTTTATCTATTTTTGCTTTGACTTTCTCCTTTACCCTTGGATTTAGGTGGTAAGGCCTATGCGTCATTGTTCTTTCATCGGGCTTCAAGACTATGTGCATTTCCCCCATGTCCCCTTTTATGCCCTTTAGCTCCACTACTGAGGATGAGAATAAGTCTTCATATTCCTGTAAAAGGTTGAAGATATCCTTGGTTGTTTCTGTATCCCAGTAGTCTCCAATGGACGCTATTTTGGGTTTCTACATGGTTCCAATGTTCAACTTCTTAGTCTTCAAGGGTAACATATGTAGTCCTTCTATTGTGGGTTCTTCCTGTATCTCTCGTTCCCCTTCTCTCTCTTCAAATTACAAGTTTCAGAGATTCTCTAAATCGTCATCATCCATCTCACTATCTATTTGTTTGCATGCTACTAATTGTTTGATAATCTGCTCCGAGAGCGGTTGCTCTTCGTCTTCTTGAATATATGGAAAAAATAGTACTCTTTGTATGGCTTGTAGTGCTTCTGTAACTGGTTTTGTTTCTCCTTTAAAAGAAAAACACACCATAAAATTTTCCGTAACTACTTGCCAAGTGCCAGTTCCTCTCTTCTTTTCTTCGGTCAAGTACCAGGCCTGTGGAATTGTGTCCACCGAATGTATAAGATTGTGCATCCACAAAGATTCTGGATACCCTGCTTTCTTCCCTTTGTACTCACAATTTTATAAATTCTGTTTGGGCTCAAAATCCCCTTGGTACTTCTCAATGAATTGTGTTCCTACATCTTCCTTGAATATAGCTCTTAGTGCTATTGCAACATCTTCCCACCTCAGAAGTGAGTTGTGATGGTTGACCCACCACCTTGCTGACATGGATTGCAGTGCTACATCCATAAGAGGGACTATATGTTCTATCGGTACCTTTTCTCCTAATTTTGCAATAAATGTATTTACAGCATTCATATTTGATAGAGTTGGATATCCTCTTACCTCAGTTCCAATCCAGTTGACTCCTCGGGTATTAGCACATATTCTAGTATTAGTCTCGTATCCTCCCTGTTGCCAATCATCCCAAGCTATTTCCGAGCCCAAGTCTGAACTCTGAACACTTCTCCAGCTTACGGTCCCTCCTGTTGTTGGAATTATATAGTATTCTCTCTTCCTTGCCATCATCTGGTAGAGGTGATCGAGAATTTGAGCATCCTCTCTGTTGTCAAAGAGTTTTGTATATCGGAGTCCCAGATATGGGTCAAGTGGCTGAGTGACCCTGACTTCCCCGTCTTCAAATATCATCAATTCTTTTTTCAATTCGATCACTTCATAGTTCTCAAAGGCCCAATCTATCCCCAACAAAGCAGGATAGGGATCCTTGTTCCCCATGATGTCTATCACCTCAAAATCTGTATATTTTTTCACTCCCGCGACATCAACCTCGACCTCTTCTAGCCTTCCTATGGGCACAACACAGTACTGATTTTCCGTGAGGATTTGTATTGGCGAGTATGTCAACTTTGGCCTCCTAAGTGTTTCCCACGTCTTTCTTGGTAGAATGTTGACATCTGATCCTAGGTCGAGCATGGTGTCTTTGATTTGAAATCACGCGACTTGAATATTCACACGGAATTCCTTTCCTGTTATTCTCTTATTTATTTTTATCCTTCTTATATATTTTTTGGTTGAATCTCTTGACTCTCCCAGTTCTGCGTTTTCCTGCACCACCAATTCTAGATTTTGCTTTAGTTCCTTTAGCATTGGTGCATTGGTTACAATTTTAAAAAATAATCAGAACCATTCCTCAATCATTGTACTTGTATAGGACTGCTTCTCTTTTTCTACAGTTGGTTGTGGAAGCTCAATACCTTCACTCCCCCCTATTTGGTAAAATGTTTCCACTGCCTCCTTAAAATATTGCTTCTATCTATCTGGTCTGAAAGCGGTTTTTGGAGATGCTAGCTTGATCAACTTTATCAGGTCCATATTTTGTGCATCATCCCTTGTTTTCTTTCCTCCCTAGGTTACTATGGCTACACTTTGCATGGGCTGAGCTTCTTCTATTCTTGGATCTACATTCACCAGATTTTCTCCTTTCTGTCTGGCTCTTTCCTCCCACCTCTTAATTAATTCTGGACAGTCTTTAGTTGCGTGTGTATTGACCCTGCACTGAGATCACCATGGTCTTCTGGGTAGTGGACATTCCCTTGCTACGTGCCCTTCTTCATCATAGTTGTAGCACCTTACTGGTCCTCTTCCTCCATTTCTACCACCTCTCATTCCTCCTCCTCGACCCCTTGGAGCTTCATTCACTCTATAAGATGGTCTGTCCAATCGTTCTGTCAGTGCATCGAGAGCTCTACACTGCTTTGTATTATGCATTGTAGAAGCGCAAAATTCACAATACGTATTGTTTGGAATGTTGGAATATTTCTGCAAAATTAGGCATATTCACGAAGGATGACCAATGCTTTTAAATATTTCACAGTATTCAGTTGCGGTTTGATTCTGTTGAGCGGGGACCCTAGAAAGTGGGGTTGTGGTTGGTATAATCCTTCAGTATCTATCTGCGCAACTCCCCCAACTGGTGGAGTCCCCTGTGCCAATGCTACTGAAGCTCCTGCATTTTTCCCCCCGCAACATTGGGCATTCTGTGGCCACGTGTACCTCCATCAAACAATGGGTAATTGGGCCTTGCAGGTCGTATCAGCTGAATGCCCTTCAACTTCTCCATTAAACTGGATATTTGATGTTGTAGCCCCAATATGGAAGGGTCTTGAGCTGCTGCTCCTCCTCTGAAATCTTGCGGATACCCTGCCATAGCTTCTATATTTATGGCTTGTTCCAGGGCATCTTATAAGGTATCAATATTCGGATGTGTCAGTGGAGTTCTTATCAATGGAAGAAGTGATTTAATAAACCAATCTCGTTGGTGATTCGAGTCAATTGGGTAGCTCAGTTTCCCAATCGCATCCTTGAACCTTCTCATCAGGTCCCACGTCATTTCACCTTCTCGTTGTTTAATCTCCCACAACTTAGATAATCCTTGTTGATTTTTCTGAGGTAATTTAAATTCTTTGAAAAATTCTCTCTTTACATCGTCTATCAGTGGGTTTTGATGAGCTTCTAACCATTTAATGAACCAGCGAATAGCTCTCTCTTAGAGTAGTTTGGAACTCGATCAACTTAACCGCCTCTGGTGTCTACCGAGCCCTCCATATCGCTTCACAGAGATAACAGTGTTGCTCCACATTGTCGTTGCCCCTCCCAGAGAATTCTGGGTATCGGGTAAATGATCCCGCCATATTTCTTTGTATGGGTGGTACTAAAATAAAACCTCTACTTCCTGGCTATGAGATTGTATTGCTAGCACTATAGCTAGTAGATATCTATATTGTAGACTTAACACTATTCAACTTGCTAAACTCCCGTAACTTAAAAAAAAAGTTATTTGGTGGCTGATAGAGTACCAGTGGAAGGTTGGAACAAGAGCTACTTAAACTTTTGGGAATAGGATTACCTTGAATTATGGGTGTCGGCCTCTCTCGAAATAGTTGCTCCATCGCAACATGCAGCTCCACATCGGATATCTCCTAAGGGCATGCGTCCTCCACATTGGAATTTTCTCCCTTTTCTCTTCGAGCTAGGCCCCAATACACTTGCCTAACTTCTTTGGTGGTCCCTCCTATTCCTTAGGATCCCATCTGACCTTCCATTTCCTTTTTCATCTGTGGTGCCTTCTCCTTGTCCTGTCGACTACTTTCCTGCTTCTCAAACTCCTTCATCACCCTTTCCTGCCACTTCTCATCAATATACACCCTTCAATGTCCTCGTCGCTCTCTCTGTCTACTAGATTCTGGCACCCATGTCCCTATTCCCCCTTATTACTTACTTGTAGCATCTTTCCCTTGGCTCATTCCCCCAGTTCTGGAGGTTTAAGTCTCCATCTCATACTTTTGGAATGCCATCAAACCCTCCTCCACCATTAAAGCTTTAATCCACAATGGGATTTCCTTCAATAGTTCTCCCCGCAATCTAGATCTGAATATGTCCTCAACTTTTGAAAAGGATTGGTAACACTCATCTGCGAATTCCACAATGTATCCTTCCAAGGTAAATTTTACCCAAAAATCTACAGCTCAGGTCAAATCAATATCTAACCGATGGAGTGTTACTAGATCTGTGTGTGTCCACTTGCGACAGGCTCTACACGACCCTCCTAGAAGTGAATTGACTTGTAGTCCCACAACCAATTATAAATTTCTTTGGGAAACTTTCCCCAGAAAATTTTGTACAGTTCACTTGCAGATTCAGAAAATAGGACTCGATCCTTGACAATATTTTCCCTTTGTTGTCGCAGTTCCGCTTGTTGCGATATGAACTGGTCTAAGTGGTTATCCCACCAGCTTCGTATTTCTCTCTCGTAGATCCACGATACCATGATTTAACTCCTAAATGAATTTTTGGGTCTTGGCAACGGAACCATTTGTTGGCGAAAAAGGAGAACTTAGAGCAAGACCCAGGTTCAGGATGGAGGCCAACAAGGTTTCCGCAGTAGTCTAGCGTAGCACCAACATTTTCACCCTACTCCAAGGAGCAGAGCGTCTCACTTGAGGCGTGTCATGACCTTAGTAATATTAGGAGACATATCATGTACCATATGATTACAACCATGAAGAACAACTAAAGGAACTTGAAACAACAAACAGATCTCACTACTATGTATACGTTATTACTCATCAAGCATACTCAGGATGTTGAATTAAAATTTCAAACGAGCATACATTCATAATAAGCAGCTGAGTAACACTCAACTCAGAACATTAAACACAATAATAACCATATTTCATTATCGGCATCAAAACTGCATACATCACTCTGCAGAGTCTATTACAAGGTGATTCAGTACAACAAAGATCTCAGAGCTCTCCTACGGCTCTACCCTCTCTCGACCCTCTGCCGCACTGACTAACTAACTCATCTACGCTAGCTGATTGCTTATTTTTTCTTCCACCAACGTGACTGTCAGTCTTTGCTCTTTTCCTGCTCCGTTGCTTCCTGCTTCTTCTTCATTATTGGGAGTTCTGTTGATTGTCCTTGTCTCCCATATCTGCCATTTTTTGTTGTTCTCCGCAACTCTCACGCCACCTATATTCCGGCTATCCGCAACCGTGGCAGCTCCCTGTCTACCATGATTGAGCTTCGCCACCTGTTCTCTACAATTCAAAACTGTTTCTTTTTCAAAAAAAAGACCCCAACAGATTGGAAGTGGCTAATTGATAATAAAAATAAAAATAAAAATAAAATAAAATTGGATAGATAGAAGTACATATGGTTGTCTATGGGAGGTAGGATAATTATGCTGAAATCGATATTGCAAAACATATTAGTTTATTGGATGCACCTTTATTTAATTTAGAGGGAGATCATCCACAAGATAGAAACAATCATGTGTTGTTTTTTATCTGTTGTGACTCAGATACAAGACAAAATCCATATGGTTCAATGATCAACACTTGCAAGGCCTTTGAAGGAAGGGGGATGGGGTTTCATAGATACTACCACCTTTAATAAGGCTCTTATTATCAAAAAAATGTGGAGGGCGGTATTTGGAATTGGTATGTGGCCATATATAATCAAAGAAAAATACATGTTTGGCCATACATTCTCCATATGGATCGGTTACGGTTCCAGGAAAAAACCTGTCATTTCACACATATGGAGCATGATGCACACGCTTCATTGGATGTTGGGATTTGTCCAGTGGGGGGTAGGAAACAATACCATAGTTAAAATTGGTCTTGATTCCATCATGTGGATGGATGGAAATCACTCATTAACCTTCCAGCTATTGCATCTCCTTCATAGGGGGGAATTATATTCTTAAAGAAAATTTATTAGCAGGGGACACAAAAATTAGACCAACAAAGTTGGAGAAAGGCTGAATATCTAGGCCTTCCAGAAAATTTTCACGACGACTGGGAGACAAACGTTATGTAGTTGCGATCTGTTGGCATCACTCTTAGTGAAAAGAAGGAATGTATGGTTTTGGGGGGTGGGGTGGGGAAAAAAGAAAAAGAATAATCTAATGGTACAAGACATATATTTAAATCTACCAAGGGTCGGGAGGATCATGGTATATGACAAGCGCCTTCATGATATTTGGAAATGGGACATTCCGAACAAATAAAATATTTTTGTTGGTTGGCAGCCCAAGATCCCATATTAACATTAAAAAACTTACAAAGGTGTGGGTTCATTGGTCCCATAATCTGACCACTATGCATGAGGGGGGAGAAGATACAAATAATTTTTTGATCAGTTGTTCATATGCGAGGAAAATTTAGGACGAGGTGATGGAGGAATTGAAACTTCCTTTCAATAGTAATAATCAATCCCTGTACAAAAGCCTAATGAATTGGTTCATTAATCATAGGAAATACAAGTCACTTCCAATATATATTATATGGATTGTTTGGCGAAGTAGGAAAACATGCATTTTTTAACATAAATTGTCTATTGTCAGGGAATACATTATCAATATTGTTTCATTTTTCAACAAGATAGGGTCGGTGATAAAATCAAATAGAAGCAAAAAATGAAAAATCAGAGATATCTGGAGAGAATATATGGTTGGGTCTTTTGACGGTGCCAACAATATAAGGAAATGTGGATGCATCATTGTCATAGCTACTGAACTTGGTAATTTATATCACTTATGGTAGGAGGGAGGTATGGGTTCAAATAACAAGGAAAATATTACAACATTGTTGGGAGTCCTAATCGTAGCAAAATTGCTCAAGATAAACATAATTCAAATATACAGGGACACAAAAGGAATAATTGACTAGGTTAACAATCATTCTAATTTCAAACCCCCCATACTTACAACCTTGATGTCAAGGATTAAGACCCTGGTAATGACTTTCAATCAAATCCACTTCCAACCCATCTACAGAGAGCAGAACTGGACAATGGACCTCATATCTAAAAAAGGAGTTTCAAAGGAGACATGTAAATTTTGTTCTGAGTCTTCAAGCAGGGTATTATGGTAAATGAAGGCAACATTAACTACTCTTAGGATATAGTTATATATAGACCTGAAAACGAAGAAGTTTTTTGCAGAAATAGACATTAAATTCTATACTTTTGATATACATAGAGATTGAATTTTTTGTATAAATATAGACATAGAAGTCAACAACACAAAAAATGTAATGGCATTAAGCCAGAGTTTGATTACAAAGTTACATAAAGTTGAACAATACATAGAGACATACATTTTTGAATGGGAAGAGGAGATAGAATAAGTAAGACAGGTTGATATTGTGAATATAATTTTGAATATGTACTATCCTTATATTTTTAATACAAAGATAGTGTTTTTTTTTTTTTTTTTTTGAAAAAAAAGTTCCAAAGTTGTATGTTTCTCTTACGTTGTGGAAATGTCTGAGAGCTTGCAATTGCAGATCAAGAATAAATGTTATCTTTAAAACATTGTAGAAGTGCTCAATGAATTTTAATGTTGCAACTAGTTTTGTCTTGGCTCATGTTTGCGGCTTTATCACTTGGAATATTCAGTGTTCCTTATGGTGAAAATGAAAATTATGAGACATTGTTCAATGTAAATGACCACATTCCCTTCACAAGCCTCTGCTTATATTTTTTCCAAAGCCTATGCAGGTCGCCCTTGAGCCCAAAAATAATTTTGTGCCTACTACTTCTTTAATGCTCGACATAAAAAGTTTTGTTCAAACAATAATCTAAGTCATCCAAATTCGAAATTGTGGTAGCTTCCATAGAAGAGGCCAAGGATTTGGAAACACTAACAGTTGATGAGTTTATGTGATCACTTCTATCACATGAAGCAAGGATAGACAGAAATAAGGATTTCACTTTAGAAACCGCTTTCAAAATCCATATTTCTATTTCAAGAGAAATTTTCAAGGTAGAAGTGGATTGAGAGGAAGAAGATATGGTGGTTAGAGGGATGGTTGAGAAGAGCATGAACATGAAAGTGGAAGCAACAACAAAAGCTTCAACAATAATCAAAGAGTTGACAAATAAAATCCCCATGACTACAGGAAGAGGATAGTTGATCAAGGAAAGCATAGAGATAATGTCACTAAAGAGAATAATAACTCCATGTTCTTAGCTTTTAATACAATGCATGAACCTTCTGATAATGTGTGGCTATTAGACAATGGTTGTGGTAACCACATGACAAGAAATAAGAATTTGGTTGCAAATTTGGATCAATCTGTGAAGACAAAGATAAAGTCGGGGACTGGCAAAACTATGGATCTAGATGAAAAAGGAGAGGTGAACATTATGACCAAGCAGGGGGAGCCAATGATCCAGGTGGATATCGTTGGCCACCCACCTATTCCATTTGGACCTGCACCATCAATTCTTTCAGCCTTTCACTTTCAGCACAACTTACTATTTTTAGCAGGTTTTCAGGTCCTACACTCCTGGAGCTATATTGGGGCCCTAATGATCCAGGTGGATATTGGTGGCCACACACCTATTCCATTTGAACCACCACCATTGGTTCTTTCATTTTTTCAGTTTCAACACAACTTACTATTTTTAGCAATTTTTTGGGTCTTGAACTTCCAGAACCATTTTGAGGCCCTAAACCGTGTTTTTTGGGAAAACCTACATCCCATGTTGCTCACTCAAAATTTGTAGTCCTCGGATAGATATTTCTAACAAGGTATTGAGTGTGTCAAACATAGATCGTATGCTAGAGTTACTTCCCCAGGAAGATTGATGTACCAATTTACCCAAACGAGGCCCACAGTTTTGGCATTTCATTTCCTAGAGTTAGGTTTTTGGATGTTTAGGGTTGTCCATTGTTTCTCAAAATAAAATAGGCCTTCGAGCCTCATTGTAACACAATGGAGGGGCATGCATTCGTCATATCTCTTCTCAGAGATATGCTACCAGTGCCCTCTCTCATTCATTTCCATTATGTCTCATTGTAACACAGTTTATAGGCTTGTATCCACCACATCTCTTCTCAAAGATAGGCTACCAGCTCCCTAGCTCATTTATTTCCATTATGTCTCTAAGCATATTTCAATCATTTTTTTAATAAAATGAAGTTTTATTTCCACTGCATCTCTGTGTTTATGGTTATATGTGTATTATGTTGTGTTCCTGCATAAATCCTAATCAGTGGTATCAGAGAAGTCTGCACTTTCTCTGTTTTTATTTGCATGTCCCCAACGCGGTCAGGGTATGAGTTAGGGCTCAATTTGGTTGAACCGTTTCAAGATCAACCTCACAAACCCCGACGACCCCCCATGGCAGAATGAAATAAAGATGAGGGAGCAGGAGACCCTATCATAATCTTGCTTGAGGAGGCCCTCGAGAAATAGAGGAACGCGATGATGGATAACTTTCCCAAATCCTTCAACAACGGCACATCTACATCCAGCATGTCTGCCTGCAGGTCCATGACATCTTCGACAAACCCAATACCCAATTCAACAGAATTTGCCTCATATCATGGTGGACCTCAATGCAATGGGGACCATTGTTTCCTAAGGGGGGAGGAATGATCCAGGTGTATATCGGTGGCCACCCGCCTATTCCATTTGGACCCGCACCATCAATTCTTTCAGCCTTTCACTTTCAGCACAACTTGCCATTATTAGCAGGTTTTCATGTCCTACACTCCTCGAGCTATTTTGTGGCCCTAATGATACAAGTGGATATTGGTAGACACCCACCTATTCCATTTGAACCCCCACCATCAGTTCTTTTAATTTTTTAGTTTCAGAACAACTTACTATTTTTAGCAATTTTTCAAGTCCTGAAATTCCGGAGCTGTTTTGAGGCCATAAACGACATTTTTTGGGAAAACCAGGAGCAACATGGGTTTTATACTAATGTTGCTAACTCAAAAAATTTATTCCTCAGATAGATCTTTCTAACAAGGTATTGAGCGCGTCAAACAGAGATTGTGTGCCAAAGTTACGTCTCTGTGAATATTGATGTACCAATTTATCCAAAGGGGGCCCACAGTTTTGGTGTTTCATCTCCTAGAGTTAGGTTTTTGGATGTTTAGGGTTTTATATTGTTTCTCAACAACAAATAGGCCTTCGATCCTCATTGTAACACAATGGAGTGGCATGTATCCATCACATATCTTCTTGGAGATACACTACCAGTGCCCTCGCTCGTTCATTTCCATTATGTCTCATTGTAACACAGTTCAGAGGCCTATAGTTGCGACATCTCTTCTCAGAGATAAACTATCAGTGCCCTAGCTTTTTTATTTCCATTATGTATGTAATCATATTTTGGTCATTTTTTTTAATAAAATTAATTTTTATTTCCACTGCATCTTTGTGTTTGTGGTTATATGTGTCTTCTGTTGTGTTCTTGCATAAATCTGGATCAGTGGTATCAGAGTGGTCTGCTCTTTATCTGTTTTTCTTTGCATGTCCCCAATGTGGTCATGGTATAAGGAGTTAGGGCTCGATCTGGTTGAACAGTTGCAATATCATCCTCGTAAACCCCGATGACCCCTCATGGCCGAAGGGAAGAAAGACGAGGGAGCAGGAGATCCTATCAAAATCTTGCTCGAGGATGCCCTTAAGAAATAGAGGAACATGATGATGGATAACTTTTCCCAGATCCTTCAACAACTGCCCAACAGTGGCACATCTAAATCTATCATGTCCACCCGCGGTTCCATGACATATTCGATAAATCCAATACCCAGTTCAACAGAATTTGCCTCATCTCATGGAGGACCTCAACGCAATGGGGACCATTGCTTCCTAAGGAGGGAGGAATGATCTAGGTGGATATCGATGGCCACCCACCTATTCCATTTGGACCCACACCATCAATTCTTTCAGCCTTTCACTTTCAGCACAACTTACTATTTGTAGCAGGTTTTCAGGTCCTGCACTCCCGAAGCTATTTTGGGACCCTAATAATCCAGGTGGATATTGGTGGCCACCCATCTATTCCATCTGAACCCCCACCATCGGCTCTTTCATTTTTTCAGTTTCAGTACAACTTATTATTTTTAGCAGTTTTTTGGGTCCTAAACTTCCGGAACCGTTTTGAGGACCTAAACGACATTTTTTGGGAAAATTGGGAGCAACATGGGTTGTGGATCGATGTTGCTCACTTAAAATTTGTAGTCCTCGGATAGATATTTCTAAAAAGGTATTGATTGCATCAAACGAATATCGTATGCCAAAGTTACGTCCTCAGGAAGATTGATGTACCAATTTACCCAAACGGGTTCCACAGTTTTGTCGTTTCATCTCATAGGGTTAGGTTTTTGGATGTTTATGGTTTCCCATTGTTTCTAAACAATAAATAGGCCTTTGAGCCTAATTGTAACATAGTGGAGGGGCCTGTATCTGTCACATCTCTTCTCAGATATACGCTACCAATGCCCTCGCTCGTTCATTTCCATTATGCCTCATTGTAACACAGTGTAGAGGCCTATAGCCGCCACATATCTTCTCAGAGATAAGCTACCAACGCCCTAACTTGTTTATTTCCATTATGTTTGTAAGCATATTTTAGTCATTTTTTATCAACTAAATGAAGTTTTATTTCCGTTGCATCTCTATGTTTATGGTTATATGTGTATTCTATTACGTTTCTGCATAAATCCAGATCAATGGTATCAAAGCGATCTTCTCTTTCTCTGTTTTTCTTTGCATGTCCCCAACGTGGTCACGGTATAAGGAGTTAGGGCTCGATCTGGTTCAACCGTTTCAAGATCATCCACGCAAACCCCGACGGCCCCCCATGGCAGAAGGAAAGAAAGACGAGGGAGCATGAGATCCTATCAAAATTTTACTCGAGGAGGCCCTCAAGAAACATAGGAACGCAATGATGGATAACTTTCCTAATATACTTCAACGGCTACCCACCAGTGGCACATCTACATCCAGCATGTCCGCACGTGGGTCCATGACATCTTCGACAAATCTAATACCCAGTTCAACAGAATTTGCCTCATCTCATGGAGGACCTCAACGCAATGGGACCATTTGTTCCTAAGGAGGAAGGAATGATCCAGGTGGATATCGGTGGACACCCACCTATTCAATTTGGACCCACACCATCAATTCTTTCAGCCTTTCACTTTTAGCACAACTTACTATTTTTAGTAGGTTTTCAGGTCCAACACTCCCGGAGCTATTTTGGGGCCCTAATGATCTTGGTGGATATTGGTGGTCACCCACCTATTCCATTTGAACCCTCACCATCGGTTCTTTCAGTTTTTCAGTTTCAACACAACTTACTATTTTTAGCAGTTTTTCGGGTCCTGAACTTCCGGAGCCATTTTAAGGCCTTAAACGACGTTTTTTGGGAAAAAAGGGAGTAACATGGGTCATGGAACAATGTTTCTCACTCAAAATTCATAGTCCTCGAATAGATATTTCTAAGGTATTGAGCGCGTCAAACGAAGATCATATGCCAAAGTTACGTCCTCGGGAAGATTGATGTACCAATTTACCCAAACGGGGCCCACAACTTTGGTGTTTCATCTCTTAAGGTTAGGTTTTTGTATGTTTAGAATTTTCCATTGTTTCTCAACAATAAATAGGCCTTTGAGCCTCATTGTGACATAGTGGAGAGGCCTGTAGCCATCACATCTCTTCTCAGAGATACGCTACCAGTGCCCTTGCTCGTTCATTCCCATTATGTCTCATTGTAACATAGTTCATAGGCTTGTAGCCGCCATATCTCTTCTCAGAGATAAGCTACCAGCGCCCTAGCTCGTTTATTTCCATTATGTTTGTAAGCATATTTCAGTCATTTGTTTTTAATAAAATGAAGTTTTATTTCCACTGCATCTCTGTGTTTATGGTTATATGTGTATTCCGTTGTGTTCCTGCATAAATCTGGATCAGCCAAAGACAATCTTAGAGGTATATTATGTTCCTAGTTTCAAACATAATTTGATAAGTGTTAGCCAATTGATACGGAAAGGATACAAAGTTACATTTCAAGTACAAAAGTGTGTTATATATGAAAAACCCCCAAGAAAGCAACTGATAGCAAAGGTGCATATGAAGAGGAACAAACTCTTTCCTCTAATCATGAATGATAGTGATAAGGCCAGTTCAATTATAGTTTCATGTTCTAATGATTATTGGTTATGGAACTTTTGGTTTGGACACTTACACTTTTTTGGTTTAAGATTGTTGCAGCAAAAACAGATGGTCAGAGGATTTCCTCCCATCAAAGAGCCTGCTAGTACTTGTGCGTGTTGCATATTGGGAAAGAAACACCATGAAAGTTTTCCAAAGGGACTTGCATACAGAGAAAAGTATCCTCTTGAGCTATTGCATACATACTTGTGTGGACCTATGAGGACACAATTGATTGGTACCAATAGAATAGAATCAAAGTGATTAACATATCAAGGTATTGAGGTCAAATCATGGTGCAGAATATGATTCAAAGTCATTCCATGATTTCAACAAAAAACATGGAGTCTGAAGACAATTTATAACAAGGTACACACTACAGCAGAATGGTGTAGTAGAGAGAAAGAACATGACAATTATGAACATGGCAAGGAGAATGTCAAAAGGAAGAAACATGTCTAATGAGTATTGGACAAAATAAATTTCATGTGTTGTTTATGTGATAAACAAATCTCCTACAAAGAGTGTGATGAAAATAGTACCAAAAGAAGCATGGTTACATATGTCTTGCAGCATATCTCATCTTAGAGTGTTTGGATGTGTAGCTTATGCACATGTGCCTGAGGATCTAAGAGGTAAGTTGGATGATAGAAGTAAAAAATGCATATTTACTGGTTATAATGAGAAATCTAAAGATTATAAATTGTATAACCCTATCACCAAGAAGACCATAATTAACAAAGATGTTGTTTTCAAAGAACAAGATTCATGGAATATGATTGTAGACAAAATAGTTGATGCAAAAGCACCATTGATGGAAGATGATGTAGCAGAAAAGGATCACCTAAAATCACACTGAGAAGACACCTAATAGAGTCATTCCAGCAAGGAATCCAAGATTTTCTGAGCAACATGGATCTTCAAGCAAATCAATAGACCATAATTCTCCTAGCAGTCAATCAGGTGATGAATCAAACAATGGTAAGAGAAAGATGAGAAGTCTGAAAGATATTTATGATGATTTCGATGTTAGTTAAAATTTTGCATTTTTGTCATTCTGACCTTCTTCGTTTGAAGAATCAATCATATATGAAAATTGGGTGCAAGCCATGGATGAATAAATTGAAGCTGTAACACCCTCCTCCCACATCTACCCAAGTAATTGACCAACTGGGGTCAACATGTGACAAAGAGTTACTATGAGATGATTCAACCTCCTAGGTAACCTTAAGGAAGTGGAACCAACACCACACAACAACACAAACCTTTTGTGTATGCAATTTGACACCCAAGAGCCATCCCAACCTTCCAAGAGGTTAGCCCCTGATCCAAACTGACCTTTTCATGAATTAATTCCCCATTCACTCCCTTGAAATGGGCAATCGTGTGATTGTAAACCTCCATTCAAATGGGGGCTTTTCCTAGTAGTTCTATCCCTGCCACCTTGATTTATGTGCCACTTTTTCAGGCCTGGAGCTTAGGTCATTGCCCAAAACTCCATGACACTTTCATAACTAAAATATAGAGGAATAATAACGATGCAAATGCAAATACTTGAACAAGAACTTGACTAGACCCCTACTAGCCATGAAAAGCATTTCAACAAACATTTCACAAATGTGTAATCTACATGTTTAAATAACAGATATGAGCATAGGGGTCTCATACTTATCTGAGAATCTCTAAGAAGCATTTTTGTCGTATCAAATTAACTACATTATCATCTATTTGATCATCGATACATGGTTTATTAATTTACAAATCAAAACATGATGAGAGACATACATCATTACTGACATAGAAAACATTCATAACCAACATATAAAGAACAGAAATGACAAGCATAGAACAACCACAAAAGCCACATAATAACAAGAATATTTACCCATCAATACAAGAGGAAAAGAGATCTTATTTCCATAAGAAAAATGAAACCAAGTCTAGCACTTCCACGTTCCACTCAACCATAGAAATGGCTAAGAAAAATATCTCCTCATCCAATCACCCTCATGCCATATTCCAAGCATGAATGTGGGATCTCATAAAACAAATCCATAAAAACCAAACCAAGGGTTCTACAGGCTAAACCACCTCAACCCTCAACCACTTATTCCATCTCACGATTGGGCATCAAAACCATCACCAAATTGGTCTCCACTAGGGCTCTAAAGCGTTTGTTCCAACCAAGGCTCCGAGCCTAGTAACTCAGCCCATAGTTTATGTCGGGATCTAGACTGTTTTTCCAACAAAGCCTACAAGATAAGTAACTCAACCCACCAAGGGGTCTAGAGCATTTTTCCACCAATGCTCTAGGACTAGTAACTCAACCCAAGTTGTTATAGGGATCTAGACTGTTTGTCCAACCAAGGATCCAGGAACTAGTAACTCAACCCACAAATAAAGGAACATGAGAACCAATCATAAAAAAAACAAAAAAATGATGAAATGAACCCACAAAACCATGCCTATCCAGGAAATGGAAAGGCTAGGGAAATCCACTGCATATCCAGGAAATCCTCCATGCTAATGACATATCATAACCAAGAAACCACATGCATATGCCATGCATGCCAAAACTAGTGAGCAAAACATACATGCATCTCGGTACCTGCAAAAAATATCGGTTGTAGTTGCTTATCGTGATATCCTCTTGTTCTTTCCTGCTCTTCCTTTGCCTTCTTGCTCCAAAAATACAAGTATTCCACACTCTCTAAGAGTGCTTCAAGAAACTTTAAGTGTCTAGGAGTATGAGACAGAGAGAGAGAGACAATATAATGAGAAATCTAGAACTGAACTGAGAAAAGTATCAAACTGACAAAATAATTCCCACTGATCCTTTTCTCATAATTTCCATTATTTTCATAAATAAATACCAATAAATGCCACTTTTCCTTTTTCAAAGCCTTAGCCATTTCCTTTGCCAATTTCCACAGCCATAATAAACCATATGAACACTCGCACTAGGATGTTTTTCCCAAAATTCAACTTGGAATACGTGTCCCATTACCTTGGTTATTATTTTTCCTTTATTAACTTTTATTACATGGAATTTTCTCTAGGGTTGTTCCAGAACCCTCCCCCTTGGGGGTACATCATCCTCAGTGTTCAATGACACCTACAACCAACAAGACTATTGTAAGCAAAACATACTTCTCATGAAGCTTTATAACTTAACTCGTTGCAGTATTTAAAATTATCAAGCTGCTGAGAAGCAAACTAACATGACAACATGAAAACATAACCTCATAATGGAATGACACCCATACCGCTAATTGGATATTTATAACATAGATCATGACAATATTTACATCCATATACATATGCACATATAGAGAAAAATAATACCAACATATACCAAAACACATGCTAAAACATTCGCTCAACCAACAAATAAGAAAGGATACATAGCCCACATATGATTTTCCATCTCCCATGTAGCTTCAATGGGCCCAAAGTGCTTCCACTACAATTTAGCCTGATCGATTGCTCGGTTCTGGAGCATGATCATCTTTCTCTGCAAAATGCACTGAGGTTCTGCCTAGAATTCTGCTTCTGGCTCCACCAGCAATACAGACCAGTCAATCACATGATCAACATATTTAACATACTTCATAAGAAATGACACATGTAAAACATCATGGAATTTAACTATCGAAGGCGGCGCAAGTCGATAGGCTATTGGACCAATCCTCTCAAGAATCCTGAAAGTTCCACAATATTGAGGTGCCAGCTTGGAACATGATCCAATCCTTAAGGAGCTATTCTTATGTTTGATGCACAAGTACTCTTGTTCCCCAACCTAAAACTCCTTAAACAACATGTTCTGATCTGCATAGCTCTTATGTATGTCATGTGTTGCTTTCAGATTCTTCTTGATTACCTATATTTCATATGCCATTTCCACCAACATTTCTCTTCCAATCAGTACCCTGTTAACTAGATAACTCCAACTAATGGGAGTATTGCAACTTCACCCATTCAATGCCTCAAAAATATTCATCCTCAAAGATTCTTGATACCCATTTTTGTAAGCGAACTCTACCAGTGGAATATAATCTTCCCACTTTATTTGTTGATGCATCACATACATCCTCAAAATGTCCTCAAGGATCCTGATGACCCTCTCTATCTATCCATCTCTCTGCAGATGATAAGGTGTATTGAAGGCCAACTCCATACCCAAACCTACAAACAACTCCTTCCAAAACTTGGAAGTGAACTTCGCATCCTTGTCTAACACAATATTCTACAGAACACCATGCAATCTGATGACATCCCTGATGAAGACCTGTGCTACATAATTAACTGAGTATGTAGAATTTAGTGGAATGAAGTGTGCTACCTTTTTCAACCTGTCCAACACAACCATGATGGAATCATGTTTTCTATATTTCCTCAGTAAAACTATGATAAATTCCATGGAAATGACCTCCCATTTCCACTCTGGAATTAGAATTGGCTATAGTAATCCACCTGAATGCTTACACTATGCTTTTACCTGTTCACAATCCAAGTACCTAGCCACAAACTCTGCTACATATCTCTTCAAATTCGCCACAATAGTAAAAATTCTTCACTGTTGTCAACATCTTCTATAGTCCGGGTGACCTGAATATGTATTCACATGAAACTCCCTTAAGATCACCTTCTTGAGTCCACGACTGTCTAGCACATATATCATGTCCCTAAACCTGATCAAGCAATCTGATGTGAGACGATAGTCCGCATCCTGTACCTGTACTTGTACCTATATTCTTCTACAACTTGTTCCTAAGCTCCATATACCTGACATCCTGTTGACCTACCTATAAGATCCTATCCTATAGATATGTTCCGTAGGAACTCATAGCTACTTATGATTCACATGTATCCATCTTCTAATATCATATTCAACTATGTTCTCTTTACCTTTAATATACCTAATATCAAATTCAAACTCACTTATCGTGGCCAACCATCTACCTTTCCTAGGATTTAGATTTAGTTTTTCAAATAGATACCACAATACACTCTAATCACTCATCAATACAAATCGTCTTCCCATAATATAGTGCCTCCACATCTTCAATGCATGAATGATCGTTGCCAACTCAAGATCATGTGTCAGATAGTTCTTCTTGTGCTCATTTAGTTCAGTGACTCATAACATACCACCCGTCCTTCCTGCGTAAGGACTCCACTAAGCCCTCTCTTCCAATAATCTGTACACACCAAAAAATATTTTTCTAGATCAATGATCTTTAACACTGGATCATGTGTCAACAACTATTTTAACTGCTCAAAATTGGCTAGGAATTCTTCTGTCCATTCAAACTTCTTACCTTTCCTTTGCAATGGAGTGATAGGATAAGAAACCTATGATAAGTTCCCGATGAACCTCCTGCAATTACCTGCTAACCCTGTGAATGATCTTACCTCATCCACATTCCTAGGATCTTCCCACTCCATGATATCTCTTATCTTCTCTAGATCCACAACTATGCCCTCCTTGGAGGCAACATGTCCCAAGTAATGTACCTTTTTCTGAAAGAAACTACAATTTCTAATCTTAGCATACAACTGATGCTCCCTTAGAAATATCAACACTACTATTAAATGTTTGGCATGCTCTTCTTCATTTTTATAATATACCAATATATCATCAATGAATACAATAACAAACGTTTCCAGATAAGGATGCAACAAATTATTCATCAAGCACATCAAGGTAGTTGAAGAAAGATTCAAACCAAATGGAACTAAAAAAAACTCATAATGTCTGTACTTGGTCCATAAAGTTGTCTTGTGAATGCCATCTTCTTTAATGCATACCTGATGATATCTCGATCTTAGATCAATCTTCGAGAACACTACTTCTCCCTTCAACTGATCGAACAAATCATCAATCCTCGACAACATATACATGTTCTTGATGGTCACCTTGTTCAACTATCTGTAATAAATGCACAACCTAAGGGTACCATCTTTCTTCTTCAAAAACAATATTGGTATGCCCCATGGTAATACACTTGGCTTAATGTATCCCTTGTCCAAAATTTCCTTCAACTACAACTTCAACTCTACCAAATCTAGTGTGCTCATCCTGTAAGGTGCTTTATATGATGGCGTCGCCCTCGGTACCAACTCAATCGAAAATTATATTTTCCTGTGAGGTGGAAACTCTGAAATATTTGCGGGAAATACATCCTAAAACTGATGTAGATCTAGGTACCTACTCAAAAAATCTGCATCCTCAACTTCCTTATCATTTTCACTAGAAATGTTCGTTGTAAATAACAAACAACCTTTCCAACGACTACACTTCGTCTGCATACTTGTAACCATCCTAACTGATGTTGCTTTCTTCTAACCCCACAAGACTCTTTGTTCCCTATTGTTATATAAGCACTCAATAGCCTTGTCATAAAAACCCACCTTGGTTTATGAAGATACAACGAGTCCATATCAACAATCATACTATATGATCCCAATGAGAATACATTCAGACGTGTTGAGGTAGGCATACCATTCAAGTCAAATGCACAAGCTCTTACCTAATGATGAACTCTCTTCTTGGTACCTTTATCCAACTACACTAACCAATATTTTGCATGCACTTCCTTATTCAAACCATACTTATCCACCAAATTAGTATTAACATAACTATAATTAGATCTAGGGTTAATCAAAATAGAAACAAATTGATCACAAATTTTACCGTCCATCTTGATAATAGATGCTTGGTGATCTTCTTGCTTATTATCTAGTGCTACATAGATCATGGGAATACTCTTTCCAACATATCCCACTGTCTGTGCCTCCTCCACACTATATATCTACGGTCTAGCACCTTGATGTTGCGAACAATCCCTTCCATGATGATATCCTCCACAAGTCCAACACTGCACAGGATTTCTATTTTCACTCTTATTTTGATCCTCAAACTGAAGTCCCTGTCGTCTTCCAGATGTATTGAACTTCTTAGGTGGTGCAAAATTCTATTATTTACCTGTATCCTGAGGTCTTACTCACTTTTTTTCCCATTTTCCTGTATTATTATTGTTACCCTTCCAATCCTACTTAGTCTTAGATCTACGCTTTGATTGCTTGTAACAATGATTTAGCTTCTGAATGGCCTCCTCCAATTATCTAGGCTCATTAAACCCAATCCCTTCTTTGAATTCTTTCAACAACCCACTAACGAATCTTTGAATCTTGGCCTCCTCCTCCTTGAGGTAAAAAGCATACCTCAAGAACTCCAGAAATTTTCTTGTGTACTCCTCATCAATCACAGATCCCATCTTTAACTCATAAAATTCCTTTGCCAAGTCATCATATTTTCTCGAATTCACTCCAAATCAATTCCTCATCATAAATATCCCCAACACTCTTCAAATCTTCCCACCAAATATCAGCTTTACCTTTGAGGCTGAATGTAGATATTCTAGCTTTCATGTTTTCTGAGTAATAATGCATCCTGAATAATTTCCTCATACCAAGAAACCGTGCTTCTTCATCTTGTGATTTCTTCATTTCCCCAACAAATATAGGTGATTTTTCTTTCTTAAAATCATCTGGAAAATATCCCCTGTCACTCCTCCTATACGGATGGTAATGATGACGATCATAGTGTCTGTCACAACCAGAAACTAGAATGTTACCTGTGTTTGTCTCCTCTCCTATCTGGAGTGTCCAAGAAACTTCCATATTTTATCATGTCATCTCTGACCCAACCTATGACCACCATGATACCTAGTGCCATATGACCCATTAGTCCCATCCTCTTGTCCATAGCTGATCTGAAGTGGTCCCTGTCGCTACAACTCTAACAAACTTTGAAGAATTACCACATTAAATTTTGTTTGCTTTTACTGTGCCTGTATGATTTTATCATTACCAACTTTACAACTCCTTATTTATTCCTTCAAGCTTCTCAATGTGTCTACTAAGTCAGAATAGTTCCCAACACCATGATTCTCATCTAATTAATAGGGAGAATCTCTGTAGTCTACCATCTTGCTAGTCATCTTTGATTTCTTCCTGCAAGGCATCTCATGTCAGCTAAGCCAGATCACAATAAACCAACTAACCTTAGCATACTTTAGGGAGAATATATCATTTGCAAGATCAACCAATCAACGTAATACATGTATAAACATAATCATGAAAACATATAGACATATAACACATAGGTATATCAACACGTAAACATCATTATAGCTAGAGTCGAGTCATCAATGCATGACCATATCAACCACATACCATGACCTCACGCATGACAAAAAAACCATACCAATGTACACTAATAATATGTGATCACTTGACATGTATAAACAACACAACTAGTCATACACTCATGACAACATATCTCACAACAACACCATCAACCTTCACATGGTGACATCACTGCAACCATGTCCAACACCATGCAGATGCAACAAGCTGCACATAGACCACAAGTATAAGGAACACATACACAACCAACATGAATTCATAACCAAAACACTGCCCATCCATTCTGAGGGGTGAATCATGCTCTGATACCACTCTCTAACACCCTCCTCCCACATCTACCCAAGTAACTCGCAAACCGAGGTAAACATGTGACGAAGAGTTAATATGAGTTTATTCAACCTCCTAGGTCACCTTAAGGAAGTGGAACTGACACCACACAAAAACACATACCTTCTGCACATGCTACAAGACACCCAGGAGCCATCCCAACCTTCTAGGAGGCTAGCCCTTGATCCAACATGACCTTCTCATGCATCAATCCCCTAATCGCTCCCTTGACATGGGAAAGAGTGAGACTAGAAACCTTCAGGCACACGCACAACGTGGGTATGAATGCGACATGGGAATTTTCCCAGTATTTTTGTCCCTACGACCCCGATTTTTATGTCACTTTTTCAGCCCCAGAGCTCAGGTCACTTGCCACTTTCAAAACTAAAATATAACAGTGGAATAAAAATGTAAATGAAGACACTTTAAAAAGGATTTGATTAGAGCCCTACTAGCCATGGAAAGAATTTCGTCAAACATGTCACAAATATGTAATCTACAGGTTTAAATAACATATCTGATCATAGAGGTCTCATACTTATATGGCCACCTTTAAAAAATTCGTTAGGTCTTAACATTTAAGTGTGTAAATTCTTTTCCATCTGACGTAACGTGAGAAACATCTAATATTACTCTTGTACGTGTAGGTGCGATGATAAAGGATGTTTTTTTCCATCTCATAAAAGTATGAAGACTAAAGTATCTGGGACAACACCCACGAGGACTCTACACTGCGAACCACGCTTGTAAGCATGATGACTATGAATGGTCGATTAGAGATTAGACATGAATCAGGCATAACCAGGGTTGCAGTTACATAGAATTGTCTCCAGCCAGAATGACCCGTCTTCCAGAATGGGTCACTGCCTCCGTGGCCTTGTCCTTCGCCTAGACTATTCTGTGCATAGGCTCTGCCAGGATAGAGAAGAAAGAACTCACTGCCCAGCTAATTATGGAAGTCTGCCAAGGAAATGAAGGGAAGTATCAATGAATCAAATCCAACTGCATTCGTAGGACCGTTAAGGCAAAAAAGTGGTTGGTTTTCCCTCTAAGCCTATGATGTTCGTTATTTAGAAGCCTACACATGATCCATGAGCTATATCATACTTTTCACAGGTAGATTCAATTTCCATCGATAAACTTCTTATGGGCCCTCTTGGATTTAGCATTAACCAATTGACGAAGCTTGCTGACTTTAGTGTTGCAACCTTTGTAGCAAAGGTTTATGATCCAAATGACTATAGTCAAGCTCTGATTATTTGAGGTCCTGGGAACGATGGAGGTGATGAAATTTTGGCTACATGCCATCTTCATACCCAAGAATGAAAACAATTGAGGCCAAATATTCATGTGACCCATGCTACCATCGAGAAGTGCGAATAATTGCATTTCCAAACCGTGATCAGTGCGTAGGTCTCTTCTCACAATAACTTCTCATCTACCAGTTGGAATAGCTGATAACACCTACTTGAAATATGAAATGATATTGAGTTTTAATGGAGTTACTATGCCCCTTGACTTTGTAAAGCAGGGAAGTCGCATTAGACCAGGTGTAGTTGGGATTCCTAGACTAGGCATAGTTTGAATAGTAGGATACCCAATCAATGGTGTTCAACTGGTTGCAACTGGGGTAGGCAGCGGTGGAGCAAAGGTGTTCAAAAAATACCATGACTCACAATGCATCAGTGGATGGTGATGTTCTCGATTGTTACCGGGATCTGGAAACAAACTATAGATGGAATTTGTGGAAAGAAAGGACTTCATTTGGGTTGGAAGGGTTTGCAAAACTTCCAATGTTGACATAAATTATGGGGATTAATTTAGATCATAAACAATGTTTTAGTGTGAGTTTCATTTGAATTGTCTCTGACACCAGGTAGTGTCATTGTGATTATTCATGGGATGGTTTCTACAACAAGTCATGTCAACCTCAAAGGTGGTGTGACTGTAGCGTTAGTCGATGCAGAGGGATGTGGAGGTGATACCTGAGCTTGTCGACATGTCATGAGGGTCCATATACCAAAACATTATTGCTAGAGCCATATTGGGCAATGAGAGTGTTGCAATGATGTTGGCTCAAGGGGTCCTGACCCAGGTTCGGAGTTTAAGGTTTGCCAGCAAACCCCTATACTACTAGCCCTTTCGGTAGTGGCCTACTTACACAGGTCAAAGTCTCACCCGAAGTAGTATGGGTGGGTGATGGAACTAGGTTTCCGCACCTTGAGAAAGGATAGGTAAGGCAAGCAGAGCCGTGTCCTGCCTTGTGATGTCCATATCGCCTCTTCCCGAGTAGGATCTATAGGTCTCTTTTCGCATCCACGTGCGCAAGGTAACCTATACTATGGTGCTAGATAATTATATACTTCTAAGACAGTAGCTCAATATTGCATAAAACAGAACAAAACAGATCTAGATGCAGTAAAAACACTTACACAGAAATTTCGTAGTTGAATACATAATACAGCAATTACCAATCATTCGCATAAACAGTACACCTAGATTATGTTCTCAAACAGCCTTTCTTATTCATTAATTCATTGATTCCCTCTTAAAATACTAGTCCCGACCTGTGCACACAACAGGACTCTGGATCTCTGCGCACATAGCGAGAAGGATTCCTTCCCAAAAACCCAAACAGATCTACTGAACCACAATTCGCATCAAGAAATATTCATCCTCTTGTACTTACAATCCAAAATGTCCCTCTATTTATAACAATCTTTCCTAATATTTCCTATGGTCCACAAACCATGGTTTTCGGACCTCAGGTCTACCCCTTAACCCATTATAGTGCTTTCGGGGCTTTGTCCCACCCCAAAACCCCTACGCTAGACTAATTATAATAAAAAATATACAAAATCGGACAAGTTTCGCAGCTTGTAGGAGACCTTGTTCCAACAGTCCCCCAACACAATCTTATGACTCGTCCCGAGTCACTGTGGTGGTGCAGTCTCTATCTGTGCACGTAAGGTATTGATGGCTATGAGCAGCGGAGGTAATACTTCTTGACTCTGGGCAGCAGCTATGCGATGTCTACAAGCTCCTAGGAGGTCAGTCCTTCAGTCGTCGTAGTAACCTGCTCCAATATCTGGTGGAGCCGCGCAATTGTGTTATGATCACCTTGTGATATCTGGAAGGCGGCATCGACCCATGGCTTCAAGTGCTTTGTAATGGCATGCTTTTCTCATCGAAGATCTTTAATCGTGTCTCGGAGTGCGTTTCTATTTTTCAGGAGTGCCAGATGTTGCGCAGGGACTAGGGAGGGCAGGGTAGCTTCGACCTGATCGAAGGCGGCTTCCTTCTGGTGTAAGTCCTGCTTGATATTATGAAGAAACGGGTTGAACTGGATTTTTTTCCAGAGCTGCATGGCCGCCTCGAGCAACTGAGTACCCAGAGTAAGTTGTCCCGTAATGACGTCTGTAGCTTTGGTTACCAGCGCAGCACATTGTGCTTGTACCTCCAGGGGTGTAGCCAGCTGCACTGGGGCTTGTAATGTGGTGAATTGGTGGGCCAATTGGGTCCTGAGAGTCTTTATTTCGGTGCAGGATTCCTTTAGTGAGACGACCAAGCCTTCAATAGTGAGCTCATCAGGGACCTCTATGCTGAGCTGGTGAACCGCCGGTTCGAGCTGCACCATCTACGAGATAGTAGGGGAGACATCTTCGTTTGGTCGTGTGACGAGCGGCGGGGCTATATCAAGTTGTTGTGGTGCAGTCCGGTCGTGATGATGGATCTCTTGGATCAAGGCAATGTGTAAACTCTGTAATGCCTCATAAGGTAGCTGCGCCAAGTCCAATTGTAATCCTGTAGCCATTGGAAGGTGGGCGCTGACCAAAATAGTGCTAGACAGCAAATAAGCATGGCTTGCATTGGTAGTTAGACCGATACTACTGGTAGGGTAGAGCACATCCCTATGTCGCTTCATAGCCCAGGGGGATGTAGTATCCTTGCTTGGCAGCCCTGTCGTGCGCAGGACTAACTGCGATTCGACTGTGTCAGCTCGCCTAGTGGTCTGCGGTAGTTGCGTACTAGCTTGCATGGCTGCTTCGGAGGCCATCTGGCTAGATCTTGTGATCATCCCAGGGTTGGACAGGGTGTTAACTTCCGACATACAGCTTTGATGCCAGTCTGCACAAGGTGCGAAGTCAATTTTCCCTTCAGGGAGCTAGAGGGTAATGAGCTTATCAATCTCCGCCTCCCCAGACCCTATTAACATAATGTCCACAGGCTCTGGAATGGTAGGCGTTGATGCGTCCGTGGGGTTAGGAGCTGCCATAGAAACGTAAGGAGGGGATCCTAAATTCGGAGACTTGCAGACAGCGGAATTAGGTTGATTGGGTATGACCCAAATGTTAAAGGTCCAGAAAATCAAGCAGTAGCATAATAGATGCAGTTTACAGACACAATATGGAGCCTTGATCGAAGTTATCCTTTCTTCCTTATAGTGTCTGGGGCTAGCCAACGGTAGAGTAAATCTAACTTGAGACTTACCATCAAGAAAACGGTAAAAACTCACCATAAATTTCCACATTGATTGCCTGCTGCCTGTTTTTCGTAACGGTAAGATTCCCTTTTTACCAGAGTTCAGTGTTCTGACGGTCATTGTTCGCACCTGATGGCTTTCCTATGGATCTACTGACCTTGGATGACGCATCTGTGCTGCTCGCGCATCCCGAATTAAAGCCGACGTCGGGTGTGTTGTGATGCGATTCAGGTACAACTCAAGCAACTTGGAAACCGTACGCATCCTGTCCAGTGCTGCGGTTGGGACAGTTTGGGGATCATTCTCTCCTTCTGTCAGGCTAAGGCTCCAATATTCAACCGTGTGTGGTATTATCATTCCCCTTGATCCAAGTGCGACGTACAGGCGTGATCTTCTCTGATTCAAGTCGTCCGTGTTCTGCAGAGATGCGTCAAGCGCCCCTGTTCCATCTTCCACCCTAAATGTTCACAGAAACTCATCCCGCAAATTCTCCCAATGGCGTGTGCGCTGATGCAACTCTGAATCTAAATACCATGCAGCTGGACGCAGTCCTAAGGCATGGATAAACAGGTGAACCTGTTCGTTTGGGGTTCTGTCGCACCATTGTGTTTCCCATGCAAGCAAATATCTGCGTGGGTCTTCTGACCCAAGGAACTTTTGGATCCATCTCCTAGCTGGAGCTTCAAATTGCAAGGTCATCTTATCCCAACATTCCTCCCAATCGTGGAATACCTTCCCATGTGTATCCCACCAGCGCGTAGGCATTCCACGCAGGGCTAGATTAAGGGCCCCTAGCCTACGTCCCTTGGGAACTTTTGCTTCGAATGCGCGTAAAAATTTCTTAATGTGACCCGAGTCCCCAAAGTAGGGCAAGTCTCTCACCTCGACGGAGATGCAGCGAAAGTTCCTTGTGACCCGAAGACATCGTAGCACCGAAACCTCATGCAACCGACCCTGCCAATTCTCTAGTTCCCCATCAGAGTTGGAAAATAATTCACTATCCTTTTCCCAACAGAGTACTCCTTCCACCGTGGGGTTAATCCAATCTTCGTCCTGCGTAGTGAGCTTGTAGATGTGATCCACTTCCTCTGAATCCTGTGCTGGTTCTGTATACCGTGTGCCTTCCGCGGGATCCAACGGTACTATTACTCGTGTGTCATTATTTTCAAACACCATGCTGCGCATTTTGAGATTGATAACACCCCCTATATCTATAGCCCAGTCCAATCCTGGGAGTGCAAGGTAGGGATCCACATCTTCCACGATTTCTAGTACCTCAAAGTCAGCTTGGACCTTTACTTCTACAATGTCTACCATGATTTTTGGCAGCCTTCCCAAATGGATGATCTTTTGTTGATTTTCCATGCGCAACTGGATGGTGGACCATTCTAATTAGGTTCTCCCATTCGTTGCCATGTTTTCTTAGGTAACACATTCGCATCTGATCCAAAATAACTTGATCCATCTCGTAGTCACCAATCTGCGCAGTCAGCCGCATTTCTCTTCCGGTGCGTTTTTTATATTTGTATAGTTTGTGTACATCCTTGGTCTCGGGGGTCAAATCGAGCCATGCTGCGCAACTATTCATTAATGCCTGAAGGTTCTCTACAACCTTTGGTTTATGTTGAGAATGCAACAAGATGATGAGCTTAGTGGAAAGGAGTCGCCTTCACTAAGTGGGCCCGCAGGCTATTTTTGGCGCAAAGTCTATTTTTAGACTATGTCTATTTTTAGACATATGGATCATGTTCTATGAGTTGCATGATGCTATTTGTGGATGGTTGGTCAAGTCGGAAAAAATAGATGGACTTCTATTTTTAGACATACTGGGCGGAATCTATTTTTAGATTGCCAATCTAAAAATAGAAATGTCAAATATTATTAGCTCTTAATAATATTTGGACTATAAACATTATCTTATCCTCTTGGAGCACTTCAGTTAAGTGCACAGATGTGGCACATGCAGCTGACAGAAGGAATTACGTTATTCCTGAGGGTTTGGTGGAGTTATTGCATGGAGACTTCAGTTAGAACTCAGGTGACAGAGTTTGGTGGAGTTGATTGAGGAAGTTAGTGGAGTTGTATTCAGTTTAACTCAGTTAAACATAGTTGAGCTAGTTGTATCTAGTCTAACTGATTGATACACTAGTGAGAGTGGTGTGAATTAATTATTAATTAATTCACTAATTATTAACTCATAAATCAACCAAAGAATACATCAGTTAACTTCAGTGCATGGACAGTTTCAGTGGAGACCAGTGAAGAGGTAGGTGAAAGAGTAGTGTGACTATCAGTTGTGACTATACTGGTGCATGAGTTAGCACCACACATTGATGGAGATGCCAATGAGGATTGCGAGTGCAAACTCGTGGATTTGAACCTCGCATTGGGCCATTATTCATCTTGATTGCGCAAAGAGAGGTAGGCTAACAGTGAGCAGTATCTGGCACACCACATTAAATGATCTGAGCTTGTGTAGTGTGTAACAATTGGAGATTGTACCGAGAGCTTGTGAGGAGTTTGTACAATGATTGTTACATGATCTCTATCATTATAATATACAGATAGTTGGGGGTTTTCAGCTTTAAGCTTTCCCATAAATATTGTGTTTATATGTGTGATTGTTTATGGTTTTAATGTGCGCATGCGATTGTTTATATTTCCGTAATTAATGATCAATGGTAGAAGAGGTTATGTATTATGCATGAAGCTCAAATAGTGTGTGATCAGGATAATATCGGTGAATAATTTAACAGTTATTCAAATTTCTACATGGTATCAGAGCGATATTGATCATTGGAGCAATTGCAAAACATTGAAGCGGTTGAGTTTTGTGCTGGTGGAATTCGAATTTGCAGCAGTGTTTTCTTGGTGTCGAAGTTGAGATGTCTTTCAACGGATTGCGATTGGAGTATGCTCTTGAGGGCAGCTTGAATTATATTGCATGGAAGGACAGGATGGAGGCGGTGTTAGATGACAATGGGTTGAAGGAGTTCATAGATGCAGAAATTCCAAAGCCTACTTCTAGTGATGCTGCCGTTCTTGATGCATGGCAAAAGAAGACAACAAAGTGTCGAAGGATTCTGTTGGAGGGTGTGAAGGATCACATAGTGTCCAGCCTTCATGGTAAGGCTTCTCCATTATTGATGTGGAAAGCCTTGACAGATTTATTCCAAAGCAAGAGCGACCAGAGGAAGTTGGCGCTCAAGCATAAACTCAGAAACATAAAGATGGAGAAAGGCGACAGTATGCCCAAGTACCTCACGAAATTCACCCAATGCAGCGATGAGCTGGGAAGTGTGGGGGTGACTATTGATGATGAGGACTTGGTGAGCTTGGCTCTCCTTGGGCTTCCGAAGAGTTGGCATTCCTATCAGGACTCTGTCAATGGTCGGGAGAAATTTCCAGGATGGGAGCGAATTTGGTCGGATCTTGTGCAAGAGGAGATAAGGAAGAGTAACAGGGATGGATCTTCATCAAGGAACTCTGATGAAGAGAATTGCACTTTGGCTGCCAAATCAAAGAAGGGGAAGAGCAAGAAAGCTTCTCATTCCGGTGCGAAAGGCAAGAAGCAGGACATGTCCAAGGTGAAGTGCTTTCACTGTCATCAACATGGACATTATGCCACAAATTGTCCATAGAAGAAGAAAAATAAGCAGGCTGCTGGATCTGCAGTTGGAGAGGCCTTAGCCTCGCAGTTTGAGCTAGATTTTTTGCTGATCGCATGCTTGGTCTCAAGTGTGATGGGTTCAGTGTGGTTTCTGGACAGTGGTACGTCTTTTCACATGACAGGAGATCGAGATTTGTTTACTGATCTGGATGAGAAAGATCTTGAAGTGCACATCGATATGGGCGATGATGGGAGATACAGTGCGACCGGTATCGGTACCATTTCCTTTGAGAGGGAGTCTGGTAAACCCTTCATATTGAAGGAAGTGATGCATGTTCCAGGATTGAAGAAGAATCTTATATCTATGGCGATGTTAGAAGACAAGGGATATGATGTTGTCTTTAGCGAGGGAAAGGCTTTCCTGCGCAGTAAGGCAACTGGTGAGACCCAGAGGATAGGGGTTCAAGTTAAGAACCTTTATCAATTGCAGGTAGATGGCTACATAGCAATGGAAGGCAAGGCAGAAGGAGTGGTGAGACGGGATGATGGCGAGTTGTGGCACCGGAGATTGGGCCACCTTCACCATGGAGCTTTGAAGATACTACAACAGATTTCTACTGGGCTTCCTAAGGGTACTCTTGCGCAGTCAGATCAGTGCAAGGGATGCACCTTGGAAAAATTTGTGAAAGCCACCTTTCACAAGAAGGATATTCGCGCCACAACGATCCTTGAGATAATTCACACAGACGTATGTGGACCTTTCTCAGTAGCTTTGACAGCAAAGCACAGGTACTATGTGATCTTTGTTGATGATTTTTCTCGGAAGTGCTGGATCTTCTTCATGCAGAAGAAGAGCGAGACATACTCAAAGTTCTCGTGGGAGTTCAAGGCATCGTTGGAGAAAGAATCGAGAAGCAGTGAAGGCTCTGTAGGAGCGACAATGGTGGTGAATTCATCTCTAGTGAATTCAAGGGACTTTTGCAGCGCAGTATGAATTCGAAGAGAGCCATAGCACCCTCATAACCCACAAAGCAGAATTCCAGATTAAGCCGAGCGGAAGAAATGTAACTATCGTGTGCCGTACGGCGAGTGTTGCATGATCAGGCTCACCCATTCACTTGTATGAGGCATGCAATACCGCAAAGATAAAGGCATGCTTGTCCTCACAAGATATTTCTACATGAGTACACCCGAGAAGGTGTTTTATCGTAAGAGGCCTGATATTTCCCATTTGAGGATTTTTGGTTCACCTGTTTACATTCATGTGACTAAGGATGCCAGGAAGAAGCTGGAGCCGACTACAGAGGTTGGGATATTTGTGGGGTACACTGATATGCCCCACAACTATCATGTGTATTTTCCAGACAGTCACAAGACTGTTGTGTGACGGGATATCAAATTTCGTGAGGAGAAAGCCATGAAGTGTTCGCTTGAGAGGGAGCCACACTTGCATGCAGATGAGGAGCTATTAGTTCCTAAGGATGAGCCTCAGGATGTGGATCAGCCACAAGAGGAGGTTCATGGAGTGGAAGAGACCAATCAAGCAGCACCAACCATCAGAGGGTAGAAGCACACTACAGAAGCTGAGCGACTGGCTCAAGATGCAGAAAAGGTTGTAGGAGCACCTACAGCACAGCGCAGACAGAGACAGTCACCTGATCGGTATACTGGATACATGGCTCTTATGAGTAAGTGTATCGTGACAGATCCATCCTCTTTCGAGGAAGCTGTGGAGGACCTCGCATGGGTAGATGCCATGGTGGAAGAGTATGATTCGATTGTCAGAAACAGTGCATGGGAGATTGTCCCGAGGCCGGAAGGGAAATCAGTGGTGGGTTCGAGATGGATCTACAAAGTGAAGCAGGCAGCTAACGGGAGTGTGTAGAATTACAAGGAAAGATTTGTTGCCCTAAGCTTTTCACAGATAGAGGGAATTGATTATGAGGAGACCTTTGCACCTGTCGCAAGGTATTCTTCCATACGGACAATTCTTTCTCTCTCAGCGCAGATGGGGTCGCACATTCATCAGATGGATGTGAAGACTGTGTTCCTCAACGGAGTCATTGAGGAGGAGGTGTACATAGAGCAACCCGAATTTTTCAAGATCTTCAGCAGCGAGTCGCATGTGTGCAAGATCAAGAGAGCGTTGTATGGGTTGAAACAAGCACCTCGTGCTTGGTACACACGGATAGATAGTTATTTCACCGGACTTGGATTCTCCAAGAGTGAGGCGGATCCTAACCTATACTAGATTGTGGTGGAGGGTAAGTTGCTGATCTTTGTAATTTATGTAGATGATTTTGTTTTGACAGGTGATGAGCTGTTGATACTCTCATGCAAGGAGGATCTTGCAAAAGAGTTTGAGATGAAGGACTTGGGCCTCCTTCATTATTTCCTGGGATTGGAAATTTGGTAGCGCAGTGATGGACTGTTTGTTTCTCAGGGTAAGTATGCCCAGGAGATACTGGAGAAGTTCAACATCCATGGCTGCAAGCCTGTTGATACTCCTCTTCCTGGTGGTTGGAGGAAGGAGGATGCTACTTCGGCGGAGGTAGTGGATGCCACTGTTTATCGACAGTCGGTGGGGTCGCTTATGTATCTGGTCAATACACGACCCGACATATGCTCTGCTGTTAACCAGCTTTCACAAGATATGGTTAAGCCTACCAAACTCTACTGGAAGGCAGCCAAGCATGTATTGAGATATCTCAGAGGCACATCGGGATATGGATTGTGGTACACACAGTCAGATGAGGTGAAGCTGTGTGGCTTCATGGATGCAGATTGGGTAGGGAGCCCAACGGAAAGAAAGAGCACATCTGGAGGGATTTTCAGTATCAGGTCAACAATAGTTTCTTGGTACAGCAGGAAGCAAAGATCCGTGGCACTCATTTCAGTAGAGGCCGAGTATATGGCAGCGAGTTTGGCTGCATGCGAGGCTATATGGATGAGGAAGATCCTGGTCGGGTTGTTCGGTTCACACTTAGAGCCTACTATGATTTATTGTGATAATCAGAGTTGCATCAAACTCTTGGTTAATCCAGTATTTCATGATAGATATAAACACATTGACATCCGATATCATCATATCAGAGATTGTGTGCAGCGGAAGGTCATGTTACTTTCATACATTCCTACGGAGGATCAGGATGCTGATATCTTGACGAAGGAGCTCACCAGGAGAAAATTCGAATACCACAGAGGCAGGATAGGGGTTGCAGATAATCCATATCTTGTTGAGAGGGAGTGTTGAAAATGCAACAAGATGATAGAGCTTAGTGAAATGAAGTCGCCTTCACTAAGTGGGCCCGCAGGCTATTTTTGGCGCAAAGTCTATTTTTAGACTATGTCTATTTTTAGACATATGGATCATGTTCTATGAGTTGCGGGATGCTATTTGTGGATGGTTGGTCAAGTCGGAAAAAATAGATGGACTTCTATTTTTAGACATACTGGGCGGAATCTATTTTTAGATTGCCAGTCTAAAAATAGATATGTCGAATATTATTAGCTCTTAATAATATTTGGACTCTAAACATTATATTATCCTCTTGGAGCACTTCAGTTAAGTGCACGGATGTGGCACATGCAGCTGACAGAAGGAATTACGCTATTCCTAGGGTTTAGTGGAGCTATTGCATGTTGACTTCAGTTAGAACTCATGTGACAGAGTTTGGTGGAGTTGATTGAGGAAGTTAGTGGAGTTGTATTCGGTTTAACTGAGTTAAACATAGTTGAGCTAGTTGTATCTAGTCTAACTGATTGATACACTAGTGAGAGTGGTGTGAATTAATTATTAATTAATTGACTAATTATTAACTCATAAATCAACTAAATAATACATCAGTTAACTTCAGTGCATGGACAGTTTCAGTGGAGACCAGTGGAGCGGTAGGTGAAAGAGCAAGTGTGACTATCAGTTGTGACCATACTGGTGCATGAGTTTGCACCACACATTGATGGAGATGCCAATGAGGATTGCGCAGTGCATACCAGGTGGATTGAACTCAGATTGGGCCATTATTCATCTTGGATTGCGTAGTAGAGGCAGGCTAACAGGTGGAGCAGATTGGAGCATGTGTTTTGCTAGATCTGAGCTTGTGTAGTGTGTAACAATTAGAGATTGTACTGAGAGATTGTGAGGAGTTTATACAATGATTGTTACATGATTCCTATCATTATAATGTACAGATAGTTGGGGGTTTTCATCTTTAAGCTTTCCCATAAATACTGTGTTTATATGTGTGATTGTTTATGGTTTTAATGTGCGCATGCGATTGTTTATATTTCTGCAATTAATGATCAATAGTAGAATAGGTTATGTATTATGCATGAAGCTCAAATAGTGTGTGATCAGGATAATCTCGGTGAATAATATCTCAGTTATTCAAATTTCTACAGGTTACGTAGCAGCTTCATACATGCCGGCAGAAAGGGCTTAACCCCCTCATCTGTCTTGGTGTGCGTCGGTGCCTACGCAGTAGCTGCTACTTTCTGAGTGAGGTCCTGGTCAGCTACGGATTTTGTCTCTTGTCCCTTCTTTATGTTCGATCCTTCTTGATAGGTCAGAGGATCCCTGGTAGCCTCTTCCTTCAATCCTCGAGTGACCACCCCACTGCGTGTTATGACTTTCACACTTAGGTCTATGTTCCTTAGCTCGGCTTTAACTCTTTGCACATTCTATGTGGGGATGGGATGCTTTTCCTGCATTTTGGCTATTAAAATTGGTCAATATCCAACCACATGGTCCATTTGTCTACAATATTTGCAAGATTGCCTTATAGGATTTGGGCAGTCCCTCGCAAAGTGTCCTACTACCCCATAGTTATAACAAATTAGCTTCCCACGTCCTCATCCTGCGCTTCCTCCCCGACCTCCCCTGCCTCTTGTTGGAGACCCACCAAAGCTCACAGGAGATCTAGGTGACGTAGGGTCTGACTGGACCCTATACAAGTTCTCGCGATCTATCATCAGGTCATAAGTGTGAGAGTTCTTCTCCTCGTGTCCTACCGACCGGCAGAACTTGCACCACTGTTGCTTCAGTTCTGGGACATACGCACCTAGCCAACGGCAATGGTTCGTATCATGCAGCCCCGATACATGGCGGTCATCGCACCATAGCGCAGGTCCACTCGAGCCTGGTCATGATAGGATGGGTTCCCCACTTGCTCCTGAGCGGACCAGACTAGGTCCCCCTGCCTACATGTAATCTTCCAATAGAAAGCATTGATCCTTCGCATGGCCAGATACCCGACATCGTATGCACCATAGATCTATGCTGGCTCCTTTTCCTCGTTCCTTTCACAGGCTCTGAATTTCCATGTGCATAGCTTCGAGCTGCTCCTGAATTTGCTGTACTCCTAACGAAGTATCTTCTTTGGGCGCAGCTTCTAGTTTCATAGCGACTTCCACAGCTTTTTCCTGCAACTCAAAGGTTTGGTGACTCATTGGCGTACGCAGGTGGGGCAACAACATAGCGATGAACCATTCTATATGTTGTCTATCGTTATACTCAAATCCTCCTTCCCTGAATTCTTTCTTCAGTAGTTGATCAGCCTCCCATACAGAATCAGATGCACCTTGCTTGAAGTCCTTCACTTCTGCTACCAACTGAGAGTAAGATTTTGGCTTTCAGAATTGTTGCTTCAGAGCGTCCTTAATATCCTGAATAGATGCACTCTTGTTCTGAGAGATGTATTGCATATACCACTCCAATGCTCTTTCTTCGAACACCAGGGACAACTGTGCCCTCTTCATCGTATCGTTTGTCATATTTTACGCATTCCATACAGAATCTGCAACAAACTAAAATCGTTCCATATCCTCATTCCCTACCCCCTTGAAGGTAGGTAGTTTCAGGTGCGCAACCATATCACTGTTCAGCGGAGGTGGTGGTATGGGTGAGTTCTTACCTTTGTGCGGCCTGGACGGCAGTGTAGCCAAGGGGTTTTGCGCAGTCGTCTCTCGCGGAGGGTTATAGGCATATCTTCCCCCGTCAAGTTTGGTCTGATAGTATTTACCACTATGCGTCATGCTCTCATCGAGATCCGAGGTCATTTAGTCGGTATGACTACACAGATTACTCTTCTCGCACAGTAATATCTTAATCAGCAACGGTAATGTTTTCAAAAACTTACCCCATAACCCTTTAAAGAATCTCCGCTCGGCCTCAGAGTAGGAGACAAACTGATCAATGGAAAATTTTGTCACAAACCCTCCTAGCACACTGTCCACCCAGTGATCCACTGTGAAAATGATGGTATTATCAGTCCTTTTCAGCTGTTGGATCAGCTCTGGAGTCCACTAAGTAATTCTTTCGTCCTTCCAACACTTCTAGAATGCTACAAGCCTAGCCAACCACTCCTGAAGATCGATTGCAAATTTCACAAAGAAAATTTCATAGCTTTCATAAGAATGTACCTATTTTCCCACTTTTCCGCTGTTAACTTTGTGCTGTGATTTTCTTTTATCGCAAATTCCTGAATCTGTTTTTCGAACCACTCCACAATTTACTTCCTTTCAGGCTTCTAGTACTCTCTTTTCATTACCTGATCCCTTCCTCAAAATGCTCCAGGTCCCGGTAATGGAACCATTTGTTGGCTCAAGGGGTCCTGACCTAGGTTCGGAGTTCAAGGTTTTCCAAAAAACCCCTATACTACTGGCCCTTTCGGCAGTGACCTACTTGCGCAGGTCAAAGTCTCACCCGAAGTAGTATGGGCGGGTGCTGGAACCAGGTTTCCGCACCTTGAGAAAGGATAGGTAAGGCAAGCAGAGCTGTGTCCTGCCTTGTGATGTCCAGATCGCCTCTTCCCGAGTAGGATCTATAGGTCTCTTTTCGCATCCACGTGCGCAAGGTCAACTATACTATGGTGCTCGATAATTATATACTTCTAAGATAGTAGCTCAGTATTGTATAAAACAAAACAAAACAGATCTAGATGCAGTAAAAACACTTACACAGAACTTTCGCAGCTGAATATAGAATACGCATAATACAAAAATTGCCAATGATTCGCATAAACAGTACACATAGATTTTGTTCTCAAACAGCCTTTCTTATTCATCAATTCATCGGTTCCCTCTTACAATACCTGTCCCGACCTGCGCACACAGCAGCAGGGTTCGCACACAACAGGGCTCTATATCTCCGCACACACAGCCAGCAGGAGTCCTTCCCAAAAACCCAAAAATATATACTAAACCACAATTCGCATCAAGAACTCTTCATCCTCTTCTACTTACAATCCAAAATGTCCCTCTATTTATAACAATGTTTCCTATGGTTTGCAAATTGTGGTTTTCGAACCCCAGTTCTACCCTTTAACCCATTACAATGCTTTCAGGGCTTTGTCCCACCCCAAAACCCTTGCGCTAGACTAATTATAATAAAAAATATACAAAATCGGACCAGTTTCGCAGCTTGTAGGAGACCCTGTTCCAACAAATGACTTGGTGCGAGACAAAACCAGGTGGGGGGAATAAGAAGGGTGTTTGGGTGATAGCACATGGTAAGAAAGCAGGATCGGGAACAACATTGTTGTTGGTATCTGAAATGTGTTCCTGATCTTGAGGGGTGTTTGAGGGGTGTAGAAGGTGTTTTTTTGAAGTGCGTGAGGAGTTCCAGTCCTGAGTCATGATAGACCGAAATCTGGAATAATGTGAAGAATGTTGTATCTAGGGAGATAAAGCTTCCATTTGACCCAAACAGTTGGTCAATATACCATTTCTCTTCCATGATATGGATGGTTACCCTAGTGAGAACTACGTGGACTCCTGGGAGGGGAGTTATGGGGGCTCCCTTGTGGGGTAGTGAATGGGGTTCTTTGAAGAGGAGAGAGACCTGACACTCCTCAGGGTAATGGAGGGAGATTTAGAAAACATTTAGATCGATGGGGGGTCATGGGGTCCCCTATGGTGTCAAGTAGAGTGTGTGATACTTTATTTGATTGAGGGAAGGAGATGATTCTTAAAGAAAATATATCACATACTTAAAACAAAGCATAAATATAATGATTACTTTCTCTTTGAATTTAGACTATGTGATCAATCAAGCAAAAAATGGTTTTCATTTGTTTTTGTGTATGATAAAATATCCTATGAAGACCTATTCATCCTTTCCACTCTCAAAGTAACTGGGCCTTGAGAAGATATCCTCTAATGGGTACTGGGGCAACATCCCGAAAGAACTAACGACGCCTTCTAGTAGCCAAAGAATCGACTAAGATAACAGATGAGGCTTTGGTGTTGCCCACACCTCCACCTATAAGGATGGATGCCCTATATTTTGGCCACTAAAGTACCTTCATCCCATGTGAGAATTTGAGTCTTTAGCTTCTTGGTAGTTAGTTACCAATACCGAGCACTAGATGGGTCGGGTAGCCCCAAATAGTACTGCACGCACTGTACCTAAGCCAAACCCCCTCTGAATCAGGTCTCTGCCATGCTCGGGTATTCTTTTCTGTGGGATTATTGAAGGATTTTTAAGCTCCCTAAAAAATCAACTTCTATGTCTCAAAGATGTAACATGACCATGGCATCTTATGGGATGGCTACCCCCAATGGTCCTAACCTGAACTATAAATTATTTGGTGGCCCTTGGGGGGAATTTAGTTGGTTCAAGTTATGGTAGCTTTTAAGGGTCTTACTTTTCTTTAGGGTGTGAGATTTAGGCTAAAATAAAATAATTATCAAAAGCTATAGAAATTGGATGCCTTCTAATACAAATCTTATAGAAGCTTAGTGTGTGATGTGTAATTGTGTGTAAGTGATCAAGTGAGCATGCAAAGTGTGATAAGATGTGGATATTCTGTGATCTATTACAATATCCTTCTAATTACACTAGATTTAAATTGTTCCTTGCATGAAAAAAATTGATGTGCGGATAATGGGCCGCTTACTCTTTCTCCTACTACACTATGTGTGACTAAATGGAAAACAAGATGCAAGGGAAACAGAGATTACTTGCTTTTTTTAATGACACTTGGCCCTAGTCCAAAAGCTAAATAAAGGAAGAAATGATTTTGTTAGTAACAATATGTGTGGATGATATGCCACTTACTCCTTTATTAATTAGCTACATGATTTGCAAAACCTAGCAAACTAGATTGAAAAATGTGTAGAATTTGACCACTTACATTCCCCCCTAACTAAGTTATGTGAGAATCTGCAAATAAAAATAAAAATATAGATAATATAATTAACCTACTAATTGTGATTAGTAGAGTAATTAAGTAATCTAAACTGACTGGAAATAATTTCAAAGGAGAAGGAAATTCCCTAAAGGTTTCCAATGTCTTCAGCTAGAAAATATTCACTTATGCACATATCTTCCACATATACACATCTATTGCATATGTGTATCTATTATCTATGTGCAACTTCCAAATATGCACATATACGGAAGAAATGCATATACGGAAGTTACATATATACGAAATATGTGCACATATCTTCTGTATATGTGCAACTTCCATATATGTACATATCTTTTGTATATGCACACTTTCATATATGTTAATATACATAATTTGTGCATATATAGAATATATGTGCATATACGGAAGTTAGGGATATAAGGAAGTTACATATATAAGGAGGTTGAATTTATGCATAACTTTTGTATATGTGTAGCTTCTGTATATGCACATTTATGAAACTTGTACATGTACAATAGATGCAGATATACAAAAGTTACCTTTCGTATATGTGTAACTTCCTTATATGTGCATATCTTTTGTATATGAACATCTTATGTATATGAGAAACTTCCATATATGAACATATATGGAAGATATGCACATATATAAAAGATATGTGCATATATGTCAGTATCCAAATATGCACAACTTTTGTATTTGCACAACTTCCGTGTATGCAAATATATTTCGTATATATGCAACTTATGTATATGCACATCTCTTCCATATATGCTTATCTATGTATATGTGCATCTATTATATATACACAACTTCCAAATATGCACATATATGAAATAAGTGCATATACGGAAAATATGTGCATATACAAAAGTTATACATATACGAAAGATGTGCATATATTTTGTATATGTGCATACCTTTCGTATATGTGTAACTTCCTTATATGTGCATATCTTTCGTATATGCGTGAATTTTGTATATGTGCATCTACTATATATTCACATACATTTCGTATATGTGTAACTTCCTTATATGTGCATATCTTCCATATATGCATGCCTTTTGTATATGTGCATCTACTGTATATGCGCAACTTCCATATATGCACATATACGGAAGATATGCGCATATATGTCAATATCAAAATATGCACAACTTCCGTATATGCAAATATAATTCGTATATGTGCAACTTCTATATATGCACGTCTCTTTCGTATATGCAAATATATTTCGTATATGTGCAACTTCTGTATATGCACATCTCTTCCATATATGCATATATACTGTATATGTGAATATATTATATATACGCAACTTCCAAATATGCACATATACGAAATAATTACATATAGGGAAGTTACACATATACGAAATATGTGCATATATTTTGTATCACATATCTTCCGTATATGTGCAACTTCCATATATGCGCATATATTTTGTGTATGAACAAATTTCATATATGTGCATTTACAGAAGTTGTGCATATATAGAAGCTATGCACATATACGGAAGTTGTGAATATACAGATGCTACATATATACAAAGTTTGAAGGTTGAAGTTGCGGATATATGAAGGTTGAAGGTTGAATTTGTGGATATATGGAGGCTACATATATATGAAGGAACCCATTAAGCCACTCGCTTAATTCATTCACCTCACTTCTCTCAAAATCATCACGGAGCTCCTTTGAATAGAGTCACTCAAGGACCTGCATATCCCCTCCAATTAGCGAAATTCTTATTTGGAATTATTATCTCTTCTGCATAGGGAAATAAAGGAGATGCCCCAAAATAAATCTCTAGTGTTGAATGGCTTCACGATGGAATTTTTTCAAGCATGCTGGAAAATGATTAGAGAGGATGTATTGACATCAATGGAGGAGTCAAGGTAGTATCATTCTATTCTAAGAGTATTTTATGGCACCTTCATCACGTTGGTCCCTAAAAGAGAGAGAGTGGAGGAACCAAGTGATTTATGTATTGTTATATACAATGTGATCACCAAGATTATTGAAAATAGATTCAAACTATTTCTTTCGCAGATCATATCACAGAACAAATGGGGTTTATGGAAGGAAGAAAGATCATATATGGATTAATGGTTTCCCATGAGGTAATATACTCTCTACAGGTCATAAAGAAACTAGAGATGATGATCAAATTATATTTATTGAAGGCCTACGAAAAGTTGAATTGAGAATTCTTATATAGTATTTTAAGAGCATTTGGGTTTGTAGGAGAATCGATAGATTGGATTTATAATCTTATCTCATCCACATCCTTTTCAATTATGGTTAATCTGTCCCCATCATTTCTTTTCCATTCCTCCCAAAGGATTCGTGAAGGGGACCCCTTATCCCCCTTTTTATTTATCATTGTGGCGGATGGATTAGAGCATATGCTTAAAGTAATAGCGACTAAGAATAAATTTAAAGGCCTTAGACTATATGGGGATCGTCTGCCCCTAACCCATCAACAATTCATTGATGACACCATGGACATAAGAAGCTCAGGTTTTCAATCAAATTATGTATCAATTCTCATTGTCTTTAGGTATGGTATCAACAAAGCTATGTCTCGAGTTTTCTTTTTTAATACTCCTATAACTGTCCAAAGACATGTACCCTAAATTTTGGGTATCCAAATAAGTAAACTCTCACCTAAGTATTTGGGTGCCCCTCTAGAAGAGAACTCACTTAAATAGAGTTTATAGGAGGACCTCCTTACCAAATTCCTTAACAAATTATTAATTTGGACATTTAGATCACTAAACATTGTGAGTCGTTTGGTATTACCTAAGTTTGTTATTCGATCTCTTCCTATTTATCTATGCTCAACAATGATGGCGTCTACCTCTATTCTTCAGGAATTCTTCCATATTCAGAGAAATTTTCTATGGGGAGGCTCTTGTCTGGAGAATAAATGACCACTTTTATCCTAGGATGCCATGTGTAGGACCAAGATTAGGGGAAGATTAGGCCTTTGGGATCAAAAAATTATGACAATTGTCCTAGGTGAAAATATTTGGTAGAGATGCATCGAAGGGGGATTAGACCTTTGGAAACAAATTTGGAAGTATAAGTATGCACCTTAGTTGCGTCAACAAAGTTTTATCATGATGAACACTTCAACCCATATCTCATCCATTTGGACCTTGGCTAAGAAGGCGATCGATCTTCTTCAAAATAAATGCAAATTAGAAGTTAAAAATGGATGCATAGTATTATTCCGGGCAGACTCTTGGCAATAACTACTGAAGTTAAAACACAAGATGAGTTGGAACAATTAATACAACACATGGAAGCCAATAATAGAGTTACATTAGTAGATTACTAGTTAGATAAAAAAAATGAGTAGAAACAACATATATGGATTTCCCCATATCACTAGCACCCCAATCTAGAGGGGGATGCCTAGGGAAACTTCTGGAAAAGCCTGTAGAATCGTAAAATACGTCTTTCTAACCAAGAGGATAAATTACGCTAGGGTTATGGACCTAAAGGTTCTTTCTCTATTAAAGAATATTATCACCTAGAAGCAAGACACAAAGATCTACCAAAGGAAGAACTATGGAAAACAATTTGGAAGAAAAATCCTTAGCCTAAGCTATCTATATTCCTTTTCTTTTTTATTACAATATAAGTCATTAACATGAGAGAATATTCCTTGGCCCTAGGATTTGAAATGGTGTTAGAAATTATGTTGTGGGTATTCAAAGCTCTAGTTATTCTAATAATAAAGCACAAACTAAGGATTCTCTCCCATTTTATCAAACCCTATTATTATTATTAATGAAAACTTGAAATCCTGCCCCCAACCTCTTCTCACCATACTAGTTTTTTTAGTGTTGAGTTGAAAGTGTCGAGAACTTTAATCTTGCCTTGAATTCTGAAAGCTTGTGTTATTAGTTTTGATCCAAAGTCTTGATATATTTGGGTCCTCTCTATTGAGAATGTATTATATCCTTTACATGGTTATATCAACATGTTATATAAGAAAAAGGTTGTTATTTCATTGTGATGATATTGTTAGTGCTAATGAATATTGGGGTGCCTATCATGGATTGCTAAAAATCTTAGATTTGGATATCTTGATATTTTTTTTTTAAATTTTTTTGCTTTATCATTGAAGAAAGATGTTAGAAAATGGTTTATTCAATATATTGATAATAGTATTAATTATCTTGATGCTTGTAGAGATGCTTTATTTGGTAGATGGTTGGAAAAAATAGACAGTATATTTCTTTTAAATACTTTAACTAATATGAGGAGAAATGGAAATGAAACTATGGCTGAATAAAAAGGCTATTAATTTACATGTTTATTTAGTACACCTACTAGCAATAAGGAAATTGTGAGATATTGTACCCTTTATATATATGATTCAAAGATATCCTTTGTAGCTAATTTTTGACGATGAGTGAATGAATAGTAACTTCTAGATCCCACTTATTTTGTATCTTTGTTAGAAATCAAAGCAAACAAACACTAAAATAATATATTCCACTCCTTATTTTAATCCATATAAATCATTATCACTAAATGAATAAGTTATTGTTATGGTTCACACAATTTATGTGCCATTCTAGATTAATTAACAAAGACAAGGAACAAGATTTAGTTGTCAAACTCTAAATAAAAAAATAATAATAAGTGTTGAATTCAAATGAACAAAGCAAATAAAACTAAAGTAATATAACTAATCAATTTTGTACCTATAAAGTGGGCTTGACCTTTGTGGAAAGAAGTGTGAAAATTCTACTGCAATGTATTGGTTTATTTCCTCCTACTTGATTTAATTAATACAAGTTATTTTCATAAATTTGATTTAGAAAATACAGAAAATAAACACAACTACAGCCTACACATGCAAATCATTTACTGAATAGTACACTCATGCAACAAAGTGACACATGGATTTTTGGACATAAGTCCCCGGAAAAAACCCAAAGCGGGAAAACCGGTGCAGCAGATATGAGGGTTTATTATTAATTAGTTTTGAGTACAGGAAATCTAGGTTCCAAGCTTGGAAAACCCAACAAAGAATAAAAGATATAAAATATGCAACTAACATGAAGATCTAGTGCCAAATATCTTACTGATCCACACCCTCAAACGGGATTACAGGATTGAGCACGAATCTGACCCTAGAAACCCTCAGTGCTACTTCTGAAGCCCCAACGTTGCCCTAGAGGGCATGCGTCAGCCTATGCCTGGCCCTAGGAGGGCCTGCATCAGCCCTGGAGGGTCTATGTTGCCTTTTCTAGGCCAGCGTTAGCCCTGCATGGCCCTAGCTACCTCTGCGCTGCCCCTGTTGCTCTACGTGGCTCTGAAGCCCCTCTGCGCTATCCTTGTTGCTGCTCCTCTACCTCTTGGCCCTGTAATCAGATCATTCCCTTGGCCAATAATACCCCTCACTATAGGAAATTCCTCCGGAAATTCTTATCAAACTCACCCTAGAATTCCAGATCTATTCCTCAATTCTACCAAAATGTGTGTCTGAACTAACCCTCAAGCCTTTCTCTTACACTTTTTCGTTGAACCCTTCAACGGCCGAGATTAAATCATCCATCAACGGCTAAGATTAAAATACTTCTTGATCCATATGACTTAAGACTATTTCAACACATGTGTTAATTAATTCACTTTAATTATTTTATTTTCCTAAGTTAGACTTAGGAAATCCAAGAAAAATAATTAATTATTTGAATAACTTGAACACCAACTGAAATTTCTGAAATCCATTTCTGGGTCTTGTAGATAAAGTGTGCTCTAGTCCCTCCACAAAATTTGGGAGCTAGAGCACAACTTATGCTACCCAAAGAAACCAAATCTCAACACTTCCTCTTAGCATCAAAAGTGTGATCTAGCAATACATCACACCATGCATTAGAAGATCTTGAGTACTAGATCTGTGTTGTTAATGCTTGGCCTGCTTCCCTCCAAATACTACACTGCTGCTCTTTGTACTGCTTCCCATGTCACTGCCACTGACACTGCCACATCTGTACTGCAGCTCCCTCTCAAATTTCTGCATCATGTTTCCCATAGCACTACCACTGCTAACTGCTGCACTACAACTCAGTTGTTGAGAAGTAAGCAATTGAAAGACTCTGCCCAACTTTTTGACTGACAAGTCAAGTTTCCTTCCACCACTAAAGCTCCCTGGATGCTAAATTCAGATGTCCTCCTCGAGACATTGTCATGCTGCAACACTGCATTACGTGAGGCCAAATTCTCTACGTTGTTGAAGTCCCATCAGTCTCTCTACGTTGTTGCCTCCACGCTATTGTTGCCTCTACATTACGTTGCTCCCTCTTCATCTCTACATCTCCCTCTTCTGCTTCAATGTGGTCATCAACCTTCTTCCGACTCATCCCGCTACCGTCTTAAGGCCCTCGTAGTTCGTATGTGATCCATGAGTAGGGCTGACTCAAGGATCCTGCTAATATATGTAGATGCTCTACAGATCCATGTCACCCACCTATTCTCTCGAGGTGCATGAACACTCATGGCTGCATCATCATCAGAGCCATCATCATTTGTTACTTCAACCTTGGAATCATAAGCTCCTTTGTCCTTCTTCTTAGGACAACTGCTGGCGAAATGACCAATATCACCACAGTTAAAGCACCAGACCTTGGAGAGGTCCTTCTTCTTCCCTTGCTTCTTTTCCCTTGATGCAATGGATGCATCCTCATCCTCTTATTTCTTCACTCTGGTTGATCTGCTTCCTCCACTGATGGACTGCTTCTTGGTGATCCTCCTAATCTCCTCTTGGCGGAGAGTAACCCACATACCAGCGCATGATGGTAACGTTTCCCTTCCCATAATTCTCTGGACAAATGTTTCCCATTCTTCAGAGACAACATTTAGGGTCATCCGCACAAGGAGCCCTTCATCTGGATTAGCACCCATGCCAATCAGCTGGTCTCAGATAGCTTGAAGTCTGAAGAGGAATGGATCTATCTCTTCACCCTTCATCATTTGGAACATCCACATCTAATTCTCAAGAAGCATTCTTCTTTGCATAGAGCCTCCTTGATACATCGTCTCCAAGGTTGACCACATGTCATTTTTTGTATTCTTACTAGAAATATGAGGAAGTGACATGGTCCTTGAATCCGTCTATGATCAAACGCTTCATCCGCCCTTGATTTTATTCATACTTCTTGAGTGGATCTGCATCGGTTGGAACAACAAGCATTTTCTCTGCTGATATTTGAGACCATACTCATCTAGAACTGAGAGGATTTTGGCCTTCCAGATAACAAAGTTGGACATGTCGTCTAATATATCTTGATCTCTCAGTCCATATCGAGCCATCTTTGCTCATATCTCAAGAAAACAACACTTCTCCCTCTGTATATGGGTTTCTTGGTGACTAGAAACCCTCTAGTAACTTCTTCTGCTAAAAATTGACTTCCCTCCTGGAAATATTCCACAAAATCTCAAATGGACAGTATCCTCTGATCCTCCTGATCAAACCTCAGATCTGTTGAATGATTGTCTTCCTCCCACCTTTTTTGCCTTAGCTAGGCACAATTTTGTACCTGCATAATTTCTACCCCACCAGCACTACTGAAGATTTGAAGCACTACTTCTGGATCTTGGAAAATTTCTTCTGCAACAGGAGAAGTGATTGGACAATGTCTCCCTGGCTAGCCTAGCGCAGTCCTAGTTCTGCTCAGAAGTGGACTGCGTAACCCCAGACTAGGTGACGCAGTCCTTACGCTACCCTGGGAAGGGTCTCTATAAGCCTAAAGGCCTTCTGCAGCTTCAGCGCTGTCTCCGGGATCTGCTTTCCCCTGTTGTCAAGATGCCCTTTCTGGATCTGTTGCTTCTTCTACCACCCTGCAGAAAAAATATTTCTTCAGCTGATTGTTGGAGATTCAGCTTGTTCTGATATCCCTCTGATACCATGTCAAAATTCTACTGTAGTGTATTGGTTTATTTCCTCCTACTTGATTTAATTAATACAAGTTATTTCCAAAAATTTGATTCAGAAAATACCAAAAATAAACCCAACTACAGCCTACACATGCAGATCATTTACTGAACAGTACACTCATGCAACAAAGTGACGCATGGATTTTTGGACATAAGTCCCCGGAAAAAAACCAAAGTGGGAAAATTGGTGCAGCAGATATGAGGGTTTACTATTAAGTAGTTATGAGTACAAAAAATCTGGGTTCCAAGCTTGGAAAACCTGGCAGAGAATAAAAATTATCAAATCTACAACTAACCTGAAGGTCTAGTGCCAAATATCTGACTAATCCACACCCTCAAATGAGATTTACAAGACTCAGCCTGGATTTGACCCTAGAAACCCTTAGTGTTGCTTTTGAAGCCCCAATGTTACCCTATAGGGCCTACGTCAGCCTTTGCGTGGCCCTAGGAGGGCTTGCATCACCCCTGGAGGGTCTACGCTGCCTTTTCTAAGCCAGCCTCAGCCTTGCATGGCCCTAGCTGCCTTTATGCGGCCCCTGTTGCTCTCTGTGGCTCTAAATCCCCTCTGTGTTGTCCTTGTTTCTGCTCTTGCTACCTCTTGGCCCTGGAATCATATCATTCCCTTGGCCAATACTACCCCTCACTGTAGGAAATTCCTCCGGAAATTCTTAGCAAACCCGCCCTAGAATTCCGGATCTATTCCTCAGTTCTACCAAAATGTGTGTCTCAACTGACCCTCAAGCCTTTCTCTTATACTTTTTTGTTGAACACTTCAACGGTCGAGATTAAATCATCCATCAATGGTTGAGATTAAAATACTTCTTGACCCATGTGACTTAAGACAATTTCAGCACAAGTGTTAATTAATTCAATTCAATTATTTTATTTTCCTAAGTTAAACTTAGGAAATCCATTAAAAATAATTAGTTATTTGAATAACTTGAACACCAATTGAAATTTCTCAAATCCATTTATGGGTCTTGTGGATCAAGTGTACTCTAATCCCTCCACAAAATTTGGGAGCTACAACACAACCAATGCTACCCCAAATAAACAAAATCTCAACAAGAAGAGTTATCTAAGAATTCACAATTTCTAGAACTTCAACATAAATTAAAATTGATCAGAAAGAGCTTTTGCACCACAAATAGTTTACTTATCCTATGGTACTATGTTCTCTCCTCCATTATGATTCTCAATATCTATGATTATGGATATTCATAAGAAAGAATATCTCTATATATAACATAATTTTAAAAAAATGTATTTTAATGAATTTGATTGAGAACTAGAGAATCCCAAGCCATCATAACAATATTTAAATACAAATTCCTATGTCAACAAGATAAGGATAACTATATAAATTGAACAATACATTTGGATTTCAATCATTAAGTGCATTGGTATATTCCAAATAATAACTTCATACTTACACCATAGTTACCAAGTCCAAATTTGAATTCTAGTTCGAGTTGGAATTGATACGAGAAAAAATTGGATTGATTAAAATTCAATACTAAAAAATTGGGGAATACACATCTTACAAATACTTAAATATATTATTTTTTCATACTCTAAAAATTTGAAATGTACAATATAACCATATACTAAACAAAAAGCATAGTTTTACCCTAGAATAGCACATTGTGAGAATTTATGTATTAATTCATATACACAATTAAACCAATTATATTATATGTAATAGAAACTAAACTTTCATTCAAATTCTATATTAAAATGAACCATATAGATTCCACATTGCATATCTCATTTATGTTTGAAATGAAATCATATACAAACATTTTTTTAAATATACATATATAGACCACATTTATATTTGAAATATAATCATATACAAATATTTTTCTAAATATACACGTATATTCTCAATAATAATTACTCATAAAATAGAACAAAACAAATTTTACTGGGTAACAATTAACAAACCTTACCAATTATTCATTAATCCAATTAAACCAAACAATACACTATATCAATTAATGTCAATATTTATTATTTGTTATTCTATATAATACAAAACTTTAAATAATATATTTTAATATTTAATCTACTTTAGATATTTATATTTATTTGAATTTGATAAATACATTCTTATATATATTTATATCCTTTGTTTTACAATAATATTAAATATTTACTTAAATTAAATATCCAATAGAGTTTGTTAAAAATATCTTTATCTCCCTATAATTTAAATTTAAATCTAAATGCCTGTATATAAAAATTACTGGATGTAAACAAAACCAAAATACTAAAAAAAAAAAAAAAAACTAAATTAAAATTAATTTAAACTTATAATAAAATTAAACTAAATCTATACTTCAGGGCGAAAGGCTATGAGAACAAGAACTCAAGTTGGGTTCACAGGAAAGATTGTTGTAGAAGAAGTAGAATTAACTGCAGAGGAGGCTAGGGACTTGGTGTATTCACTCGGTAAGAAATTGATATGGTCCATAGTCATGGATGAGACTGAGAAAGTGGAAGTGGCGGATTAATTTTCGGATTAGTGGGGTGTACAACCCTTTCACAGCGATTAGTCTCCCTAATAGAGTACCAAAGGCTCAGCACCACCAAGAGAAAAGTCAGTAGCACAGCCTGATGCTTCACCATAGGATCCAATTCCAGGACCAGAAGCAAAGGTAGCTAAGACAGTTGCAGGAAAAGAAAAGGAACCAGAAGGAAAATGGTTCAAGTTGGTTTCATGGTTGGCGGAAATGGCCTTAACCCAGAAGTCTTGAATTTGATTAGTGGCATGAGTCGGTTGCAGGAAAAGAAAAGGAACCAGCAGTTGTTTCTGTAATTGAATTCACATTTTTTAATAGGGCTTTAACGGATTCCCTTCCAGTTTGGTCTGGTTGAACCAAAAATTCCTGTCGTCAGGTTGATCCCAAAAAGTTGCTGAAATGCGATGAAAAATATCTAAAACCCTCGTTTTGGAGTGCGTCGGAGGCATAATCCATCAACCAGGGTTGAGAACTCCGAATTTGGGCTTATAATCCATCAACCAGGGTTGATAACACAGAATTTAGGCTTATAATCCATTAACCAGGGTTGAGAACTCAGAATTTGGGCTTATATTTGGTTACAATTAATGGATTAGAGTACTCTTCAATCGTTGTATATATAATAATGGAACAACCTGTATATTTATCATAGCAAGCAATATCATAATCTTACTATATCATTTACAATAGGTAAGCAGTTACAATATGGCATTTCTAGGAATGTTTTAAGCATTTAATTCTACCATACACCAAATCAAAATATTATTTTGTAGTTTGTTACAATATGAAGACCGCAAAAAGGTTAAGAATTATAAAGAACCCGACTGTGTTGCTTTTGCAGTTTCTGAGAATCCTTCAAGATTAAATCATGCTTCGGCCAAAGCATGGAAGAATGGGTTGTGGCCCTAGAATCATTGAAAAAATGAAGATTAAACTAATGGAGGCTTATGAAAACAGGACTGTTGCAGAGTTTTCAGTCCCTGGTTGAAATTTCAGAGGAACAAAAGTATGTAAAGTGCTACAAATCATCAACTAGATGTGACCAACAATAATAGAGTTATCGATGGTACGGTTGGTTCAAGTTTTTGTGTCAGTGTCACTGAGATATCAAATCTTGTTAAAGCACTTTCTCATCCATTATTAAAAAAACTTGTAGGGGAAACTAACACTGAGAATAACAGTGAATGTTTTACTGATTGAAGACACATACAGGGCTGGAAGGATAATGCTTCTGAATTGAGCAAGCCAGATCTGCAGCTCAACATTACTATGCTTGTTTTAATAAAGAATAAGGCTATGGAATTTCACATTACTGTTTCTCATTGGGTTGTGGTCGAATTTTTAGAAGAATTGGCCAACATATAGAATCAGTTGATTAAATTTGCATTATACATAATTTCCCAGAGAGATGGATATTCATATGATAATTACGACAATAACATCAGTGACATGGGAATACTTGTTTCCATTATTCAATATTCAGTAAGAGGTATAACAGAGAGAGATAAGTAGCAAAAGGACATAGTCTGTCTTCCAATATATATTTTTTGGCAAACACTTTGGGTTATCATTTTTACTATTTATGTAAAAAAATGATGAAAATAAACGCACTCACAATGAAACCCAAGATCTTTCAATTGACAAGGCAGGCCGCCCCAAAAGGCCAAACCGGAGATAACTATAGAGAACCATATAACAGAATCGAGAGTTAATGACAAACTACCAAGAGATTCAGAAAGAGTCAAAAAAGTAAGTTTTAATTTGAAACAAATAATTGATACTACAAATTGATTCTTCAAGATCTTTGGCTCACCTTACATGATCGTTTCTCAATTTATAATAATACATGGATAGAAGGGGAGACAATGATTCAGACGGATCCAACGATCAACCAACACTGGCAAATGAATAACAAGGCAATCTAAATATGAGGAATCTCCTCTACACACCAGTGGAAATCACCCATGCGAGAAGAAATTTTTTTAAGGAATGAAATATTTATTGCATCTAACAAAATAAATTCAAAATAACACTTAAATATATATAAATCGAATAGATCACACTTCTCAACTTTTTCTCTTTGTCTCTTTGTTAATGTTTCATACATAAAAATTTTTGTTTTCACCTTATCATACAAAAAACTTTAATCCAAAGTTACGTTTCAGGCACCAATTTAAGTATTAATTTTTTAATGCAATTAAAATATCACAATAACCTTTTAATAGCTTACATTTTACACCTTTAAGAAGAATCGTTGATTTAAATACAATCCAACACACCTGATTAACTTATTTGATTTGACCAAAACATAATAGACATAAACATGATGAGTAACTTCTAATTATATATTTTAAATTTATCTCAATAATGCGAAGATCTAAAAGCATTTATTCAATCACATGATTTGGATTTACCAGGAGCCTTCAGCCAAAATATGGGTTCAACTATGGACAATGTGTTTTGTGTGATTCTCCTCAGCTATGAATCAATCTCCTCGACTGACCAGCTGAGCCACAGACTCACTATTTCCTTTGGATGGGTGTGATATCCACCGCTTGTGAACGGGTGTGAAGGCGGACGCTCAACTTCAAGTCTCTAGGAACTGAAATTTAAATTCAGAGGGACGGACACAGGCATTTCAGCAATAGGTTCGTAACTTAATGTAGGCTTACTGGTAGGTTGTCGAGTAAATGGAACTAATTCACCGCCGAATTTCCGCTTTACTCCACATTCCTTTGATGTCAGACAAGTCCACATTACTCCACAGTCCTCCCATGTCAGAGAAGTCACGGTTACGTCCATCACAGCTGGCATGGCTTCCCGAAATATTTTTTTGTCTTCGTCGAAGGAAATATGCCCAACATGGCATGGCATGGATGGATATCCATGGCTACGAAGAAAGTAACTAGGCCAATCATTGGCTTAGTGAATTGTTTTTAATATTTGCCAATAGATGATAGATACAGATGGAGGCTAGTACTCAACTTCTGATCTTGACAGTTGTAGTAACCCTCATTTTCTTGAAGTATGTTGTTGAGGTATTTCTTATTCATTTCTATTATATAGGGATTGGAGTCGACACTAAGATTCTTATTTCCTTTACTTACAGTTTCAAAATTGTAGGGGTGTCATGTTTGAATAAGTTGCATCTTACAGTGGAGGGACATTAATATGGTTTAGCCTGTGGGATAGATAATTTGGTTTGGATCTCAGGTAGCATTTAGATGATGATATAGCTATATTGTATTTTTCTTTGAGCTTCTAGTTATGGCTCTGAACATTCTCCACCATGTATTCTCCATTGACGACAAGAACAAAATTCAGCGCTGGAAAAAAGCAGGATAAGCGAGATATATTTCTTAACTGACAAGTAGTTCAAGGATACTCGATGGTGTGATGATAATGGGTCTCTCAGACTCATCATTATGATTTTGAATATGGTTTAGATCATAGGATAAGGGGTGTTATTTCCAACAATACTGGGAAGGTCGGTAAGGTTGGCTCAGACTTATGTGCCGATATCTGAAGATAGGTTATAGTTTGATTGCCTGTATGTGATAAGATGATGGAAGTATCAAATGCTTCATATTTCTTCTTATTCTGTTAGTGGTACGTTGTGACCATATCATGCCTTGTAGATTCATACTGGAGCTAAGGGTGCAATTATAATTTCATTGATCAGGGATTCGATCCATGGTCGGATGTGTTTTTGCATCGGTAATAATGAAGAGATGTCGTAGGATTCACGCTTTATGATTTGGGAACTTATGTCACAAGTCACACTCCTTTAGGAGATTTTATTCTGCTCAAGTGATGGACCTATCTATATTGTCACATCTATTCTCACGCGAGTACTAGGGTGGGGGTCATTACAATCATTTACCATACGAATTTTAAGGGATGGGGACATATGCTGAAAAGATTATCTAGTTGTCTGACTTTGGTTACCTGCATGGTACTTGTCCTATATTTGAAGAGATCATTGGTGCCAGTTGGATCAGGAATAGATTTTTGGATCACGTGGTATGGATTGACATTGTTCATCGGTCTCGGGTAGCACACATCACATTTGCTTATCTTACATGGTCTAGTGGTCTAATTATCGAACTAGGTGACTGGTGGCTCGATGGTGATGGGGTTGCAGATGGATAAATGACAACTGGGAGGCATGCGAGGATCCTCATCATCACTGACACTCGAAAACCTGATTGAAATCACGATGCAAGCTGAGAGCGGGGCTTTTTCAAAATTGTCACAGTCACCTGGATTAATAACAGGGAGTCCATATTGGTTGTTGTTGTGGATGTGTGCTCAGAACAAAAGGGAAATTTCACAACAAAAGCTGGTATAAGGGGGCAGAATCACAAGCTTGCAAAGTTTCCGATAAATGCAAGATGAAGTGAGTCGCCTTCAGTGTTGGGAGCATGCTCTTTTTGGGATAGTGTCGATAGGTTTCATGACAGGGCCTTGGTAGGAAGGTGGTTACACATTCGGCTGAAAGGGGAAAACATCAAGAAATGGTTGGAGGAAAGGTGGATGTTGGCACTCAAATACATGCCGAAGGTGAGAATTTTATTCAACGGGTGGATAATTTTCACTTCCCACACCATGAGGATGCAAACAACATTATAAAGGTGCAATGGATAAAAGGGAGGGGAATTATCACACTGCAAAAATGGAAGGTGGATTTTGATCCCTTCTACGAGGTCCCCAGCGGGAACCTGGTGTAGAAAAAATTGTCGAGGCTTCCACTAGAGTTATGGAACGTATATTCTATCAAGGACATTGCTAACCACATAGGGAATTTTTATTACTGGGACTAAGGATTCTTTGCGCAACTCGATAAGTGCATGGCTTAGGTTTTGATTGAGGTTGATATCGATAGAGGGCTGATTTTCGAACTCAAGATTCAGTGGAGCATTCATACATTCAAGTTACGCATCGACTATTGGGGTGTTCCCTATCAATGTCTTCATTTCCATGATACTTGGCATCTAATTTCTAGTTGTAGGAAGAGATTCTCCCATCATAATGATTTTCAGTCTTATGGCGGTTTTGGGCTCACTATAAAGCATGGGGCATATGGAAACTGGTTAAGTGGCATCTGTCGGTCCGAACCAACAAAGTAATTCGGTATCCCCCATTTGTAGAATGGAAGATAAATTATATCTTGGGAATAATAACTCTGGTTTTGTTATGGGGGATTATTATGATTTATCTGTAAAGAATTCATTGGATGACCATTTACCCTCATCGGTATGCCCCTCTAACTTTGGTCATGAGGTCGTTACAATCTCAACGCAACCAGATTCAATTTCCAATTACCCTTCGTGTCTGTCGCCATCCAGAACGAGTGCACCATTCTAACCTCTGATTATGGCCATTGAATCTTTTTCGGAGGACCTTTCACACCCAACCATCGATGGGCTCTTAGAAATCCATCCTTTATATTTTCCTAGCATTTTTTCATCTCCCAATTCCGTCAAGCCAACTGCTAATCTTGTGAAGCATTTCAGGGCTCTAGATACGCTCTCGTCACCGAGAACCTTCTTGCTTGACAAGTAATTGGAAGCTCTCCTATTCTCTTCAGTAACACTAGATCCTTTATCAATTAAAAGATCCTTTTTTCATTCCCCTATGGATAATGGAGGTCGGACTTGTAATAATGTTACTCATAGGAAGAAGAAACCTCCAAAATATAAAAATGTTTCGGTTTGCAACAAGATTGATATCGATGCCAATGGGGTGGGTCCTTCCATTGACGGGTTTGACATAGACTCTGAATACACAGTTGGGAATGTGTCGATATCTGACTTTGATGGAGTTTGGGTCCTTAGAGGGGAGTCACCCATTCAGGTGGTACCCCTATGATCATTATTTCTATCAATATCAAGGGATTGGGAGAGGCCCTAAAAATGTGCTCCCTCAGTGGAATTGTTCAAGTTCATAAACCATCTATTATCCTTTTTCAAGAAAATATGATATGTAGAGATAAGGCATGGGAGGCCATGTTATCTGTGTGTTCTGAATGGCATGTTGTGGCTACTGATGCCAAGGTTTATCTAGTGGAATGGGGGTTATGTGGGATCCTATGATTATTGAGTTGAATGCATTTTTGTTGTGTGTAGGGATAATCATGATTGGGAACATGACGGGTGTTATCACACATAAATTTTTTATTTTGATTGATATGGTCGCTCACCTAGGTTTCATTTTGTCTCAATAGGTTGGTTGATGAAATTGATGAAAAATCCATGGAATAAACCTTTCTCCTAAGTCTAAAACACTTCATTAGTCATGGAATGTCAGTCATGTCCACAAAATTCAACTTTAGGTTCAGATGCATGGTTTCAAATCAAAGTAATGCCACCTGTCTATTTTTCACGTTTCTACAGTGAATATAATTGCAAACTGGTATATTTCGCTACAGAATCACCTGACCAGTCCGTAGCGAATTTGCTAGGTTTATAACTATTTTCGTTGCGGAATCATGTTTTTCCACATAAAAATAGAGTACGATGAGTTATCAAATTTCTAATGGCTAGGGATAAAGGTGAGGTCATCTACTTCATTATCATGATCACCCAAGCATGCAAAAGCGTAAATACCCTCATCATTATCTTTCGCTCCCACATTTGGCATCATGTTCTCCAATTTCAAATTCTATTTTTAAAAACCATCTCAAAGCACCTCTTTGTCATTTGTTGTTTGAGTTTTGCATGCAATAGTCCACTATCATCTTTGAGAAGTTGACTCCCACCGCAAGCATCTTGTTGTTTAGTGTTTCTCTCTGTAGGTTTCACAGTTAAGGAGACAACGTGGTTATAAAGGAGGATGGCTATGAAGAAGAAAGTAAATAAGGGAAGCACTTGTGTGAGATATGAGCCCATGGACCTCAAGTTATTAAATGAAGACCCCAGTTTTTTGGAAGCATTCAAAAATGTCATATGCCTAAAATTCTATAAAAAAATCCAAGGATTTCATGCTCAAATATCAAAGGATTTTGCAGTAAAATTTATAGGTACAACTTCTAAAGTAGGGGTTTTAAATTTTACAGTGTCACCTGATACCATTTCTCAAACCACAGAGATACCAACAGAGGGTGAAGAGTGGTTCAAAGCCACTAAATTCAATATGTAGAGTTGTGATGGATTTGTTAAACTAGAACACATTGGAGCTGACATGCCATTTGGGATTCCAAGGAGTTATATGAAGGAGAATTATTCTAAACTAATTTTTGTGATCCAGAAGTACTTTACTTGTGAGGGGAGGTTTCATATGGTTTACCTATACCATTTCAGGCTTCTATTACACTTCATTGGGAAGCAGTCCCTTGATCTTCCTTTCTTTTTGTTTAGGATCTTAGGGAAGGTGTCTGATAAGGTTCAAGCCAGGGCTGAAGGCAATGAGACATCAATCTTTCACCATGATTTTGTTAAGCTCTTAGTGCTGGAGGAATTGAAGAAATTAAATAGATATTGGGCTAATTTCCTTTTTCTCAGTGGTTATGAAGTTGATTCAGTGATAGCTAATAAAACCCCAAAGCCAAAACCTACTTTGTCAAATAAAAATGATAAATATCCAGCTGTGACAGAAGGTATAAATGAATAAGAGGTAGAGCCTATCCTAGAGCCAATGGACGTCGAAACAAAACCCATACAAGAGGCAGAAATCCCACAGCCTTCACCTACAAGCAACAAACATTAGTAAGCATGGTAGTAGGAGGATAACTAGAAGTCAAAAAATTGGATAGGGAAACCTTGAAGACATCCTTCAAGCTATAGATATTGAGGAGACTCCAGTTGTTAGAGCTAAAGACATTGAAGGTGACAAGAAGAAGAAAAAGAAAGGTAAGACTATTAAAAAGCTTGATTTTGCAGGAGAAGATGCAAGTTTCCTATTTTAGCCAAGGAAGCCACTTACTAGGCTGCAAATTGCAAAGGGTGTCATGGTAAATAAGAAGAAAAAATATGTTGACAAAGGCAAGCAACCTATCATAGAAGACATTATAGACTTTTCTCCAGCAACAGAAGAAGTCTTTGTGCAAAGGAAAGGAAAAGAGAAGATGGTAGAAAAAAACTGAAGTGCAGGTATTAAAAGAACAGTTAAAAGAGGTCAGAGATGAGATCATTGAGATCGAGTTAGAATTACAGGAGGCCAAGGTAGACAGAAAGAAAATGGAAGATTCAAGGAATAAGTAAATGATCAGCTAAATCAATATGATCAATCACTAACCAATGCTAAGAATTTGTTGAAAAGGACACTTCCATTAAGAAGGGTAATGAAAAACACCAGGCAAAGAAACTTATGGTTAAAATCTGAAATGAAGAGACTCAAAATCCAGGTCAACGAATTAGAATATCTAATGGAGATGATTCAATCAGAACTAAGGAAAAGAGGTCTTAAAATCAAAGTGATAAATGAGCCTAAAGAGATGCAGCCTTCTACTACTAAAGATGAAGTTCTCAAAGCTTGAAGAGTTGGCCTAAAACATTTTTGACAATTTTGCAGCATTCAAGAATCAACATTTCCAGACTTGAAAGTGAAATTTTGGAGAAAAGGGAAAAAAAATTATTTTTCTTCCAATTAGGCAATTTTGTAGCAAATCCCAGGCTTGAAGCCCAAATTTCGCCACGAAATCCCTGTAGGTGACCTTTTGTAAAAAAACTACAGTTTTGGGAAAAATCAAAGATGGAGAAAAGTTGTATTTAATTAATTTTGTATAACCAACACATCCAAATCAAAGAAGAAGGCTGAAAATTGGCATAGATGGGTGAAATGGAGTTGCTACAAAACCACGCTACGAAACTTCCTGTTTTACATTGTTTTTGCAACGAGGAGCATTTGGTAGCATTTTGGTAGTTTGAAGGTGTATTGAAGGTCAGCCAGCCACGTGGAGGAATTAAAGGGTATTAGTGGAACACTCCAGCATAGATTTTCTCCTCGAAAAAGTTGTCATTTGTTCTAGCTCAGCATAAAGACAATGACCAAATATCATGATTATCTTTTCCTTAAAAGTAGGGTGATTGGTTTCTAAATCTAGTGGGTGTATTTATGTCTTGATGATGGTTAGTGGCACTCAAGTACTTGGATTTTATTGATGTATTTATCCAGTTCCACAGTTAGTGAATGTAATAAATAAGAGGTAGAGTCCTACTAGGATTCTAAGTCTAAAGTCATTAGGTGTTTGTTTTATTTCCAGGTATCTAGTTTATTGTTAATTGAGATTTCAAAACAGATGGTTCGATGATCTAACCATTAGGGAAGATCCTATGTAAATGACTAAAGCTTATTAATAGGCGGTACTTCGAATAATACGGGGTTGGAGAATGTTACTTAACTCTACCACTTTGTAAAGATTTTGGATGATCAATAATATACAGTGATTGTATTTTTCTTCTTCACCTGAGATTCTTTTGGTGTTTCAATGAGATTTTGTCCTATGTGTCTGAATATTTTGCTTTCAATATCTTGATGTTTAGTTACTCAGAATTCTTGTTTCTCATGCTTTGACTTCCTTTAAACATTAAGCCATTTAATATTTCTGTGTGTATGTTGTCCTATCATTGAAACATTACAAGCCTCAGCTTCCACAAGGAGAGCCATTGTCATTGAATTTCCTAACACTGACTCCATAAGCCCAATGGTAGTAAACCCTATACATTTTTCACCTGCAATAAAACACACTCAAGACAATATCACCGATTTGGCCATCTGATTGAATTCTAATTGAACAAATCATAAGTTACTTTGAGAGAGCCCTCTCAGGCTGAAGAGGCTAATTTTTAGTCAAAAGACGGTTTCAAAGAGTTACTCTAGATTCTGGTGGAGCAGCCCATCTGTACCAATTTAGAGATAAAAACGGGAAATTGCCAAAGGATCTCTATCGCCAATACATATTCTCCATACTTGGGAATCAAAATCTTCTGGGACGAGGTTGCTCAATCTAGGATCCTTCAATTAAGTTCCTGATCATCGCAGGGGATCTAAATTTCACGATGGGGAGGGAAGAGATATAGGGACAAAAATCTAGGATTGATAGCATGGTTACACATTTCAAAGGGATGATGGAGGATTTTTCCCTAGTGGACATAATGCTAGACCCTCTTGCTAGAAGCTTTGAAAAAATTATTAGGGTTTCAAAAGAGATTTTTCTTGCAGAAATATGGAAACAAATAGTTTGCAGCCAAAATTTCCTCCTTTCAAGGGAAGGATTATGATGTGTGGGCCATTAAAATGGAGACCACGTTGAAGGTGCATGATGTTTTGGATCATGTCCACTTTGGGTTTTCATAACCTAAGAGTGAAGTAGAAAAGCAAGCTCTCACTAATGCAAAGAGGGAAGAATGGAAGAAAGAAAAAAGAAAGAATTCACAAGTGTTGCAAATTATCTAACAGGGAGTGGAACGATTGGTATTACAGAAGATTATAATCACGTCTTTAGCAAAGACAAGATGGGAAACTTTGGCGACAATCCATACAAGTATGGACAAATTCAATATTTTTAATTTGCTGAATACTAAGAGAGATTTTGAAATTTTTCAAATGAGGGAGACAAAGGACATCGATTTATTCATCAATCGAGTCATTACTGTCGTAAATCAGTTAAAAATTTATGGTGAAGATATTAAAGATCAAACAGTGATTGAGAAGGTCCTCAAATCTTTGTATACCAAGTTTGATGTTGTGGTAGCAGTCATAGAAGAAGCCAAGTATTTTAGAACACTAACAGTTAATGAGTTGATGAGTTGATGGGATCACTTCTATCACATGAAGAAAGGATAGACAAAAATAAGGATTCCACTCTAGAATCTGCTTTCAAAAGTCAGGTTTCTATTTCAAGTGATAGAGGCTGATGCAAAAGTAGACTGAGAGGCAGAGACTGAGGCAGAAGATATGGTGGTCAGAGAGATGGCTGAGAAGAGTAGGAACATGAAAGTGGAAGAAACAACAAAAACTTCAACAATATTCAAAGGTTTGACAAATCAAATGTGAGATCTTATTATTGCAATAAATCAGTTAAAAATTTATGGTGAAGATATTAAAGATCAAACAATGATTGAGAAGGTCATCAGATCTTTGTCTACCAAGTTTGATGTTGTGTTAGCAGCCATAGAAGAAGCCAAGGATTTGTCAACACTAATAGTTAATGAGTTGATGAGTTGATAGGATCACTTCTATGACATGAAGCAAGGATAGACAGAGATTCCACTCTAGAAACTGCTTTCAAAAGTTAGGTTTCTATTACAAGAGAGATAGGTCGAGGCAAAAGTAGATCAAGAGGCAGAAGAGATGGTGGCCAGAGAGATGGCTGAGAAGAGTAGGAAAATGAAAGTGGAAGCAACAACAAAAACTTCAACAATAATCAAATGTTTGACAAATCAAATGTGAGATATTATTATTACAATAAATTTGTGAGATTAAGTTATAAAAAGTTTTTTTATTTTTATTTTTATTATATAAAGCTTATATATATATATATATATATATATATATATATATATATAATTAATCAAGGGTTCATTAAAAGGGTTTTAGTATTAGTTGAAGAGAATTTTTTTGGAGAAAGATTGCTTTCGCAAACTTCCAACCCCAATTCCTACCATTCACAGGAAAGGATTATGATGTGTGGGCCATTAAGATGGAGACCATGCTGAAGGCTCATGATGTTTTGGATCATGTCTAGTTTGGGTTTTTAGAACCTGAGAATGAAGCAAAAGAAAAATCCCTCACTAATGCAAAGAGGGAACTATGGAAGAAATAATAAAAGAAGAATTCACAAGTGTTGCAGCTTATCCAAGAGGGAGTGTACCGAACAATGTTTGAGAAGATTATCAAGATCACGTATTCAACAAAGTAAACATGGGAGATCTTGGAAACAAGATATAAAGGTATAACTAAAGTTAATATTGTTAAGTTAAAGAATACTAGGATAGATTTGGAAAGTCTGCAGATGAAGGAGACAAAGGATATCGATTCATTTATTAATCAGGTCATGACTATCGTAAATCAATTAAAATTTTATGGTGAAGATATTAAAGATAAAACATTGGCTGAGAAGATCATCATATATTTGTTTACCAAATTCGATGTTGTGGTAACTTCCATAGAAGAGGCCAAGGATTTGGAAACACTAACAGTTGATGAGTTTATGTGATCACTTCTATCACATGAAGCAAGGATAGACAGAAATAAGGATTCCACTTTAGAAACCGCTTTCAAAATCCATGTTTCTATTTCAAGAGAAAAATTTTGAGGTAGAATTAGATTGAAAGGCAAAGGATGAGGTAGAAGATATGGTGTTCAAAGAGATGGTTGAGAAGAGAATGAACATGAAAGTGGAAGCAAGAACAGAAGTTTCAACAATAATCAAAGAGTTGAAAAATAAAATCCCCATGATTGCAAGAAGAGGATAATTGATCAAGGAAAGCATAGAGATAATGCCACTACATAGAATAATAACTCCATGTTCTTAACTTGTCATACCATGCATGAACCTTCTGATAATGTATGGCTATCAGAAATTGGTTGCGGTAACCACATGACAAGAAATAAGAATTTGGTTGCAAATTTGGATCAATCTGTGAAGATAAAGATAAAGTTGGGGACTCACAAGACTATGGATGTAGATGAAAAAGGAGTGGTGAACATTATGACCAAGTAGGGGGAGTCAATGATCTAGGTGGATATCGGTGGCCACCCACCTATTCCATTTGGACTCGCACCATCAATTCTTTCAGCCTTTCACTTTCAGCACAACTTACTATTTTTAGCAGTTTTCAGGTCCTGCACTCCAGGAGCTGTTTTGGGGCCCTAATGATCCAGGTGGATATTGGTGGCCACCCACCTATTCCATTTGAACCCCCACCATTGGTTCTTTCAGTTTTTCAGTTTCAACACAACTTACTATTTTAGCAGTTTTTTGGGTCATGAACTTCTGGAGTCGTTTTGAGGCCCTAAACCATGTTTTTTGGGAAAACCAGGAGCAACATGGGCCATAAATTGACGTTGTTCATTCCAAATTTTTAGTCCTCGGATAGATCTTTCTAACAAGGTATTGAGTGTGTCAAACAGAGATCGTATGCCAAAGTTACATCCCTGTGAAGATTGATGTACCAATTTACCCAAATGGGGCCCACAGTTTTGGTGTTTCATCTCCTAGGGTTAGGTTTTTGGATGTTTAGGGTTGTCCATTGTTTCTCAACAATAAATAGGCCTTCGCGCATCATTGTAACACAGTGGAGGGACCTATAGTCGTCACATCTCTTCTCAGAGATACGCTGCTAGTGCCCTCGCTTGTTCATTTCCATTATGTCTCATTGTAACAGAGTTTAGAGGCTTGTAGCTACCACACCTCTTCTCAAAGATAAGCTACCAGATCCCTAGCTCGTTTATTTCCATTATGTATGTAAGCATATTTCAGTCATTTTTTTAAATAAAATGAAGTTTTATTTCCACTGCATCTTTATGTTTATGGTTATATGTGTATTCTGTTATGTTCCTGCATAAATCCTAATCAGTGGTAACAGAGCAATCTGCTCTTTCTCTGTTTTCCTTTGCATGTCCCCAACGCGGTCAGGATATAAGGAGTTAGGGCTCGATCTAGTTGAATCGTTGCAAGATCAGCCACGCAAACCCCGACGACCCCCCATGGCGGAATGAAATAAAGACGAGGGAGAAGGATATCCTATCATAATCTTGCTCGAGGAGGCCCTCAAGAAATAGAGGAACGTGATGATGGATAACTTTTCCTAGATCCTTCAATGGCTGCCCACCAGCGGAAAATCTACATCCAGCATGTCCACCCACGAGTCCATGACATCTTCGACAAATCTAATACCCAATTCAGCAGAATTTGCCTCATCTCATGGAGGACCTCAACGCAATGGGGACCATTGCTTTCTAAGGAGGGAGGAATAATCCAGGTGGATATCGGTGGCCACCCACCTATTCCATTTGGACCTGCACCATCAATTCTTTCAACCTTTCACTTTCAACACAACTTACTATTTTTAGCAGGTTTTCAGGTCTTGCACTCCCAGAGCCATTTTGGCGCCCTAATGATCCAGGTGGATATTGGTAGCCAGCCACCTATTCCATTTGAACCCCCACCATCATTTTTTTTTCAAATTTTCAGTTTTAACACAACTTACTATATTTAGCAATTTTTCAAGTCCTGAACTTCTGGAGCCGTTTTGACGCCATAAACAACGTTTTTTAGGAAAACCAGAAGCAACATGGGTTGTAAACTGATGTTGCTCACTCAAAATTTTTAGTCCTCGGATATATCTTTCTAACAAGGTATTGCACGCGTCAAATGGAGATCGTATGCCAAATTTATGTCCCCGGGAAGATTGATGTACCAATTTATCCAAACGGGGCCCACAATTTTGGCATTTCATCTCCCAGGGTTAGTTTTTTAGATGGTTAGGGTTCTATATTGTTTCTCAAAAATAAATAGGCCTTCAAGCCTCATTGTAACATAGTGGACAGGCTTGTAGCCATCACATCTCTTCTTAGATATACACTACCAGTGTCCTCGCTCGTTCATTTCCATTATGTCTCATTGTAACAGTTCAGAGGCCTGTAGCCACGACATCTCTTTTCAGATATAAGCTATCCGCGCCTTAGCTTGTTTATTTCCATTATGTCTATAAGCATATTTCAGTCATTTTTTTTAATAAAATGAAGTTTTATCTCTGATGCATCTTTTTGTTTATGGTTACATGTGTCTTCTATTACGTTCATGCATAAATCTGGATTAGTGGTATCAGAGCGGTCTGCTCTTTCTCTGTTTTCTTTGCATGTCCCCAATGCGGTCAGGGTATAAGGAGTTAGGGCTCGATCTGGTTGAACAGTTTCAAGATCATCCTCGTAAACCCCGACGACCCCCCATGGCGGAAGGGAAGAAAGACGAGGAAGCAGGAGATCCTATCAACATCTTGCTCGAGGATTCCCTTAAGAAACATAGGAACACGATGATGGTACATCTAGCATGTCTGCCCACGGTTCCATGACATCTTCGACAAATCCAATACCCAGTTCAACAGAATTTTCTTCATCTCATGGAGGACCTCAACGCAATGGGGACCATTGCTTCCTAAGGAGGGAGGAATGATCCAGGTGGATATCGGTGGCCACCCACCTATTCCATTTGCATCTGCACTGTCAATTCTTTTATCCTTTCACTTTCAGCACAACTTATTATTTGTAGCAGGTTTTCAGGTCCTGCACTCCCAGAGGTGTTTTGGGACCCTAATGATCCAGGTGGTTATTGGTGTCCACCCACCTATTCCATTTGAACCCCCACCATCGGTTCTTTTAGTTTTTCAGTTTCAGCACAACTTACCATTTTTAGTAGTTTTATGGGTCCTGAACTTTCGGAACTACTTTGAGGCCATAAATGACGTTTTTTGGGAAAACCGGGAGCAACATGGGTCATGGATCGATGTTGCTCACTCAAAATTTGTAGTCCTCAGATAGATATTTCTAACAAGGTATTGATCGCGTCAAACGAAGATCGTATCCCAATGTTATGTCCCTAAAAAGATTGATGTACCAATTTACCCAAACAAAGCCCACGGTTTTGGCATTTCATCTCCTAGGGTTAGGTTTTTGGATGTTTAGGGTTTCCCATTGTTTCTCAACATTAAATAGGCCTTCGAGCCTCATTGTAACACAGTGGAGGGGCCTGTAGCCGTCACATCTCTTCTCAGAGATACGCGACCAGTGCCCTCTGTTTGTGCTCAACCTAGTGTTCCTAAATTGAGTTCATTAATTGTCAACCAGGGCTAGTAAACTGCTGATGTGTGGTGCACTATATGTGCCTAGGTATTTGTTTCTTACTAAGTTGTGTTTAGTGTTTTATGATGTTTTTGGTTTTATGGTTTTATGTTGAAAAGGGAAAGAACTAAGTGCTGGTGAAAAGAAGCTATTGGTTGTGTTAAAACATAACAAAGCCTAAACTATAAATGGCAAACAACAAATGCAAAGCTTGATAATGACTTTATTGCAAGGGAATAAATCACAACATGAACCTGAACTTATCCAATTCATTCATTAAAGATGTGTTGGAAGAGCTTGAGAAATGGACAAGTTAAGTGTAAATGAAGTTCTCCTAAATAAACAATCAAACAGTCAACTTATAATGTCACAACATCTCATCCATGGTTAAAGGTTTATTGGAACATATTTGGGAAAGAACATTTGTAGCATAATAAGATTTCTACTCTAAACTAGCTTCTAATTCTGTTCTGCAACTCAATTTAGCACCACTAGGCCTCACTCAAAAGTTATAGATTTATTTTTAGAATAGTCTTTGAGAAAAGGCTTATTTGTGAAATGGTAAAAAGGTTGCAAAATACTCCAGGCCTTAGACTGATACTAGCTTATGTCCAAATGATTATATATTAATATGAGTTTGGAACAAAAGAGGCTTTGTAAATAATGAAGACCGTGGTATTTAAATTTAACAACTAATACAATTTAAAATGCAATGGATAGCAACTAAACTTGGAATGTTAACACAGTGAGCTAAGACTAAACTAGAGTGTTACTAGTCTACTTGAAGTACAGTGAACAGTGTTAAACTAAAAAGCCATTATCAAACTTGAAATGAAATGACAGAGCTGAACTAAATGCATTCTACCTCCGGAGTGTTGTAACTAAATTAACATGTAACTAGTCTATGGAATTCTACAGTCCATCTCGTTCAATAGGAATGATATTTTGGAAGAGTTTGTAAAACAAGTATGGCTGTATTATTCAATGCAGTTGAACATAAACATAAGACTGAAAACAAATACAACTAGAATCTAAGACACCATAGCTGTTTCTTATTCATTGTTAATGATGTTTTGGAAGAGTTTGTAAGAGTAAGACCGGTTGTGACACTTAGTGTAAACAAGCAACTAAAACCTACAATACCATAGCTATGCCTTATTCATCGTGATGATATTTTGGAAGAGTTTATAAGAGTAAGTCTAGCTGTGATAATTAACGAAAGGAAATGCAACTAAAACCTACAACACCACAGTTATGCCTTATTCATCGTGATGATATTTTGGAAGAGTTTATAAGAGTAAGTCTAGCTGTGATGATTAATGTAAACAAGTATGAAACATAAACTTCAGAAATCTACTTAAGCTAGAAATGAAAAACGAGACTAAAATACTTATCTAAACCGTATAAACAAGGCTGCTTAGGAGGCAGGGGCCCTCTACCATCGGAGTAGCACACAAAATCTACTTCAAGATTGACTCAGTGCTTTCAATAAAGTGATACTTCTTGCATTAGAGAGAAATTACTTCAAAACAGAGTGTTTTCGAACTTCTAAAATCTAGCAATCAATCACAAAATCTAACCTTGTCCCTCGGTTTCCCGAGCCATATTTATAATCAAAATTACATAATTGTCTTGAGATAACCTAGGGATAATTGTCTTTCCAAATAAAAACCAAACTAGGACTCTGATGGTGGTCACGTAATAGAATTAAGGACATCTGGACTGTCCTTGTCCTATTAGGAGTCTCTCTCCTAGTTTGAGTTCCCCCGTACATAACTGCCTACAGAATTCCGTTCAAACTTCGTGGAGAGCAAAAAATGATGAGGGAATGATGTGGAATATGCCCATATGTGTTTTTCTCCAAGATGACACCTGGAACCTGCGTAGACATAAAGACAGCTGCAGAATCGGCAACTAGCTACAGAATGTCTGCATTCTATAGCTAGATCTAGTTCAAACAATACTGCAATGACAAAATCATAAAAACATAGCAAGTTAGTCATGATATTCATTCTTAAAGCAATTTTAACTATTTTCATTGATCATTTGAGCTTGTGATTAATAATGGACAAAAGAAATGGAGTGGAATGTGGTGGAAGAAAGAACATTCTTGGAGCTCAACACCCTCACTCATTCATTTCCATTATGCCTCATTGTAACACAGCTCAGAGGCCTATAGCTGCCACGTCTCTACTCAGAGATAAGCTACCAATGCCCTAGCTCGTTTATTTCCATTATGTTTGTAAGCATATTTTAGTCATTTGTTTTCAATAAAATGAAGTTTTATTTCCACTGCATCTCTGTGTTTATGGTTATATGTGTATTCTGTTGCGTTCCTACATAAATCCGGATCAGTCGTATCAGAGCAATCTTCTTTTTCTCTGTTTTTCTTTGCACGTCCATAACGCAGTCATGGTATAAGGAGTTAGGGCTCGATCTGGTTGAACCGTTGCAAGATCAGCCTCGCAAACCCCGACGACCCCCCTTGGCGGAAGGAAAGAAATACGAGGGAGCATGAGATCCTATCAAAATCTTGCTCAAGGAGGCCCTTGAGAAACAGAGGAACAAGATGATGGATAACTTTGCTCAGATCCTTCAACGACTGCCCACCAATGGCGCATCTACATCCAGCATGTCCGCTCGTAGGTCCATGACATCTTCGACAAATACAATACCCAGTTCAACAGAATTTGCCTCATCTCATGGAGGACCTCAACGCAATGGGGACCATTGCTTCCTAAGGAGGGAGGAATGATCCAGGTGGATATCAGTGGCCACCCACCTATTCCATTTGGACCGACACCATCAATTCTTTCATCCTTTCACTTTCAGCACAACTTACTATTTTTAGCAGGTTTTCAGGTCCTCCACTCCCGTAGTTGTTTTGGAGCCCTAATGATCTAGGTGGATATTGGTGGTCACCCACCTATTCCATTTGAACCCTCACCATCGGTTCTTTCAGTTTTTCAGTTTCAACACAACTTACTATTTTTAGCAATTTTTCGATTCCTGAACTTCCGGAGCCGTTTCGAGGCCCTAAACGAAGTTTTTTGGGAAAATAGGAAGCTCACTCAAATTTTGTAGTCCCCTGATAGATATTTCTAACAAGGTATAGAGCACGTCAAACGAAGATCGTATGAAAAAGTTACGTCCCCGGGAAGATTGATGTACCAATTTACCCAAACAAGGCCCACAGTTTTGGCATTTCATCTCCCAGGGTTAGGTTTTTGTATGTTTAGGGTTTTCCATTGTTTCTCAACAATAAATAGGCCTTCGAGCCTCATTATAACATAGTGGAGGGGTTTGTAGCCATCACATATCTTCATAGAGATACGCTACTAGTGCCCTTGCTCGTTCATTTTCATTATGTCTCATTGTAACATAGTTCAGAGGCCTATAGCCGCTACATCTCTTCTCAGAGATAAGCTACTAGTGCCCTAGCTCGGTCATTTCTTTTTAATAAAATGAAGTTTTATTTCCGCTGCATCTCTATGTTTATGGTTATATGTGTATTCTGTTGTGTTCCTGCATAAATCCGGATCAACCAAAGACAATCTTGTAGGTATATTATGTTCCTAGTCTCAAACGTAATTTGATAAGTGTTGGCTAATTGACACAGAAAGGATACAAAGTTACTTTTCAAGTACAAAAGTGTGTTATATATGAAAAACCCCAAGCAAGCAACTGATAGCAAAGGTGCATATGAAGAGGAGCAAACTCTTTCCTCTAATCATGAATGACAGTGATAAGGCCAGTTCGTTTACAGTTTCATGTTCTAATGATTATTGGTTATGGAACTTTCTATTTGAAGACTTACACTTTTTTGGTTTAAGATTGTTGCAGCAGAAACAGATGGTCAGAGGATTTCCTCCCATCAAAGAACCTGATAGTACTTGTGAGCATTGCATATTGGGAAAGAGACACCATGAAATTTTTCCCAAGGGAGTTGCATACAGAGAAAAGTAGCTTCTTGAGCTAGTGCATACATAATTGTGTGGACCTATGAGGACACAATTGATTGGTGGAAGTTGTTACTTCCTCACTTCCATTGATGATTATAGAGGAAATAATTTTGTTTACTTTCCGAAGTAGAAGTTTGAAATTTTTTAAGTTCAAAGAAACAAAGCTTTAGAAGAGAACCAAAGTGATTAACATATCAAGGTATTGAGGTCAGATCATGGTGTAGAATATGATTCAAAGTCATTCCATGATTTCAACAAACAACATGGAGTCTGAAGACAATTTATAACAAGGTACACACTACAGTAGAATGGTGTAGCAGAGAGAAAGAACATGACAATTATGAACATGGAAAGGAGCATGTTAAAAGGAAGAAACATGTCTAATGAGTATTGGACCAAAGAAATTTCATGTGTTGTTTATGTGATAAACAAATCTCTTACAAAGAGTGTGATGAAAATAGTACCAGAAGAAGCATGGTTAGGTATGTCTTACAACATATCTCATCTTAGGGTGTTTGGATGTGTAGCTTATGCACATGTGCCTGAGGATCTAAGAGGTAAGTTGGATGATAGAAGTAAAAAATGCATATTTACTGGTTATAATGAGCAATCTAAAGATTACAAATTGTATAACCGTATCACCAAGAAGGCCATAATTAACAGAGATGTTGTTTTCAAAGAACAAGAGTCATGGAATATGACAGTAGACAAAATAGTTGATGCAAAAGCACCATTGATGGAAGATGATGTAGCAAAAAAGGATCACCTAGAATCACACTGAGAAGACACCTAATAGAGTCATGCCAGCAAGGAATCCAAGATTTTCTGAGCAACATGTATCTTCAAGTAGATCAATAGACCATAATTATCCTAGCAGTCAATCAGGTGATGAATCAAACTGGTAAGAGAAATATGAGAAGTCTGAAAGATATTTATGATGATTTTGATGTTAGCTAAAATTTCTTATTTTTGTCATTCCGACTTTATTCGTTTGAAGAATCAATCATATATGAAATTGGGTGCAAGCCATGGATGAATCAATTGAAGCTGTAACACCCTCCTCCCACATCTACCCAAGTAACTGACCAACCGGGGTAAACATGTGACAAAGAGTTACTATGAGATGATTCAACCTCCTAGGTAACCTTAAGGAAGTGGAACCAACACCACACAACAACAAAAACCTTTTGCACATGCTACTTGACACCCAAGAGCCATCCCAACCTTCCAGGATGTTAGCCCCAGATCCAAATTGACCTTTTCATGAATTAATCCCCCATTCGCTCCCTTGAAATGGGCAAGAGTGCGATTGTAAACCTCCATTCGAATGGGGACTTTTCCCAGTAGTTCTATCCCTACGACCTTGATTTATGTGCCACTTTTTCAGGTCCAGAGCTCAGGTAACTACCCAAAACTCCATGACACTTTCATAACTGAAAGGTAGTAGCATAATAACGATGTAAATGCAAACACTTGAACAAGAACTTGACTAGACACCTACTAGCCATGAAAGGAATTTCGTCAAACATGTCACAAATATGTAATCTACATGTTTAAATAATAGATATGAGCATAGGGGTCTCATACTTATCTGAGAATCGCTAAGAAGCATTGTTTCCGTATCAAATTAACTACATTATCATATATTTGATCATAGATACGTTGTTCATTAATTTACAAATCAAAACATGATGAGAGACATACATCATTACTGACATAGAACACGTTCATAACCAACATATAAAGAACAGAAATGAAAAGCATAGAACAACCATAAAAGCCACATAATAACAAGCATATTTACCCATCAATACAAGAGGAAAAGAGATCTTATTTCCATAAGAAAAATGAAACCAAGTCTAGCACTTCCACGTTCCACCCGACCATAGACATGGCTGATAAAAATCTCTCCTTATCCAATCACCCTCGTGCCATATTCCAAGCATGAATGTGGGATCTCATAAAACAAATCCATAAAAACCAAACCAAGGGTTCTAGAGGCTTAACCACCTCAACCCTCAACCAATAATTCCACCTCACAATCGGGCATCACAACCATCACCAGATTGGTCTCCACTTAAGCTTTCCGGGGCTCTGGAGTGTTTGTTCCAACCAAGGCTCCGAGGCTAGTAACTCAACGCGTAGTTTCTACCAGGATATAGATTTTTTTTCCAATAAAGCCTACAAGATAAGTAACTCAACCCACCAAGGGGTCTAGAGCATTTTTCCACCAATGCTCCAGGACTAGTAACTCAACCCAAGTTGTTATAGGGATCTAAAGTGTTTGTCCAACCAAGGATCCAGGAACTAGTAACTCAACCCACAAATAAAGGAACATGAGAACCAACCAAAAAAAAAAAAACTATGAAATGAACCCACAAAACCATGCCTATCCAGGAAATGGAAAGGCTAGGGAAATATACTACATATCCAGGAAATCCTCCATGCCAATGACATATCATAACTAAGAAACCACATGCATATGCCATGCATGCCAAAACTAGTGAGGAAAGCATACATGCAACTCGATACTTGCAAAAAAAATTAGTTGTAGTTGCTTATCCTGATATCCTCTTGTTCTTTCCTACTATTACTTTGCCTTCTTGCTCCAAAAATATAAGTATTCCACACTCTCCAAGAGTGCTTCAAGAAACTTTAAGTGTCTAGGAGTATGAGAGAGAGAGAGAATATAATGAGAGCTCCAAAACTGAACTGAGAAAAGTATCAAACTCACAAAAGCTTTCCCACTAATCCTCAATATCCTTTTTATTAATGAGGCCTTTAATTTCTTTATTTTCCATTATTTTCCTTCATTTTCCTCCTTACATGCAACCTGTGACCTTTTGTCTTCATTTTCTCATAATTTCCATTATTTTCATAAATAAATGCCACTTTTCCTTTTGCAAAGCCTTAGCCATTTCCTTTGCCAAATTCCATAGCCATAATAAACCATATGAACACCCGCACTAGGATGTTTTTCCCAACATTCAACTTGGAATACATGTCCCATTACCTTGGTTATTAATTTTCCTTTATTAACTTTTATTACATGGAATTTTCACCAGGGTTGTTCCAAAACCCTCCCCCTTGGGGTTACATCATCCTCAGTGTTCAACGACACCTACAACCAACAAGACTACTGTAAGCAAAACATACTTCTCATGGAGCTTTATAACTTAACTCGTTGCAGTATTTAAAATGATCAAACTGCTGAGAAGCAAACCAACATGAAAACATGAAAACATAACCTCATAATGACATGACAGCCATACCGCTAATTGGAGATTTATAACATAGCTCATGACAGTATTTACATCCATATACATATGCATATATAGAGAAAAATCATACCAACATATACCAAAACACATTCCAAAACATTCTTTCAACCAACAAATAAGAAAGGATACATAGCCCGAATATGATCCGCCATCTCCCATGTAGCTTCAACGGGCCCAAAGTGCTTCCACTACAATTTAGCCTGCTCGATTGCTTAGTTCTGGAGCATGATCGTTTTTCTCTACAAAATGCACTGAGGTTCTACCTAGAATTCTACTTCTAGCTCCACCAGCAATACAGACCAGTCAATCACATGATCAACATATTTAACATACTTATTAACAAATGACACATGGAAAAAATCATGGAATTTAACTATCGGAGGTGGTGCAAGTCGATAGGCTATTGGACCAATCCTCTCATGAATACTAAAAGGTCCACAATATTTAGGTGCCAACTTGGAACATGATCCAATCCTTAAGGAGCTATTCTTAGGTTTGATGCACAAGTACACTTGTTCCCCAACCTGAAACTCCTTAAACAACATATTATGATCTACATAGCTCTTATGTATGTCATGTGTTGCTTTCATATTCTTCTTGATTACCTATATTTCATGTGCCATTTCCGCCAACATTTCTGGCCCAATTCATTGTCACTAGAAATGTTCGTTGTAAATAACAAATAGCCTTTCCAGCGACTACACTTCGTCTCCATACTTGTAACCATCCTAATTGATGTTGCTTTCTTCTTACCCCACAAGACTCTTTGTTTCCTATTATTATCTAAGCACTCAATAGCCTTGTCATAAAAATCCACCTTGGTCCTATGAAGATACAATAATTCCATACCAACAATCATACTATATGATCCCAACCAGAAAACATTCAGGTGTGTTGAGGTAGGCATACCATTCAAGTCAAATGCACATGTTCTTACCCAATGATGAACTCTCTTCTTGGTACCTTTATCCAACTGCACTAACCAAGATTTTGCATGCACTTCCTTATTCAAACCATACTTGTCCACCAGGTTAGTATTAACATAACTATAATTAGATCTAGGGTTAATCAAAATAGAAGCAAATTGATCATAAATTTTACCGTCCATCTTGATAATAGATGCCTGGTGATTTTCCTGCTTGTTATCCAGTGTTGCATAGATCCTGGGAATATTCTGTCCAACCTATCCCACTGTTTATGCCTCCTCTACACTATATATCTGTGGTCTAGTACCCTGATGTTGTGAACAATCCCTTCTATGATGATATCCTCCATAAGTCCAACACTACACAGGCTATCTATTTTCACTCTTATTTTGCTCCTCAGACTGAAGTCCCTTTCCTCTTCCAGATGTACTGAACTTCTTAGGTGGTACAAAATTCTATTATTTACCTATATCCTGAGGTCTTGCTCACTTTTTTTCCCATTTTCCTTTATTATTATTGTTACCCTTCCAATCCTACTCAGTCTTTGATCTGCGCTTTGATTGCTTGTAACAATGATTTAGCTTCTGAATGGCCTCCTCCAATGATCTAGGCTCATAAAACTCAATCCCATATTTGAATTATTTCAACAACCCACTAATGAATCTTTGAATCTTGGCCTTCTCCTCCTTGAGGTAATGAAAATACCTCAACAACTCCAGAAATTTTCTAGTGTACTCCTCATCAATCATAGATCCCATCTTTAACTCATAAAATTCCTTTGCCAAGTCATCACAGTATCTCTCCGATAGATAATTCTTCCATAATAGTTTCTCGAATTCACTCTAAGTCAATTCCTCGTTATAAATATCCCCAAAATTCTTCACATCTTCCCACCAAATATCTGCTTTACCTTTGAGGCTGAATGTAGATATTCTGGCTTTCATGTTTTCTGAGTAATAATGCAACCTGAAGAACTTCCTCATACCAAGAAACCATGCTTCTGCATCTTGTGATTTCTTCATTTCCCCATCAAATGTAGGTGGTTTTTCTTTCTTAAACTCATCTAGAAAATATCCCCTGTCACTCCTCCTATACGGATGATAATGATGATGATCATAATGTCTGCCACAACCAGAACTAGAATAGTACCTGTGTTTGTCACCTCTCCTATATGGAGTGTCCAATAACCTTCCATCTTTGATCATGTCATCTCTATCTAACCTATGACCACCATGATACTTAGTTCCATATGACACATTCGTCCCATCCTCCTATCCATAGCTGATCCGAAGTGGTCCCTATCGCTACAACTCTGACAAAATTTGAAGAATTACCACATTAAATTTTATTTGTTTTTACTGTGCATATATGATTCTATCATTATCTGCTTTACAATTCCTTATTTCTTCGTTCAAGCTTCTCAATGTGTCTACTAAGTCACAATAGTGCCCAACACCATGATGCTCATCTAATTAATAGGGAGAATCTCTATAGTCTACCATCTTGCTAGTCATCTTTGATTTCTTCCTACAATCAATCTCATGTCAGCTAAGCGAAATCACAATAAACCAACTAACCTTAGCATACTTTAGGTAGAATATATCATTTGCAAGATCAACCAATCAATGTAATACATGTATAAATATAATCATAAAAACATATAGACATATAACAAATAGGTATATCAACACGTAAACATCATTATAGCTAGAGTCGAGTCATCAATGCATGACCATATCAACCACATACCATGACCTCACACATGAAAAAAAAAACCATACCAATGTACACTAATAATACGTGATCACTTGACATGTATAAACAACACACAACTAGTCATACACTCATGACAACATATCTCACAACAACACCATCAACCTTCACATGGCGACATCACTGCAACCATGTCCAACACCATTCATATGAAATAAGCACATAGACCACAAGTATAAGGAAACCATACACAACCGACATGAATGCATGACCAAAACACCGCCCATCCATTATGAGGGGTGAATCATGCTCTGATACCACTCTGTAACACCCTCCTCCCACATCTACCCAACTAACCCGCAAACCGGGTAAACATGTGACAAAGAGTTACTATGAGTTGATTCAACCTCCTATGTCACCTTAAGGGAGTGGAACCGACACCACACAACAACACATACCTTATGCACATGCTACAAGACACCCAGGAGCCATCCCAACCTTCTAGGAGGCTAGCCCCTGATCCAACATGACCTTCTCATTCATCAATCCCCGAATCGCTCCCTTGACATGGGAAAGAGTAAGACTGGAAACCTACAGGTGCATGAATAACATGGGTATGAATGTGACATGGAAATTTTCCTAGTAGTTCTGTGCCTGCGACCCCGATTTTTGTGTCACTTTTTCAGGCCCAGAGCTTAGGTCACTTGCCAGAACTCCATGAAACTTTCAAAACTAAAATATAACAGTAGAATAACAATGTAAATGAAAACACTTGAAAAAGGATTTGGTTGGAGCCCTACTAGCCATGAAAAGAATTTCGTCAAACATGTCACAAATATGTAATCTACAGGTTTAAATAACATATCTGATCATAGGGGTCTCATACTTATATGTTAACCTCTCTTATGTGACATCCTTGTGTATGCTTATGGAAGGAGATTGTTGAGGCTTGGGCTGGATGGATCTAAAGGATGGTTTCGCTTGGAGTCGTGGTTGAATCAGGTGGTATTCCTCCACTTATATCTACATTCATCAATAAAGAAGCTCTTTCCCATTCTTGGTTTCATGATATTTAATGATTTTATACATGTTATGATGTTGTTATGGTTGATTTCATGTTATTTTATTTATAAGCTTATATGATCTAACAACTGGCATCTAGAACAAGCTTTCAATTACTACTAGTCTATGTGTTTTTCTTGAATGAGTTGCAAGTTTTGAAGCACACAGAGAAGCAGAGGGTTTGAACCCTGCAAGATCACCTTCAAACATAGGACCTACGTATAAGGCCTCTTCTCCTAATTTTACTAGTTTAAACATTAGGACTGTTAATTTTCTTGCTTCTTGCTGCTATATGCCTCTTGCTTTGTTGGGGTTCTCAACCCAAACCCTAGGGTAATTCATCCTGTAACAATTATTATTCTCTTCAAATGGATATCAAATAGCTCGATTTCAATAAGCATACATCCAAATCTAGGTATCTTGTTTATTATAAACCATATAAACATCCTGCATACCAAATAACTTAGTTGCATGTAACATGTATTTGTATTTGAGGCACAACTTATCATAACTTATTTGAATGCCTTGGATATCGAATATCATGTAGCATCAATTACATTTGGATCTAAAATGATTTCTCTTGCTCATTATTGATACATCTCAAATAATTTAGATTTTGTATATATGTTTTGCAAGTGATTTGTATGTAGATATGTAGGACATGTGGTATGTTATGTCGTTCAGATCATATGGATATTTGGATACCTGAATATCAATAGATTTATAATATTTTTGAATGCTTGCATTTTTCAAATCCTAGTCAAATGTTATGTCAACTTCAAACCAATTATGACAAATCTATGCAACAACTATATTATGTGTCAAGGTTGAGGTGTGCATGATGACATGGATTTCAAAAGCGAGTGATTTTCATATACATACTATATATATGCTCTAAGTCAAAATTATACTAGTTATACTATCAACTCTCTCATTGTTGTTGGAGAATTTTTTCCAACCATCAATAATAATTAGTTCCAGAAGGAAGGCCATTGATTTTAAATGGGGGGGAAAGAATTTATGTATACCTAAGCCATCAAAATTGTCCCATACACCACCTCAAAGAGTGCCATTAACTAAATCTTTTGAAGAAATTATATAGTCTTCATAACCTTCTAAATAAGTCATATAACCTTTTATACATTTTCCTAATCTGCAAGAACTTGAAACCCAAAATCATCTCGTTGTAACTTCTCAACATGAACTTATTAACACAAGTTCAACTTTAGAATCATGGTTTTTCAATCCTGCATTAGCTGAGTCATAGCTATCAAGAATTCTTACAAGAGCACGGAGTAAATAATTTGGTTAATCTCTTGTTGAATTGATTATTCCATAAAAAGCTAGGCTTCCAATAAATAAAAAAATTAGGTGAATCTCCCGAGTTTACAGAACTTGAATAAGGTGCTCATTTATCTGAAATTTTAGAATTTAAAGCTAATATGAGTGAAAATATCCTAGAATTGTTTAGCGGTGCAAGAAAACTACCATCTCCATATAAGAGTCCGCGAGATGAGGTTTTCCCATGCAACCATAAAAATGAAATCCACATCACATTCCTAGAGTTTCACCACCACCTAGTCCAAGAAGCAAGGCAAATCAACTAAGGAGACTATGCCTTACACCCAAAGTAGTGGGTTTAGCATAACCATTGCACAATCTTCCAAAACATCTTTATAAGTTTCTACCCAAATATGATCCAATTATCAAAGAAACTCTGGATGATAATGTCAATAAGTTTGTGTTAGTTGTAAATTTAAGGAGTGTTCAACATGAAGATGTTGTGTGTATACTTTAACTCTTACATTTGAAGGAATGAATTCAAAAGTATTTTTCTTAAAATATTTGGTGAAGATAAAACACCAACTACTTGAGTTTTAGAATTATCCAAAATTAAAATGAACCCCAAAGAAAATATTGAGGATTTCAATTAAAGGTTTTTTACTTTATTATATAAAATTATTGTAGACTTAAAAACAACAACTAATGATTGTTATAATTTTATATTGATGCTTGATCATCATCAATTGCTATATCTTAAGAAAGGGCAAGAAAAAATGGTCTAGATGACACTTTTGAAGAAGCTATAATAGTGGAAAAGGAAACACTTATCATTGCTAGTAAGTATATAGTAGAAGGGGAAAAAAACATTTTCCTAGTGCCAAGAAAACCACCACAACAACTAAGACTATTGATGATAAAAAATATATAATAGATATGGATAGTTTACAAAGATTCATTACAAATATTTCCAATGATATAATCTATGTTAAAAATATCTCAGGAAAATATACTTCTTATATCAAACCTTTAAGACCTCCTTTCAGAAGGAATACTCCACTGCCTCCATTTCAAAACCCTTTTACTAAAGAAATTCACCTTAAGAAATTTGCTTAAGATAATTTTTGCAAAGTTGATAATGTTAATCATTTAGAAAGAAATCGCCGAGAAAATTATAAATATGTCTAAAATTTTCTCTAAGATGGATGGAGAAGAAGCAAATCATGCTAACAATCGAGAAGAGAAAGATGAAGAAAATATGTATCCATCAATTAACTTTAATCGGGACATCTCTAGGGGTGTAATTGAGGAAGACAAGGATGATATTGACGAAATTTTCATCACTCAAACAAGAAACAAAGACCCCCCATCGAATTAAGGGTCTCCTTTAACTTTTTATCCTATGAAGAAAACTCTTTCTAGTAATAAAACAAATTCATGTGTAGGAATATCTAGTATTGTTTTTAGTAAACTAGAATATAATTTGGTTGAAGACATAAAGAAGGCCAAAGAAAACATTTCATTATATGAATTATCCAGGGTACCATGATAAAAGAATAAATTACTCTACGATCTAGGAACTAATAATTATGAAAATAATTCACCTATTGGAGGTAAGGATAAGAGAAAAACAACTCTCAATTATTCACAATAGAGTAAATCAAATGTAAATGCAACACATAGAGGAGAAAAATCTAGTTTAAACACACCGCCATTTTTACTTACATTTTAAATTTATAATAGAAATGTACATAATTGTCTAGTGGATTAAATGTTGAGCCCAACGAAAATTAAATGTTGAGCCCAATAAAACCACTACACAAATTGTTGCAATGGGATTGTTCAAATGTCAAAGTATTGGGGGGATTGAAAGATGTGTTGATTATACTTTATTCTAATCCAAAGGTTCATCTAATTATACGCATTATAATCGTTGACATTCTTGAATCATGTGGTTTGTTGCATATTAGAGACTAGTCTAGAAAACTTAATGGTTATTTCTCAAAGAACTAGTCACACTTATGGTTGCCATATAATGGCCAACCAAATAAACTTAAAGTAGAATGAGAAGGGCATATGAAACATTCTGCGACTAACTTAAACAATACTAATGAGCCGGTCTTGTTCTCACATTCAACACCTTGTAATTAACGTTTTGATTCACTTTTTGGAAATTTTGATGGTGAACCATCACCCTTTGTATATTCATGTGAACAATATGAGGTTCTTTGCACTACTCAGTTTGCTGTTAATAATTATTTAAATTTGGGCATTAGATATACAAATATAGTCCCAGGCAGTTCATGTTTAGATGTAAAATAAAGATTTATTGATTTTATTTTTTTATGGCTCCAAATCAAGCGAGGGTGTAGGTGCTAAATGCATCCTTAACAACTCAAATGGAAACAAACATACGATGGCTTGTAGGATAGAGTTTCTATCTACCTACAATGTAGCTAATTATAAGGCATTGATTCAAGGTCTCAAAAAAACTATTGATTTAAATGTGAAGTAGCTAAAAGCCATCGATGATTCTAAAATTATTGTTAAATAGGTAAAAAAAATTAATACATTACATTTCGAATCATCTTAAGAATTATCAAAATGAGGTATGAAATTTAATTCCAAGTTCTGATGCATTTAATATAATTGATATACCCTAAGCTAAAAACTCATATGTTGATCTTCTCTCTAACATTTCTTCTAAATTAATTATCTTAGATATTTTTTCAACTAACAAGTTCTTCATTTAATTGATTTACACGCCCTTAGTAAATCAAATCCTTGAATTTCTCACATAAATTTATAGTTGTATATCTAGATAACGTAATTGTTTTCTCAAAGCAAAAAGGTTCATCTTCATCATCTCAACAAATATTTGATCACTACTAAAGGTATGGAATCTCACTCAATCCAAAGAAAACAAATTTTGCAATAAATGAAGCTATGATTTTGGGTTTCACTGTGTCAAAAATTTGATATTATGATCAAGCCCTAAATAACTAAAACCATTTATCAAATTTGTTTCCCACAAATAAAAAAATCCATGCAGTCATTTATAGGTAAGATTAATTGCATTAGAATGTTTATCCCAAGTTTTGCAAATGTAGTCAAATCACTTTAAGACGTGATTAAAAAGAATGCTTTGTTGAAACAGACTGATAAGGATAAGGGATATTTTAATTATATTAAACAAGATATAGTAGAAACTCTTGCATGGATGAGTTCTAATTTTAGTAAAGAGTTTATTTTATATACTTTTCCTACTCATAATTTGCTACAATTTTATCTTAGAAAAATTTAGAGGGTAACGAGGTTCCCACTTTATTTATTAGTTTAGTGTTATACAATGCTAAATTAAATGACCTTGAGGTATACAAACAAGCATTTATTGTCTTCAAGGAAATGAAATATTTTAGATCATATATTTTTAAATCTCACACCAAAGTTATTACTCCACGTCCCTTTGTCTGCCATTTACTAGTCTAGAAGAAATGGGGAGATAGAAGGGTGAGTTTGATGACTACACTCCAAAAGTAATATTTTGAAATCAAATTTGCAAAGATTATTCAAGGATAAGAACTTTGTAAGTGAGTAGTTGAAACTGAAAGCTCATGATAGATGAAGAGTCAAGTTGGGAAGATGAGGTGAAAGCAAGTATTAAACAAATTTCCTATGTGCCCATTTCAACTGATTCTTGTTACAATTATTTAAAGTTTTTTTGACTCATGGTACTAGTCCACAATATCTAGATCCAAAGAAGAAAAGAGCCTTAAGACTAAAATCTACTCAATATCAATTGATCAATAGAGTGTTGTTCAAACAAAAATATCATGTTGTCTTGTTAAGATGTCTAGATAAGGCCGATATTGAAAAAGATTTGGTTGAACTACGTAATGGATTAGTAGGAGAACACACTGGAGGTGACACTACTACCAACATTGTTCTATATGTTGATTATTATTGGTCAACATTGTTTAAATACACTCACACTTTTCAAGAAAGTGTAAAATATGTTAGACATTTACAGGATGAGAAAAGAAGGTTGCATTTTCATTATAGCTAGTTACAATAGATAGTCCATTTGAACAATTGGGACTTGAAATTGTTGGAGAAATCATTCCAAACTCATATCAACAACACATGTATATCCTCACTGTCATAGATTATTTCACAAGATAGGTAGAGGCTATCCCTTTGCAAATTTTTAAATGGAAATAATTCAATATTCCCTTGAGTAAAATATCATTACCCGGTTTAGAATTCCTAGTTCACTTGTTTTTTACAATGCTTCTTATTTCTCCATTGAAATTAACTAAATTTGTTGTAGAAAAAAGGAATCAAAATAAAATACTTTACAAATTTTACCCACAGGGTAATGGTTTGGTAGAGTTAACAAATAAATATCCAATTCGAATAATTAAGAATATTGTTGATGAGAATAAGGAAAAACTTCCACAAAGCTCTTCAAAATGCTTAATCGGTAGATAGAGTTACCCTAAAATCCACATTAGGAAATTCACCTTTATTCCTTTTCTATGGTAAGGAAACTATCCTATCTCATAACATATTTTTAGCCTCTTTGTAGCTAACCCAATCAGTGAAAAAGGACTCAAGGCCAACAATGCAAAAAAAAATTACAAATATTATAAACTAAAATAAAAGCGAGAAAAAAAAAATCATTTTCATCTGCAAGTCATTAAAAAAATGGTTTCATAAAACTTTAGTTAATAGCAAATAATTTAATTCACTCAATGGGGGTGATTCCAGTTGACAACTTTAAGCATAGCCTTGGATGTGATAGGGATTCATGACACCCTTCAACCTCACGTGTCACTAAATCTGCAACTCATTTATGACCCTCGTTGATCAAGGCACCACTTACAATGCACTATGGATGACATTGATCTTGCTCATGTTAGATGAACCAAAGATATCCATGATAAGGATTTATCCTAGTGCAAGTTTTTGGTTTTTAATTTATTTTAGTTCCTCTCCTCCATGATGCTCCCCCGACCCACCGTGAATTTTAGTTGGAACTCTTCTTCTCATGCACCTTTACATGGTCTCTTCCCCCTAGATTTTTTTCCACCTTTGATGTCTTTGTCAGGAAGGGAGGGTTTTTCTTTGACTTCCTCCGAATCTACCATTTCTCACATGATAGTTTATCCTTTTTTCTTGGGATTTCGTTTCCTTTATCCCTTTTTTCTTTGTTTTCTAATCTTTCTAAGCATTCTCCTTCCTCTAGCTTCCATAACCAAATAATGAGCCCATTTTCATCGAGGAGGGGGTGAACATGGAAATTTAGGTTATTCTTGAGCCAGACTTTGCATTGAATCATCAACCTACCATTATTAAGCTCATAACCTGATGAAATTCAATTAGAAATTAGTGAATCTGGAGAGGAGGTGTGACAAGAACATCAAACCATACTATATTCAAAGGGTGTCCTGGACACCAAAATAACTAGAGGGTACTAGAATAATTACCTCTACCCGGTTGAACTTTACTGACACATTAAACTTGTTCTTGGGAAGGTCATTATTAATAGAATAGAAGCATAGGACAACCTCATGCACAGTTTTGGGGAACTGAAGATGCCATTGATGGATGTGGAGGGCCGCCTAGCACTTTTGGATATGGGTCCGCCTCAAAAATCTATAGTGCCACCCTATAGAAATTTCCCATCAATTTGGACATGTCCATGTCTTCATGATTCCTGAATTTCACTTCAGTATTTTCATATTTATGCTACTTAGAACTTTGTTTCTCCCGCTGGTATTACCAACATATGATTCTCCCATTTGTGGGATTAAATTTCTTAATTTTGGTAAAACTCTATTAAATTTGTAATGGCATATTTAAAGGACTTACACTACTAAGTCCTCTATTCTAAATTTTGATTTTTTCCATTTATGCTTTGTTTTCTAGTATTTATAGGTTTAACATGCTTTGAAAAAACATTTTTGAATTGTTTTGATAAATTTATAGGTATCCCTCGTGATTGTATTGAGAGGGAGCCCTCACCATTTTCCAAATGTAACTATCTTACTCCTTGCATTAATATTTTTATATTTGATTTCCCTCTCTCTTATCTAAATGTATTTGTATTAGATGCTAATAACATTTATTTTAATATTTTTCTTGTTTAGGAAAGGCTTCTTGAATACTCAAGGGTTATGGAGGATACCTCACAAGACAAAGCACGATAGAAGTTCTATTGGAATTGATGTCCTACAAGGATTTTCAAAAAAAAAAATTAAAGGTATGTCTTAAACCATATGCTTTTTTCTCTTTGTGATAAAGTTATATTCATTTCTTTTAATAATATGTTCTACATTACTAACATCATTGTGTCTAACACCTTTGAATCATAAAGATTCTTATTTGGGTGATTAATCATTAGATTGAATCTACCCACATTAAAATCATTCATATTTTTGTGGAACCGTAAAAGTTTCTCTGTAAAAACCCTAACCTAAGGGTATGTCAATGCTTATGTGAAAACCATAATATTCTTAGGGTTATTGATGAAAACTAGAAAATATTATTCTTTTGATGTTTGGGGTTTTGATGGTAATGTCATGTCTAGAATTTTGGTATTTATATGGAAACCCTAATCATTTAGGGTTGGATGGTGATATCTATGTATTGAATTCCTAGACCTTGAGGTTTTTGTAAATTAGGGTTTGTGAGCAAAACCCTTATGATATCTAGAGTAAGCTCCTAGGAATGATACCCTAGGTGTATGTTTGTCCTTCTGATCGAAACCCTATCCCGATCAAGTTTGTTATATGTTTAAATTTAATGTATTGATATTTGTGTCTTGGGTTTTCCTGATATACGTTGTTGTGATATTCATGATTATGAAATAATATATGTGTATATTATTGTTGATCATGGTTCTAAGGTTTATAACTAAGCCCTAGTCGAAGTTTGTTATTATAGGATATGATCATTGTGATGATAAAGTATCGTGTTTACAAAAGGTGGTCATATTGTTGAAACCTTAGATTGTGCTATGATTGATTTTGATCATTAATATCTTATGATTAGAATGGAACCTAGGGTTTGCATTAAATCCTAGTATAAGTCTAACACATGAATTCTAAAGTTCTTAGATGTATTACTTGTTTCGATTGCTTCTAGGGTTTGCAACATGTCATAGAAGAATCTGTCATATCTTGGAAAGTAATATTGAAACCCTAGATATAATAAGATTGATATCTTGATTAAGTTATGATGTAGGGTTTGTAATAACAACTCGTGCAAGAGGTTCAAGTATAAAAGTATTTGTCTCTTGATTATTATGAAACTAACTATGTTTAGGTATTTAATGTCTAAAGTCTAATGCTTCCATTATCATATCATTTTGATATAGTTAAACTTCATGCTTATATATATATGTTTTTGGTTGTACTTTCTATTAAATTTGTGCATGTACATAATCTTCAAGATGTTGAAGGCATTCATAAAGTAAAGTTGACTTGTTTGGCAAGCATGATGAAGGAAGTTATATAAATGATGATGATCAATATGACTCTGATAAGAAGTATGGGATCCATGAAAGATTCTCTGATGTCATAGAAATTAGTTGATCTCCCTAATTTGAGAGGGATCATGGATAAAAGAAAGGGCATATCTCCCAATTTATGAGGGAGGACATATTATAGTCATGATGGATACCTTGAAGAAGAAATTGGAGAATGTATATTGAGGTGCTAGAATATGTTGTTGCATGTGAAGTAGGAAAATAAGTTGTATGATTGAGGAAATTTCTCTCAAGATTTATTTGGGAGACCTCTAAGTCCTACTGTGATAAATTGAGAAGCAACATCAAGATGTCTGAAGACCCTGTAGGTTTTGTGGTTGCTTATATATTTGAAATATTTTTACTGATTAGGGTTGTGTTTGTACAAGTAAATCTCTCGGAGTTTTGGTAGCATGTTTCACATGCTTGTTGTTATCGATTTGTTTGATCGAGAGAGATTTGTTACTAATTTGAATAATCCAGAGTGTTGAGGCTTTGTGTGTAATACAAATTGCTTGGGAAGACATGTGACTGACACTATGTGTCGATGTTTAGTTCCCGAAGTAGGGAGGGCGGTGTTGGTCATAGAGGTCTAACCTTGCATTACGCACTTGGATCCCTGGGTTGATGGTTATCAAGTAATCCTGATGGTACCTAGAGTCGTTGAAAGCTTGAGTCCATCTTAGTCCCACCCGGATAGATTTCCATGGTTAGGAATCTAGTCTATGGCACTGCGGGTGCCTAAACTCTTTGTAGACCTAGATAGATTTCCCTGGTCAGGGATCTAGTTTATGGCACTGTGGGTGCCTAAACTCTTCATGGACCTGGATAGATTGCCCTGGTTAGGAATCTAGTCTGTGGTACCACGATGACTAAACTCTTCATAGTTCATTTGTTTTGAGATATTCCATGTACTTGTATCTGTATGAATACCTCCCTAGTTAAGAGGGAGTGTTGAAGAATGTAACTAGGTTCAGTCTTCATATTTGTATTTGAGTCATTATGAAATGAATTTATCAAAAGAAAGAAAAATATTTTATTATTATTATTATTATGACTTATTAAAGCATGGGTTTCATGCTTGGGTCATCATGTTTTAGGTCATAGTCCCCATTGAGGACTTCTAGGGTTTATATTAAGTCATTGAAGTAATTGTCCTTTTTATGAGGCCCTTCTTGGGATTTTGAATCATGTAAAAGGAATTATTATTGAGTCAAATATGTCATTTGTCACCTCCACACCAAGTCAATCCTCACCTATTCAAGTCAGATTACATGAGGGTAATTCAAACTCCAGAAGAGGCTATATATACAGTGCAATTCGATTCATTTGGAGCATCCACTCACAAGTTTGAAATACAAGCTGAAGAAGCTGTAGTGCATGAAATTACAAGAGGAGAAGGAGGAGTACAAGATCGAATTTTTCTGGGTCTTCTCTCTCACACATGTGAATTTATTGGGTTACTGCATCAAGGTCAAAGTTACTGTATCAATGTCAAAGCTGTTGCATCAAAGTCGAAGTGCTATTACATCAAGGTCAAAGTTGCTGTTGAATGGAGATCAAAATTGTTGCTAAGTCGAAGTTGTTTCTGCCTCTAGATCGAAATTGTTGTCGCCTCTAGATCGAGATCACTGCTAGATTGAAGTATTGCTGCTATTGTTCTAGGTTGAAGTTGCTGCTGGAAGGTGACCATATGCAAGAGAAGCGAAGGGATGACTAGGTGATTGGAGGAAGTCTATGTCTATGTCAAAGAGTCTTGGATCATCTCGTGAAACTATTGAAGGAATAGTTGTTGACTGGGTTTTGCCCTAGTTGTCCTCCTATCTCTGGTGTCTTTAATCTTCATGCTTTGGTTTGGTAATTTCTTGATGAACTAAGATAAAAGAAAAACACAAGAAATTTAATAAGAACTTAAGAGCATCATAAGTAATTATCAATGTAAAGAAAATTCTTTTTGCCTTTCTGATTTTCTAACACTCCAAGCCTTCAAAAGCATCCACCACTAATCCCTAATCACCATTCTTCTTCTGAAACTCAAGTTGGACCAATATTAACCTCAAAAACCGATAAAAATCATCCAAAGCTATATGTTAAATGAAATGTTCTACAATTTCTCTTTTTTGAGCGCACTTCTACAAAATCAACATACCTTGGCAACAGTGCTACAAAAGGTCAATCAGATAGTTGCTAACGACACGGAAAAATGACATACATATATAAAAATAAGAATTACAAACCAAACCTGTCAACCGACAGAGGTCAAACTCCAGACCTCGTCAATATCAAATCGACCCACCACCAATCGTATTGTCTAATGCCGCTTGTAATGTCGTCTAATTGAATCACATATAATTTGATTAGCATGGATTCAATGTAATGTGGGACAACCTTTGATCTCATAACCTGTTCACATGTGATTTGGTTTGAAGCTTGTGGAAAGTATATATTATGGATATTCAACACTCAACGACCATCCACGTCTTTGTTGTCACACCTCGACCACGGGATACTTCGCCAAGTTTGGTGAGAGGCTCTGACTCCACGCCTTGGTTGTCTTTTGGTCATGAATGAATGAATGATATTTTAACGTCCACGAGACTAAAATTAGTCTATGGGACCACAAGCTTCCTTGTTTTTTGCCTTTTTTAATTCAATCCTTTTCTTACTCATATTGATGATGAGCTGACCCATCCTTCTAACAGTTCCCTCACTAAAAAGACAATGCCACAGAATTGATGCTAACATACTGCGGTAACTGTCCCTGATGTCTCTAGAAGCATCACATTCCAAAATGAAATGTTTTCCTAATTCCATTGCCCCAGAAGTGCAAAAAGTACATACCCTTTCTTCCCAAGCTTCTTTAGGTCTCTTCCACCATCCCGTTTCACATCAAAGTTGATGTGAGTTAGTTCTTAATTGAGCAATAAGAACCTTTTCTCTCCATGGAATGCTAGCTCCAATGTATTCTTTTTGTTAGAGATCACAAGTGGGGTTGAATTCCTGAACATAAAACTTTTTCTTTCTACCCAACTCTTTTCCCCATATACCCTTATGGAACTTCTTATGCAAAGAGCCATGTCTCCATGTCTTATGTGTCTAATCCACGTGATTTAAGGAAACCAATTATTGTGGTTCAACATAGGTAAATGTTTCACCTTGACCACACTCTCAATGTAATCAACGTGCGATTTTAGAATAATAAATTCAAAGCAAAGAGCCATAATGTGAACCATAACCATGAAACTGTGCACCAATGAACCATAACCATTACTAGAATTATGGAGATAATGAGATCAATGTTCGACATTTGATATTACATACAAACCATGTGTTCGACTAAATCAAAATGTATTTCATTGGTTGCTTTTGTTGTCTCTTACCATTGATCAAATGACATATTTATATTGAGGTTCGTGGCCCAGGGTTCAATACAACTAACATCTAATGCGATTTTAATAGATTTAAAAAGCGTTTTATAAATGGGAAACCTAATCCATATGACAATAATTAACAATTCCATGTGACCATGCCCTATCGAGGTTCTTAAACTTGCCCCAACCTGACCAAGTGACAACCACATGTGACCATGTCTGGCAGTTTTCTTGATGACATCAATGAGCCACCTGGCAGGCCGTGAGGGTGCCATGTGTCACCCTTTTTTGGTCCTTTCACTAGTCATAATGTGCCAAATATGCTTGCCACGTGGGGGCCTTTGGTTGTGCCATGTGTCATGCCATGTTGTATTTTCTCCCATGTCAAACCCTGTGATTGATTGCCATGTGTCTGGGTAGAAGGATGTTGTGTCGCATATGTCACCATATTCGACCAATGAGACTGCACAGAGTGTTGTGGAGTACCTAGTCCATTTGTGCCATATGATCCTTGCCACATGTCATGATCCTGTTGGGTTTGCAAGAGGCGTTAAGTGTCGTGCATCTCTTGTCGACATCCATCATCCACTTTAGTCATACTGATCATGAGTTGTCTGATCAATGAAAAGGTACACACATTTTAACACGATTAATAGTCGTGTAAGTTTCGTTGAGATCAGCCATTGACTTGGTCAATGAACCATAGATGCGCCTGAAAGGTGCGCTCTATTAAATACATCAATAATTTTGGTTTTGTGCTACAGTTTGAGCCTTCAACTAATGTTGATTTTCAAATAGTCATAACTTCTCATCCCAGAGGAGTTTTTCAGAGCAAGATATATGGTTGGAAAGGTATCGATGATACCTACGTAACCATGTAGTTTATAGGATCAATGACATCTTGTTGTCATCAATGACTACACTATGTGCAACAAAATTAATAAAACAAAGCCATTAAAATGAATTATGAAAACTTGTACAAACATTACAAAAACTATCATACAAGATTAATTAAAATCTTAACAAGCATATTCAAAATAAATTAAATCTTCACAATCGTGTTGAAATTAGACTTGAATGAATAAATTTAGAATACAAAGAAAATTTTAGAAAGGTCCTATTATTTTATGATTTTTTTCATATAATAATGGGAGTTGTTGTACAAACTACAACACCTCCACATTAGATTTTGGAATATAATCAATTTCTATAATCTTGGGCCCCAAATTTATTAAATTTTGATACTAGCCTTGTTTAACACTAAAATGACCATAATCACTATAATTCTTCTAGTGTGGCTTTCTAAATTCGACTTCCAGTCCAAATTATTTTGCATCTATATGAAACTACAACTTCTTTAGTTTAAGTTGATCATTGATATAGATAAATTGTTGTTGAGGTTGTGTGACAGATCTCTAGTTATTCTAGAAGCTAAGGTGGGGTCATGTGGATGAGTGTTGGCATGTGAGATCAATGATGAGTTGAAGATTTAGCTATCATGGTTGCAATGGGTGTGACGAGAAATACATCTTGGTTGCACTAAAGTTTCTTGTGAGACACTTAGCCTTAGTTACCTTGAATATCGAGAAATGTGAAGTACACAACACACATGATTGGATGCACATGTCAATCCCTCATTTAACTACAAGTAGAATCATTTGTTATTAAAAAGACCTTAAGTAAAAGATAAAATATATGTTAAATCTTGGTTTTTTTTTTGAGTTTGTTTAAAATCCATTTTTAAATGTATAAATAAATTTAACGTGTATCCCACTACATTAACATTAAAATTGTACACATCCCACTACTAAAATGGTACAAAATCCATAGATCAAACTTATAAATTTAAGAAACTACTTTTAAAAAACAAAAAAAAAATTATAATTTTAACAAACTACTTAAAAAAAGAAGAAGCCGAAAACCTAGGACCTAGGACTTTACTTTTCACAATTTAAAATGATTTACATTTAATTGGATGCTTATTGATACATAGCGCTCGAGTTAAGATGGTTGTACCATAATTACATAAATTAAATGCAAACATATGTGGAGATCAACCCGAATTAAATGCACACATATGTTGAAACCATGAAAATGGATGAAATGATGCGCTTCAAAGGTGTCTGTGGTCACAAAGAGTAAAAATGAATGCAAACATATGTGGAGATCAACCCTATTTAAAAAAAAGAAAAGGGAAAACCTAGGACCTAGGACTTTACTTTTTACAATTTAAAATGGTTTACATTTAATTAGATGCTTCTTGATACATAGCCCCCGGTTAAGATGATTGTACCATAATTACATAAATTAAATGCAAACATATGTGGAGATCAACCCTATTTAAAAAAAAAAACCAAAAACCTAGAACTTTACTTTTTACAATTTAAAATGATTTACATTTAATTGGATGCTTCTTGATACATAACACCCCAGTTAAGATAGTTGTACCATAATTACATAAATTAAATGCAAACATACGTGGAGATCAACCCGAATTAAATGCACACATATGTTGAAACCATGTAAAATGGATGAAATGATGCAAAGTAAAAATGAATGCAAACATATGTGGAGATCAACCCTATTTAAATGCACACCTATGTTAGAGCCATGTAAAATGGATGAAATGATGCGCTTCAAAGCTATCCGCAATCAGAAAGAGTAAAAATGATTTACAATTTAATTGGATGCCTCTTGATACATAGAACCCCGGTTAAGATGGTTGTACGGTGTATCATAACTACATAAATTAAATGCAAACATATCTGGAGATCAACCCTAGTTAAATGCACACATCTGTTGAAACCACGTAAAATGGATGAAATGATGCGCTTCAAAGCTGTCCGCAGTCAGAGAGAGACGAACAACAGAGAATAGAACAAAAGTAGAGAACGAGCGTATATGCTTTGAAGGAAGATGACAAGTACATTTGGGGATGTTGCACGGGCAGTGCTGACGGCATTCGACAGCAGCATGAACAATGCGTGGCGGGAGGAGGAAAAAGAGTGGCATAACGAGGACGAACAATGGCGCCAACAAGACCTTCTATGGATGAATTGGCAGAGGCTTCGATGGCAGTCCGAACACCATATCCGAAATTTGAAATACAGGTACATATGATTCGTACCATTTATTTGTCCTCTTGTTGGCCTCTTCCCTTGATTCTACAATCATTTTTCTGTATATCACCCTGATTCTGTCCCCGTTACCACGACTTCGAAAGGAAAAAATAAGACAAACGTTGCGAAACGCCTCGTCAGTTGGGACAAGCATATTTTAGTATGTGAGCGTTTACAATAACACTCCTTAATTGAAGTTGTTACAATCAATTCTAGGCTTTAGCATTTCCACGGGGACGGGATTCTCAGTCTCACGGATGACTTCTCCTTGTCTTCATATGGGAAAATCTCCTTTTGAATTTCTATTTATACTTATATCTTGCCAAGTTGACACTACTAGGTGGTGTAAGTTTTTTTATTTTATTTGTATAGGACAATAGAGTGTGATATTAGTCCTTTGAACAGTACGTTGTGTTGGGAATCACAATTGCAGTTAGTTCGCAGGTGTTAGTTAACGATCGGTCATGTCACCATAGATAAGGATCATGAGAGGTGGTTACTCTATGTCGCAAAACACAAAGGGATTGCTGGTTTATCCAATGTCCAACAATCTCCCCAATGTGAGCTGGGTGTGTATCAAACTTGTCACGTACACTCTAATTCCACTTATTCTGAATCATGACTGCTCTTAGACCAAAACCCGCAGGTGTTAGTCAATGTTTATATCGCTAGAGATAAGGATCCATGAGAGGCAGTTAGTCATGTTGCGAAATATACAGGGAGCGCCGATGTATCCAATTTCCAACACATTGTAGCAGAATAAACAATAGCAACAACAAAAGTCAAAGGATTTAGAGTGCTTGATTCGGTTGGAAACATGCCCGGTTTTGGTGGTTTCTCCCAAGTAGCTGAATGAGAATGGTGTTGAAAATAGTAGCGAGAAAGGTTCCTTGATTTGTGCCTTAATCAAAGGAACCAAAACGAGTTTCTTCTTTGACATGCTCGAGCTCCTAAAAATTAGGAGACCGGGATGAGTTATGAAGCAGTTAACCAATGTGTTAAGATATAAGGCCGAGTTATTTGTCCTATAGTGTGAGTTATATGGGACGAAGAGTTTGAGTTGGCCTCCTAAATTTTAGAAAGTACGAGTTAACACTAGCAGTGAGTCTTTGTTAACTTGTGAACCACCAATTCCACTTACCTAATATAAAACTTGTTAATCTTAGCCATACAAATTGCTTTAAAAGGAAGAGTGAAGGCACATTGTTGATCATTGTTTTGGTGAGCACGAGTTGGTGAGATCAAGCAATAGGAAGCATGAGTTTGTGCATGGAGTTTGTGAGAGAAGGAGAATGAGCCTAAGCGAGGGTTGTGGGAGTTTGAAGAAAGACAACTTCCTTGGGTTAGGAGGCAGGGATCAAGGTACAAGCAAGGGTGTTTCAACTTAGTGTTGTTGAAGAATGTAACTAGTATCGGTCTTCATAATTGTACTTGATTCATGATGTAATGTATTTATCCAAAGAAAGAAAAAAGAATTTTATTATTAACGAAATTGACTTATTAAAGCATGAGTTTCATGCTTGGGTCAATGATTTATAGGTCAAGGCCTCCATTGTAGGCTTCTAGGGTTTATGTCAAGTGTCCTTATCCATGTCATAATGTAATAGACCCTTATTGGGCATTGTCAATCAAGAAACAAATTTATTTTGATGTAAATTAGGTCTTCTAGGACCTCCACCAAGTCGGCCTTAAACTGGACAAGTCGGTCTAATTAGGGGTAAAATCTCCTATATAAAGGCAACAACTCGATCTCATTTGGAGCACTTGCTCATAAAGTTCGATCTGCAACTTCTGGGGCCAGAAAGAAGTGTGAAATTCAAGGGACAAGGAGGAAAAGGTTAATGAAAGAGAAGGAGGTTTCTATCTAGCACAAGAAGTCAAAATTCTCTCTTTCTCTCACATGTGCGAAGCTGCTGAGATGCTAGAAGGGCCGAAAACTACAATTGTAAAGTTAGACCGAAATTCTGAGTTGTTGGGGTCGAAATTTTGGGTTGTTGTTGGGCTGAAGCTGCTGGACAAGAAGAGACTACTGAAGTTTGCTGAATCATATTGGAAGGTTGACTTGGTGGAGCAAGAAGGTCTTTTTGTCTAGGGTCTTGATCTATCTCAACTTGAATTTGCTAGTGGAAGAGTTTGACCGCGTTTTCTCCTATAGAGGGGTTTTAGCCTTGGCTGAGTGCCTATATCTGGTGTCCCTGATTTTCATGCTTTGTTCGATGATTGCTTGAAATAAAGATAGAAGAAGAACATAAGAAAGTTAATAAGAACACAAATTTATCACAAGTAATTATCAATATAAGAAAATCTTTCTGCCTTTCTAATTTTCTAACATGGTATCACAACTAAGGTGTGTTAATTTTTTCAACTAGAGTCAAATTCCACTATGGACAACTCAGATGATTAAGATAATAATTTAATTAGATTTCTCTTTTCGAGAGGATCAAAATCAACCTATAGATCGCCCCAATCGGTTAAACAAAAGTTAAGTTATGAAATAATCTATTATTTTATGGGTCGGCCTAACCGCATGTTGATCCGATCAAAGCCCCAAGCAGTCACTCACAAAGTTATAAATAGAAGCGACCTCAAGTTCATTTGCACACATTTGCTCATGAAATCTCTTCCATGCTATTCTCGTTTTTGGTCGTATTTTCTGTTTCTAGCTCGCACAGGGACGTCGATAGGGGTTCACGTAAAAGGTCGGGATCACAAAAGTGATCACACATCAGATCTGGGTGATCTGAAGCAAAGCTGTGGGCAGGAAAGACTAAGGTAGCGGTCTAGGTCAACAGAGCTGCGGGTTAGGTGTGTTGTGCCTGCAGCCAAGGACCCCAGAGCTGCTGGCTAAGTTTGTTGAGGACGTGACCTAGTCACAGAGGTCAGATCAGGCTGATCTGAAGTAGAGCCGCAAGCACAAAGTGCTGTGGTAGCGGCTCAGAGCCCCAAAGCCGCGAGCTGAGTGTGTTAAGGCTGTGGCTTAGAGCCCCAAAGTTGCGAGCTAAGCGTGTTAAGGCCGCGGCTCAGAGAATTACTGGGAAGATCTAATTTGGTTCACCTTTAGTTGATTGCACAATGCCTCTAGACATCAGTCATTCAGTCACAATTGCGTCAAAGCGATCATTGACAGTCTCCTAAATTTAGATCTAAGACTTCAAAGTTGAGATCACTAGGTGATCTATCAGATCCATGTTTTGGTATTATAGATCTGTTGATCGGTAGATAAGATTTGTTTGTTTCCGTCACAGATGTTGTAATGAATAAAATAATGTAAATAATGATTAATTAGTTAATTAGTAATTAGGTTGAAAGGCCATGTCTGATAAGACATGACCTTTCGTGAATAGTCACCTTCCTAGGTATATAAGCAGGCTTCATTTGTAACATTCAATCATCTCATCTCATTCATCACACTTTCTAATACAATATTTATATCCTCAATGGATATCTTTGTATTCCAAGTTTTCTGGAGTATTTAACTTGAGAGGGAACTTTGTTCGCTTCATTTGGTATCAGAGCAGTTCCATCTTTTGGCTGCTCATCGCTGCACAGAGTTACGCTCCTCGGTCCAGGTCTTTGGCAATAAAAAATTCGTCAACATTGTTGTCGTCGAAGCGTTTTGCTACCAGTCTTGGAGTTTCTCCATTTTCACCAGTAGGCCTTTGGCCAAAATTAAAAATTTGAAGAAAAAAAAGGGGAATTTTTGAAAAAGAAGAAGCAAAAGCAATATATATATATATATATATAAAGAAAAAAGAAAAAAATAGATATATATATATATATATATATATAGATATATAAAGTAGTATATATACGTACATACCAAGACAATTTAAAAATAAAAAGAAAAAAGAAAAAAGGAAGAGTAGATAAGGTTATTTTGATTATTCTTTAAGTGGTTTACAAGCTCGTGGTTTTAGAAGCCCATGGTAATTGCCCATGTTATTTGCAAGGTAAAATAAGAACAAAAGGAATAAAAAATCTTTGTGTGAATGGTAAGTTTAGTTTTACGTGGAGAACATTAACCGAGTCAAATACACATAAGTGGACATATATTTTATAGGTGAATAGCCACGTTTCACTAGGATTGTAACTTTTCAAAAAAAAAGAAAAGAATTTACTTAGTGAAAGAACTCATGACGAAAGGAAGACTATATTTAAGGTTATATAAATGAAGTAATTTTCAAAAAAAAAAAACGAAAGGAAAAATATTATTAAGGATTTATTAAAATATTAAAGAATCATTATTAAAGTTGGAAGGTAAATGAAAAGAAAGAGAGGTTATTAAAGGTTTAATTATTGGAAAAGTGGAAAAGGAGATAAATCATTATATTCTAAAGATTTTATTTAAAAAGGGAATATATACATATATAAAAGAATTTGAGCCTCTTTTAAAAGAGAATATTAGTGAAGGATTCATTACCAAAGATTGAAGGAATAATCGTAAAGGATATTGGAAAGAATAATTAAGCTTGAGGGTTTATTAAAGGGAAATAATAATATTTTATTATAAATATTAGGAAGGGTCACCCTTAAAAACCCCGAAGTTATCTAACAAAATGGCATCCAAAACAGAACTAAAAGAGGGAAGATTTCTTAAAAATTATAGTATGTGTGTTGATGCGCTAATTGAAATTAAAGGGTCACTTGTGGGAAAAGAGGTTCTCATATCTATCGATCTTACTCAAAAGAATAATTATGTTAGTAGCGAATGTGCTAACCAATTAGTGATCCCTGAATCAAATATAACTGAAGCAAATTCATTTAACACAAATGACAAACAATACAACATAGAGAATTTACACCTAAGTATTGGGGAGTATTCCCTTGTCTCGCAATTCACTGATAAAATCTTATTTTGCAACAATAGTGATATAGTTCTGGGTTCGCTCTGGATGGAATCACTAGGGTCATTCATCCTTAATACAAAAAATAGGTTTTTAACATTCTCCTACAAAAAGAAGAAAATAACGCTACAGGATGTTAACTTAAAGCGCTACAGGATGTTAACTTAAAGCCAAATTTAGTGACACTTGAAGACATTCAAGAAATTTCAAAAGTAATTTCTCAAGAAGGTAAAAAGGTGATCCAAAATATGCAAAAGGAAGTTGACAAAATCACCACTAACAAGAATGAAGAAGTTGCTCGCCTCAAGGACCACAACGATAAGTTACTAATGCAAATTAAAAAGCTGAAGAAAGACAAGAAGTCATTAGAAAACAAGGTGCAACAACTTGTCGAAAATGAATCATCGAAACCTTCAAATGTAGAAGTTCAAGTTGATGAAAAAATGAACATTGATCCAATAAATGTCACAACTCAAGAAGAAGACAAGTAAGTTGCAGAAGATGCAAACTTAGATGTTGTAGTTCCAACAAGGAACATTCTAAGTGAAGGCTCTGTAACCAGCTCAATAACATCGTCGCTGGAAAAAAATCAAATAAGGCAAACCAAAATGGTTCCCTATCGACATCCAAATCATGGGAGCAGGCAGCTCGACCAAACTATGTATTTAGAATAGAATCAACAAGATGATATCCGAAGAATACTAATGTTAGTGCAATCCACTCATGTGCTAACAAGTCGTTACAAGTTGCCAGTCATCGTAAGATTCCATAGAAGGTTGATTTAGGATGGTTCGATCCATTCTCAACGCGACAATTTTGTTGTCACTTAGAGGATCATATCAACTTGTATCAACAAGGATGACTGCTCCAAGACGAGAAGATGTTCGTAACAGGGAAAGAAATCGAGGCCTTTCATCAACAAGCTTTGAAGACAAAGCTTTTTGAGGAGGAAGGCAATGTAATGAATAAAATAATGTAAATAATGATTAAGTAGTTAATTAGTAATTAGGTTGAAAGGCCATGTCTGATGAGATATGACCTTTCGTGAAGAGGCACTTGCCTAGGTATATAAGCAGGCTTCATTTGTAACATTCAATCATCTCATGTCATTCATCACACTTTCTAATACAATATTTATATCCTCAATGGATATCTTTGTATTCCAAGTTTTCTGGAGTATTTAACTTGAGAAGGAACTTTGTTCACTTCAGATGTATCTTCAATCCTCATTCAACATCAGTTGTGTTCATTAGTTTTCTACAGTCAGTGTCAGTGCATTTTTGTTCTCAGATTTAGTTTCCTTCATGCAGAAGTATGGGTATGGTTTTACTACGTGTATGCTGTTTGTTTTTCTGCATCATAAATATATGTAACTATGGATCATTGTATTCTTGTTGCTGAATCATTTGATGAAGATCTAAGAAAACAAATTTCCAAGGGTTTTCCCCGTAGTGGGTTTTGCCCTAATCTCAGACCAATCCTGGTGTCTCTATGTGTTCATGCTTCTCTTCCGTTGATCTTTTATTTTCCGCTGCTTAGGTGATGATGATGATGATGGTTTTGTTCTTTCTGCATAGTTATATATTCTGATGTTTAATAATACAGATCTGTATAATGGAAAAATTATTTGGGGTGAATGCAACATGTTAATAATGAAATGTAACTATCAAAGTAAAGAACAATGCTGCTTTATGAAAAATTAACATGGTATCAGTGCTGGTTGAAGAAAAGTCATGGAGATCACCCCAAGGAGACACTTCTATGGAAGCAAGCAGAGGATGGTATGTTGATTTTTGTAGCATCAAAAAAGTGCTCTAAGCCCAAAATTTTGTGGAGAGGCTTAGACACTGCTATTCCAAAGAACCTAGAAACTGTCTGTGAAAATTCCACTCGGTTAATGTTTAATTAAAATAATTAATTATTTTAATGGAGACCTTAAGTTAAACTTAGGGAAATTAAATAATTAAAGGGTATTAATGAAATTGTAATATTCCTAATTAGCATTGCTAATTGGAATATTTCATTTTTGTTTAATTTTGCCGCTTTAGCTAAAAATAATAAATAAAGTGAGAAATAAGAGGGGTCATCTCACTTTATAAAATAAAGTGCTTTCCTAGTTGATTGACGTTGTAACTTAAAGGGGTGGCCTTGGGGGTCCACACGTGTATGAGGGGAGGCCTCACGCTGACCCAAGGGTAACTGCGCAGACCAAGGAGGGTGAAGGACGCAGTTAAGGTTTTGGAGGGAGTTTAGCACTATAAAAGGAGGGGTTTCCACTTCATTTGGCATTGTTGATTTGATATTGATATTGAGAGCTAGACTTCTGTCTACTTCAGCACGCCGGTTGTTTAGTCGGTCTGCAGCACTGTTTAGTGCAAACTGAGTGTCTCCGGTCGGAGATCTCACCCTTAGCCTCGGGGGACTTCGAGTGCCTGCCCTGGTAAGGTTATTTTTTGAGCATCATCCTTCAGTTTCAGTGGTAATTTGCAGTAGTTTCTGGTGGAGATTTGGCAGAGGAGATACCCCTTCTTGAGACTGCGCAGATCCAGGGAGATAGGACGCAGAGATGCGGAGGGGGGGGGGGGGGGGGGGGGGGGGGGGGGAATGGGAGAGCGAGTGCGGGACGGGGAGGACGCGAGATCCGGCGAATCTGTGGAGGGGACGCGGTCTGGAGGGAATGAGACGCGGTCTCGGATAGGGAGGACTCGAGATCCGGTCCGGGCCGGAGAGGACGCAGAGATGCGGGGCGAGAGGGACGCGGATCCGGCCAGAGATCCGGCGGTCGGTGCAGGAGAGCCTCGAAGATGCGGGCCGAGGAGGGACGCGGTCCGGCGGTCTGTACGGAGGACGCGGATGCGGAGAGATGAGACGCGGTCTGGATGGGGAGGACTCGAGCCGGCGGTCCGAGGGCGGACGCGGTCTGGCGGAGAGGACGCGGTCCGGCCCGGTCCGACGGTCCGGTGGGAGAGCCTCGGTGCGGGCCGGGGAGGACGCGGAGATCCGGCCAGTCTGTATGGAGGACGCAGATCTGGATAGGGAGGACTCAGATCCAGCAGATCCAGGCAGAGAGGACGCAGATCTGGGCAGAGAGGACGCAGATCCAGTCAGGGAGGACGCAGATCTGATGAGCAGGGTCTTTGTGTGGGGTTTTGGCAGCGTTTTTCAGTGTTTCCAGCCCTGAGGAGTTGGTTATCTCATCTGGAGGGTTTGTGGTTGGATACACCCCTTCTTGCCAGCGTTTCATCTGTCTTCTGCGCTGTCACTAGCAGAGACAACGTTTTCACTGGTGAGGGTTTGATTGGTAGATCTTCAGTGGTGGAGCATCAGCTTCATATTTTTTGGGGTTGTCTGGAGGGTTTAGATCAGCTACCTTTCTAGTTTTCAGCTCATAGTTCCAGTGCATTGCAGCAGCAGTTCTTCATAGCAGTTTCTTCAGCCAGCTAGGACGCTGTCCCTATTTGCAGCCATTATTTGTTCTGAGAGGGTCTCCACTTGCCTAGGGCAAGGATAGGTGCACTCATTCTGATTATCTTGTACCCCCTATATATGTATTCTCAGATTAATAAAATGGCTTAGTGTTCTGGCATTCTATGTGTACTTGTTCCATGATCTGGTTACGGCATTTTGTTTTATATATCTGTCTGGCATATTTCTGTGTATTACTGGTTATTTCCCTTTGGGGATATTACAGTGGTATCAGAGCATAATTCTGGCTCAGCCTGTGGTCTATGACATCGGGAAAGAGATCATACAAAGCAATAGCAGTTGCAGTACCAAAAACGCAATTGGAAAAAGGGCCAAAATATAAAGGGTCAAATTTTGAAGTTTGGAATTAGAAGAAACGTTTTCTGGGTTTTTCTGGGTTTTGGACAAGGATCACCTTCCCAAATTCTTGGAATTTTCTGAATAGTTTTCAGTGGGTAAATCGGAGGTCGAAGTTAAGCAGCAGTATGGTTTTGCAGCAGCCGTGCAGTTTCTGAGGAGCCTGTAGGCACCTAGCAGAAAATGCCAATGGTAGGTGGTGATTGGTATAGAGAGGCATTCCAATACATACAGGAAGTGTCACAGAGACTCACTGCCCTGGAGGTTAGGCAGCGGGAAACCCCAAGGGGATTTCGGATTGGTGAGGGATCAGGCACATCCCACCATTTGCTGGAGCATGATGCCACTCAGCGTATGACATCACACACACCCACGCGTCCTACCATGCCCACATTCTTGCCCGAGGACACAGGGACGGCAACACAGCGAGAGATAGATCTGGGTCGGATTTTTGCAGAGTATCAGGCTTTCGGACAGGCATTCATGGATTCTCTCCCCTTCGAGAGATATCTCCATATCCAGTATGGCATTAGACCCTGTGATCATCACAAGGGGCACAGGCACCACCGTGATGACCACCGCGCAGCTAGCAGATTCCATCTACCGACATTGACGGGTCATCCAAGCGCTCAGAAAAAGCTTGGGTGGACAAGTTGGATACCTCTTTCCAGCTTGACCGAGTATCGGAGAGGAAAACCATTAAAATGGTTACCTCGCACTTGGAGGATGAGGACACACAGGATTGCAGGGAGTTCGAGGATGCACCTAGTGTGACACAGGACTCACCATCATTAGAGTCCTCCTTGACCGTGTCGGTTGATATCGTAGTGGAGGAGGTAGAGCCTACCCCGGTAGAGCCATCCACTGAGGTGATGACTGGAGCCATGTCCGAATCTTCGGATGGTAGCAGCACACGACAGATGGGTGAGGTATCAGGAGATATATCCATTATCGATGAGGCACTAGGAGATACAGAGGTATTGGATGATGGTCGCAGACAGCAGTATCATCGGCTTCGGACGGACCTGCGAGTTTTGAGGGAGAAGGCCACGTCAGTACGGGAGACCATTTTGTTGCAGGACCAGGAGCTGGAGGGTATGAGAGTGACTTGTGCCAAGTCGGCGGCCAAGTTGGTCCGCATTGGGGAACAGCTGGATTCCCTGATGGTACAACCAGAGGGCACGAGGGAGCATCAGATCATTCCCCTTCAGGTATGCATGGATGGGACTAGCAGTATTGTTGGGTCATCTCTTCCCATTAGAGAGAGAGAGGCAGAGCCACCTAGTCAGATCTCATATGTTGAGTTGGATAGCGGTATGAGACGGTCAGAGTTGCACAGCATACAGCATCCACATGTTGAGGTTGGATGGCGAGAGATTTTGAGTTGGTACTCAGTGGAGCGGGCTATGGAGATAGTGATGGATCCGAGTGTAGCTCAGCGGGAGTTTCTATGCATGGGGATTACAGGAACCCCAGATTGGCATTGGGATCCAGGTGGGATCACCTATCGTTTCCCAGGCAGGTCGGCTGACTATGTCTTGGAGAGTGCAGTTGGCCTAGTAGTAGAGCATGTGCGGTTTGGGTCAGCTCCAGTGGCCAACCAGTTTATGGGTAGACTCCCTAGGTTGTTTCGGTATGACACTCGTACACAGGATCACGGGGTGATCAAAATACCTTGGCAGGAGTTTGTCGGAGGAGGTGGCATTGGCAGGCCACTAGATGGCACCTTGTATGGGGCCAAGGATTCTTCACCTTTGTGTGGGGCACAGAGGATGCAGCAGAGTCGAGCAGTGGTGGTAACACTACTGACACACAGGGAGAGTCACTTCTCGGACCCCTTGAGGAGTATTTGGAGTGATGATCCTTTCGTCGGCAGGTATAGTGATGCTACGGTGGAGACGATGTCACCGATTGGTGGTAGTCGGACCTGTAGAGGCATAGCTCTAGGACATCACGTCCAGGGATGTGTGGGAGCCTCTAGCATTGAGCGGTGGATTGCCGGTGGACATGGAGTAGCATGGTGGTGTACCATAGTATGTGGGACTGCATTGTGGAGTAGGAGTATCCTACATCACATTGAGAGCATGCGGAGAGTGACCGGTGCCTGGACACAGTCAGGGCACGAGAGGGTACAGGGTGCTACAGCAGCAGCACATGGTATCCAGCAGTATATCGAGGTATGCCTCAGTGTGCAGTGGCATGTTGAGGAGTATATGGATGATCAGTGGTTTGCGAGGACATACGGTGCGGCACAGCAGGGTCTTAGAGTATTGCATCCAGGGAGACTCGCAGACAGGGACACTGGGCTCACCTTTGGGGGTATCTCACCCAGGATCGATGAGGAGACAGAGGAGCGATACTTGATGGTATCGGTGGGGACTCACACATCCGACACTCTTCTACATCACTCATGGGCACAACTGATTTTGTTGTTGTCCTTTGGCACTTTGGGCATGAGCAGCAGGGTTTGTGAGGTACACCCACGACATCGGGATGGCCCTCAGCACACTAGGCGAGAGACTTCTCAGCGGTGGCACGGGGTCAGTACGCTAGTTGACAGCCACAGTTTGGGGGATGAGATGATCCTTTGCAGAGGTGGTGCATCAGTCATCACTGAGCCTACGCTTGGGGAGCAGGTCATGAGGGAGACATGTATCATTTTTCCCTCAGGGCATGTCGAGATCATGCATGAGCAGAGGATACAGGGTACAGCAGAGGTAGTATCCCAGTATGTGTCTGGGCTCCAGACACTGGATCGACACTTTGTCGAGAGGGTGGATATGCAGCTAACCGCGGGGTCAGCCATTGAGGAGGAGCAGTCAGCTGCATTGACATTGAGTACGGTGATAGCTGTTACAGATCCATACCCTCTGGAGGTGTTGGAGGTTGATGGGATTGTTATGCAGGGGGCTAGTAGACAGCAGGAGCTGTTGGATATGTTGGAGCATCCATATTTGGGTCGACACTGGGATGAGGCACAGATAGATGTACTCGCAGTCAGCAGAACTGCAGCGTTTTTAGTGGGTAGCACTCTCCAGAAGTACATTGATGGAGCTTGCAGCATACCTTGCCCACTTTTGCCCACTATAGAGAGAGGGGCTTCCTTCTACAGGCAGCTTCCATTGGCAGACAGGGTAGAGCAGTGGGAGTTGATTACAGGCTGGCAGCAACATCCCAGGCATGTTCCATATACCGTTGTTGTTGCTACATCAGATTCTTCTTCTGGGATGGACTGGCGGGAGATCATGAGTTGGTACCCTCTAGATGGTACGGTATTCCTCGTAGGGAGCACAGTCGAGCAGGGGCCCTTGGACATAATAGATGTTACAGATCCCAGTTGGCAGGAGGGCACCGGTTGTCATTACTTCGGGACTCCTTCCCGATTTCAAGAGACCAGGATCGGCATGGGATGGAGTCGGGACTTGGATTGGATAGAGGTGATGAGTTGGTATGCAGTTGGAGGGGTAGCATATGCGGCTACAGGTAAAGCGCAGCAGGAGCCCGAGAGCATTGATGCTTGTTGGTGGTCTTCACCTCTTAGAGCATTGGTCTTAGCCAGAGGCAGTGCACAGTCCGAGCCGTGGGACTTGTGCGATTATTGGCCACAGTGGCGATGGGATCCGGGAGGAACTATTGGTTGGCTGGTACTGTGAGAGGCCAGTTTGGGATCCTGGCATTGAGATATCCCTTCGTATCAGGGTGATGCAGGAGATAGAGAGGTTTCAGTGGGACCCAGGCACATTTTGCAGTATCGGTGGGGAGCATCAGCTAGAGAGTAGGCTTGTTCAAGCATTGCTTGAGAACAAGCAATTTTTGCCGGATGAGGATGCCACTTGGGAGAGCAAGCAGACTTTACAGCGTCCATCACTTCAGTTGCTTGAGGACAAGCAACGTTTTGCCGGGGGAGACTCTAATATTCCTAATTAGCATTGCTAATTGGAATATTTCATTTTGTTTAATTTTGCCGCTTTAGCTAAAAATAATAAATAAAGTGAGAAATAAGAGGGGTCATCTCACTTTATAAAATAAAGTGCTTTCCTAGTTGATTGACGTTGTAACTTAAAGGGGTGGCCTTGGGGGTCCACACGTGTATGAGGGGAGGCCTCACGCTGACCCAAGGGTAACTGCGCAAGCCAAGGAGGGTGAAGGACGCAGTTAAGTTTTTGGAGGGAGTTTAGCACTATAAAAGGAGGGGTTTCCACTTCATTTGGCATTGTTGATTTGATATTGATATTGAGAGCTAGACTTCTGTCTACTTCAGCACGTCGGTTGTTTAGTCGGTCTGCAGCACTGTTTAGTGCAAACTGAGTGTCTCCGGTCGGAGATCTCACCCTTAGCCTCGGGGGACTTCGAGTGCCTGCCCGGGTAAGGTTATTTTCTGAGCATCATCCTTCAGTTTCAGTGGTAATTTGCAGTAGTTTCTGGTGGAGATTTGGCAGAGGAGATACCCCCTTCTTGAGACTGCGCAGGTCCAGAGAGATAGGACGCAGATCTGGAGAGATAGGAGCAGATCTGGATAGGGAGGATGCAGATCCAGCAGATCTAGCCCTGGAGGACGCAGATCTGGAGAGATAGGACGCAGATCTGGATAGGGAGGACTCAGATCCAGCAGATCCAGGCGGGGGAGCGCGGTCCGGGGGGAGGGCCACCACCGGCGGGTCCGACGGTCCGCCCTAGGAGAGCCTCGGTCTGGACGGGGAGGACGCGGATCCGGCGGATCTGGCCACGGAGGACGCGGATTCGGGAGAGATAGGACGCGGATACGCGGGATAGGGAGGACTCGGTCCGGTCCCGAGCGAGAGAGGACGCGGATGCGGGGCGAGAGAGGACGCGGATCCGGCGGATCCGGCGGTCCGAGGTGGGAGGCCTCGGATGCGGGAGCGAGGAGGACGCGGTCCGGCGGATCTGGCCACGGAGGACGCGGTCCCCGGAGGGTAGAGACGCGGTCTGGATAGGGAGGACTCGGATCCGGCGGTCCCGAGCGGAGGGACGCGGTACGGGCGAGAGAGGACGCGGATCCGGTCGGGGAGGGACGCGGATGCGATGAGCGAGAGGTCTTTGTGTGGGGTTTTGGCAGCGTTTTTCAGTGTTTCCAGCCCTGAGGAGTTGGTTATCTCACCTGGAGGGTTTGTGGTTGGATACACCCCTTCTTGCCAGCGTTTCATCTGTCTTCTGCGCTGTCACTAGCAGGGACAGCGTTTTCACTGGTGAGGGTTTGATTGGTAGATCTTCAGTGGTGGAGCATCAGCTTCATATTTTCTGGGGTTGTCTGGAGGATTTAGATCAGCTACCTTTCCAGTCTTCAGCTCATAGTTCCAGTGCATTGTAGCAGCAGTTCTTCATAGCAGTTTCTTCAGCCAGCTAGGGCGCTGTCCCTATTTGCAGCCATTATTTGTTCTGAGAGGGTCTCCACTTGCCTAGGGCAAGGATAGGTGCACTCGTTCTGATTATCTTGTACCCCTATATATGTATTCTCAGATTAATAAAATGGCTTAGTGTTCTGGCATTCTATGTGTACTTGTTCCATGATCTGGTTACGACATTTTGTTTTATATATCTGTCTGGCATATTTCTGTGTATTACTGGTTATTTCCCTTTGGGGATATTACAGAAATATGAGTGAGAATGATCTAGAAAACGAAGATCAAGTCATGTTATAATCTTAGCCGTTGATTAGAGATCTAATCTCGGCCGTTGATGTCTCAACGAGAAGACTATAAAGGGAGGTTTGAGGGCCATTTGGAAGGACACACCGAATTGATCTAGAGTTCAAAATTTATGGGGTGGGGTTTGCTGAGAAATTCGAGCTAGAGATCTGAGCAGTGAGGGGTAGAGATAGCAACCAGAGAGACAGATATTCTTAGTCGGTGGAGCATCAGTTAGAGAGAGGCAAAGGTGATCTAACCAAGACAGCGCTGAAGGAAGAAGGGCTAACGTAGTGATTGCGTAGGGCTCATGCAGAAGCAGTGCAAAGGCAGAGGAGGGTTTCTGGAATTTTGCTTGTAGATCAGTTTCAGAGGTTGGGATTTGGAAAGTGACACCAGGAGGTTGTTCCTCAGGGACCAAAGAGGCAAAACGACTTGGTTGGAGTTGAACACTGAGCCTGGAAGGGGGTGACACAGAGGCTAGAATGTCCAACGCTGGGACTATGCAGTGCCTCCCCGGGGCGGGGTTTTCTTCATCCGGATCAGCCGGGAACTCAGTGATTCAGTGAGGTAAATCCTCACAAATACTTCTGTGAGTATTTCTCTCTGTAACTGAATTACCCTAGGGTTATTCATAGATGTAATTAGACATGGGTACTGCTTAATAATAAAACCCAAAGATTTGCTGCACCGGTTTTATCGCATTGGGTTTTTCTGGGGACTTAGTCCAAAATAAAGGTGTCATATGTGTGATTGATTTCTTTGTTCAGTTTCCTTGTTTCAGAATCATGAGTATTATAGTGTAGGCTGCTTGAGTGATTACTTCAGTATTTCATGTATGATTCAGAAATAATTGTGTAAAGTAAATTACATAATAGAAGAAGTAATTCAGTTGGTTGCAGTAGGATTCCTTAGATTGTTCAGATCTAGGAATTTTCACATGGTATTAGAGCATTGATGTGAAATAAGAAGAACGAATCTGAATTCTAAAGTGAAGGCCATTTTTGCTGTAGTGCAACAGAACGAATCCATTGAAGGATTGCGTAGTTCTAACCAGGAGGGCTAAGATTTTCGTGGCAGTCTCTTTCTAAGTGAGTTGACAGAGAAAAAGGGCTTCCAGATCGAGCTCTTGCTGTGGTAGAGGGATGAGCACAGAGCCTCCATGCAGAAGACATAGGGACGCAGTTTTCTGAAGCTATTGTTGGGCAGAAAAGCGTCAATAGGAGTCAAGAGCACATATTGAGGGAATTTTTCCTCAGTGTTTTCCTAACCAAGGAAGTCAACATTTCTCAGTTGCTGAGTAGTAGAGGAGCAACAAAACTTACAACTCCATCAGGGAGTGCGTAAGCTTTCCAGGAGCTACACAGTAGGGAGGAAGAGGGAGCAGATTCGACAGATTTCGACTGAGATGGCATCTCATGGACTTTCGTGATCAGGATCAGTTGGAGGGCTCCTCCAACTATATGATCTAGAAGGAATGGGCTCAGTTCCTTCTGGATGAACATGATCTGAAGGCGTTCATGGAGAACGTGGTATCTGTTCCTACGAATGCAGATCAACTCAAGAAGTACAAGGCAGATATGGCCAAGGAAAAGATGTTTCTCCTTGATGGTGTCAAGGATCACATCGTCTCACATGTGGCTAGAAAGGTTACTGCCAGAGAGATGTGGGTAGGTTTGTATCACCTATTTGAGGGATCTTTCAAGCAGCAGAAGTTGTACTTAGAGCAAAAGCTCCATATGATCCAGATGCGGAAAGGGGAGCGCGTGGCTTTTTACCTCATGCGGTTTCAGGAGATTCGAGATCAACTGTCGGCAGTAGGTGCTACACCTACAGCTGCAACCATGGTACAGATGGCCTTTAACGGTGTCACAAAGGAGTGACGAGTGTTTGTCTTAAGCATACTGGGCCGGGCAACATTACCTAGTTGGGAGCAGTTGTGGTCAGCTTTTTAGGAGGAAGAGTTGAGGAGAGACCTCGTCAAGTGCAACCTTGATGGCAGTAGTGGAAACGGATCGAAATCCGTGAAGGAAGAGGAGAATGCAGCCGTTGCATCGAACGGACGACAAGCACAATGGAAACCAAAGCGTGATGTTTCGAAGGTCAAGTGCCTAAGATGTGGCGAGATGGGCCACTATGTATCTCAGTGTCCTTTGAAGAAGAAGGACAAAGATGAGAAGCATGACCCGAAGGTTGCAACTGCGAAAATCGAGGAGGATGAGTTTGCCATGGGTGCACACACTTCTTGAGGAGAGTAGTGGGGTGATATTGAACTGTGGTTCACTCCGAACTTCAGTTGGGTAGGATCCTTGAGGAGCCCACCTCATGGATCAGTACCTTGCTACGGGAGCCTATATTTGCTGTAGCGAGATGGAGGATTTTTCAGTGGGAGCCGAGGAGTGATGGAGACGATAGTGCAGTAGATAGCAGTGCTTATTTTTGGAGTAGCGCAGAGTAGAGGCTACAACACCGTAGCAACAACAATGTAGTGCACAGGGGTGCAGATTAGTGCTGCGCAGTGCAGAGCAACAACAACGTAGTGCATTAGAGGGACAACGCAGTAGTTATTAGAAGTCAGAGTGTTCAACACCGATTCATTGAACACTTGTTCAGTCTTGGGTGAGTTCAATTGTTTCTCTCAGCAAATGAGTTGCTGTGCATATGCAATGTTAGCAGTGGCAGTGTTAGCAGCATAGCAAATGCAACACTTGAGAGGGAGTTGTAGTATAGATGCATCAGTGGCAGTGGCAGTGTCATGGGTAGCAGTATAGTGGCAGCAACAGCGTAGTAGTTGGACTTCAGCGGCGCAGAGGATGCTTTAGAGTCAGAGCAGTATGTAGCAGGCATAATTGTTAGAGCACTTTCCTCGCTAAGAGGGAGTGTTGATTTTTGTAGCATCAGAAAGTGCTCTAAGCCCCAAATTTTATGGAGAGGCTTAGACACTGGTATTCCAAATAACCCAGAAACTGTTTTTGAAATTCCACTCAATTAATGTTTTATTAAAATAAATAATTATTTTAATGGAGACCCTAAGTTAAACTTAGGGAAATTAAATAATTAAAGGGTATTAATAAAACACTAGTGAGAATGATCTAGAAAATGAAGATCAAGTCATGTTATAATCTTAGCCGTTGATTAGAGATCTAATCTCGGCCGTGGATGTGTCAATGAGGAGACTATAAAGGAAGGCTTGAGGGCCATTTGGAAGAACACACTGAATTGATCTAGAGTTCAAAATTTCTAGGGTGGCGTTTGCTGAGAAATTCGAGCTAGAGATCTGAGCAGTGAGGGGCAGAGATAGCATCCGGAGAGAGAGATTTTCTCAGCTGGTGGAACACCAGTCAGAGAGAGGCAGAGGGGATCTAACCAAGGCAGCGCTGAAGGAAGAAGGGCTAACACAGTGATTGCGTAGGGCTCATGCACAAGCAATGCAGAGGCAGAGGAGGGTTTCCAGAATTTTGCTTGTAGATTAGTTTCGGAGGTCGGGATCCGGAAAGTGACACCAGGAGGTTGTTCCTCAGGGACCAAAGAGGCAAAACAACTTGGTTGGGGTTGAACGTTGAGCCTGGAAGGAGGTGACACAGAAGCTGGAAGGTCCAGCGCTGGGGCTACGCATTGCCTCCCTGGGGCGGGGTTTTCTTCTTCAGGATCAGCTGGGAACTCAGTGATTTAGTGAGGTAAATCCTCACAAATACTTTTGCCAGTATTTCTCTCTGTAATTGAATTACCCTAGGGGTATTCATAGATGTAATTAGACATGGCTACTGCTTAATAATAAAACCCTAAGATCTGCTGCACCGGTTTTCCTGCATTGGGTTTTTCCAGGGACTTAGTCCAAAATAAAGGTGTCATATGTGTGATTGATTTCTTTGTTCAGTCTCCTTGTTTCAGAATCATGAGTATTATAGTGTAGGCTGCTTTAGTGATTACTTCAGTATTTCATGTATGATTCAGAAATAATTGTGTAAAGTAAATTACATAATAGAAGAAGTAATTCAATTGGTTGCAGTAGGATTCCTTAGATTGTTCAGATCTAGGAATTTTCACATGGTATTAGAGCATTGATGTGAAATAAGAAGAAAGAATCTGAATTCTGAAGTGAAGGCCATTTTTGTTGCAGTGCAGCAGAACGAATCCATTGAAGGATTGCGTAGTTCTAACCAGGAGGGCTAAGATTTTCGTGGCAGTCTCTTTCTGAGTGATTCGACAGAGAGAGAGGGCTTCCAGATCGAGATCTTGCTGTGGTAGAGGGAGGAGCGCAGAGCCTCCGCGCAGAAGACACAGGGACGCAGTTTTCTGAAGCTGTTGTTGGGCAGAAAAGTGTCAGTGGGAGTCAAGAGCACATATTGAGGAAATTCTTCCTCAGTGTTTTCCTAACCGAGGAAGTCAACATTTCTCAGTTGCTGAGCAGTAGAGGAGCAACAAAACTTACAACTCCATTAGGGAGTGTGTAAGCTTTCCAGGAGCTACGTAGTAGGGAGGAAGAGCGAGCAGATTCGAGAGATATCGGTTGAGATGGCATCTCACAGACTTTCGTGATTAGGATCAATTGGAGGGCTCCTCCAACTATATGATCTGGAAGGAATGGGCTCAGTTCCTTCTAGATGAACATGATATGAAGGCGTTCATGGAGAACGTGGTATCTGTTCCTACAGATGCAGATCAACTCAAGAAGTACAAGTCAGATGTGGCAAGGTAAAGAGGTTTCTCCTTGATGGTGTCAAGGATCACATCGTATCACATGTGGCTGGCAAGGTTACTGCCAAAGAGATGTGGGTAGGTTTGTATGACCTATTTGAGGGATCTTTCAAGCAGCAGAAGTTGTACTTAGAGCAGAAGCTCCATATGATCTAGATGCGGAAAGGGGAGTGCATGGCTTCATACCTCATGCGGTTTTAGGAGATTCGAGATCAGCTGTCGGCAGTAGTTGCTACACCTACAGCTGCAACCATGGTACAGATGGCCTTTAACGGCGTCACAGAGGAGTGACAAGTGTTTGTCTTGAGCATACTGGGTCGGGCAACATTACCTAGTTGGGAGCAGTTGTGGTCAGCTTTTCAGGAGGAAGAGTTGAGGAGAGACCTCGTCAAGTGCAAACTTGATGGCAGTAGTGGAAACGGATCGAAATCCGTGAAGGAAGAGGAGAACACAGTCGTTGCATCGAACGGACTACAAGCACAACGGAAACCGAAGTGTGATGTTTCGAAGGTCAAGTGCTTCAGATGTGGTGAGATGGGCCCCTATGCGTCTTAGTGTCCTTTGAAGAAGAAGGGCAAAGATGAGAAGCATGACCCGAAGGTTGCAACTGCGAAAATCGAGGAGGATGAGTTTGCCATGGGTGCACACACTTCTCATGGAGAGAGGTGGGGTGATATTGAACTGTAGTTCACTCTGAACTTCAGTTGGGCAGGATCCTTGAGGAGCCCACCTCATGGATCAGTACCTTGCTACGGGAGCCTATATTTGTTGAAGCGGGATGAAGGATTTTTCAGTTGGAGCCGAGGAGGGATGGAGATGATAGTGCAGTAGATAGCAGTGCTTATTTCTGGAGTAGCACAGAGCAGAGGCTACAACACCGTAGCAACAACAACGCAGTGCACAGGGGTGCAGATCAGTGCTGCGCAGTGCAGAGCAACAACAATGCAGTGCATTAGAGGGAAAATGCAGTAGTTATCAGAAGTCAGAGTGTTCAACACCGATTCATTGAACACTTGTTCAGTCTTGGGTGAGTTCAATTGTTTCTCTCAGCAAATGAGTTGCAGTGCATATGCAATGTTAGCAATGGCAGTGTTAGCAGCATAGCAGATGCACCACTTGAGAGGGAGCTGTAGTACAGATGCAGTAGTGGCAATAGCAGTGTCATGGGTAGCAGTAGCGTAGTGGTTGGACTTCAACGACGTAGAGGATTCTTCAGAGTTAGAGCAGTATATAGCAAGCATAATTGTTAGAGCACTTTCCTCGCTAAGAGGGAGTGTTGAATTTTGTAGCATCAGAAAGTGCTCTAAGCCCCAAATTTTATGGAGAAGCTTAGACACTAGTATTCCAAATAACCCAGAAACTGTTTTTGAAAATTCTACTCGATTAATGTTTTATTAAAATAAATAATTATTTTAATGGAGACCCTAAGTGAAACTTAGGGAAATTAAATAATTAAAGGGTATTAATGAAACATAAGTGAGAATGATCTAAAAAATGAAGATCAAGTCATGTTATAATCTTAGCCGTTGATTAGAGATCTAATCTCGACCGTGGATGTCTCAATGAGAAGACTATAAAGGAAGGCTTGAGGGCCATTTGGAAGGACACACAGAATTGATCTAGAGTTCAAAATTTCTCGGGTGGGGTTTGCTGAGAAATTCGAGCTAGAGATCTGAGCAGTGAGGGGCAGAGATAGCATCCGGAGAGACAGGTTTTCTAAGTCGGTGGAGCATAAGTTAGAGAGAGGCAGAGGTGATCTAACCAAGCCAACGCTAAAGGAAGGAGGGCTAACGTAGTGATTGCGTAGGGCTCATGTAGAAGCAGTGTAGAGGCAGAGGAGGGTTTCCGGAATTTTGCTTGTAGATCAGTTTCAGAGGCTAGGATCCAAAAAGTGACACCAGGGGTTGTTCCTCAGGGACCAAAGAGGCAAAACGACTTGGTTGGGGCTGAATGCTGAGCCTGGAAGGGGGTGACATAGAGGCTGGAAGGTCTAGCGCTGGGATTGCGTAGTGCCTCCCCGGGGCTGGGTTTTCTTCATTCGGATCAGCCGGGAACCCAGTGATTCAGTGAGGTAAATCCTCACAAATACTTCTGCCAGTATTTCTCTCTGTAACTGAATTACCCTAGGGGTATTCATAGATGTAATTAGACATGGCTACTGCTTAATAATAAAACCCTAAGATCTGCTGCACCGGTTTTCCCGCATTGGGTTTTTCCGGGGACTTAGTCCAAAATAAAGGTGTCATATGTGTGATTGATTTCTTTGTTCAGTTTCCTTGTTTCATAATCATGAGTATTATAGTGTAGGCTGCTTGAGTGATTACTTCAATATTTCATGTATGATTCAGAAATAATTGTGTAAAGTAAATTACATAATAGAAGAAGTAATTCAGTTGGTTTCAGTAGGATTCCTTAGATTGTTCAGATCTAGGAATTTTCACATGGTATTAGAGCATTGATTTGAAATAAGAGGAACGAATCTGAATTCTGAAGTGAAGGCCATTTTGGCTGTAGTGCAGCAGAATGAATCCATTGAAGGATTGCGTATCTCTAACCAGGATGGCTAAGATTTTCGTGGCAGTCTCTTTCTGAGTGAGTCGACAGAGAGAAAGGGCTTCCAGATCGAGATCTTGCTGTGGTAGAGGGAGGAGCGAGCCTCCACGTAGAAGACATAGGGACGCAGTTTTCTGAAGTTGTTGCTGGGCAGAAAAGCTTCAGTACGAGTCAAGAGCACATATTGAGGGAATCCTTCCTCAGTGTTTTCCTAACCGAGGAAGTCAACATTTCTCAGTTGCTGAGCAGTAGAGGAGCAACAAAACTTACAACTCCATTAGGGAGTGCATAAGCTTTCCAGGAGCTATGCAGTAGGGAGGAAGAGGGAGCAGATTTGACAGATTTCGGCTGAGATGGCATCTCACGTACTTTTGTGATCATGATCAGTTGGAGGGCTCCTCCAACTATATGATCTGGAAGGAATGGGCTCAGTTCCTAGTGGATGAACATGATCTGATGGCGTTAATGGAGAACGTGGTATTTGTTCCTACGGATGTAGATCAACTCAAGAAGTACAAGGCAGATATGGCCAAGGTAAAGAGGTTGCTTCTTAATGGTGTCAAGGATCACATCGTCTCACATGTGGTAGGAAAGGTTACTGCCAGAGAGATGTGGGTAGGTTTGTGTGACCTATTTGAGGGATCTTTCGAGCAGCAGAAGTTGTACTTAGAGCAGAAGCTCCATATGATCCAGATGCAGAAAGGGGAGTGCGTGGCTTCTTACCTCATGCGGTTTCAGGAGATTCGAGATCAGCTGTCGGCAGTAGGTGCTACACCTACAGCTGCAACCATGGCACGGATGGCCTTTAACGGTGTCACAGAGGAGTGACAAGTGTTTGTCCTGAGCATACTGGGCCAGACAACATTACCTAGTTGGGAGCAGTTGTGGTCAGCTTTTCAGGAAGAAGAGTTTAGGGGAGACCTCATCAAGTGAAAACTTGATGGCAGTAGTGGAAGCGGATCGAAATCCGTGAAGGAAGAGGAGAACGCAGCCGTTGCATCGAACAGACTACAAGCACAACGGAAACTAAAGCGTGATGTTTCGAAGGTCAAGTGCTTAAGATGTGGCGAGATGGGCCACTATGCATCTCAGTGTCCTTTGAAGAAGAAGGACAAAGATGAGAAGCATGACTCGAAGGTTGCAACTGCGAAAATCGAGCAGGATGAGTTTTCCATGGGTGCACACACTTCTCCAGGAGAGAGGTGGGGTGATATTGAACTGTCGTTCACTCCGAACTTCAGTTGGGCAAGATTCTTGAGGAGCCCACCTCATGGTTCAGTACCTTGCTACGGGAGCCTATATTTGCTGTAGCGGGATGGAGGATTTTTCAGTGGGAGCCGAGGAGTGATGGAGACGATAGTGCAGTAGATAGCAGCGCTTATTTCTGGAGTAGCGCAGAGTAGAGGCTACAACACCGTAGCAGCAACAATGCAGTGCACAGGGGTGCGGATCAGTGTTGCGTAGTGCAGAGCAACAACAATGCAGCGCATTAGAGGGACAATGCAGTAGTTATCACAAGTCAGAGTGGTCAGCACCGATTCACTGAACACTTGTTCAGTCTTGGGTGAGTTTAATTGTTTCTCTCAACAAATGAGTTGTAGTGCATATGCAATGTTAACAGTGGCAGTGTTAGTAGCATAGCAGATGCAACACTTGAGAGGGAGCTGTAGTACAGATGCAGCATGGGTAGTGGTAGTGTCATGGTTTACAGTATAGTGGCAGCAACTGCTTAGTGGTTGGACTTCAACGACGTTGAGGATGCTTTAGAGTCAGAGCAGTATGTAGCAGGCATAATCGTTAGAGCACTTTCCTCGTTAAGAGGGAGTGTTGATTTTTGTAGCATTAGAAAGTGCTCTAAGCCCCAAAATTTGTGGAGAGGCTTAGACACTGGTATTCCAAATAACCCAGAAACTGTTTTTGAAAGTTGAAAATTCCACTCAATTAATGTTTTATTAAAATAAATAATTATTTTAATGGAGACCCTAAGTTAAACTTAGGGAAATTAAATAGTTAAAGGGAATTAATAAAACACGAGTGAGAATGATCAAGAAAATGAAGATCAAGTCATGTTATAATCTTAGCTGTTGATTAGAGATCTAATCTCGGCCGTGGATGTCTCAATGAGAAGACTATAAAGGAAGGCTTGAGGGCCATTTGGAAGGACACACCGAATTGATCTAGAGTTCAAAATTTCTAGGGTGGGGTTTGCTGAGGAATTTGAGCTAGAGTTATGAGCAGTGAGGGGCAGAGATAACATCTGGAGAGAGAGATTTTCTCAGCCAGTGGAACACCAGTCAGAGAGAGGCAGAGGTGATCTAACCAAGCTAACGCTGAAGAAAGAAGGGCTAACACCGTGATTGCGTAGGGCTCACGCACAAGCAATGCAGATGCAGAGGAGGGTTTTCGGAATTTTGCTTGTAGATTAGTTTCGGAGGCCGAGATCCGGAAAGTGACACCGGGAGGTTGTTCCTTAGGGACCAAAGAGGCAAAACGACTTGGTTGGGGCTGAACATTGAGCCTGGAAGGGGGTGACACAGAGGTCGGAAGGTCCAGTGCTGGGACTGCGCAGTGCCTCCCCGGGGCGGGGTTTTCTTCATATGGATCAGCCGGGAACTCAGTGATTCAGTGAGGTAAATCCTCACAAATACTTTTGCCAGTGTTTCTCTTTGTAACTGAATTACCCTAAGGGTATTCATAGATGTAATTAGACATGGCTACTGCTTAATAATAAAACCCTAAGATCTGCTGCACAGGTTTTCTCGCATTGGGTTTTTCCGGGGACTTAATCCAAAATAAAGGTGTCATATGTGTGATTGAGTTCTTTGTTCAGTTTCCTTGTTTCAGAATTGTTGGAGAGGTAAATCCCCTCTGCGGACAGAGGCGATCCCTACTAGCCCAGATCGGGTCTAACAACAATCAGTCACGCAGTGACGCAGGTCTCTAGTTACAAAAATGACAAAACACAACGAGTTGCCTACCTCAGGTCCTACGCAATGGTCGTCGAAGAAAGGATGACGCTTCCCGTCCTCCGCTTTGGCAGATCACGATCCTTCCGCTTAACACGTTCGAACACCTGCACACATGCGAAGAAACACAACGATACACAGCATAGAATCTAAATTTTGTAACCATACATCAGTCAGAGAGGATGTAATTCATTGCATCAAAGAAAAAGACACATGAATGAAACCATAATCAAAGTTGCTTATCATTAATAATAACAAAGGAAATATACAACCCAAAGCTCTGACGCTGGATCTTCCTTCGGCAGGGTTGACAGCGGAGCACGTCTCGATGAAGCTCGTCGAAAATGGGACAAAGCTCTCTCTCTTCGGCTTGGCTCTCAATGGCTGTCTGGCAATAGTCTCCTTGCTACAGATTCAACTCTTCTCTAGTGCTATTAGGACTACTAGCTTGCTAAGGGAAAATGGCAAGCTTATATAGATAGTGGAAGGGGAGTTGGGATCCCTACAATTGTGGGATTGGCCCTATCCTCAAGGAAGCTTCCATGATAGGTGGAAAACCACCTCCCATACATGGAGATCTAGAGCCAAAACTCCCAACTCATTTTAGAGACTCGTTCAGGAGTTTGTTGAAATCAAACTTCGCCATTTATTTTTAAAAAAAATCCTTATTAAGCTTGGCGTGGGCAATACACTGGGACAGAGCGCCAATTGGCACGCCCTCTTTAGTGGATTTTCCCCATTGTCGTGAGGGCTAAACTGGCTAGTCGCGCCAAGGCCAAAAGATCAGTTTTTAGGGTTTTTCCAAGGAAACTTTCTTCAGAGGACTGATTGTCCTTGTAAAGGGGGATGCCATGAAAGTGGTTTCAGGTTATGTCACTGCTCATAGGTCATGGAAAAGGCCCTCCAATGTGCGGGACGGGGGATTGCAGGGACGGTGACAAATTACTGTGTAACAAGAATCATGAGTATTATAGTGTAGGCTGCTTGAGTGATTACTTCAGTATTTCATGTATGATTCAGAAATAATTGTGTAAAGTAAATTACATAATAGAAGAAGTAATTCAGTTGGTTGCAATAGGATTCCTTAGATTGTTCAGATCTAGGGATTTTCACATCGTATTAGAGCATTGATGTGAAATAAGAAGAACGAATCTGAATTCTGAAGTGAAGGTCATTTTTGCTGCAGTGCAGCTGAATGAATCCATTGAAAGATTCATAGTTCTAACCAGGAGGGCTAAGATTTTTGTGGCAGTCTCTTTCTGAGTGAGTTGACAAAGAGAAAGGGCTTCCAGATCGAGATCTTGCTGTGGTAGAGGGAGGAGCGCAAAGCCTCCACGCATAAGACACAGGGACGCAGTTTTCTGAAGCTGTTGTTGGGCAGAAAAGCGTCAGTAGGAGTCAAGAGCACATATTGAGGGAATTCTTCCTTAGTGTTTTCCTAATCGAGGAAGTCAACATTTCTCAGTCGCTGAGCAGTAGAGGAGCAACAAAACTTACAACTCCATCAGGGAGTGCATAAGCTTTCCAGGAGCTACGCAGTAGGGAGGAAGAGGGAGCAGATTCGACAGATTTCGGCTGAGATGGAATCTCACAGACTTTCGTGATCAGGATCAGTTGGAGGGCTCCTCCAACTATATGATCTGGAAGGAATGGGCTCAATTCCTTTTGGATGAACATGATCTGAAGGCGTTCATGGAGAACGTGGTATCTGTTCCTACGGATGCAGATCAACTCAAGAAGTATAAGGCAAATATGACCAAGGTAAAGAGGTTGCTCCTTGATGGTGTCAAGGATCACATCGTCTCGCATGTGGCTGGCAAGGTTACTGCCAGAGAGATGTGGGTAGGTTTGTATGACCTATTTGAGGGATCTTTCGAGCAGCAGAAGTTGTACTTAGAGCAGAAGCTCCATATGATCCAGATGCGGAAAGGGGAGCACGTGGCTTCATATCTCATGCGGTTTCAGGAGATTCGAGATCAGCTGTCGGCAGTAGGTGCTACACCTACAGCTGCAACCATGGTACAGATGGCCTTTAACGGTGTCACAGAGGAGTGACAAGTGTTTGTCCTGAGCATACTAGGCCGGGCAACATTACCTAGTTGGGAGCAGTTGTGGTCAGCTTTTCAGGAGGAAGAGTTGAGGGGAGACCTCGTCAAGTGCAAACTTGATGGCAGTAGTGGAAGCGGATCGAAATCCGTGAAGGAAGAGGAGAACGCAACCGTTGCATCGAACAAACTACAAGCACAACGAAAACCAAGGCTTGATGTTTCGAAGGTCAAGTGCTTCAGATGTGGCGAGATGGGCCACTATGCATCTCAGTGTCCTTTGATGAAGAAGGACAAAGATGAGAAGCATGACCCGAAGGTTGCAACTGCGAAAATCGAGGAGGATGAGTTTCCCATGCGTGCACACACTTCTCGAGGAGAGAGGTGGGGTGATATTGAACTGTAGTTCACTCCGAACTTCAATTGGGCAGGATCCTTGAGGAGCCCACCTCATGGATCAATACCTTGCTCTGGGAGCCTATATTTGCTATAGCGAGATGGAGGATTTTTCAGTGGGAGCTGAGGAGTGATGGAGACGATAGTGCAGTAGATAGCAACGCTTATTTTTGGAGTAGCGCAGAGCAGAGGCTACAACACCGTAGCAACAACAACGCAGTGCACGGGGGTGCAGATCAGTGCTGCACAGTGCAGAGCAATAGTGGGAGCCGAGGAGTGATGGAGACGATAGTGCAGTAGATAACAACGCTTATTTCTGGAGTAGCGCAGAGCAGAGGCTACAGCACCGTAGCAACAACAACACAGTGCACAGAGGTGCAGATCATTGCTGCGCAATGCAGAGCAACAACAACGTAGTGCATTAGAGGGACAACGCAGTAGTTATCAAAAGTCAGAGTGTTCAGCACCGATTCATGAACCCCTGTTCAGTCTTGGGTGAGTTCAATTGTTTCTCTCAGCAAATGAGTTGCAGTGCATATGCAATGTTAGCAGTGGCAGTGTTAGCAGCATAGCAGATGCAACACTCGAGATGGAGTTGTAGTACAGATGCAGCAGCGATAGTGGCAGTGTCATGGGTAGCAGTATAGTGGCAGTAGCAGCGTAGTGGTTGGACTTCAGCGGCGCAGAGGATGCTTTAGAGTCGAAGCAGTATGTAGTAGGCATAATTGTTAGAGCACTTTCCTCGCTAAGAGGGGGTGTTGATTTTTGCAGCATCAGATTGTGCTCTAAGCCCCAAATTTTGTGGAGAGGCTTCGACACTGGTATTCCAAATAACCCAGAAACTGTGTTTGAAAATTCCACTCGATCAACGTTTTATTAAAATAAATAATTATTTTAATGGAGACCCTAAGTTAAACTTAGGGAAATTAAATAATTAAAGGGTATTAATAAAACACGAGTGAGAATGATCTAGAAAATGAAGATCAAGTCATGTTATAATCTTAGCCGTTGATTAGAGATCTAATCTCGGCCGTGGATGTGTCAATGAGAAGACTATAAAGGAAAGCTTGAGGGCCATTTGGAAGGACACACCGAATTGATCTAGAGTTCAAAATTTCTAGAGTGGGGTTTGCTGAGAAATTCGAGCTAGAGATTTGAGCAGTGAGGGGCAGAGAGAGCATCTAGAGAGAGAGATTTTCTCAGCCGGTGGAACACCAGTCAGAGAGAGGCAGAGGTGATCTAACCAATCCAGCGCTGAAGGAAGAAGGGCTAACACAGTGATTGCGTAGGGTTCATGCACAAGCAATGCTGAGGCAGAGGAGGTTTTCTGGAGTTTTGCTTGTAGATCAGTTTCGGAGGCAGGGATCCGGAAAGTGACATTGGGAGGTTGTTCCTTAGGGTCCATAGAGGCAAAACAACTTGGTTGGGGTTTAACACTGAGCCTGGAAGGGGGTGACGCAGGAACTGCACACTGCCTCCCTAGGGCAGGGTTTTCTTCATCCGGATCAGTAGGGAACTCAGTGATTGAGTGAAGTAAATCCTCACAAATTCTTCTTCTAGTATTTCTCTCTGTAACCGAATTACCCTAGGGGTATTCAGAGATGTGTTCAGACATTGCTACTGCTTAATAATAAAACCCTCAGATCTGCTGCACCGATTTTCCCGCATTGGGTTTTTCTGGGGACTTAGTCCAAAATAAAGGTGTCATATGTGTGATTGATTTCCTTGTTTCAAAATCATGAGTATTATACTGTAGGCTACTTTAGTGATTACTTCAGTATTCATGTATGATTCATAAATAATTGTGTAAAGTAAATTACTTAATAGAAGAAATAATTCAGTTGGTTGCAACAGGATTCCTTAGATTGTTCAGATCTAGGAATTTTCACATGGTATCAGAGCATTGATGTGAAACAGAAAGAACGGATTTGAATTCTGAAGTGAAGGCCGTTTTTGTTGCAGTGCAACAGAACGAATCTATTGAAGGATTGCGCAGTTCTAGCTAGGAGGGCTAAGATTTTATCATTTTTGTGGAAGTCTCTCTCTAAGTGAGTCGATAAAGAGAAAGGGCTTCCAGATCGAGATCTTGTTGTGGCAGAGGGAGCAACGCAGAGCCTCCATGCAGAAGACAAAGGGACGCAGTTTTCCGAAGCTGTTGCTGGGAAGAAAAGCGTCAGTAGTAGTCAAGAGCAAACATTGAGGGAATTCTTCCTCAGTGATTTCCTAGCCGAGGAAGTCAACATTTCTCAGTTGCTGAGCAGTAGAGGAGCAACAGAACTTACAACTCCATTAGGGAGTGCGTAAGTCGACCAGGAGCTGTGCAGTAGGGAGGAAGAGTGAGCAAATTCGACAAATTTCAGTTGAGATGGCATCTCACAAACTTTGTGATCAGGATCGGTTGGAGGGCTCCTCGAACTATATGATCTGGAAGGAATCGGCTTAGTTCCTTCTGGATGAACATGATCTGAAGGCGTTCATAGAGAACATGGTCGCAGTTCCTACAGATGTAGATCAACTCAAGAAGTACAAGGCAGATATGTACAAGCCAATGAGGTTGCTCCTTGATGGTGTCAAGGATCACATCGTCTCACATGTGGCTAGCATGGTTACTTCCAGAGAGATGTGGGTAGCTTTGTATGACCTATTTGAGGGACCTTCCGAGCAGTGGAATTTGTACTTAGAGTAGAAGCTCCGTATGATCTAGATGGGTAAAGGGAAGCGCGTGGTTTCATACCTCATTCGATTTCAGGAGATTCTTGATCAGCTGTGGGCCGTAGGTGCTACACCTACAACTGCAACCATGGTATGGATGGCCCTTAACAGTGTCACGAAGGAGTGGTAAGTGTTTGTCCAAAGCATACTGGGCGTGGCAACATTAGCTAGTTGGGCGCAGTTGTGGTCAACTTTTCAGGAGGAAGAGCTAAGGAGAGACCTCGTCAAGTTCAAACTTGATGGCAACAGTGGAAGCAAATTGAAATCCGTGAAGGAAGAGGAGAACGTAGCCTTTGCATTGAAGGGACAACAGGCTCAACGGAAACCGAAGCGTGATGTTTTGAAGGTTTAGTGCTTCAGATGTGGCGAGATGGGCCACTATGCATCTCAGTGTCCTTTGAAGAAGAAGGACAAAGATGAGAAGCATGACCCGAAGGTTACAACTGCGACAATCGAGGAGGACAAGTTTGCCATGAGTGCCCACCGTTCTCGAGGAGAGAAGTGGGGTGATATTGAACTGTAGTTCACTCTGAACTGCAGTTGGGAAGGATCCTTGAGGAGCCCACCTCATGGATCAGTGCCTTGCTACGGGAGCCCATATTTGCAGTAGCGAGATGGAGGAGTCTTCAGTGGGAGTCAAGGAGTGATGGAGACGATAGTGCAATAGATATCAACGCTTATTTCTGGAGTAGCGTAGAGCAGAGGCTGCAACACCATAGCAGCAGTAGCGCAGTGCACAGGAGTGCAGATCAGTGCTGCGCAGTGAACAACAGCAGCAACACAGTGCATCAGAGGGACAACGTAGTAGTTATCAATAGTCAGAGTCTTCAACACCGAGGTGCATTCACTGAACAGTTGTTCAGTCTTGGGTGAGTTCAGCTGTTTCTCTCAGCAGCTGAGTTGCAGTGCAGATGCAGCGTTAGCAGCATAGCAGATGCAACACTTGAGAGGGAGTTGTAGTACAGATGCCGTAGTGTCATGGGTAGTAGGGGCGCAATGGTTGATGGACTTCAGCAGCACAGAGGATGCTTTAGAGTCAGAGCAGTATGCAACAGGCATAATTGTTAGAGCACTTTTCTCGCTAAGAGGTGTTGAGATTTTGTGTATTTGGGGTAGCATCAGTTGTGCTCTAGCTCCCAAACTTTGTGGAGGGACTAGAGTACACTGGATCTACAAGACCCAGAAATGGATTTGGGAAATTTCATCTGGTTTAGGAGATATTAAATTAATTAATTATTTTAATGTATTTCCTAAGTTAAAACTTAGGAAAATAAAATAATTAAAGTGAATTTAATTAAACATGTGATGAAATTATCTTAAGTCACACGGATCAAGCTTTCTTTTAATCTTAGCCATTTATTAAAGATTTAATCTTGGCCGTTGATTTGTCAACGAGAAAAGTATAAAGGAAAGGCTTGGGGTCATTTGTAAAACACACATGGAGGCAGAACACTGAAGCTAAGCTGAGATTCTAGGGCGGGGTTGCTAAGAATTCTCAGAAGTGTTTTAGTTGCAGAGAGGGGAATTTAGACCAATGGGATGATCTGATCCCGGGGTCTAGAATACACAAGAAGCAGAGAAGAGATCAACAAGGGCAACGCAAAGAAAGGCAGCAGCGGCAGCAACAGCAGTAGCAGACGGCAGCAGCAGTAGCAGTAGACGGCAGCAGATGGCAGCAGTAGCAGCAGACGGCAGCAGCAGTAGCAACAGACGGCAGCAACAACAACAACAATGTCTTTCAGGGGTAGCGCTGGGGTTTCTAGGCCTAGATCTGGCTGAGTTCTATAAATCCCGTTTGAGGGTGTGGATCAGTCAACATTTTTGGTCTTAGATCAGCCAAGAACTGCAGATCTAGAGTTTACTCTGTAAGTTTTTCCAGATCTGGAAACCAGAGTTGTGTATTCAGAAATATTCTTAATAATAGAACCCTCCAGCAGCCAGAGACCGATTTTCGCTCATTGGGTTTTTCCGAGGACAGTTTGTCCAAAAATAACTGTGTCACTTTGTCTATGTGTGCATGTGCTTATTCTAGATCTGAATTGGTAGAGATCTGTTATGTGTTTTGCTTTGATGTTAACTTGAATTTATTCAATTGATAACTTGTATAAGTAGGAGAAGCTTAACCAGATTAACAGAAATAATTTCTGCATAAGAATTAAGATTCAGAAATTTCTACATGGTTTCGGAGCAATTGCAGATCTGAATGCGCAGCGCAGTTGACAGGAAGGGAAAATCTGACATGAACCAAGGGAAGGGTTCATGCAACCAACAGGACTCACGCAGTCCTCCAGAGCATGCAGAAATGTAGAGGGAACACGACATGAAAGCGCTGGCATCCATATTAGAGGAGGATCTTGCATGTGTGTCAAGCACAACTCCTCCTGATGTTTGGTATATTGATAGTGGAGCATCTGCTCACATGACGGGGGTTCGAGATCTGCTCACATGACGGGGGTTCGAGAATGTTTTTCGAGCTATCAAGGGGAGTAGATGATTTTCCAAATAACTATGGGAAACAAAGGAAAATGTACCCCCATCGGGAGAGGTACTATAACTTTTCAGACGGAAGATGGCCACAAGATTCGAGCCATGAATGTTCTGCATGTACAAGGGTTGGGAATGAACTTACTCTCGGTGTCTCAACTTCAGAACAAGGGCTATGATGTTTACTTGATTCAAGACAGAGTATATGTCAAACATCCTAACTGGAGTAAAAAGGCACAAATTGGAGTAAGGAGTCACAAACTGTATAAGCTTCAACTTGAATCTCCGATGGCCCTGATCGACAGTACAAATGACAGAGATCTGAATGAGTTATGGCACAGAAGGATGGGGCATCTACATCATGGAGCCTTGGGGATTCTCAAAAATACTGTCATAGGGGCTCCTGAATTCAGCACAAAGAAAGGCGATGTTTGCAGAGGATGCATACTAGGGAAGTACGCTAAGGCAGCGTTGCCAAGAAGTAGCAGCAGAGCCAAAGGTGTATTAGAGTTAATACACTCTGACATTTGCGGTCCGATGTCTACAACAGCTCTCAGTGGGTCAAAATATTTTGCCACCTTCATTGATGATTATTCTAGGAAAACTTGGATCTATTTTCTGAAGACCAAAGATGAAGCCTTTAATCGGTTTAAAGATTTCAAAGCATTGGTGGAGAACTCTACAGGAAAGAAGATCAAGAAGTTAAGGTCAGATAACGGTGGAGAATATATCGATAAAGACTTCAAAAATTTCTGTGCGTAGGAAGGCATCAAGAGAGAGTGGACAACTCCCTACAATCCAGAACAAAATGGAGTTGTAGAACGGAATAATCGGACCATAATAGAAGAAGCAAGGGCAATGCTGTACGATCAAGAAATGCCCAAATTCTTATGGGTAGAGGCCTGCAACACAACAGTCTATATTCAGAACAGAGTTCCATATAGGGCTTTGGAGAAGGTGACTCCCGAAAGTGTGTTCACAGGCAGCAAGCCTAAAGTGAGCCACATCAGGATATTTGGCAGCGTAGCATACTGCCATGTTCCAAAGGAAAAGAGGAAGAAAATGGATCAAACTGCAGAAAAGGGTTTTTTTGATGGGCTACAGTGAGAATGCAAAGGCATACCACGTCTATATTCCAGAGAGCAGGAAAGTCGTGGTAAGAAGGGATGTAAAATTCCTTGAAGAAAGAGCCTTTAGGAAATCTCGAGAGATGGCCACAGATACGCAGATTGAGGAAGATCCACTGGTACAGCCTCAACGACCTCTGGAGGAAAGGTCCAGTGCCTCTCCTAGGCACAATTGTTCTGAAGGAAGCTCCTCCAACAAAGAACAGGAGGAAGAACAAGTGAGACCACCCACCACTGATGGGAGACCGAGCAGAGAACTCCAACAGATTCTTAGAGATGCAGAAGGATTTGTTGGAACACCTAGAGAAGGGAAGAGGATAAGGAAAAAACCTGACCGATATGAGGCATTGGTAGCTTAGGTTGGAGAGCCCTCTACCTTTCGGGAAGTAGCTCAGCATCAGGTATGGGTAGATGCCATGGTGGAGGAGTATAGCTCCATCATGACAAATGATGTCTGGGAAGTAGTCCCTAGACCACAGGACATATCTTTTGTAGGATCTAGGTGGATCTACAAGATCAAATATGCTGCAGATGGTAGCATAGAGAAATTCAAAGCAAGATTTGTAGCAAAGGGGTATGCCCAGAAAGAAGGCATTGACTATGAAGAAACTTTTGCTCCTGTAGCACGGTACACTTCTATCAGATCCATCATCTCTTTGGCAGCGCTGATGGGATGGGAGATTCACTAGATGGATGTCAAGACTGCGTTCTTGAACGGTGTGATAGAGGAGGAAGTGTACATAGAACAGCCAGAGGGCTTCGAGACACATGAGTAGAAGACTCATGTTTGCAGACTTAAGAAAGCCTTGTAGGGCTTGAAACAAGTCCCCAGGGCATGGTATGGTTGGATTGATGGCTACTTGCAGAAGATGGGGTTCGTCAAGAGTGATGCAGATCACAACTTATACTCCTTGAGAGTAGGAGATGAGCCACTTATTCTTGTTTTGTATGTGGATGAATTGTTTTTGACTAGGTCATTCAAGCTCATCATGGACTGTAAAGAGAATCTGGCAACATAATTTGACATGAAGGACTTGGGACGAATGCACTATTTTCTTGGGTTAGAAGTTTGGTAGCATGAAGGGGAAATCTTCCTAGGGCAAGGAAGATACACGACAAAGATTCTCAAAAGATTCCTGATGGAAGACTGTAGACCCATGGCCACGCCAATGATCACTAACTAGAAGAAGATAGACACATCAAAGGATGATGAGGCTGATCCCTCCTTGTATAGACAACCCTTTGGATCATTGATGTATCTGGTCAATACAAGACCAGACAACTGCTATGCAGTGAATACCCTTAGTCAGTTCATAGTGGAACCAAGGAGGGCTCACTGGGCAGCAGCTAAACATATTCTTAGATACTTGAGAGGGTAGTCGAGTATGGGCTAAAGTACACGAAGGAAAATGAAATTCAGTTAAGTGGGTTCACAGATGCAGATTGGGCTGGAAGCACAGTAGATTGGAAAAGTACCAGCGCGTACTGTTTCAGTCTCGGATCAGGAATGACCTCTTGGTGTAGCAGGAAACAAAAGTTTGTAGCACTGAGCTCAGCCGAGGCAGAGTACATGGCAGCAAACACGGCTTCGTGTGAGGCCATATGGCTCTGCAAATTAATTTTGAACCTACTTAAGAAACGAATAGAGCCGACCAAGATCATGTGTGATAATTAGAGTTGCATCAAGCTCTCTGAGAATCCTGTGTATCGTGATCGGTCGAAGCACATTGACATTCAGTGTCACTTTATCCGAGACTATGTTCAGAAGGGAGCAGTACAGTTACGATACACTCCTACAGGTGAACAAGTAGCAAATATTCTCACAAAGGCTCTGAATAAGGTTAAGTTCACTTACTTCAGAGAGAAGATGGGAATGATCGAGAACCCCTTCCACAAGAGGAAAGGGTGGTCTTCTGAAGAAGAAGGAGCTACAGTACAGTGGTTGCAGTGGCAGTGGCAGAGTCATGGGCAGTAGTACAGAATGGCAGCAACAATGCAGAGTTGAGTGGCAGGAGGCCATGCTTCAACAACACAGAACCAGTGCCCAAATTCATGTAATGCATGAGTGTGATGTATTGCTAGAGCACACCCTTGATGCTAAGAGGGAGTGTTGAGATTTTGTGTATTTGGGGTAGCACCAGTTGTGCTCTAGCTCCCAAACTTTGTGGAGGGACTAGAGTACACTGGATCTACAAGACCCAGAAATGGATTTGGGAAATTTCATCTGGTTTAGGAGATATTAAATTAATTAATTATTTTAATATATTTCCTAAGTTAAAACTTAGGAAAATAAAATAATTAAAGTGAATTTAATTAAACATGTGATGAAATTATCTTAAGTCACACTGATCAAGCTTTCTTTTAATCTTAGCCATTGATTAAAGATTTAATCTTGGCTGTTGATTTGTCAATGAGAAAAGTATAAAGGAAAGGCTTGTGGTCATTTGTAAAACATACATGGAGGTAGAACACTGAAGCTAAGCTGAGATTCTAGGGCGGGGTTACTAAGAATTCTCAGAAGTGTTTCAGTTGCAGAGAGGGGAATTTAGACCAAGGGGATGATCTGATCCCGGGGTCTAGAATACACAAGAAGCAGAGAAGAGATCAGCAAGGACAACGCAGAGAAAGGCAGCAGCTACAACAACAGATGACAGCAGCAGCAGATGGCAGTAGCAGCAGCAGACGGCAACAACAGCAGCAACAGACGGCAGCAGCAGCAGTAGACGACAGCAATAGCAGCAACACGCGGCAGCAGCAACAACAGTGTCTTTCAGGGGCAGCGCTGGGGTTTCTAGGCCTAGATCTGGCTGAGTTCTGTAAATCCCGTTTGAGGGTGTGGATCAGTCAGTATTTTTGGTCTTAGATCAGCCAAGAGCTGCAGATCTAGAGTTTTCTCTGTAGGTTTTTCCAGATTTGGATACCAGAGTTGTGTATTCAGAAATATTCTTAATAATAGAACCCTCCAGCAGCCAGAGACCAGTTTTCCCACATTGGGTTCTTTTTCGGGGACAGTTTGTCCAGAAATAACTGTGTCACTTTGTCTATGTGTGCATGTGCTTATTCTAGATCTGAATTGGTAGAGATCTATTATGTGTTTTGCTTTGATGTTAACTTGAATTTATTCAGTTGATAACTTGTATAAGTAGGAGAAGCTTAACCGGATTAACATAAATAATTTTTGCATAAGAATTAAGATTCATAAATTTCTACAAGAGGGAGTTTTGATTTTTGTAGCATCAGAAAGTATTCTAATCCCGAAATTTTGTGGAGAGGCTTAGACACTGGTATTCTAAAGAACTAAAAAACCATTTGTGAAAATTCCACTTGGTTAATGTTTTATTAAAATAATTAAGTATTTTAATGGAGACCCTAAGTTAAACTTAGGGAAATTAAATAATTAAAGGGTATTAATAAAACATGAGTGAAAATGATCTAGAAAACGAATATCAAGTCATGTTATAATCTTAGCCGTTGATTAGAGATCTGATCTCGGCCGTTGATATCTCAACGAGAAGACTATAAAGGAAGGCTTGAGGGCCATTTTGAAAGACACACCGAATTGATCTAGAGTTCGAAATTTCTGGGGCAGGGTTTGCTGAGAAATTCGAGCTAGAGATCTGAGCAGTGAGGGGCAGAGATAGCATCTAGGGAGAGAGATTTTCTCAGTTGGTGGAGCATCAATTAGAGAGAGGTAGAGGTGATCTAACCAAGCCAGCGCTAAAGGAAGAAGGGCTAACGCAATGATTGCGTAGAGCTCACACAGAAGTAGTGCAGAGGCAGAGGAAGGTTTTCGGAATTTTTCTTGTAGATCAGTTTCAAAGGCCGGGATCCAGAAAGTGACACCGGGAGGCTGTCCCTCAGGGTCCACAGAGGCAAAATGACTTGGTTGGGGCTGAACGCTGAGCCTGGAAGGGGGTGACGCAGAGGTTGGAAGGTCCAACGCTGGGACTGCGCAGTGCCTCCCTAGGGCAGGGTTTTCTTCATCTGGATCAGTCGGGAACTCAATGATTAAGTGAAGTAAATCCTCACAAATTCTTCTGCTAGTATTTCTCTCTGTAACTGAATTACCCTAGGGTTATCCAGAGATGTATTCAAACATTGCTACTGCTTAATAATAAAACCCTCAGATCTGTTGCATTGGTTTTCCTGCATTGGGTTTTCCGGGGACTTAGTCCAAAATAAATGTGTCATATGTGTGATTGATTTCCTTGTTCAGTTTCCTTGTTTCAGAATCATGAGTATTATAGTGTAGGCTGCTTCAGTGATTACTTCAGTATTTTATGTATGTTTCAGAAGCAATTGTGTAAAGTAAATTACATAATAGAAGTAATTCAGTTGGTTGCAGTAGGATTTCCTTAGATTGTTCAGATCTAGGAATTTTCACATGGTAGAGACCTAAAAGAATTTTAGGGTATGGAGAAAACCCTAGGCAATTAGTGGATAAGGGTTTGAGAGAAACCCTGGTGTATGGTAAAGTCTTGAGATTTGGTGTATGAAACCCTCACATGGTCTATGAGGAGATGCTCAAGTACTTGGGATCGATTTGACAATTGACCTGGTTATTGATAAAGTTGCTTATTGAAGGCAACATTGTTTTATGATCTATGGCCCACTCTTGAAGGTTGGCTCGAGAGGGAGAGGATCATTTCTCATTGAAGATAAGTACTCCTTGACTTATAACCCTTACTCTTGTTTACTTTATGGATCCGATTTCTATGATTATTGTTTCTAGTCATTACTTCTTGCATGTATATTTGAGCACCTGGATATATCTAGCCTCCGTGATTAGATGTGATGAGTGGATCCCTCTTGAGGATCTTTGGAAGTGTAGGAAAGATTATCAGGTGAAGTCAGGATAATGAGTTCCAAGGTGTGGCCTTGATATTGATTATGACTTTGATTATACATACTGATAGTCTATCCTTGACAGGTGAGGAGCCTTTGAAAATCTAAGTAAGAGGGAGATGACTTATGAATATCGTAATGGTGTATCATGGCATGATAAATTGATTTCTGGAATTTGGGAAAGAAATTCCATATAGCAAGACTGTTGAAATGTCTTTGTGTAATGTAAATCCTTGGATACTCTGTTTCAAAGTTCAAATGTTGATTGAATGTGCTATGGCATCTGTTGATGGAATTCATGATTGAGTTGTTTCACTCATAATTGCCACCAAGCATCTTTTATTTTTTCTACTCTTAAAGGTTGAGACATTTCTCGCATGATATGTAGATCCATGAATGATATGATGATGTTTGGGATTAGCATTGATAAGCACATTTGGATGTTGCCTTAGTATGAGATCTGCCATGATATCTCAGGCAAGAGGTCCATAGCACGGCCAAAGTCGGGTACAATGCTGCTAGCAAGGCTATCTGTGAAGCATGATGTAGAGGCTCCTTAGAGAGCCAATCGAGCATGATTTGGATAAGACATGGATATATTATGATGACAAAGAATCCTAAATTCGTATAGTTGGGACTGTGATTTCTCCATTTATTGAGACAGTGCAGTTGTTTGAGACAAGCTGAGGCTTGTGATTGACACCTCCGTGAGAGGGAGGATGATTATAGTATCCATGTGAACTCTGTGAGTGGAAGGATGTTTATAGTATCCATGCGTGTTTGAAACCTCCACGAGAGGGAGGATGTTTTTGGTATCTTGTTGTGATTTACACAATTATGTATGTTCTAACATAACACATGATTTGATGTTATGTAGGTACAGGAAACAATAGATACCAGATGAGAGCAGCGCTAAGCGAGGACATTGAGCCAACTCTTCCTCTCTATTTGAGCTCCCAGAACGAGGAATTGAGATAGAGGGCTCTTGGGGTTGAGGGAAATCTGGATAATACTGTGTATTCCCTATCTGTTACCGAGGGTTGAGAATGCGACTCCCCTATCCGCATAGGGTCGTAGAATGCTGCTCCCTTATTTTGTCTTTGCAGAGTATACCCCAGTTGGCATCATACTCACAAGCAGGTTTTGTTGGGAATACCGCTCCTCGTTTGGCCAACGAGTTGAGAGTGTACTTGGGGTGTACAACCCTTGCGGATTATGATGCAGGTGTTCTACCATATGATTGTTCAGGGTCATTGATGGGAAGATCAGTAGAAAATAGGACAAGTTGAGAGTGAGCTCCCCGATGTAAAATAACCCTATGCGATTCCGGGTTGAGAGTGAGCTCCCCGATGTGACACCAGGGTCGAGATGGTCTCCCCCACGTGGATGGGTATCCAATTGCTAGATACGGGGTTGTAGAGGTATAACGCTCCCATGAGATTTCGGGTCAAGATGTGCTCCCCGATGCAGTTATAGGTTGAGATGTACTCCTTGTTGATATGCTCTCCGTTGATGATATTTTTGGTAGTAACCCGATGGCAAAGATTCCAGAATGATAACCTGATGAATGAAGGGTGGTAGCCCAAGCCCCCCTCCGGTAACAAATTCTTCTTCTAGATCCGAGAATGTTCAACATACAAGCAGAAACAATCAAGAGATAAGCATAAATAAGCATGAAGAGTACATTGATGATTTGTAATAAGAAAGGTTCACAGCATGACGACTACATGAAAGAGATGTTCAATGATGACATGTGATAATGCATGAATATTAAAATGACATATTGATCGATGAACAAATATCAACAGATTGAGTTGAGCTGTGATGACACCATGATGCAGAGAACTACAAGCAGAGATTGCGAGGTGGAATTCTTCCTAGTTGAGAGGGAGTGTTAATTTTTGCAACTAGGTTCAAATTCCACTATGGATAGTGTTGACCACACTTTGTCAACGACCCCATAGCAGTACACCCCCATTTTTTCAAATGGGACTTATCATGTTCGAGGCTCGTGTTATCCAGATTTCATCACCGATCGACAATTTTTATAATGATGTAAACCCATTCTGCATTTTATGATGTAAATGATCTAAGTAAGACCGTCCATGTATGTAACAATCTAGGTAAGCCTCGTATGTTGTTGATGACTTCCATCCTAGAAGGTTTTTTGTCTCACTGATTCACGAAAGTGATCGGTAGAGTTTTTCCCTCCAGCCTCACCCCAAAGCTAGGGTGGAATGTGTCATCAGCATGCTAAGTGAGTCCTAGTGTTTTTTATCGAGTCCTTGTAAAAGTAGTTTCAACTACTTGGTCTACTAGATCATGTTTTGAGTCGCAGAATTGGGTATTTATTTGAGGGTTTGTACGAATGGGTTTTCCCCCTTCATGTATGTAAATGTTTTATCTCATGTAAAAGAGGGTTGGAAAAATAATTATAATCCCCTCTTAGTCAATTAATTAAATTTTCTGGTCAATTAATTAATAAAATCCTAAACTAGAAATTTAATTAATTTAGGGTCCTAAATTAGGATTAAATCTTTAAAGGAAAAATTTGTGGGTCCTTGGAAAATGATTTTGAAAGCCCCAGGCCAAGGGAATATTGTGAATTTTAAGAAATATTGGACCCTTGGGCCTTGGTGGTTAAGTCAAGGTCAAAATTTTGGGGTAATTAACTCAAAAATAATATTTTTGAGTTAATTAAAATTGAATTAAATGATAAATTCGTTTTTCCCCCAAAATTTTAATTTCAACGCTCCGGATTAAAAGATAATTAAATCTTTTGGACGGTTGAGATTATTTTGACGAGGATCATCCAAACTAGCCGTTAGAGATTTGTCCTATAAATTTAGAGGTCTTTCTCATTTTTGAATCATCCGATCTCAGGATCGTGCACTTGCTCTTAGAAGCTCTTGTAAACTTTTTGAGGAATAAAGCATAAAGACTTTGGGGTTACAAATTGGGATGTTCCTTCTCAGATCTATGTGGTGAATTGTCTCTAAACTCTGCTACTTTGTTTCTTGTATTTTATGGTTGATGGCCTACATGGATTAATCTGCATACAAGTATCTTATGCAGTTTTCTGGGTTTATAAAATAACATTTTGATTTTTCTGCAAAGGTCTCATGTTGTTTTCTTAAATCTCTATCGATCTAAGATTCAGATCTAAGTGTGTAGGGAATATTTTTAAGATTGGGCATTTGGGGAAGTCTTCGGTTGGACTAGCCGACTCTCATTAAACATAAATCTGATAAGCTCTTTATTTGTTAAATTCCAGGTCTATCTTACGATATTTGTGATTTTGCAGGGTTTCGAAGGCTTGTGCCTTTCACTAAAACTTTAAATCTCTGAAAATTGTGCTAAAACGGATTCAGATCTAACCATGAGGGTTTTGAATTTGTAAACTAGCTTGTATATTTGTAAATTTTTCAAGATTGTTAGGGTTTAATCATTAAAATTGGCGTGTGTGTCTTCAGATCTGGCTGTCTTTTGCAGGTTAAGGGTTTAAATCAGAATTTTTTTTTTAAAGACCTGAAGCAAATCTAGCCTCCAAAGGCCAGATCTGGCCTCAAATCATTTCTGTGGGCAGATCTGGACATTATTTGATTTAAAGGAGCATAAGAGTCTGAGCTTAAACTGAAGAAATTTAAAGATGGTTGGGCGTTTTTGTATGTACTGGGTTTATTTAAATCTATTTCTGTCTTCGTTGCTGCATAAGCGCTGTCAAGATTCCCCTCTTTGCTCCCATTCGATCTACAATTCACTTCAAATATCCTTCGCTGCTCTCATTCCTCACGTTTGCCTGAGCCGTCTGCACAATTCCTCTCCGCTGCATAACCCTCGACTTCATCACACCGTCCAGTTGATCTCTGCCCTCACACATTCGATCCATCCTTCAGCTCCTCAATCGATCCCATTGGCTGCCGTCCACCGTCCTGTCTACTCTATCGTGCCTCCCATTGACCTGCAGTTCACCAAACAGCAAAACGAATGTGAACCCTTACGAATACGTTTCAGATTTTTGTGCGTTGGCTCCATTGTGCCCTAACTTGCAAAACAAAGAAAATCGAACCCGCGTCCAGTCTCTCTCCTGCCGTCGTGTTGCCGTCCGGTTTCCTTGTCAACCTACAAACAAAAAAAAAAATTTAATGCACAAGTAACATGTATATGCATCGGGTTTTTATTAAGTGTATGGTTAGATTTTAATATTAGATTGCTAGTCGTAGATTTTTATTTTGGATTTCATTTTTAATAACGTTAGTTTAGTTGTAGTGATAGCATTTAGTTGTAGTTTCAATTTTTTTTTTTATTTGATTTTAGTTTCCGATTTTGGTGTAGTTAGATTAGCTTCAGTTTTTTTTTTTTTTAAATTTGATTTAGAGTTTGTTTGGTTTTAGCTTTAGATTTTAAATTTTAATTTAGTTTCATTTGGTTTATTTTTTAGATTTAGTTCCTAACTTTTCTTAAATTAGAGTTTTAGTTTAGATTTGATTTAGTCTAACTTTAGATTTTAAATTTTAGATATTAAATTTAACCTTAGTTTAGTTTTAGCTTAGTTTTAATTTAGTTTAATTTTAATTTTAGTTTTAGTTAGTTTAGATATTAGATTTAGATTAACTTTAGATTTTAATTTGGTTTCATCTTTGTTTAGAGTTAGGATTTGAAATTGCATTTTTTTTTTTTAATTTGTTTTAGATTTTAGTTTAGTTTTATTTTAGAGCATTAATTTGGATATTTAGATTTTGAAAAATAAAAAAATTCAAAAAATATTTTAAATTTTTGTTTTAGAGCTTGTTTAGTCATAAGTTTCATTTTTTCAGTTTTGATTTCATGAAAAAATTCTAAAAATTTTTTTTAGAAAACAAAACAAAAATAATAAAAAAAATTCTAAAAATTCTAATTTTTTTTTTTTTTTTAGTTCTATAGTCAAATGTGCTAAAATTATTTTTATCTAAAGTTTTGACTATAAAGACATTTTCTGGATCGAAATTAATTGAAGCATCATAAATCTGGAAATATTGCAAATCTCGGGCATTTTCATCTTGTGATAATATTGCTGTGGGTTTAAGATATTTTAATGCATGGTTGTGGTGTTTTTCACTTGGATATCATTGTGATCAATCATGTTCTAATAAGCAGCAGTTAATCATCACTTACTTGTTTATAATCGCATAACGGGATTTTATTTGATTCCATAAGGCACTGGTCTTAAACGTGAAATCTAATTTAGAACTGTGGAATCTCGTTCATTTTATTAAGTATTTGATGTCTTAGCTGTGTCTCCTGGATTCTCCATCCTCATTTCTAATAGGGTCTACCTCCCTTAGCTTGCAAGGAGACAGCTTAAATAGAGAGATTGGGGATAAAGGTGACAGCCCCCAGTCTGAGCCATTGTCGCGGTGCCTTTGACAATTTGTGCGACAGCAGATAGCTCAAATGATTAAGATAATAATTTAATTATATTCCTCTTTTCGAGAGGATCAAATCGACTTATAGATCTCCCCAATCGGTTAAGCAGAAGTTAAGTTATGAATTAATTTATTATTTTATGGGTCGGCCTAACCGCATGTTGATCCGGTCAAAGCCCCAAGTAGTCACTCACAAAGTTATAAATAGAAGCGACCTCAAGTTCATTTGCACACATTCGCTCGTGAGATCTCCTCCATGCTATTTTCGTTTTTGTTCGTATTTTCTATTTCTGGCTCGCACAGGTACATCGGCAGGAGCTCGCACAAAAAGTCGGGATCACAAAAGTGATCACACATAAGATCTGGGTGATCTAAAGCAAAGCCGCGGGCATGAAAGGCTAAGGTAGCGGCCTAGGTCAGCAGAGCCGTGGGCTAGGTGTGTTGTGCCTGCAGCCAAGGACGCCAGAGCCATTGGCTAAGTTTGTTGAGGACACGCCCTAGTCACAGAGGTCAGATCGGGCTGATCTGAAGTAGAGCTGCGGGCACAGAGTGCTGTGGTAGCGGCTCAGAGCCCTAAAGCCGCAGTCTGTGCGTGTTAAGGCCGCAACTCAAAGAATTACTAGGCAGATCTAATTTGGTTCACCTTCAGTTGATTGCACAGTGCCTCCAGACATCAGTCATTCAGTCACAGTTGCGTCAGAGCGATCATTGACAGTGTCTTGGATTCAGATCTAGGACTTCAGAGTTGAGATCACTAGGTGATCTATTAGATCCATGTTTTGTTATTATAGATCTGTTGATCTGTAGATCAGATCTGTTTGTTTCCGTTGCATATGTATCTTCAGTCCTCATTCAGTATCAGCCGTGTTCATCAATTTGCTACAGTCAGTGTCAGTGCATTTCTGTTCTCAGATTCAGTTTCCTTCATGCAGAAGTATGGGTATGGTTTTACTGCATGTATGCTATTTGTTTTTCTGCATCATAAAGATATGTACCTATGGATCATTGTACTCTTATTGCTGAATCATTTGATGAAAATCTAAGAAGAAGAATTTCCAAGGGTTTTCCCCTTAGTGGGTTTTGCCCTGGTCTCAGACCAATCCTAGTGTCTCTATGTGTTCATGCTTCTCTTCCTTTGATCTTTTATTTTCCTTTGCTTAGATGATGATTATGATGGTATTGTTCTTTCTGCATAGTTATATATTATGATGTTTAATAATACAGATCTGTACAATGGAAAAATTATTTGTGTGAATGCAACATGTTAATGATGAAATGTAACTATAAAAGTAAAGAACAATGCTGCTAACAAGGTGAAGAAGAAGAAGAAAAAAAAGGCAGAGTGAAGATCTATTGAAAAAAGAGATATAAGAAAAGGTTTCAAGGAAGATCACAAGGAGTAGAAGATAACAATATGACAAACTCAATGAAGTCAGAAAACAAGCTAGAAGGGAACACCAACTACAGGGCTTGGAAGAAGAGAATGGATCTTATTCTTGCAAGACATAAAGTGTTAGATTTTGTTCAAGGAAAAGTCAAGGAACCAATAGATGAAGCAGGAAAAGAAAAATACAAGGCAATCAATATCTTGGCCATGAACTTAATTGTAGATGGAGTGAAGGACAATCTCATCCCTTACATATCTAATATAGAATTTGCAAAAGCAATGTATGAAGCCCTCTACAAGTTATTCACCATCAAGAACATTGGTTAGATAGCTAGCCTCAAGAATTAACTACGGACAATAAAAATGACAAGAGACGATATTGTATCATCATACTTTGTAAGGATATCTAGAATAAGAGATGAAATCCAAGCAATAGATAAAGTTGTACCGAAAAAGGAGCTCATAATTGCTGCCCTTGTAGGACTACCAAAAACTTGGAGTGCTTTTGCATCAGGAATCAACAGTTGGAAGGATACTCCAACATTCAAAGAAATGTGGAATGCATGTAGTCAAGAAGAAGTCCGAATATCATTAGTAAACAACAAGGAGGATGAAGAAGAAAACACCTCTAATGCCTATTCTGCTCATCACAAGAAGAAGGGAACCTTCAAGAAGTTCAAAGGACCAAAGAAGAAAGTTGACCTATCCAAGATTGAATGCTACAACTGTCATAAGATGGGTCATTACAAAAATCAATGTCCCGAGAATCCAAGGAATAAGAGGAGAGATAGGGATCAAACAAATATTACCGACAAAGCTCCTCTTAAGAAGAACAAGACTGAAGAATCATAAGTCAAAGACTTATGCTACTAAGTCCTCTCTTACATATCCTTCTTAGTCTTGCATTGTTTTTCCTTTATGTTTTGAGTTCTAGAGTTTGTAGGTCTCATATGTCCTATTAGTACATTTTTTGAATTATTTTGATAAGTTGTAGGTATCCCCCTCAGAAAGATTGGATTAAGAGGGAAGCCTTCACTGTTTTACCAAAAGATAAGTATCTTGTTCCTTGTTTCCTCTTTTATGTTTGGTTTCCCTCTCATATCAAGCTTTGTTTGTATTATATGCTAATAACCTTTTCTTTGTATTTTCCATGGTAGGAAAAGATTGCAGAATACACAAAAGTTATGGAGGAGACTTCAAAGGATAGACTTGAAGCTTGAAAGAAGTTATGTTGCAAAGGAAGCCTTTCAAGAATTGATGTCTTACAAGGTTTGTTAAACAACTCAAGGTATGTCTTAAACTACAACTTTTGTCACAACGTTATCTTCATAGAAAAAGGTATATTCATTCTCTTTTGAAATTTGCTTTACATTACTAACGTCATTATGTCTAGGGTTTTGAATCACAAAGATTCTTGTTAGGTTGATTAATAATTAGATTGAATATACCCTCGTTATTCTGTCATTTGATCATTCTTGTGAAACTTGAACCCTTAGGGTTCACTACAAAACCCTAACCTCTTGTCGGTAAGGATATGTTAATGTTAATAATGAAACCCTTGTCTTAGGGTTTGTTGATAAATTCTAGAACATATGATGAAATCCTATTCTTTTGAAGTTTAGGGTTTTGAAAATGCTATGATAAAAACCCTATATTTTTAGCGTTTGGTGATTTAGGGTTCATAAACAAAACCTTTATAATAAGATGCTAGGAATGAAACCCTAGGTGTATATTCATCATTATGATTGAAAGTAGAAACCTTAGTCTGAATGAAATTGTTGTCTATCTAATTTTGATGTATTAATGTTTGTGTCTCAGGTTTGCTTAGTGGATATGGATATGAAATGCATTCTAGATATGTATCTGCAAGTATGCTAACTTAATTGTTGATACTCAGTTTGTAAAATCTAGTGTTTGTAACAAAACCCTAGTAGAGTTTGATATTTTAGGATAGGATGATATTGTTTTCAATATGATTTAGCTTTGATGATAAAATCTAGGGTTTGCAACAAACCCTAGTAGAAATCTGACATGTAAAAGCATATTGTTGAAACCTTAGATGTATAGTAGGATTGTTATTAAGGGTTTCTGTCTCGACGATGGAGTCTAGGGTTTATGAAAAAACCCTAGCAAGAAGTTGGACTGAAAAGATATGACCCTTGCTGATTATGAACCTAACTAAGTTTAGGTATTTGATGTCTAAAGTTTGAATGTTTTGATGCTTCCATTGTATTGACACGATTTTGATATAGTTAATTTCATGCTTCTGTATATTTGTTTTTAGCTGTACTTCCTATTAAAATTTTGTAGGTACATAATCTTCAAGATGTTGAATATGTTCGTAAGTGAAGATGACTTGATAATATTGGTAAGCATGATGAAGGAAGCTATAAGAATGATGATGATCAAGATGATCCTAATGCCATAAGAAATAAATAAAGCCTTGAAAGAATGAAGTTTCTCCGATATTATGAAGTTATTGATCTCCCTAAGTTGCGAGGGAGCCTAGATAGAAGAAAGGGTATATCTCCCCAGTTGAGAGGAAGGGCATATTATGACAGTGAATACTGTGAAGTAAGAATGAAACCAAATGAATGAAAGCACTATAGATGAATGTTCGCAATTCATGAAGCTGCAAACATAAGACTTGAGAAGTACTGAGGGTGTATTTGGTGCTGTTGAATAAGTGAAGAAAACTTCCAACAAGATGCATCTGGATAACTTTATGACTATATAAGCAACAACTGAATGGTTGAGGACCGCGAAGATTTGTGTTTACTTGAATACGTCTTTAAAGGTTTATTACTGATTAGGGTTGTCATTGTGCAAGATCTTTCCATAAAAGGTTGAACATTTAAAGCATGCTTGGTTTGATGGATATATCTGATTTAGTTGATTAGGAGAGATGAAGCATCTTATGGAAAGATGATTGGGAGGGCATCTAGTTGACCTATGTGTAAATGTCTAGACCCTGAAGTAGTGAGGGTGGCGTTGGTCATGGAGCTCCAACTTTGGATACACACCTAGATCCTTGGGTTGGTGGTAGAGCTTAAAAGCCTGATGGTACCTAGAGTGGCTAAAGCTTGAGTCCACCTTTGTCCCATCCGATTAGAGTACCCTGGTCAGGTATCTAATTTGTAGCACTGTGTGTGCTGTGACTCTTCATAGAACATATCATTTTGATATCTTCCATGTATCTTTATATATATGTAATTATGAATACCTCCCTAGTTAAGAGGGAGTGTTGAAGAATGTAACTATAATGGTTTTTCATAATTGTATTTGAGTCATGATGTAATGTATTTATCAAAAGAAAGAAAAATGAATTTTATTATTAAATAAATTGACTTATTAAATCATGGGTTTCATGCTTGGGTCAATGGTTTATAGGTCAAAGCCTCCAGTGTAGGCTTCTAGGGTTTATGTCATGTGTCCTTGTCCATGTCATAATGTAATAGACCCTTCTTGGGCATTGTCAATGAAGAAACAAATTTATTTTGATGTAAATTAGGTCTTCTAGGCCTCCTCCACCAAGTCGGCCTCAAACTAGACAAGTCGACCTAATTGCGGGGCAAAATCTCCTATATAAAGGTAGCAACTCGATCTCATTTGGAGCACTCACTCATAAAGTTCGATCTACAACTTTTGGGGCCAAAAAAAGTGCGAAATTTCAAGGGACAAGGAGGAAAAGGCTAGTGCAAGAGAAGGAGGTTTCTATCTAGCACAAGAAGTCAAAATTCTCTCTGTAACGACCCATTCCCAATTTATAAATAAAATAATTTAATTAAGTCAAATTAATTAAGTTTAAAACAAACATAATACAAGTTAAGCTTAACATAAAGTCATCACACCCATCCCTAATTTATAAATAAAATACTTTAATTAAGTCAAAATAATTAAGTTTAAAACAAACATAATACAAGTTAAGCTTTCCATAAAGTCATCACATCTACGTAACTTGATCAGGACTCAATGGGGATATTTAATGCACTTTACCCCAAAAACCTTATCTCTAAATTAAATGTCTCCTTAAATGAAGATAATATCTCCTTAAATGTTTGTAGACCCTCATAAATGTGATAATATCTACGGGAGTTGAGGGCGGTGGAGAAATTGATATAAGGGGGAGGATGTGAAGGAGGAGGGGGACGGTCTTTGGAGGAAAAATTCTGCATTCTGTCAAAAGGGAAGATTGAAGGATACTATCAACATTGGAAGGGAGTTTCACCGTTCTTGGGATTCTGGGCACGGGGGCAAAAGAGTGATCTTCTGGGTCTAGGATTGTTCCTAGGTCGGCTGGGAGGATTATATTGTTTTGGTGATCTGTTCATTCTGTCCGCAGCATCACAGGAGGAGTGCCTGAGGAGTGTCACCATTAAATCATCTGTTGCATTCCAGGTATTTCCCATGTAGCTAAAATTGTAATTTCATTTCTGAACTGCATGAAATCGTATTGCTACTGATTTATGTTTATATATGCTTAGATATATTCATGGAAATGATGTCTTAAATTGTATTCAGGGGAAGAATGATAGTTTGTAACAGTTGTCTTAATTAAGTATAAAAACTCTGAAATTCCCTGAAATTAAGTGAAAAATTTAAGAAATTAACGAGCAAGGCCACTACATTTGGTATCAGAGGCAGATTCAAACCCTCTTACGACCTTATAGGCCCATTAAAAGCTGCTGCTGGTATAAACCAGTCTTTGGTTGTTCCAAATCTAAAGCTGCTGCATAAACAAATACTTTTATACAATAACTAAACTGCAACAATTACTGGTTCCTCACCAGCATTCCAGGATTTTGTTTCTTATCAAATTGCTCTAGGAGTCTTTCACCGAAATTATTGTTGAAAGAATGAGATAGAAGCTCTAGTAATCGAGATAAACATAGTAGGAGAGGTATGATGAGGTTTCCAGCAAAGTCTGGTGCAGAATACACTTTCAGAAAATCAGCAAGATTATCAACAAGAAGCGGCACATATACACCGTTAAATCCTGTTTCTCTAAATGCCCGATTGTGCAAAATTGGACCTTTACTATGGCCAACTGGATTTGCAATGACTCCAAATACTTTTGTGTCTCTGTTCAAACGCCCAATCTTATAATGACCTGTTAGATCTACCAGTTTTGGTTGGCCAGGAGTTGAGCCCTTCCCAGATCCAATTGAACCATAGATGAGGTATACTCCAAACTTTGGATCAAGCAGTTGACTTATTAGTCCCCTATCGCCTGTTACACATGAAATTACTGGCAATTTCTGTCGTTGCATAACCTGTACAGGACGAAAGCAATTCGACCTTAATATACAAAATACAGAGCAATTCCGTCTTGGCTACAATACTCATATTTACTTTTCACTTAATAGGCAAAAAGGAACGAAGCCAAGATAACAGTTATAATTGAAATGGGTATCAATTGACCCTATGCCAAATTGTATTCTCTGGACAGTGATTTAAGACTGCTAAAACAACATTAATAATTGATGATTAGACGAATCCTTAAAACAGATAGGTATTCAAAAATAATAACATTTTTCTTCTAAACAGAATCAATCAACTGACAAACTCATGTCTAGATTTACTTTTCATTTTACACTGAAATGTCGAGAGACCATTCATATGCTGTACCTGATGAGGCCAGAATCATACAATGCCATACACTTCACACTGGGTATATGTGCCGAGACTATTGAGCTGCCAACGCTAATACCTGCACAAGATTACAGAGGGGTACCAATACTTCTGTTGAAATCCCATACGTAAGTGTTGATGAGTTGGATGAAAATAGTGCAGAGAAACAATAACGATTTGTAGTAAGCCATGATTTCTATGCCAAGTATCATATTCAAGTGTCACAACTAAGAGCTGCTACTGTGACCCTACATTGTGGAAATCCTTGTAGCCTCAGATCCATAGCAATATACCTCAGGCTCTAACCCTTAAACTCAGAATGTTGCTATGCAGAACTCAGAACATTAAGTCTTGATAACATCACTGTTGTCATTCCCTTCAAAAGACCGAATATCATAAGTGCCGGCATAGGAAAATTTAAGGGAGATAACGTAGTCGTGAAGTGCCATCTGGGTCACATTCGGATTGCTGTCAAAACACTCTAGATTGGTGTATATTCATAGAGAAGCCATGCTATCGAATGTTGGGACGGATATGGAACCTCTGTGGCTGCGTGTCTAAAAGTCTATGCCCCAAAATGTGACCTGCCGCCCGAATATAGATATAACATCCAAATTTAAACACGCCCCAATGATAAATTTTGCCGCCGTTTACTATTTGTGCTCCACTATAATTTAATTTATAATTTAAAATTCCATCACCACCATCGTTTGAAAAGAGTTGTCTTTTATTTTTTCCATCGCATATAAAAGCCCTTATTCGACGAATCTGATATCCCGGTTCCGCCGTATTCGTAAAATGATAGTGGATACGGATTCATTCTGGCTCACTACCATTTGTATTTCTTTCTCACGAACAATCGTATTAATGATTATCATATTCGTATGGTTCCAATATGCATTTATATTTCATTTTTTTAAAATATGATGATATACAAGTTGTTCAGCGTGACATAATTTTCCAGTGCAAAACCACTGTCAATACAATCTCAATAAAATGACCATAGGCTAAACATTATTATTATTAATATTATTTAATGGAATGAATGACAAAGTTACAACGAATAAGCAATATCAATTATAAGCGCCCTTCAAAATAAGTTGAGGGGTGCGTGTCGAAGGATGGCCCAATGAGCATCCAACTAAATGACTTAATCTGAACTTGACTTAAATAAAGTGTTGTCGATATAATAATTGTAAAAAAAAAAAAAATTAACGAAAGTTTGAATCTAATGATTCGTAAATTCAAGGAAAATACGCCGGGACCTTCTCCAAATATTAAAAGCGTATATATGTATATATTAAACGCATTAATATATTAAACACATTAAAAATTAAACGCATTAAAATGCGATGTGAATGGGACCCGTGACTAGTAGTGGTCTGAGACTTAATTTTAAATTGCCATCCAACAAGTTGAATCAGCCTATAGTTAGGCGTATAAGGTTTTAACATGACCTCCGGAACTTCGGCTAATATGTGACCTCCGGAACTTCCACTGAAATATATATATATTGAAACTTTAAGTATGGCGAAGATACTTTAAAATATATATTGTATAAAAGAAACCGGCACATCATATAAAGGTTATGCCAATATATATATGGGTAGATATTTTATTAATTAAATTGCTATTAAAAAAAATAAAATAAAATAATAATAATAATAATAATTTAATTTTGGTACATTAGAATCGATATCTAAATTAGGGCAACGCTTCTATTAGGGCATATCATATAAAAGAAAGTCAAATGTTCGTTTATTTGAAGGATGATTTAGGTTTATAAGATTGTGTTTTACGAAGTTAAGATAGCATAAACACACATCAACAAAACGAGAATTTAAACTGGTTAGAATCCAAGTATTGTTTGTAGTCATAAGTAACAGAAAGTAGGTAAAACCTTCTAACTCCTATAACTGCATCTAGGACAGAACATTCTAGACAATTTTCGAACTAACACTTTGATCGATGAGAACCTTGCATTCCACTCTAGATTTAGTAAGCATACATTACCCTGCATAGGACAAGGAGGTCGCGTTGCCACCCTCCTTGACCTCGGTACCAGTAAGACTTACCTGCAGGTAAAATAGCAAAAGAACTATACCCGTATGCCAGCCCAAATCTTACGAAAATTATATTTTGTCAGTCTGAAAATTTATCCACTCCTCATGAATTTATTATGTATTTCAGGAAAAATTACCATGTTTAACACGTACCAAAGGCGACAGCGCCAGCGAAATGCAGCGCCGCCAGCTCCACCTTCACCATCGCCTTCACCTCCATCAAGATCGCCGTCAGCACCTGTTGCTCCGCCCGATTTCACTACTGTGATGAGCTCTTTAGAAGCCATTATGGAAACCTTGAAAGGGTCGCAGTCGACCAGGAACAAGGAGGAGCGACGTCATTCAGAGTAAAGACATTTAGAAAGGCCGAAGGATTTTGATGACAAACCTCACAGAGAAGATATTTCTCGGGAACTGCAAAAGATTAAACTCCCGGAATTCTCTGGAGGACGAGCTGGAGAACATGCCGAAGCATGGTTGGAAGGGATGATCAGATGCTTTGCATTAAGAGAATATTCTTCAACTTCTAAAACAAAGATCGCTGTATTCCAACTTAGGGGGAATGCTCTGATTTGGTGGGGGAATATGGAAAAACAGCTGCATCTCACTTCAGATACCGTTCCGTGGGAGTTGTTTGTGGACTGATTCTGTGCGAAATACTTACTGCCTTTCTTTAAAGAGCAGCTGGCCGGAGCCTTCCATACTCTAACCCAAGGGGGTAAAACCGTGGAAGAATACGAGATAAAGTTCATGGAACTTGTGAAATATGTTTCTTATTTAGACACGAATGAACGCTAGGCCGAGCGTTTCGTATTTGGGTTAAATCCTTGGATCAGAGCCATGGTAAGAATTTGGAAGCCACCGACGGTGGCAAAGGCAGTTGAATGTGCTCGTTATGCAGAAGAACATCTGGGGATAAAAAGGGATTTCAGGCCAGTTGAATCAATACCGCAGGCATTTACAGGAAATACTCCCCGAAATTTCTTCCGAGGAAATAACTCAAGACCACCTCCTTATGGTAACAGGTTTACCCCAAGAGGAGCGGGGGCAGGAGCTCCCAGGACCATAAATGCAATGGCTTCCGGTTCCTCAAACAGCAGTACTTGGAGGTCCCGAGGGACTGGCAATCGGGGAAGAAATGGGAGAGGAAGTAGCACCAGGGGACAGGTTCTTGGTTGGGGATTTCTCAGTCAAACGCAAAAGGACCAACCCGAGTGCATTGTTGGGGATGTGGAGGACCTCATCTTCGACGTGATTGTCCGGAGAACTCTCAGCGAACAGGAAAAGAACCATCATCAGATGCCCAAAGCAATCATAGAATCCATGCTGTCGTCAACAACAACCAAACAGTACATCAATCCACTATAGTGGAATCTTCAGGTACAATCAATGGAATAAAACTCAAAATCTTATTTGACACTGGAGCTATTGGTAGTTTTATTTCATCTTATGCATTGAATAAATGTGGGTTGGCAGCCTGCAAACAGGACGATTTTAGATAGGTAGAAATGGCTTCAGGAGACCTTCAATCGGTAGAATTAAGTGTGGAGGATTGCAAAGTTGATCGAGGAGTCTGTTTGACCAAACTAAAAGTATATGTCACAGCCCTAGGAACTTACGACCTGGTGATAGGAATGGATTGGTTAGAGTCTCACCGAGCATGGGTAGATTGTTTCGGGAAAACAATACTTTGCGTAAATGATATGGGTGAGACAATCCAAATTCAAGGTATTAGGAGAAAGGTATCCTTGCGTTTCATCTCAGCCATGCAAATGAAGCGGTGCTTGAGGAAGGGTTGTCAAGTGTATGCCGTTCAAATGATAAGCAAAGAAAAAGGGCCTTCCTTAGATCAGTATCCGATTCTATCAGAATTTCCGGATGTTTTTCCAAAGGAACTACCTGGACTACCTCCTAGGAGAGAGCTAGACCTCACCATTGAATTAAAACTTGGTACGGAACCTATTTCTAAAACTCCTTACCGAATGACTGCCTCGGAACTTCAAGAACTGCAAATACAATTGAAAGAACTGTTAGATGTAGGGCACATTCGACCCAGTGTTTCACCATGGGGTGCTCCTGTAATCTTTGTCAAGAAGAAAGATGGTTCATTGCGACTATGTGTAGACTATCGAGATTTGAACTGAGCCACGGTAAAGAATAGGTATCCAATGCCTCGCATTGACGACCTTTTTGATCAAATTAAGGGAGCTACAGTATTTTCAAAGATCGATCTGCGATCGGGTTATCATCAACTCAGGATTAGCGAGAGCGATGTTTCTAAGACTGCGTTCCGAACTCGTTTCGGGCATTATGAATTCATTGTGGTGCCATTTGGGTTGACCAATGCACCTGCAGTCTTCATGAACCTTATGAATAGCGTTCTCCGCAAATATCTCGACAAATTTGTACAAGTTTTCCTGGACGATATTCTCATTTACTCTAAGAATGAGAAGGAGCACGAAGAGCATCTTCGGATAGTGTTATCGTGTCTCAGAGAGCACAAGTTATATGGAAAATTATCCAAATGCGATTTCTTCCAGAAGGAAATTCATTACTTAGGGCATATCATATCTGGCGAAGGAATCTCTGTAGATCCTGAAAAGGTCAATACAATCAGGGAGTGGCCGATACCTAAAAATGCACATGAAGTGCGTAGTTTTATGGGTTTAGCAGGTTACTACCGAAGGTTTGTGGAGGGATTCTCCAAAATTGCAAAACCAATCACAAACCTTCAACGCAAGGGTGTTAAGTATGAATGGACTGAAGAATGTGATAAAGCTTTTTCTGAACTCAAAAGATTATTGACTAGTGCACCGATTTTGCGAGTACCTGATATGGATAAAGATTTTACTGTATGTACCGACGCATCTAAGCAAGGGTTAGGTGCAGTTTTAATGCAGGAAGGAGGCGTAATAGCATACGCTTCGAGAAAATTAAAAACCCATGAAGAACTTTATGCTACGCATGATTTGGAGTTAGCCGCGGTGGTCTTAGCTTTAAAGATGTGGAGACATTACTTGGTGGGGAGAAACTTTGTGCTTAAAAGTGACCACCAAAGTTTGCAGTATTTATTCACCCAGAGAGACTTGAATGCAAGACAAAGACGATGGAGTGAACTCCTAAGCGAATACGATTTTGCGATTTCATATATCAAAGGGAAGGAGAATGTTGTAGCAGATGCTTTAAGTAGAAGACCTCGAATATTCTCCCTCATACCTATCAGGGTGAACTTGAGAAATCAAGTGCTTGAACATCTTGTAAGAGATAGTTGGTACTTAAAAGTAAGGTCAGGGCTCGAAAGCAACCATTCGAAGGAACCTAAGTTCGAAGGGTATGATTTGGAGGAAGATGGAATTCTACGATTTCACGGAAGGATGTATATACCAGACAGTGGAGATCTCCGAAACACCATCTTGAAAGAAGCACACCGAGCAGTATATTGTGCACATCCTGGGGTAAAGAAGATGTATGCTGACACTAAGAGACTCTTCTTCTGGTCAGGCATGAAAAACGACATTGTCAAATTTGTCGCTAGGTGTCTTTAATGTCAGCAAGTAAAAGCTGATCATCGTCACCCAGCAGGTCTCTTACAATCTCATGACATCCCTATGACCAAATGGGAGATAATTTCTATGGATTTTATCATTGGGCTGCCTCTTACGCAACAAAAGCATAATGCCATTCTGGTTGTGGTGGATAGATTAACAAAAAGCGCCCATTTCATCCCAGTAAGAGATACTTATGAAGTAGCTGACGTAGCACGGGTATTCATAAATGAAATTATCAGATTTCATGGAGTACCTAAGAAAATCATATCCGACAGAGATCCTCGGTTCACATCAAGGTTCTGGAATTGTATGCAGTCGGCCTTGGGAACTCAATTAAATTTGAGTACTGCCTATCACCCTGAGACCGATGGACAGACTGAAAGGGTAAATCAAGTACTCGAGGATATGCTAAGGATGTATGTTATGGACCAACAGTCACGCTGGGAAAAGTACTTACCCTTGGTAGAATTTGCTTACAACAATAGCTATCATAGTTCAATCAGGATGCCGCCATTTGAAGCATTATACAGAAGACCTTGCAGAACGCCGTTGAGTTGGGACAGGTTAGAAGATCGAATAATCGTCGGACCAGACTTGATCCAAGAGATGGAGGATCAGGGAAAATTGATTAGACAACGGTTAAAAGAGGCTCGGGATAGACAAAAAAGTTATGCGGACACTCACAGGACAGATAGAAGCTATGTAGTGGGAGATCAGGTTTTCATCCGCATCAGACCAAATAAGAGCACCATCTGGTTTGGGAGGGGGACAAAATTATCTCCCCGGTTTATAGGACCGTTTGAAGTCCTGGAAAAAGTTGGACCTGTCGCTTATCGTCTTGCACTGCCACCCCACCTGCACAAAATTCATAATGTGTTTCATGTATCTGCCTTATGACACTCTATTGCTGATAAATCTCATGACCTTCAATGGAAGGAACTGCAAGTATCGGACGAGGGAATCCTAACGGTCGAACCATTACATATTCTGGAACGTAGGGTTTGACAACTCAGGAACCGCCGGATAGACCAAGTGAAAGTCCAGTGGGACAAGTATAGTCCTGGATCAGCGACTTGGGAGGATGCTGAGACTTTTTGCCAGAATTACCCCAGCTTGTGCTAAATTTTAAGAACTGAAAACTTTTATGTATATGATTGCTCTATTTTGACACTTGAAATTTTGAAACACTATGTAAAGATGAGTTTTACTTTACTGGTACATGGATACCCATAAAGATAGAATGCTACTTCACTTCACTGATACAAGATATATGCTGTTTGTTTAGAATTTACTGGTGCATGGACACCGATGTGCGAGGTGTCATTTAAATTAACATTGCAAGAATATGAAATCATAGATTAAATATTATAGATGAAACTATTTGTTGATGAATTTCATTACATTTCAATTATGATCAAAAGAAAGGAAATAGAAGAGTAACTACATTTTGAATATGAAAGTGAAACATATTGGTATATAGATTGAAAGTGGTTAAAACAATGCATCATAAATAGAACATGTATGAACTAAACAGAAGCAGTGTCTGAAATGAGAAATTTTATTGGACATATTGATACCCTATGTGAACAAATTTTCTTTTTATATATATAAGTTTTAGGATTAATATCATAAATATCAAAGTATTTTGAATATGTGGAGGTTGTTATATGGGTAACAATTGGTTATAAACAATATAGATGCATATGTTGTAATATGTGTACGAGTGTTTACATTGCAGATTGTGTATCAGTGATTATTTCGCAGAACACAGGTTACCGAAACAATAGATGTGATGACAGAATCCCATAACGTTGAGACTCCCTGTGATTCCATGATAGGGTGTTGACCCTGGTTCTACTGGGAGGGGTGGAGGTGTTGCCCATCGTTTATCCTCCAATACCTGGAGTCATGGGAGGACTGTGCAAGTCACGCTCCCCTAGACGTGTGATGATGACTGCCAGATGCCTACAAGCATGTCAGGTCGATGTAATCGACGCTGATATCCTTAAGGTCTATGAATGGATCAGTAAAATTGATGCCATGTCATATTCGTGTAGAGGACAGATAGGATGAGAGTGGAAGAGATTATGAAGGATAGGATGATTTTAGAATAGTCTGTAGAGGCGGTTGAGATGAGAAGAAGAAAAGGAGAACATGCATCTTCAGACGGAATTCCATCTTAAAATACAAATCTTCTCACATAGGCCCTAACCTCTAAAAACATAATTATCGATATGAGTATATGGAACCCTAACTTCGGGACGAAGTTTTTCTGAAGGGAGGAAGTATGTAATGACCCATTCCCAATTTATAAATAAAATAATTTAATTAAGTCAAATTAATTAAGTTCAAAACAAACATAATACAAGTTAAGCTTAACATAAAGTCATCACACCCATCCCTAATTTATAAATAAAATACTTTAATTAAGTCAAAATAATTAAGTTTAAAACAAACATAATACAAGTTAAGCTTTCCATAAAGTCATCACATCTACGTAACTTGATCAGGACTCAATGGGGATATTTAATGCACTGTACCCCAAAAACCTTATCTCTAAATTAAATGTCTCCTTAAATGAAGATAATATCTCCTTAAATGTTTGCAGACCCTCATAAATGTGATAATATCTACGGGAGTTGAGGGCGGTGGAGAAATTGATAAAAGGGGGAGGATGTGAAGGAGGGGGACGGTCTTTTTAAGAAAAATTCTGCATTCTGTCAAAAGGGAAGATTGAAGGATACTATCAGCATTGGAAGGGAGTTTCACCGTTCTTGGGATTCTGGGCACGGGGGCAGAAGAGTGATCTTCTGGGTCTAGGATTGTTCCTAGGTCGACTAGGAGGATTATATTGTTTTGGTAATCTGTTCATTCTGTCCACAACATCACAGGAAGAGTGCCTGAGGAGTGCCACCATTAAATCATCTGCTGCATTCCAGGTATTTCCCATGTAGTTAAAATTGTAATTTCATTTCTGAACTGCATAAAATCGTATTACTACTGATTTATGTTTATATATGCTTAGATATATTCATGGAAATGATATCTTAAATTGTATTCAGGGGAAAAATGATAGTTTGTAACAGTTGTCTTAATTAAGTATAAAAACTCTGAAATTCCTTGAAATTAAGTGAAAAATTTAAGAAATTAACGAGCAAGGCCACTACACTCTCTCTCTCTCACACGTGCGAAGCTGTTGAGCTGCTGGAAGTGCTGACCGAAATTGTGAGTTTTTGGGGGCCGAAATTCTGGGTTGTTGCTGGGCCGAAGCTGCTGGACAAGAAGAGACTATTGAAGTTTGCTGAATGATATTGAAAGACTGACTTGGTGTAGGAGGAATGTCCTTTTGTCTAGGGTCTTGGTCTATCTCAACTTGAATTTGCTAGTGGAAGAGTTTGACTGGGTTTTCCCCTATAAAGGGGTTTTAGCCCTGTCTGAGTGCCTATATCTGGTGTCCCTGATTTTCATGCTTTGTTTGATGATTGCTTGATGAAATAAAGATAAAAGAACATACGAAAGTTAATAAGAACACAAACTTATCACAAGTAATTATCAATATAAGAAAATCTTTCTGCCTTTCTGATTTTCTAACAAGTGTAAGCAAAGAGAACATGGTTGTTCTCTAATGAAACTTTATTGAATTGTAAAAGATCCATTGCTCATTCTTCTTCAATAATAATTCTCAATAACAAGCAGATGGTTTTCCCAGTTGGGTTCTCTAGACAATTCTGTTTTGTTGAATTGTGTGATTGTGCTTTTATTTCTGTTCATATTCCACTGCATCTAGTAGAGAAATTCTGTGTTTATTTGAAAAGCAATTATATTTCAGATTGCTCATATTAGCAGATCAGAATTTCGTGGATTTTCTACAAATGGATCTTGGGCTATGCAATTGGCAAGCTGGGATTTGTTTTTTTGGGAAGTGCTTCAAGAAACATGCCCCTGCCTCCTTGGGCTGTTATGAATCGAGGCTCATAACTGCTGATAAACCGATTGGAAAATTTGTTGTTATAACTGAAAAATAAATCTGTAACAAAAATCTAAGCTGAGAATTTAAACTGAAACTGAAAACATGACTTTTTTTTAACTGAAATTGAAAACTGAATTTCTGTACAGAAATATGAACATCACAAGCTAAGGAAACAATACTGAAATTTGAAATGGATGCATAGTCACCTTTTTATTATTTCAGACAATTTCAAAAGATTAAGTAGCGTTCCTGAGGAGCGGGGATCAAATTTGAAGATAAAGGTTATATTTCAATTTGAAAGGTTTATATAGTTTTTACTCTTCTGTATTGACAAGTTAAAAATAAACTATTTTTTTCATACAAAAATGAAAAATAACTAAAAATTTCAAATGATCATCTCACAGCCCATTAATGGTAAAAAAGTTCAACTCTTCACTAATCATTACCGCGATACAAAAAGAGTAAAATACAATATCCACTCGATATGCAATTAAAAAAAGAAGAAGCATGTCCTATACATATGATTGATGATGTGAAAAGCTCAAATATTTATTACCTGTTACAAAAGCATTTCATCCCTGTTTGCATGAAGGAACATTACAAAATACCAAACAATATGATCATTTCCTTTCGAGGTTTGGTCTATTGACACCCATTTCATATTGCCAAACAAAACACGGGAGATAATAGCCTGCTTGAGCTCTTTATGTGCAGTCAACTTAATTCATGATAATTATAATTGTAAGACAGAAGCAGTCATTATCATCCAATGGCATAGAAGAATGATTATAATTGTAAAATATAATCAGTCATTATTATCCAATGACATAAAGGGTATTATTGATCTATGTTAACATTTACCACAGACTATATTTGTACGTTATTGTTTTCATCCCAATGGCTAATAATCACTTCAGTATGTACATCCAAAAAACCTCTAATTATATTCAAACTGTCCAATCGAAATTCACAAGAAAGGAATAACACTGTAATTAAGAATAACAGAGTATAAGAAGCAGAATCTGAAGGGTTAATTCAAATGTATGGACTTCTACAAGAATATATATATGTGCATTTAATGAGAGATTAAATGAGCTTTTTCTTACCTGTTGTTTTTGAGTTTGAGTTGTATTGTTCATGCAAGTTTAATCATCAATCTTCCACTTGAAGCAATTGTCAATGTCTCCTCAATGAAACTGACAATCTTCAATGTGTCGTCAAACTTCTGCGACAGTAACTGTAATCATCAAAGTGTCTTCAAACTTCTGCTACAGTAACTGTAATCATCAAAGTGTCTTCAAACTTGTGTCACATTAAGTGGCTTAGTTGTAGGTTGTAGCTTATAAGAAGAAATGATGTAAACCTAAAAATGCACGCAGATTGAATTAAACTCATTTTTGGAGTAAATAAATGAGAAATACATGTATGCAATAATAGTAACAGAGACATGAGCTCAGTGATAATGGGATTTTATTGTGTAAAAATGGTAACATTCCTTTTTTGGACTGCCATGATATAGGGGTAAAAATGATAAATTTTCTTCTTTTACTACAGAAAAATTGCATAAAAATAATGACGAGTAGAACATAATATGAAAAGTTTCCTTACTTTGCAACTGAAAATATCTGATTTTTATTTTATTTTATTTTATTTAAGATTTGACTGGTAATTTTTTATTTTAAATTTTGCATGGAAAATAATTTAATGCCCTTCTATTACAAGCTAGAGGCCTCTTGATGGGCAATGACAACTTCATTTTTTATCCCCATTGAGGAGGTGGCATTCTCATCCTCTTTCTCAAGGCATCTCCAGCTTGTGCCCAGGCCATCTGATGGCTCTCTCTGGGTCGTCTAACCCCTTTCTCTTCCTCCCTCATGCTTGCCCTGAGTTGTACTGGGCAGCTCCCCCTCTCCTTGCTTTCTTCCCACCCTTTTTTATGTGTTGCTCATCTCTTGGCATTTTGTGTTCTTGCTCTCTCTGCCTCTCTCCTTGTTCTTGTCCCTTGGATGCATGGGGCAAGGCTTGCCTCTCTTCCTTGTCTTCTATTTTCTCTTCTTGGCTACCTTTTTCCTTGGTCATTCTGTCAATGATTGCTCCTTCTAGGTCATTGTCTTGATTAGGGCCCAATTTGAGATTACTTATCCATAGTTGGAACTAGTCACTGCTCATTTTTCTATCTCCCTTGAGATGTTGGCTTTGGCGGGTGCATCTTGTGCTATGGGGTCACTTCCATTCCCTCAACATCTCCTTTCTTTTACCTCCTACCCTTGCTAGGTTTTCTGTAGTTCTCTTTTGTTATTTTTCCTCTCCCTTGCCATTTCAATGCTAGCATTGTCACCTCTTGCCTTCGGTAATACTTTGTTAATCTTGTTGCCTCATGTGCATTTGCTAGCCACATGCTAGTATTGTTGCCTCATGACTTTGATTGTGCTTTTCTAGCCTTTCTGTCTCATGCCTTCTTTGATGTCACCTTATCATCACCGATCCTTCTAATGTGTTGAGAAATGTAGTTTGATTAGGAACTTTTTGCATAGATTTTGTGTGAATGTGTAGGAAGTGATTGAAGACATTTCTTTGGTGACCACATTGTAAAGGCGATCACTAATCCTATTTTATAATTTCACTTTAAAAATAAAAGAAAAGTCAAACTCTTATGTTTTGAAGTCAATTAGTCTTAAGGAATTCCAGATGAAATGTTCGAGAAGTTCTAGAACATTAGTGACGTAGATTAGGATTTAATCTAGCTATACATCTCATGACTGAGATAGGTGACAGCTGAGATTGAGGAGATTACTTTGCTAGGATTCAAGAGATTGGTATCTTCTCTCAAAGCATAAATAGGACAGGATAGGAGAGGTTGATTACACACATGAGAAGACAACAAAAGCATTGGACGAGGGCAGAGTGCATTCAAGGAGAAGAAGAGGAGTAGATTGCTGAAGTGACTAGTAAGTATAGCAGGTCATATAGGCCGTATCATTGCTGTAGTAGTCCTTTCTCCATGCATAGGTTGTTGACCCTTAGGTTTGGCCATACATTTGATGCAGGAGCATCCCTTCACAGTCAATGAGAACTTTAGAAGGTCTTACCAAATTTACTAATGGGAGTGGGTTCCCTTAATTTAATTTATGAAGATGGGATTAGTTCTAGAATGAAGGGGTTTGTTTTCCAAAGAAAAATGTAATAGCCAATCTGATAGGGATTGTTAAAGAAATGAGTGATTTATTTCCCCATCGACATGGGTTTGTTTTCCAAAGAAAAATGTTATAGCTAGTCTGATGGGGATTGTTAGAGAAATGGGGGATTTATTTCCCAATCAACATGTAATTTTCTATTTCATGTGAATTGTTGAGGAAGTTAGACATTTTAGGTTTAGATTTGATATTTTCCATAAACGAATCGATTCGATCCACCCTTAGTGGATCATATCCAAACCATCATATTGTATATGAATGAGTTTTGTAACAGAAAATATAGGTGTGTTGTGAGTGTGCCAAGAGCTTCGAAGAGACCAAGAGGGGATAGTGCAATACCATTGCCAATTTTGTAATCGTCCACCCTTTGTTTCAATTAATGAATAAATATCAGAGTTGTATACTTTCCTGGTGATTAATCGAGTGATGTTGGTGTGTATCATGTCATAATACTTGTTAAATTATCAGGCTTCTGTGTATCTCTTGAAATGATCGTTTGTTTGGCATTTGTTAACCTGTCATGGTTCAAAACGAGGTTCCAACCTTGGCTTAAAGCTTTCCGGTAGCATTGCTTCCATACAATTCAATTAATTTTTGTATCTAGGTTCCAATGCAGAGGTTTTTGGTATCAAGGAGTTCTTTGATAACACGTAAAACTCACACAAATTCCCGAGCTACCGTGGGTTTCGTTCACTAATGGAGAATTCTAATGAGAATCTTGTCGACATTTGCTACCATTCTACTAGAGTGCAGGCATTTGGTGTCAAGGTTCCACCCTTGGCTCGGTGTTTTGCAACAAATTTCTTTGTATTTTGTTTTTCGGCGATGGCTGATACCTTGGTGCTATAGCTATCAGCGAACAAAATAGTTGCGACAAAACAGTTGCCAATAGGTAACATTCGTCTACTAGACTGGTACCATATCGGGGTTTTATTAAAGTGATCCCCCAATATCATTGACTACTGATATATTAGTACATTGACCCTTTAGTGACGATAGACTAGACCGATAACATATTGGGATTCTATTTAAAGTGTTCACCGACATATGTTGACCATCGATATCTTGAGGGATTGACTCTCTAGTGACGTTAATTGATGGGGTCCATTTGTTGACTGCTAGATTTTGAGGCAACAATCCCCATGTTAAAATTAAGGGGGAGTGTTGTAATGATGGTGATAATCACACGTGATCATGTATGTCTACGGGCTATCTTTATTGATTTTTATATATTTGACTAGGTCAGCCTAGTCACCCTCTTGAGGTGTGTGCTTTTGTGTTTTTGGTTTTATAACCCCTATTGAAGGGATGCCTCCCTTTTTGAAGGGACACCTCCCTTGAGTTGTGCATAAATACACAACTCAGGCTCTCATTTGTATCATCTCATCATATTGATTCATAGTGATTGATTCTTTAGCCTATGGGCACAATATCTTGAGTTCCTCTTGTTCATGGGTTCATTTTCTCTTCTCTTTATATTGTGTTTATGGTCCATGCTGATTTAGGGTGGGTTTGTGGTTCCATTTGATCCCTCACTCTTTCGTGATGCCAACACTTTGTTTGTTAGCTATGAATCACGACTTTGAAGTAAGGAACATGTTTACTAGACATATTCTGCCGTCATAGTTTGGCTCTTCTCTTATACAAGATTCCTAATGCTGAGGAATATTTTTAATGCTGCTGCAAACACAATAGATTTCTCTTTGTCATCTGAAAAGTTTTATTTTCACATCTTTTATGGATATATATTGCAATAGACAATTACAATGTAAGCTCTTTTGTAGGAGGAGATGTGTTTGATTTGTTTATTTTAATGACAAACTACATTTGTTGATTTAATTTTATTACAAGAAAGTTTTTGTAGAATATTACACGGAAATTGTTTTAAACTTTATATGATGTGTACTTCATAGATGGCGGGAGGAAGATATGGTACAACGAAACTTGGATAATGCTCGTTCCCTATGGCTAAGGTTTGTTTTTTGATATTTTGTAGCTATTTTATGTTTCACATTTATCCTTCCATTCATATTAGAACACGTGTAGACAAGAGAACAAGTCTTTGCACACGTTAGCCAAGTAAACCAAAGATGATGTGCTTTGGCTCAATTAAGGCAACTCTACTTTTATACTGACACTATTGTTAAAATCGCCGACCCTAGATGACTGTTATCCTTGTGATTTCAAAATAAACAAATCAAACTGAATTTATTTAATTGCTGAAATTTAATTTCTGAACATAGGATCAATTACATAATAGCTGGAAAAGTAAATAGTGGAAGCATGAATTAAATACACATACATAGATGATTTCTCCTTCAAATCAACATCTCATTCCTTAGATCAAAGCTTACAAGGTGGCCTCTGTGACCTGCTAAACCAACAGCTGTATGGTCTACAAAATCATGTGACATAGATTTGTATGCCCTGCTTAAAATATGAAATGAGGAAAAAAACACGGCAGTTGTTCAACCTATATGGCCTGCTTTACGTATTTTCTGTATGACTGCTGTATGGTTTTGCTATGTGGCCTCATGCTTATCGAACTTTGGCTCCTCTCCTACTTTTCTAGAATTCCCCAGCTATGATTTATCTCTTCTATCTTGTGTTATTTATGCTTTATTGAAAAACCCTAATATGAGATGAGATGTATGGTCTGGATTAAGCCTTAGTCATTAATATATTAAATACATTTTATTCAACTTTTCCCTAAGTGAATGAAAAAATAGAGTTAATTACCCACTTTTCCTAAGTGCTTATTTTCAAAATGTCCCAAATCACTTCCTGCACATTTACATTGAAACATATTCAAGAAGTTCCTATTTGAGCTACATTTCTCATGACTCTCCCTTAATGAGAAATGAATTTTGCACCAATCCAAGTTTGTCTTTGAACGCTTCAAATTCCCTTTTACTAAAGGGTTTGGTCAGAATATCAACTTCCTGCTGATCTATAAAAATACATTGGAGCTTTATTGCTCCCTTTTGAATCCCATTTCACATGAAGTGATACCAAATCTCTGTGTTTGGACTTGTCATGAAACATTGGGTTCCTAGAGAGTTTGATATTATTACCTCTCATATACACGTGTGACAATTGTGTTTTAAAGGTTAATTTATAGAGAATTTTCTTGGCCTGAGGATTGTTGAGCATGGTGGCCCTTGTTACTGCAAAATTTAGTAGGGCTAGTGCAAAGTCTCACTAGGTAGGTCTAGACCTTGGGGTAACAAGAGATCGGCTACCACTGTCACCTCAACAACCTTTATTAAGCTATTTAGCTGTATTTAAATCACAAGGGAGGCTTCCTTATAAATATCACCTAACAAATATTCAATAAGAAGGGTTCAAGGTGATGGATGAAGTCTAATGATTGATATAAGGTATTGGAAGAGCTTGGAGGGCTAAGCTAGTCTTTACCAAACTAAAAGCACTTCATCCCTAGACCAGTTAAGGAAATTAGAGGGCTATTATAAGTTAGTGTTAGATTGATTTTCAATGATAGGGCATGCAATGTTTTATAACAACCAGAAGAAATAGTGTTACAATGATAAATCAACAAGGATCATAACTATCAATTAGATTTGCAAGGCTCAGGGTTTGCAATTGAGTTTAATGGATGAAACATGCATAAAACAAAAATATAATGATAATGCCAGCCTTAGAAATAGGGTTTTAACGTTTTACATGCAATAAATGCTAAATTTTGCTTTTTAACATTTTTTTTAATACAATTTTGTTGAAATGTGCAACTAGCACCAAATTCCACTTTGGACAGCTCATTGACTTAAGATGATGATTGGACTAAATTTCTCTTTTTGAGAGGACCAAAATCGACCCTGGAAGCATTAAAATTGGTCAAGGAAAAATATGTTTTTGATGTCAAGCCCATAAGACCACAATTGATCAAGGTCGGCTTGGGGTCAATTAGACAAATTGAACCCCCCTCCAACACATATAAAAAAGGAGACCCTCAACCTCATTTGGCACATTCAACATACATCTTCTCTTCATTGGTTCGTACAAATTGCAAGAATTCGCGTGTTGTTACAGGAATTCGTGTATGGTTACAGGAATTCACATGCTATTATAGGAATTCATGTATGGTTACAGGAAGTCATGTGCTATTACAGGAATTTGCATGTGGTTACAGGAATTCATGTATGATTGCAGGGATTTACTATTACAGGAATTCACGTGTGATTACAGGAATTCACGTATGATTGCAAGGATTTGCTATTACAGGAATTCACATTTGCAGAAAGATCAAATTTATATTGGTTTGGGTAATTTGGAAAAATCAAGCCACATTAACTTTAACTCTCATCATTGTACTCTATTGGACATTCTCCTTTTGTTGAACATTTGGTATTTGATAATAAGAAGGATTGATTAAGGGTTTTCCCCATCTTGGAGTTTTTCCCTGGCTTGAGCCAAATTCTTTGTTCTCTTGTCTTGGCTTGTTTTATGCATTTTATTGTTCTTGTTCTGTCTACAGTTACTGTCAATGTGAATTAATGGTTTATGTGATTGCTATTGGAAATTAAAGTGGATTTTATCATTGGGCTAATAAAAAGGACATTGAAGTAATTGTTGCAAGCATAAAACATACCATTGTTATCTAATATTAACAAATTCCTACTTAGAGGGAAATAACACATCAAATGAAATTATTGTTTAGCAATATTTCAAAGAAACCCTAAACCTAACCCTAGATATCTAGAATTTAAGAGAGAAGAGAGAGAAATTAATAAAAGTAGAAGGTTTGATCACCACAACCTAGAGTTGTGCCTTGATCTAAATGGGCAATGAAGTTATGTAATATTCCAAATGGAAAAATATTGTAGATAATAGAAGCAATGAACTAGCTACAACTACAAAATTCAGAAATGTACAACCATACACATTTGAACATGGAAATATGAGCAAAACTCTGAGTCATTGTATTATTTTTTAATAAATATGAGTATAATAAATGAGATTAGAGGAACCTAGGGTTTCTACAACAAGCTAGGCAAACCCCAGGTTGGAATTATGATGCCCAAGTGTTGGAAGGACTCCACCAACAACCTCTGCGCTGACCCAGAAACTTACTGCCACTGTTGCTGTAGGTGAATTAATATTTCTGCCTTCAATTTTACTCCAAAATTTTGCAAAATTAAATGTAAGCTCTCCACACCAGTTCCTACAAAACCTAGAAATATCTCACAGACCCAAATGGTGGAAATGGTCCCAGAGTAAACTATGCCCTTCTCCAACAATTTCAGCTGTTGTCTGCCGACTGAAACACTAAGTTCTGCTGGAAACACTGCTAAAAAATTTCTAAGAAATTAGTCCCAGTCTCCTATCACCAAACCCACAAAAACCCAGAAAGGGTTTGGGCTGAATCCACAGACCCCCAGTGACCCCAAAAAGTGCAAATCACCCAATTTGGTAAGAAAATGCCCCATCGTTTGATGTTCCTTATGGCATGATTAGGATGGGCTTTTAGAGTTGGGGGCAGACAGGTCACAGTTGCAGGTTGGTGTCATTAGCAGGCCCAAGGGCTTTTAGAAGGGTTTTGAGGAGTTTTTATGAGGTTCGATGGCATTGACTTGGTATAATACATCATCTGCACAATTTGCCTTTCGTTCTGTTGCATTCTGACAACTTTAAAAAAATAGAGTTATTAATGGCCTTGACTCAATTAATTATGCTTAAGGTGGCATTTCTGGAGGAGTACTTGGCAGAACACCTTAGTGTAATAGCTCGTTGGAACCAGAACGCAAAGATCTACAAGATGGGATGGTTAGACGTGATTTTTAGTGGCCTAAGGAGGCATGGTGGGCAATTTACCATTTTCCCACATAAAAAGGATATTTTAATTAAGGGAAATGTGCTTAATGATTAAAATAATAATAAAACACGAGCTTCCAAAGGGGTTCGTCGAATTTATAAAAAGAGGAGGAGGCCATTAGGGGACATCTTGGATTTGATCTTTCTTCTTATGTGAGGGGTTGGAGGACTCGATTCTCTACTTCATTGGTAGCCCCGGACAGAAACCCTCGGGTGATTCAACGAGATTGGGTGAACACCCATCTCCCCTTGGTGAATTCATCCAGAATTCATAGGAGAGCTTAGCAGTTGCATTTCAGTTCAGTTTTGGAGGGTTGGTTTCAACATTGGAGCAAATCAATTTTGGAGACCAGATTATCTGTCTCAACTATTTCAGTGATATCATCATGTACACTCTTTTAGTTATTTATTATAATGAAAGCTGAGATTATTTATACTCATTGTGTTATTGAATTTCATGCACTCTTTGTTATATTTTACGTGGCAATCTTTTGTTAATAGAATGATGATTTTCTGGTGAAATTTTGGTTGGGTTAAATTTATGCATAATTAGCAAATTTCCCATCTGATATATTACACACAGTTTGATATTACTAAATTATACCCAAATCTACCATGGGAAATTTCTCCCATCTTCGACTAATCCTCCACTTACCTCCTATCTCCAACCCTTAACTCTCCACAATTCTTCTCCTTTCTTCCCCTGCCAGAAACCCCTACGCACTTCCAAATGAAGAGAATTTCGTTCCATAGATTTGTTGCTCTCCATCCCTACAAAATCACCACAAAATTCTCAGCTCCAACTAGGAAAATCCTCCTGCAAATAACCTAGACTTCAACTCGCTGTATGCTGGACCACAATGAATAACTCGAATTGCCTCTACGCTCAAGAAATACGTAGAGTTGGGAATACTGCTGTCAATGAAGCTTGATGAAATCCCAACAATAGACTCTCTGAATTCCCAACTAGGGAGGCACTCGAAGTCCTCCGAAGATGGGGTGGAATCCTGCCTGGAATTCCTGTGCTAAACAACACTCTACCCTTGCGCTAAACAACTCCAAGTGAAGATGAAGTGTTAAGTGTAATAGTCAAAAGACAATTAGCAAATGAACCCGTCATCCTGTTATAATTTATCCCCCATGCTCCTAGACTCCTTTTTAATTATTGTTTTATTGGCAGGGACCATTTTCCACAGGGTGGCTTTTGCCTCCATTTTAATAAAATGATAACTTTCCACCAATCTCCAATAAAATAATACTTGCCACCTTTCTCCAAAATAATATTTTCCCCTTTTACTTAATATTACCAAAATTGGGCAAAATTCCCATGCTCACAAAATTGGGGATATTATAGTCCTCCCCACCAAAAATTGCTTGTCCTCAAGCAATGCCTGAACAAGTGCTCCCTTTCTTTGCTGGCCCAAATTTTCACTTGAAGTAGTACCGGGGTCCCAAATTTGCCACTGAGTCTCCCTGAATCTGTGCACCATTATGTCATAAATGAATCCCTTGATACGAGGGTCCCATGCTAATCTCAAAAGGATGCCACCATGCCGACGCTGTGCCACTCTCATTGTAACTGACTGCCCATCGTGCCCATACTATATCCTCCTCTCTTGGAACTTGATGGCAGAGTACCGGTAAAGGCCAAATACATCCTGCCCAGGCATCTCCATGATACCAAATCCTACCCATCCAAAGCTAACCCTGAACCTATGCAGCAACAAGGAAAGCCTGCCTTAGCATATAATGAAGGCCTCTGCAAACCCCCATGTGGCAACGCAAGAGTGAACTAGATCACTCTCTATCATGAATCCACTCATCACGAGACAAAGTGATCTATCAACTAGTTGAATCCTTGGATCCCATAGCCAGACTTGCTATGGCGTAGCTCTGACAACCGTTGAAATCCATCTGTGCCTCGTCTCTAGTCCGTGCATGCAACCAATATATAGGCTCCATATATCATGAAATGATCTAATGGATGCTAAACAACCATGTGCCTGCCACTGCATAGTACCGATGACCCCTGTAAATCACATGTGCCAAATAGCTACCCCCTGAATGTGGCTAATAGATGGGTATCCGATACTCGCAATCGACTCAGTGTACGCGGATCTATCCTGCTCCTACCAACCATCACCACTAATCAGACCTCTCGATAATGTGCCAATACAATGTTCGGAGCTCGGACACCCACTAGAAAATTGCCTCAGTCATACACGGTATCCTTTACTCGTGCAAGATCCCAACATGCCTTGCAGAAATAGTGCCACATGCCTCCCCTGTGATTGGCTCCCCAGTTGTAGGCTCAGTGATGAACGCTATGCACCCCCGTTGAAGATCACCTCATCCCCTAGCCTGTTGCTGTCATCTTGCGCACCGAACTTGCTCCTCCATTGGAGAATATATATCGTGCCCCTAAGGCACTGAATGTAATATCCCCAATTAGCAATGGCTAATTGGAATATTCAATTTTGGTCAATTTTGCCTTATGTAGCTAAATTCTGCATCCATGCCCTCTACACTGCTGCCAACTTTGATTTGCGCCACAGTATCTGACATTTGTCACTCTGATTTCTGTCTTCCTGACATCTGATTGCATCAATCCAGTCGATCCTTTCTGCTACTGCTGTATTGTGGGCTCCTCGCAGCCAGGTTCGATCCATGAGACACACCATCTCAATGGACCCTGCCCAAATTTCTTCTTGGGATTATATCATCACATCGCCCCACCTCTCACTTGGAGGTATAGCTGCATGTACTCCCTCTGCCCATCTAGCTCGAAATTTCCCCCTCTTGGAGGTCTTTGGGAGGTCTTTGCTTGAGTAGACTCTTCCTCTCGGTCTCCTTTCTGCTTCTCCAATTGTGGTTGCTCCACAACCTTTTGAGACTGCATGTTGAGAGATAATTTCTCCCTCTCAACCATCAAGTCCTTAACCATTGCTTTGCTTCTCAAATCTTTGCATGCATCCTCGACCTTGAGAGCATACAGGTTCTTGACTCTTACACCAATCTGTTTCACCTGTCCTGTGGCTATGTGTTTAAGGAAAACCTTTCCTTTTCTAAACATCCCATCATAACCACGGTCTTTTAATACTGCTACGTAGACAAGATTCTTCCTTAGGCTTGGAACATACAAAACATCTGCCAGTCTGAGAGGGGAGCTAGACTCCTTCTGAAAGGTAACTGTACCTATGCCGGTCGCGCTATACCTGCTAGAGGTCCTTCTCCTCCATGTCACTGAAGAGATCTCTATTTCCGTCATATGGAATGAGGCACCGCTGTCTAGATACCACATGCATCCCATTACAGTGCTGGCCATGCATGCAATGAGAGTAAAATCAAGCTCGAATTGTGAAGCTAGTGCTTCACCCGCTGCAACTGCAGTATCCTTCTTGCTTTCCTTCTTCTGTGGACAATTCAAGGCATAGTGCCCATGCTCGTGACAGTGAAAACACTTGATCTTAGACAAGTCTCTCTTGCCCTCTTCGCCTTGGGACTTCTTTCCCTTGCCTTCTTTCCTTTTTTGACTAATGCACAATCTTCTTCTTCGTTGGTGCTGGAGGTCCTGTCTCTGGTGCTCCGCCTATCTCTTCTATTACCAAGTTGGACCACAAACGCTCCCAATCTGGTAACTTCTCCCTCCCATTCACAGAGTCCTGGTAACTATGCCAGCTCTTGGGAAGGCTTAGAAGTGCTAGGCTCACCAAATCATCCTGGGCTACTGTCACACCAACACTTCGAAGCTGATCTTGACATTGAGTGAACTTCGCCAAGTATGTTGGTACCATCTCGCCCTCCTCCATCTTGATATTTCTGAGCTTGTCCTTCAGCGCCAACTTCCTGTGGTCACTGCTATTCTGAAACAGATCTGTCAAGGCCTTCCACATAGCATATGGAGTTGCCTTCCCATGGAGACTTGAGACAATATGTTCTCGAACTCCCTCTAACAAGATCCTTCTCGCATTTGCTACCTTCTTCTGCCATGCATCAAGAAGTTGGGCATTTGCTGCTGCGGGCTTGGGAATATCAGTGTCTATGAATTCCTTCAACCCGTTGTCCTCCTACACTGCCTCCATCCTATCCTTCCATGCAATATAATTTAAATTGCCCTCGCGTGCATATTCAAGTCTCAAGCCATTGAAAGACATCTTGATCTGCTGTTGGATCCTAAAGAATAAATATGCAAATTTGAACCTGTCCAAGACAAACTCAATTTATTCTCTTCTATTGTGATTCTTGGTGCTCTAATACCATGTAGAAATATCGCTCTGATACCATGTAAAAATTTATAGAAATTCTATGTCAATGGATTCAATCCAATCTTGTGATGTACTAAAACAAGATACTGAATCCTTCTACAATATTTGCGGAATACAAAACACGATCGCTCAATCACATGCAAGTAAGAGAAAGAAGTAAATCAATCACACAACACAAGATGTTCTTGGGGAAAGTAACTGCTCAAAACCCCACTATCATATATTGTATAAAGTCTAGGAATCATGAAACAATACAATGCTTAATCTCTCATGAGATTCTCCAGCACTCTGCCAATTGTCTCCCGCTGATCTAGGCAAAATTGGACAAACACATAGCCAATTCTCAGCCTTCCTTCAACCTGTCTTGCTCACGCAATTCCTAAAGAATTAGCCCGCTATTAAATAGGAAAACCAACCTTCCTTGATTCCGCAATCCATCATGGCTTCCTCATGGATTTATAATTGCACTTAGGTAATTCTCTAAAAATACAACTGATAGTTATATTCCCTTTAACCTCTGTCTCAACTGGGTCTTCCTCAGAACTGACATGCATGCAACTATTAATATCGAATCATTAATTATCTTATTGATCACTACTTGTGAATTAAATCTAATTTAATTCACTGGACCTCTCACTACTTCAACCCTCAGTTAGAACTAGTTAAACTGATTTTAACTCAATTAATTGAGTTAACTGATTACACCTGCACCGCACTAGTGCATTAACTGGAACTGGATCCCCAAAATATTAGGATCACTCTACATGCCTCATCTTAGACCCTCAAATCGAATTTCTTGAGCTAACTTAGTCATCATGACTTAGTTAACTGCTACAAGTTGTTATGAGATGAAATTACAATTTATTGTCCAATTTATTTAAGGGAAAAATAAATTAGACACCCACATTCCTCACGAGTGTGTAACCTCACTTGTGTGTAACGTCACCAATGTGTAACCTCACTAGTGTGTAACCTCACTAATGTGTGTACTTTTTGTCCTTTCTGGTTGCCAATTTCACCGTTTCTTGTTGCAAATTTCAACAGTTGATGCTCCCCACAGTCACTGCAAAAATGTGCCAGGGTCCCAGATGCGCCACTGAATCATCCTTGACCTCTGCATCGCCATGATATGAAGGGATCCCTTAATACCAAGATCCCAAGCCATCCTATCCAATACGAAGCTTCCCCTGCTCCACTCACCATCCTGCTGGGCATAAGTAGCAAAAGATCTCTGCACACCATCAGTGAGTAGGGAATCATGATAATATGGCACTATGCCCAACTCCTCATGGATTTTCCCTATCAAGTAGTACATCCCATGCACTCCAATAGTAAACCCTCGAATATACCACCTAATCCCTGCAGATATAGTGTCTTTCTCATGTGAGCTTCCCCAGGTATCATGTTGCTGGCCCACCTGCTAAGCTACTGAAGTTCCCCACACCATCGAGGACTCGTTTAAGCTCAATAGAAGATTTGCATGATCTCCCCCTATGGTAGCCAGCTCATCCATAATGGTTATCGAGCTATAAAGAGCGGTGATGATCAGGTCCCCTGCCAAACTCAGAGTGGTGCCACCATGATGATGTTGCGCTACACTGATTATGACATACTCCCCACTGTGTGTAGACTGTATCCCCCTCTCCTGAGGCCTAGTGGCGGAAGGTCTGTGAGAGCCAAGCTCATCCTGCCTGGGCATCATGATGATGCCAATATCTACCCCTCCAAATCTAGCTCCAAACTTATGCAGCAACAGAGAAAGCCTACCTCGCCATCTGGAGAAGGCCTCTGTGTACCCCAATGTGCCAACCCAATAGTGAACTAGATCACTCTCTATCATGACTCCGACCATCACAAGACAAAATGATCTATCAATCAACTGAATCTCTGCATCCCATAGTCGGATATGCTGCAACATAGCTCAGACAATTGTGGGGATCCCTCCGTGCCTCATCTCTAGTCTCTGCATGTGATCAATATAGAGGGTCCATATATCATGGGCTAATTTGATGCATGCTAATCTGCCCCGTGCCTGCCACTGTGTAGTATCGATGACCGCTGGAAGCCACATGTGCCAAATAGCTACCCGCTAAATGCCACCAATAGATGGGTATCCGATACTCGCAATCGACTCAGGGTGTGTGGATTTCTCCTATTCTTGCCAACCATCTCCACTAGGTCTGCCATCCACCCTCTCGTTAATGTGCCAATACAATGTTTGGAGCCCGGATACATACTAGAATACTACCTCAGCCGTACACAGTATCCACTGCTCATGCATGGTCTCGACATGCCTTGAGAAAAGAGTGTTACATATCTCCCTCGTGACCCCCTCCCCAGGCGTAGGCTCAGTGATGAATGATATGCCACCCCTGTAGATGATCTTCTTATCCCCCAAGATGTGGCTGTCAACTAGCGTGCCGACCTAATGCCACTGCTAAGAAATCTCTCCCCTAATGTGTTGAGTGTCATCCAAATATCTTGGGTGAGCTCCTCGTCCCTGGCTGCTCATGCCAAAAGTGCCAAAGGACAACAACAAAAACGACTGCGCCCATAAGTGATGTAGAAGAGGGTCAGGCATGTGAGTCCCCATGGATACCATCAAGTTTCGCTCATCTGCGTCTCTGTCAATCCTGGGAGAACTATGCCCAAAGGTATGCTCTGTGTCTCTGTCCATGAGTCTCCCTAGAGGCGGCATTCCAATATCCCACTGTGCAACACCATACACTCTCGCAAACCACCGATCATCCCTGTACTCTTGGACATGCCATTGTACCTTGCGGCCTAATGCTGTACACCTCTGGATACCTCCTACTATTTTTATCCCATCCCGTATCACCTCTTGTCTTGCCTGTGTCACTGTACTTGACACCTCCGACGAGTACTCAATGCGATGTGAGCTACCCCTCCTACTCCATAGTGTAAACCAACATGCTACGACCCACCAACCTGCATCTCCATGCTCCTCTGCAGGCCACTGCTCCTCGCTGCATAGCCCTGCACACCCCTGGATGCTATGACCTAACATTGGGTTTGTACGCATCAGTCTGCGTTCCCCTACATTACACTGGACCCTTTGACATAACTTTGTGTAGTCCTATGTATAGTGCTGCCCACTATCGTACCACCCTGTAACATACAGTATCCTGCATGTGCCAAAACATCCACCACTCTGCTAGTAAACCCTCCAGGATGTGGTCTACACCTCCCCGTTTGCTTTGAAAGACCTAAGCGGCCTAACTTCTCACATGCCAACGGAAATGACACTACTGCGCCTATCCTCAATAGCTCTGGTAACCAATATGCTAATGAGAGAGCACCGTCTCCCTGTAATGCTATGTCTGGTGGCCTACTGATGCCACCTCCTCCTATCAGCTCCTTGCGCTGTAGGCTAATCACCCTGTGACCCCACGCACAGTCAATATGCAATGACAACTCATGAAATTTGTCTTCTCCCCTCTCAAACCATCTTGTCACTAGTGTTGTTCGGGGTTTTGATGGAGACCTGAGAATGTGTGTGCGTCCAAACATCATACCCATCACTCAGCTACTACCATCACCCTTTGACTCTATGATGTAATAGGAAATCCCACCTGGATCCCATCAACAGTCTGGGCTTCCAATATTCCTAGTGCCTGGAAAATCTTGTTGAACTACACCCGGGTCCACCACCATCTCCATAGCCCACTCCACTGGGTACCAACTCAAAATCTCTTGCCACCCAACCCAAACATGCAGATACTGCACCCTGTGCAGCTTCGATTGTCTCATTTGGATATCTAGGTCAACATATGAGATCTGACTAGGTGGCTTTGTCTCTCTCTCCCCAACGGGAAAAGGTGACCCAATAGTGCTGTTAGCCCCGTCTATGTATGCCTGAAGGGGGCTGCTCCGACGCTCCAATGTGCCCTTTAGCTGTACCATAAGGGAATCCAATCATTCCCCAGTGTGGGCCAACTTGGTCACTGACTCGACACAAACCAGTCTCATGCCCTCCAACTCCTCATTCTGCAGCAGAATAACCTCTCGTACTGATGTGGCTTTCCCCTTCAGAGCTAGAAGGTCGGCCTGAAGCTGATGACATTGATGTGTGTGATCACCTTCCAATACCTCTATATCTCCTAACACCTCATCAAGGGTGGATACATCTCCTGGCACTGCACTCATCTGTTGCGTGCTACTATCACCAAAAAACTCGGATACTGTAATATCCCGGATGGGATATTTTAACTAAAAATGCCGAAAAATACTGAACACCACAATTTGCCATAAAATAAACATTTATTCAACAGAAGATTGCCATGTAAAATAAGGAGACAGGAAACACTGCAATCCAATACCATATGGAACAGAAGAAAAATCTCAGCTTTTATTATAGATAATAAAAAGGGGTTTACATATAGATCTGACCCAAAAAGAGCTGAGATAGAAAACTGGCCACCAAGATAAGTTGCTGAACGGCACTGGCCACAAACTGAACTGCTGCACTCTCCCTCCGGCAACAGCTGACACTGAACCCACTAAAAATGATGAAGCCCAAGTTGAAGATCTGAATGATACTCACACCAAACTCTGAAGCTCTGTGAAACTCCTAAGTGAAGCCTCCTCAAGAGAGTTGGGTTTTCGTCCAACACTCTCACAAATCACCCGAGGGTTTCCGTCCTGGGGCTACGGCTGAAGTAGAGAACCACGTCCTCAAACCTCTCATACACAAGCAAATGATCTACTCCAAAGATATCTCCCAATGGCCTCCTCCCTTTCTTTTATAGATCCCTTGGAGCCTTCTAGAGCATTATTTTATTATTATTTTATTTATGGAGCACTTTTCCCTTTTATTAAAATATTCCTTTTTAATGCAGAAAAGGGTATATCGGCTACCACGCCTCCTCCGGTCACTGAAATCTCTGTCTAACTGTCCCATCGTGTAGGTCTCCTCGTCCCGGTTTCGATGAGCTATTACACTAACGTGTTCCATCGTGTATCCCTCCCGGAATGCCACCTTGAGCATAATCAGCTGAGTTAAGCCCATAAATAACTCAAAATTCCGAAAGTTATCGGAATGCATCGGAACGAAAGCCAAACTGCTCGGATGGTGGAGTATATCAAGCGAATGCATCCGAACACCATGAAAACTCCTCAAAACTCCTCCGAAAAGCTCCTGAGCCCACTGATAGCACCAATCTGTACATGTGACTTGTCTGCTCCTAACTCTGGAAGTCCCTCCTAGCCCTGTCACGGGTGATACCAAAAATGGGAACATTACAGACCTCTCGCCCCAAGATTGCTTGCCCTCAAGCAATCGAAATATGTGGGCCACTCTGTTGGCCCGCTGCATCTCAGACCCAATGCCTGGATCCCATACCAACCTCTGGGTGCTGCTATGCACCTGTGTCAAACCTCTCGGAACAGATCCCTCAATGCCGGGATCCCAAACTGATCTCTCTCTGTCCCGGTCAACAAACAATCCTCCCGGATCCCAATGCCACCATGGCCAATCATCGCCCAAGTCCCACGGCTCAGGATGCGCACTGTCTCTGGCTATAGCTGATGCTCTCAGAGGTGAAGACCACCAACAAGCATCAATGCTCCCGGGCTCCTGCTGTGCTGTACCTGTAACTGCATATGCTGCCCCACCGACTGCATACCAACTCATCACCTCTCTCCAATCCAACTCCTGGCTCAATCCCATGCTGATCCTACTCTCCTGAAATCGGGAAGGAGTCCTGAAGTAACGACAACCGGTGCCCTCCTGCCAACTGGAATCTGTAACATCTACTATGTCTAAGGGCCCCTGCTCTGATGTGCTCCCCACGAAAAATACCGTACCATCAAGAGGGTACCAACTCATGATCTCCCGCTAGTCCATCCTGGAAGAAGAATCCAATGTAGCAACAACTACACATGGAACATGCCCAGGGTGTTGTCGCCAACCCGTAATCAACTCCCACTGCTCTGCCCTGTCTACCAATGGAAACTGCCTGTAGAAGGAAGCCCCTCTCTCTATAGTGGGCCAAAGTGGGCAAGACATGCTGCAAGCCCCATCGATGTACTCCTGGAGAGTACTACTCATCGAAAGTGCTGCAGCCCGGCCGACTGTATGTACATCTGTCTGTACCTCATCAATGTGTGGGCCCAAAGATGGATGCTCCACCATCTCCAACAACTCATCCCTCTCATCGGGAATGTAAAACTCCTGCTGTCCCCTAGCTCCCTGCAGAACTATCCCATCGACCTCCAACGTCTCTAGAGGATATGGATCTGCAACTGGTGTCTGTGCATCTGACTGCTCCTCCTCAAAGGCTGACCCCAATGTTAGCTGCATATCCATCATAGGCTCAATGTGGGTGCCCATTTGGATCTCACCCAAGGAAATGTCATGCCTGATGTCCATAGTATCCTCCTCTGCTGACTCAGGCTCCATCATATGCTGCTCTGGCTGAATCGTCACAAGTGACTCATCACCCAGAGTATCATCTATACAATCCCCTGACTGCTCACCCTGCACACTAGAACACAGCTCTGGGCTACTGTCATCATCATCTCTGCATGGCTGCTCTCGCTCCCCAGAAGCATCCTCAACTGATCCCATGGACTCATCTGAAGAAGAGCCCTCACCCTGGCATATGGATGGAATGTCTACCTGCTCTACCTCTGCCACCTCATCTGCATCTCTCACACATGAGTGATCAGGCCCCCAAGGTTCTTTGCAAATGAAGCAAAGTCCCTTCCTCCTCAGCTCATTTCTGCTGCCTGACCCACCAAACTGGAGCTGCTCCTCCCTGGTCAACTGTCTCTAGAGAAACTCAATGTTCTGCTCAACTAGCCCTTGGGCTAGCTCATAAGCAGCAGGCGAGACCAACTGCTCTCTCCTCCAAATGCTCAGCAACCGGGTCTGCAACTCTCTGCCAATGGTCTCATGGTCTCTCATACATGACGACAAGATGGACTGCATGTGTGCTATGATAGTATCAGGATGATGTCTCCTAATGCTAAAGAAGCATCGGAACATCTGCAAAATCAGGTCATCACACCCAAGGTCAATCATGATGACATAAGTCTTGATTGTGGCCATACTCCATAGAATCTCAAGCTTCTTCCCAAAGGTAGAACCTGTGTTGTTGTCCAAATCCTGAAAAGTCTCTACAATCAATCTGAAAATTCTTCTCATAATATCATCATTGTAGGGATGGAAGGGTGCTGTTATCCTCAAGATATCGCTGAAACAAGAGGCAACTATAAGCTGGACTCTCTCACTTGGATGTTCCAAGAATCTGGCTTGTATCAATGCAAGCATAGATGGCTTCAAAGCCCAATTTAAACTCCAATCAGATTGCTCTACCTTGGAAAGGCAGGAATCTAGTTTCTCCAACATGGGAAAGTCATTTCCTAATCTTCCACTCTTCAAGTCCATCCCAAGTGCATAAAGCCAATCTCCCACTTCTTCCTCCTTTTGTAGGTTCCTTGGATGCTCTTGTTGGAGCAAATTATGTACCTTCTTGGAGAAGGGTCTGCTGTTCTGTTTTGTTCTCTGGTTTTCTGATTCATGGTGGTTCAAGGAATCAATTTTTATCCTTCTCAATTTGTGTAGGAGTTCCTCCATCGTTCAGCCAATGGAAAGACCACTGTTTTTCTGAGTTTAATGCATTTTTCTGAGTTTGCCAATTTTAGAGGAATGATGGTACATAATGATGCATTCAGCCCTAACCAACAACTGATATCTATATTTTCAAGCTCAGAATTTATATATTTTGTTTACAGCAATGGACAAAACTTCATAACCAAGACACAGTGACCTTTCTTAATGATATTCAGAAATGTATACTCAGGAAATATAGAATGGAACCTGGTTTATATATCTCCCACAATGTTGCAGTAGTCAAACATTTGAACAGGAGTATTTCTCAAGGAGCAGCCCCTTCATTCCTCTGAAATACGTACTCTGCTACAGCCACAGTGATAGCAGTCTTCTACAGCAGTGTATCAATCTTCAAACTCGACAGTGGGATCCACGCTTATCTCCAACACACACCCTCTCTATAGCGTCCCACGTTTAGCAGCAAAGATAAATCGACTGTTCCATAAGGCTAAACTCGGTTGACTTGTCCAATCATCCAGAAATATCTCGTCCCCACTGTGTATGCTATCTTCAATTGGTGACTTTCCTCAAACATCAGGCCGTCAACATGAAGCTGTTAACCGCACTGCAGGCTCACCGTATCAGTGTCGTTTGACTACAAGCTTCAGTTTCCCGTCTGAATTGGGTCAAAATAACGAATGTTCTTGGCCAACGCTACATTAATTCCCTCGGTCTCTGTGATTTCTACAACACGTCACATTATTTGACTCAGCAGCATATGGAATTATTCGCTCACGAATCTGGCTTCCGGCAATTGTGGTCATGTGAGCCTCTAAAAAAAAACGTTTATTCCTGAAATCGTTGTAGGCTCCAGCCCCTATGGTTTCTGCCGCTCTCCAAGGTTAGTTCACGGCATTCATAAAAGACGCGGCTCTGTATATGAGTGGGCCCCCTTCTGATATTAGGATTTATAAAATTCAATCCTCGGCCCTACGGAAATATGCCGGCAAAATTCCACACCAAACTTAACTCCATGTGCTCTCGGCCTTTCAAAATTGAAAAATGCATTGCATTTTCTTGTCACCAGCGTACACTTCCAGTCAACATTTGAACAGGCAGATTCATACAAGAAAAATACCGCCAAAATTCAACTGCATTTACATAGAAACTCGGCTGTCGAATTGATCCTTTCTGATCTCTTGAAATCGGCTCCCACATTCAATACAAGCTCGTTATCTTGGAAAATTTGTTATCGGCCTCTATAAAATTTGGAACAATGCGTGGCTCCAAATTCTGGAAAATTGAATACACATTGCATTCGTCCCTCCTCAATTAAATTGCCCGATAGAAATTCAACCTCTAATAAGTTTGACGACCCTTCTAATTAAATTCGTTTCTTCAATTATTTCTACGGCAATCAGGAGATTTATGGCCCAAGGCCTCAAGAAATTGTTCTTCTGCGGCTATGTGGCTCTTTGACCATAATCGGCTCGGCCCTGCTTTACCAATTCGCTCGGCTGGAAATGGCGGCTCAAGGCGGCTCAAGGCGGCTTGGATTTAATTAAAGCCGGCTTCTTACAATTTCACGGCTCTATCTCTCGACCCAGTTGAATATGGAATTTTTCAGCTCGGGTCTCCTCATTATCGATTTGCAGACTTGTTTCAATAAAATTTTTGACGTCCCTCGATGAGCTTGACACTTCCTAATGTTTCACGTCCAAAGTTTTAATTCCTTTCACGCACAGGAAAATTGGCCCCACAACTTCTTTCCTCCACTGCGAGCACTACCGACGCCCAGGGATTTCAAGCGGCTCCCACACTCACTCGGAATCAACCGACTTCTCCCAAGCAAGTGTAATGGCCTTAATTCGGCTATCTCGAAATCGCAGGGAAGTCTGGGCCCACCAAATTTCGGCTACGCTTGCGCGTCTTCTGAAGCTCCACACCACACGGGTAAAGCCTTCGTCATATTGCGTGATCCTTGGACTGCGTCCACCTGTAATTTCAAATTGTTTATCGGTCCTTCAATTTCTACATGCCACCCTCATGGCTCGAAACTCCCGCTTACAGGTTTCAAAATTTCAGAAGAATTTCGACTTTAGTTTTGGCCCTAAATTTTCAAATGGTGCTCACGCTTGAATTACGAGAAGCAGCGCCGTCTTCGCACCCTCTTCGTTCAAGTCCTTGGCCTTCAAATAACCCAGTAGAAATATGCAGATTCGATCTTTAGTGATCGTTCGGCAAGTAAGGATTAAACTCCAGTTGAAAAACAATATTATTCCAACCCGTTCTCCTCTGGCACCTTTGAAAGCACTCCACAAATCTATGTTTGGCAATAAACCCTCAGGCTGGCAAGATCACCAGCTCTGATACCACAAAGGCCCAATCACTACACCAAAAGCTCGAACTGTTAGTGAGGGAGGCATCCCAGGGTGTTAAGGGTGGGGTCTTAAGGCCCACCAGAGCATCTCTGGACGGGGACCCTCGCGCAGTCCCCCAATTACGCAGACCCCGGCAGCATGTCAAGGCCCACCGGACCCTCAACAGGGAGGCTGCCCTAAACAGGGATATTACAGCCCACCACGCTCCGCGAGTCTCGACCTCGAGACCTCGGCTTTGAAACCACTGTAATATCCTGGATGGGATATTTTAACTAAAAATGCCGAAAAATACTGAATACCACAATTTGCCGTAAAATAAACATTTATTCAACAGAAGATTGCCATGTAAAATAAGGAGACAGGAAACACTGCAATCCAATACCATATGGAACAGAAGAAAAATCTCAGCTTTTATTATAGATAATAAAAAGGGGTTTACATATAGATCTGACCCAGAAAGAGCTGAGATAGGAAACTGGCCACCAAGATAAGCTGCTGAACGGCGCTGGCCACAAACTGAACTACTGCACTCTCCCTCCGACAACAGCTGACACTGAACCCACTGAAAATGATGAAGCCCAAGTTGAAGATCTGAATGATCCTCACACCAAACTCTGAAGCTCTGTGAAACTCCTAAGTGAAGTCTTTTCAAGAGAGTTGGGTTTTCGTCCAACACTCACAAATCACCCGAGGGTTTCCGTCCTGGGGCTACGGCTGAAGTAGAGAACCACGTCCTCAAACCTCTCATACACAAGCAAATGATCTACTCCAAAGATGTCTCCCAATGGCCTCCTCCCTTTCTTTTATAGATCCCTCGGAGCCTTCTAGAGCATTATTTTATTATTATTTTATTTATGGAGCACTTTTCCCTTTTATTAAAATATTATAAAATATTCCTTTTTAATGCAGAAAAGGGTATATCGGCTACCACGCCTCCTCCGGTCACTGAAATCTCTGTCTAACTGTCCCATCGTGTAGGTCTCCTCGTCCCAGTTCCGATGAGCTATTACACTAAGGTGTTCCATCGTGTATCCCTCCCGGAATGCCACCTTGAGCATAATCAGCTGAGTTAAGCCCATAAATAACTCAAAATTCCGAAAGTTATCGTAATGCATCGGAACGAAAGCCAAACTGCTCGGATGGTGGAGTATATCAAGCGAATGCCTCCGAACACCATGAAAACTCCTCAAAACTCCTCCGAAAAGCTCCCGAGCCCACTGATAGCGCCAATCTGTACATGTGACCTGTCTGCTCCTAACTCTGGAAGTCCCTCCTAGCCCTGTCACGGGTGATACCAAAAATGGGAACATTACAGATACTACCCCAGTCATCACCTCAATGGATGGCACTACTGGGGTAGGCTCTACTCTCTCCACTAAGATGTCAATTGGCACGGTCAAGGAAGTCTCCAACCTAGGTGACCCCTGCGTCATACTGGGTGCATCCACTTGCTCCCCATGAACCTGTGTAGATTGCTGCACCCCCACGACCTGTGCAACTATAGTGTTTCTCTTGCAAGGAAGTGGATAGGTCTCGTCTGACACCTTCATCAACTCGGTCAAGAGTTTGTGGTAATTAAATCCTCGTTGTGCCATGGTTTGTCTATGGTTTAACCCGTCACTGTGTATACATGCACAAATCTTCCCTGATCTAATTGGTTACCCCACAGCTGGCCAAGATCATGGCTTTGATACCATTGTAATATCCCAAATGGGGAAATAACAATAATAATAGGTTAAAATATATTAAGGAGACAACAAAACAAAAACTGATATCAATACACCATTGGAGCCATAAAACACTGCTGAGCCATTTTATTAATATCAGCAAAATGTGTAAAATGGAGGTGCTAATATGAAGGCACCTGGGCTTGCTCAATGCAAGTTTAAGATAGCCTCGGAACAAACCTGAAATCTCCCCCATAAATATACACTGCGTGGCTGTAGCTCTGCGCTGCTCTGCCGAGTCACTCGCCATAAATACTGTTGTTGCTCCGACTCTGCACTGCTACCCCTGCTCTATGCTACTACTCCTGCTCTGTGCTGCTACTCTTGCTCTGCGCTGTCAATGGCCAGAAATGCTGCTGCTGCTCCAAATAAAATGTTGCTGGGGCCTGCTACGCTGCTCAGAAAATTCTGGGATTTTTACCACGGATTCTGCTCAAGAAACCCACATAACCTATGAAGGAATTGGCCAAATATTGACCTCGGAATTTTAGCCCAACTTTCCCCTAGCTCCTCTAGTTGCCGTCTAAGATGGGATCCTTCTTTGGCCTCTTAATTCTACCCAGAAAATTCTGCCTGTAATATTCCCAATTGGTAGCAGCTAATTGGAAAGATTAATTTTGATTAATTTTGTCTTATATAGTTAAAATATAAATAAAGCGGGTAAAAAGGAGAATGTGACTCACTTAGGATAAAACACACTCCCTAAAGTCACCTAGGAGACATAACGTTGTGGTCAAGGTGGGCCAAGGGGGCCAAGTGACAACGTAGGGGGTGTGTAATATCCCCAACGGGAAATAGACAGTAATACACAGAAAAACAACAAGCAGCTATATAGAACAAAATGCCGGAACTAGAATATGGAACAAATACACATAAAATACTAGAACGCTAAGCCATTTTATTAATCTGAGAATACATGTGTATGGGTACAAAGATAATCAGAATGAGTGCACCTATCCTTGCTCTAGGCAAGTGGAGACCCTCTCAGAATAAGAAATGGCTGCAACAGAGACTGCGTCCTAGCTGACTGGAGAAACTGCCGTAGAAAACTGCTGCTGCAATGTACTGGAACTAGGGGCTGATCCCCTCACCGGAATGAGCTGAAAACTGGAAGGCTAGCTGATCTCAACCCTCCGGACAAAACCCAAAAATCGTGAAGCAAATGCTCCACCTCCGAAAATCCACCAAATAAACCCCCTCTGGAGAAAACGCTCTCTCCCAGGAACAGCGCAGAAGCCCAAGAAAACGCTGGGAAAAAAAAGGGGCTGAATCCTCCTGCAAAACCTCCGGATGAAATAGCAATCGCCTCAAGGCTGGAAAACGCTGAAACCACTGCCAAATAACCACCCAACAAAGCTGCTCAACAAGACTGCGTCCTCCCCAACTGAAACTGTGTCCTCTCTCCTAGACTGCGCAGTCACTCAAAAGGGCAGCTCCTCTGCAAAACGTCCACCAGAAAACCACTGCAAATCACCAACTGGAACTTAAGGAAAAACCTTGCTCGAGCAGGCACTCGAAGTCCCCCGGAGCCAAGGGCGAGATCTCCGACCGGAGACACTCAGTTTGCACTAAACAGTGCTGCAGACCGACTAAACAACCGGCGTGCTGAAGTAGACAGAAGTCTAGCTCTCAATATCAATAACATATCAATAATGCCAAATGGAGTGAAAACCCCACCTTTTATAGTGCTAGCTCCCTCAAAAACCCTAACTGCGTCCTTGACCTCCTCCTTGACCTGCGCAGTTACCTTAGGATCCTACGTGAGGCCTCCCTCATGTGTGTGTGGACCCCCAAGGCCTTCCCCTTTAAGTTACAACGTTCATCAACTAGGAAGCACTTTATTTTATTAAAGTGAGTTGACCCTCTATTTCTCACTTTATTTATTAATTTAACTAAAGGCGGCAAAACTATACAAAAATGAAATATTCCAATTAGCGGGGCTAATTAGGAATATTACAGTCTCCCCCGGCAAAACGTTGCTTGTCCTCAAGCAACTGAAGTGGTGGATGCTGTAAAGTCTGCTCGCTCTCCCAAGTGGTATCCTCATCCGGCAAAAATTGCTTGTTCTCAAGCAATGCTTGAACAAGCCTACTAACTAGCTGATGCTCCCCACCGATACTGCAAAATGTGCCTGGGTCCCACTGAAACCTCTCTGTCTCCTGCATCACCCTGATACGAAGGGATATCTCGATGCCAGGATCCCAAACTGGCCTCTCACGGTACCAGCCAACCAATAGTCCTCCCGGATCCCATCGCCACTGTGGCCAATAATCGCACAAGTCCCACGGCTCGGACTGTGCACTGCCTCTGGCTATGACTAATGCTCTAAGAGGTGAAGACCACCAACAAGCATCAATGCTCTCGGACTCCTGCTCGGCTGTTCTCCCTACGAAGACTACCGTACCATCTAGAGGGTACCAACTCATGATCTCCCGCCAGTCCATCCTAGAAGAAGAATCTGATGTGCAACAACAACGGTATATGGAACATGCTTGGGATGTGGCCGCCAGCCTGTAATCAACTCCCACTGCTCTACCCTGTCTGTCAATGGAAGCTGCCTGTAGAAGGAAGCCCCTCTCTCTATAATGGGCAAAAGTGGGCAAGGTATGCTGCAAGCTCCATCGATGTACTCCTGGAGAGTGCTACCCACTAAAAACGCTGCAGCTCTGCTGACTGTGAGTACATCTATCTGCGCCTCATCCCAGTGTCGACCCAAAGATGGATGCTCCAACATATCCAACAGCTCTTGCTGTCTACTAGCCCCCTGCATAACAATCCCATCAACCTCCAACACCTCCAGAGGATATGGATTTGCAACAGCTGTCACCGTACTCGATGTCAATGCATCTAACTGCTCCTCCTCAATGGCTGACCCCGCGGTTAGCTGCATATCCACCACAGACTCGATGTGAGTGCCCATCTGGCTCTCTCTCAAAGGAATATCATGCCTGATGTGAGTAGTGCCCTCCTCTGTCGACTCAGGCTCCATCACCTGCTGCTCTAGCTGGATTGTCACAAGTGACTCTTCACCCAGAGTATCTCTCGCAGAGTCCCATGACTGCTCACCCTGGACACTAGAATATAGCTCCAGTCTACTGTCACCATCCATGCATGATTGCCCTCGCTCCCTAGAAGCGACCTCAACTGATCCTATGGACTCATGTGAAAAGGAGTCCTCACCCTGGCATACAGAAGGAATGCCCTCCTATTCTACCTTCGCCATCTCATTTGCATCGAACATGCCATCCACCCTCTCGACAAAGTGTCGATACAGTGTCTGGAGCCCAGACACATACTGGGATACTACCTCTGCTGTACCCCGTATCCTCTGCTCATGCATGATCTCGACATGCCCTGAGGGAAAAATGATGCATGTCTCCCTCATGACCTGCTCCCCAAGCGTAGGCTCAATGATGACTGATGCACCACCTCTGAAAGGGATCATCTCATCCCCCAACCTGTGGCTGTCAACTAGCACACCAACCCGGTGCCACTGCTGAGAAGTCTCTCGCCTAGTGTACTGAGTGTCATCCAAATATCTTGGGTGAACCTCGCGTACCCTGCTGCTCACGCCCAAAGTGCCAAAGGTCAAAAACATAATCAACTGTACCTGTGAGTGATGTCGAAGCGAGTCAGGTGTGTGAGTCCCCACAAATACTGCCAAGTATCGCTCCTCTGTCTCTCCATCGATCCTGGGTGAACTACTCCCAAAGGTAAGCCCGAAGTCCCTGTCCAGGAGTCTCTCTGGAAGCAATGCTCTAAGACCCTGCTGTGTAGCACTGTATGCCCTCGCATACCACGAATCATCCATACACTCCTCAACATGCCACTGCACACTGAGGCATACCTCGGTATGTTGCGGGATACCATGTGCTACTGCTGTAGCACCCTGTACCGTCTCGTGCCCTGACTGTGTCCAGGCATCGGTCACTCTCCGCATGCTCTCAATGTGATGTAGGATACTCCTACTCCACAATGCAGTCCCACACACTATGGTACACCACCATGCTACTCCATGTCCACCGGCAATCCACCGCTCAATGCTAGAGGCTCCCACACATCCCTGGATGTGATGTCCTAGAGCTGTGCCTCTACATGTCAGACTACCACCAATCGGTAACATCGTCTCCACCGTCGCATCACTATACCTGCCGACGAAAGGATCATCACTCCAAATACTCCTCAAGGGGTCCGAGAAGTGAATCTCCTTGTGTGTCAGTAGTGTTACCACCACTGCTCGGCTCCGCTGTGTCCTCTGTGCCCCACACAAGGTGAAGAATCCTTGGCCCCATACAAGGTGCCATCTGGTGGCCTGCCAATGCGACCTCCTCCGACAAGCCCCTGCCAAGGTGTGCTGACCACCCCGTGATCTCATGTATGAATGTCATGCCAAGACAACCTAGGGAGTCTGCCCATAAACTGGTTGGCCACTGGAGCTGACCGAAACTGCACATGCTCTACTACTAGGCCAACTGTACTCTCCAAGACATAGTCAACCGACCTACCTGGGAAACGATAGGTGATCCCACCTAGATCCCAATGCCAATCTGGGGTTCCTGTATTCCCCATGCATAGAAAATCCTGCTGAGCTACACTCGGATCCATCACTATCTCCATAGCCCGCTCCACCGAGTACCAACTCAAAATCTCTCTCCATCCAACCTCAACATGTGGATGTTGTACCCTGTGCAACTCTAATCGTCTCATACCGCTATCAAAGTCAAGATATGAGATCTGACTAGGTGGCTCTGCCTCTCTCTCTCCAACGGAAAGAGATGACCCAACAACACTGCTAGTCCCATCCATGCATGCCTGAAGGGGAATGATCTGACGCTCCAACGTGCCCTCTGGTTGTACCATCAGGGAATCCAGCTGTTCCCCAATGCGGACCAACTTGGCTGCCGACTCGGCACAAGTCGCTCTCATACCCTCCAGCTCCTGGTCCTGCAACAAAATGGTCTCCCATACTGACGTTGCCTTCTCTCTCAAAACTCGAAGGTCCGCCCGAAGCCGATGATACCGCTGTCTGTGACCATCATCCAATACCTCTGTACCTGCTAGTGCCTCATCAAAGGTGGATATATCTCCTATTGTCTCACCCATCTGTCGTGTGTTGCTACCACCTGAAGACTCGGACTCGACTCCGGTCATCACCTCAATGGATGGCTCTACTGGGGTAGGCTCTACCTTCTCTACTACCACATCAACTGGCATGGCCAAGGAGGTCTCTAATGAGGGTGAATCCTGTGTCACACTAGGTGTAACCTCAGACTCCCTGCAATCCGGTGTTCCCTCATCCTCCAAGTGCGAGGTAACCATTTTAATGGTTTCCCTCTCCGATACTCGGTCAAGCTGGAAAGAGTTATCCAGCTTGTCCACCCAAGCTTTTTCTGAGCTCCTGGATGACCCGTCAAATGTCGGTAGATGGAATCTGCTAGCCGTGCGGTGGTAGTCTCCATCATGATGATGTCGGTGCCCCCGGTGATGATCCACGGGGTCTAATGCCATACTGGACCTGGATATAGTCTCTGAAAGTGAGAGAGTCCATGAACGCCTGTCCGTAAGCCTGGTACTCTGCAAAAAGGTCAGCCATCCGAGCCGGATCTATCTCCCTCTGTACTGCTGTCCCTGCGTCCTCTGCCAGGAAGGTAGGCATGGTAGATCGCGTGGGTGCTGGAATATCCCTCTGTGCACCTCCCGGTACTCCTGCCCATGGGTCCTCTGGCAAGAATGTGGGCATAGTGGATCGTGTGGGCGCATGAGATGCCACAATGGGGATAGCATCATGCACTGGTATGTGGTGAGACATACCGGATCCCTCACCGATCTGGGTAACCCTGGGAGGTTCCCTCTGTCTGATCTCTATGGCCGTGAGTCTCTGTGTCATCTCCTGCATGTGATGGAGGAGCGCATCCCATCTCCTCTCCTCGTCTGCCATCAGCTCTTTCTGCTATGTGTCTACAGGCTCCTCAGAAACTGCACGACTGCTGCGAAACCATACTGCTGCTTAACTTCGACCTCCGATTTACCCACTGAAAACTACTCAGAAAATTCCAGGAATTTGGGAAGGTGATCCTTGCCCAAAAACCGTAAAACCCAAAACGTTTCTTCAAATTCCAAACTTCCAAAATTTGACCCATTTGCCCTTTTTCCGGTGGATCAAAAACAAACCGGCTATTGCTCTCCAACATCCAAAATTCTAGCAAGCCTCTCGTATGATCTCTTTCCCGATGTTACACTTCGTGCCGAGCCGATCATATGCTCCGATACCACCGTAATATCCCCAACGGGAAATAGACAGTAATACACAGAAAAACAACAAGCAGCTATATAGAACAAAATGCCGGAACTAGAATATGGAACAAATACACATAAAATACCAGAACGCTAAGCCATTTTATTAATCTGAGAATACATGTGTATGGGTACAACGATAAACAGAATGAGTGCACCTATCCTTGCTCTAGGAAAGTGGAGACCCTCTCAGAATAAGAAATGGCTGCAACAGAGACTGCGTCCTAGCTGGCTGGAGAAACTGCCGTAGAAAACTGCTGCTGCAATGTACTGGCAATAGGGGCTGATCCCCACCCTGGAATGAGCTGAAAACTGGAAGGCTAGCTGAACTCAACCCTACGGACAAAACCCAGAAACCGTGAAGCAAATGCTCCACCTCCGAAAATCCACCAAACAACCCTCCTCAATGAAAACGTTGTCTCGAGGAACGAGGCGCATAGGGCTACGAAAAACGGTGGGAAAAGGCGAATCTGCAAAACCTCGGATGAAGTTAATAATCTCCTCGAAAATTTGGAAACCTTTGGCTCCCTGTCAAATCCCCACACAACAACTCTGCTCAACAATGACTGTGTCCTCCCTAACTGGAACTGCGTCCTTTCTCCTAGACTGCGCAGTCACTCAAGGGGCAGCTCCTCTGCAAAACGTCCACTTGAAATCCACTGCAAACCACCAACTGAAACTGAAGGGAAAACCTTGCTCGAGCAGGCACTCGAAGTCCCCCTGAGCAGGCGAGATCTCACGTAGGAGATTGAATATTTGCACTAAACGATCTTCCCATCCAACTAAACAACAGGCGTCTTTGAAATGTGACAATCTATTGTATCGTATCAATATCATATCAATAATCCCAAATGGAGTGAAAACCCCATCTTTTATAGTGCTAGCTCCCTCAAAAACCCTAACTGCGTCCTTGACCTCCTCCTTGACCTGCGCAGTTACCTTAGGAGCCTACGTGAGGCCTCCCCTTATGTGTGTGTGGACCCCCAAGGCCTTCCCCTTTAAGTTACAACGTTCATCAACTAGGAAGCACTTTATTTCCTTAAAGTGAGTTGACCCCCTATTTCTCACTTTATTTATTTATTTAACTAAAGGCGGCAAAACTATACAAAATGAAATATTCCAATTAGCGAGCTGGTGGAATATTCTGAGGGGGACACACTTAGACAGCGTGGGCCCAGCCAGCGCAGATGAGTTGGCAGCATGGGCCAAAGAGGGACAACGTTAGCATGGTGGGGCCAAGGAGAGAGGGAGGCTCACCCAAGATAAATAGAGGAGAGGCTACCTCATTTCTCTCATGGATGATTATGCATTTTGGAGATTGTCTCTAGACATTGAGCATGCTTGCTGTTTAGCTAGTCTGCACGTACTGTTCAGTACACCGAGTGTCTTCGTGCGGAGATCCCAACCTCAGCCCCGGGAGACTTCAAGTGCTTGCTCAAGTGAGGAGTCCTACCATATTTTGCACGGAGAGATCAGAGCTTCAGTCATTGAGAAGCATTCCTTGAAGGGACAACACAGTCTTGCAGAGGGAGGACGCAGTTCTAATTGGGCAGAGTTCCAGATTGAGGTGATTTGGGTGGATTCAGACTGGAGGATTAGGGAAGGGATCAACCCTTACCTATTGGAGACATTTTGCAGAGGGAGAGGCCATATTTTGCAGTGTTGCCTTTAGGGTTAGCATTTTCCCTTGAGGGATACTGTAGTGCCTCAAAGGAGGTATTTTCCGGGGTCAGCCATTCTCGAAAAGCTCTCTGGGCTTTTCTGGGTATTGGGAGAGGAGGCCATTCCCAGAGTTTCAGCATTTTCCGAGTTGGGGAGTAGCCCCAAAGACTCATTTCATTCCAGCAGTTGCAGCAACACGGCAACATTTTCCAACAGCTTGGAGATTACGCAGTTGATAGAGGGAGTAGCTATTCCACACATTGTCCTGAGAGTATTTCTAGACTTTCCTTGTGCAAGTCGCGGTGCCATCATTCTGATCACCTTTGTCCTTATTTCTTATATCTCAGTATTAATAAAATGGCTCAGCGTTCTCCATTTTGTGTATTTCGTCTCATGATTTGTCTCTAGTTGCTGTGTACCTTGTTTGTGTGCTTTATATTACTGTTTATTTCCCTTAGGGATATTACAGTGGTATCAGAGCCTCATTCTTGGCTTAGCCGTGGGGATATTTTTCTATGAACAAAGAGGGTAGGCAGAATCTTACCCACCAAACGCAGTAGAGGGGGAAAATATGGGGGTCCCACAACAGTGTGACCAGCATTTACCAGCCTTCAGTAGGCCAACCAGGATCACGATGCCTACATTCTTACCTCCAGTACCGAGTGAGAAAGGGAGGCGGTATGATCATATACCCTTTGGAGATTATTTCCGCGAATGGCAGTCCATTGGGGAAAACTTCAAAGCGGCTTTGCCCTTCAGAGATTATTGTCAGCTCAGGCAGGATGAAGGAGGAAGGAACAGTGGGGGGTCTAGCACGCAGAGTTCAGAGTTGCAGCGTACCATTGGGAGGACACCTTTTCCCATGTATGATGGATCCACTGATTTCACGGTTCGAGATCGGGTGGGAAAGTTGGATACCTCTTTCCAGCTTGACCGAATAATGGAGGGGGAAGCCATCAAAATGGCTACCTCGCACTTGGAGGATGAGGGCACACAGGATCATGGGGAGCATGTGGAAACACCCAGTATGACACAAGGGTCACTTGTGTTGGAGACTTCTTTGACCATATCGGTTGACATCTTAGTAGAGAGAGTAGACTCTTGAGCTTACCCCAGTAGTGCCATCCATTGAGGTGATGACGGGGGTAGTGTCCAAGTCTTCGGGTGGTAGCAGCGCGCAGCAGATGGGTGAGGTGCCAGGAGATGTATCCACCTTTGATGAGGCACTAGGAGATACAGAGGTATTGGACGATGGTCGCACACAGCAGTGTCATCAGCTTCGAGCCGACCTTCTAGTTTTGAAAGGGAAGACCACATAAGTACGAGAGGCTATTTTGTTACAAAACGAGGAGCTAGAGGGCATGAGAGTGGTTTGTGCCGAGTCAGCAGCCAAGTTGGCCCACATTGGGGAACGACTGGATTCCCTAATGGTACAGCTAGAGGGCACATTGGAGTGTCAGAGCAGCCCCTTTTAGGCATGCATAGACGGGGCCAACAACATTATTGGGTCACCTCTTTCCATTGGAGAGAGAGAGGCAGAGCCACCTAGTCAGATCTCATACGTTGACTTGGTTAGCGGGATGAGACGATCGGAGTTGCACAGGGTGCAACATCCACATGTTGAGGTGGGATGGCGAGAGATTTTGAGTTGGTACTCGGTGGAGTGGGTTATGAAGATAGTGGTGGACCCGGGTGTAGTTCAGCAGGAGTTTCCAGGTGCTGGGAATACAGAAACCCCGGATTGGCATTGGGATCTAGGCGGGACTACTTGTCGTTTCCCAGGCAGGTCGGTTGACTATGTTTTGGAGGGTACAGTTGGCCTAGCAGTAGAGCATGCGCATTCGCTAGGGGAGTTTCGGTCAACTCCAGTGGCCAACCAGTTTATGGGCAGACTCCCTAGGTTGTCGTGGTATGACACTTATACACGGAATCACAGGGTGATCAACATACCTTGGTAGGAGCTGGTCGGAGGAGGTGGCATTGGCAGGCCACCAGATGGCGCCTTGTATGGAGCCAAGGATTCTTCACCTTTGTGCTGGGTACAAAGGACACAGCGGAGCCGAGCAGTGGTGGTATCATTACTGACACATAGGGAGATTCACTTCTCGGACCCCTTGGGGAGGGTTTGGAGTGATGATCCATTCGTCGGCGGGTATAACAATGCAATGGTGGAGATGATGATACCGATTGGGGGTGGTCTGACATGTAGAGGCACAACTCTAGGTCATCACATCCAAGGATGTGTGGGAGCCTCTAGCATTGAGCAGTGGACTACCGGTGGACATGGAGTTGCATGGTGGTGTATCGTAATGTTTGGGACTACATTGTGGAATAGGAGTGTCCTACATCACATTGAGAACACACGAGGAGTGACTGATGCCTGGAAATAAACAGAGCACGAGACGGTACAGGGTGGTACAGCAGTAGCAGGGGGTATCCAGCAGTATATAGGGGTATGCCTCAATGTGCAGTGGCATGTCGAGGAGTACATGGATGATCAGTGGTATGCGAGGGCGTACGGTGCTGCACAGCAAGGTCTTAGAGTATTGCATCCAGGGAGACTCACGGACAGGGACACCAGGCTTACCTTTGGGGGTAGTTCACCCAGGATCGATGGGGAGACAGATTAGCGATACTTGACGGTATCTGTGGGAACTCACGCACCCAACCCTCTTCTACATTACTCACGGGCATAGTCGATTTTGTTGTTGTCCTTTGGCACTTTGGGCATGAGCAACGGGGTACGCGAGGCTCACCCAAGGTATTTGGATGACACTCAGCACACTAGGGGAGAGACTTCTCAGCAGTGGCACTGGGTCGGTGTGCTAGTTGACAACCATAGGTCAGGGGATGAGATGATCCTCTGCTGGGGTGGCACATCAGCCATCGCTGAGCCTACGCTTGGGGAGCGGGTCATGAGAGAGACATGCGTCACTCTCTTCTTAGGGCATTTTGAGACCATGTATGAGCAGGGGATATTGGGTACAGCAGAGGTAGCATCCCAATATGCGTCTGGGCTCCAGACAATGTATCGACACAGTATCGAGAGGGTAGATGGCAGACCTAGTGGAGATGGTTGGCAGGTACAGGAGGGATCCACATACCTTGAGTCAATTGCGAGTATCAGATATCCATCTATTGATTGCCTTCAGGGGGTGGATGTTTGTCACATATGGCTTCCAGCGATCATCAGTACTACACAGTGGCAGACATAGGGCAGGTTAGCATGCATCATGTTTTCCCATGATATATGGACCCTCTATATTAGTCATGAACAAGATCTAGAGATGAGGCACGGAGGGCTTCCCACAGTTGTTAGAGCTATGGTGCAGCAGGTCTGACTATGGGATGTAGAGATTCAGTTGATTGATAGCCCATTCTGTCTCATGATGGTCGGAGTCAGTGTAATATTCCTAATTAGCGACAGCTAATTGGAATATTCGATTTTGTTCAGTTTTGCCGTCTATAGTTTATTAATACATAAAAAGTGAGTGAGGAGGGTCTAACTCACTTAAGTAGAATAAAACACCCTCCCTAGTAGCACAACGTTTTGACTTAGAGGAGAGCCAAGGGGGGCCAAACACCACGTAGAGAGGGGGCCCACGTATGCTCTAGAAGCTACTACGCAGATGAGGATGAGCACGTGGCAAGTGAGAGAGGCTACGTTGAGGAGATGGGTCTTAGGGTTGGAGGAAGGCCAACATTATAAAAGGAGGAGCCTTCTCATTTGATTCATTCGTTGTTGATGATATTGAGCTGGTTGTTTTGAATTCTTGAGCACGCTGGTTGTTTAGCCTGTCTGCAGCACTGTTTAGTGCATTGAGTGTCTCCGGTCGGAGATCTCGCCCTTAGCCTCGGGGGACTTCGAGTGCCTGCTCGGGCAAGGTTATTTCTTCAACATTTTGCAGGAGGATTTGGTGTTTGGGTTTGTTGCGGAGCTGAGCACTCATAGAGACTGCGTAGTCACTGAGAGGGAGGACGCAGTCCATCTTGGAGGTGTTCCGGTTTGGGATTTTTGCAGGAGATTTGAGCTAAGATTTTGAGCAGAGGATCAGCCTTTGCCTTTGGGAGGATTTTGGTAGAGTTTGAGGCGGTATTTCAGTCATTTCCATTTAGCCTCTGCGCAGAGCCTTGGAGGCCAGTGTAATTCCCCAAGGGGGTGTTTTTCGAAGGTCGGCCATATTTGATATGGTTTTTGGGTTTTGTTGAGATTGGTGAGTAGAGGAGGATTCCAGATTTTCAGCTCATTTCGGCAAGGGGAACAACCCCTAGTCATCATTTCATTTCAGTGGTAGCAGCTACATGACAGTTTTCCAGCAGCTGGGACGCAGTTCAGAGAGCAGCCATTTCTGGTGTATTCTGAGAGTATTTCTTCACTTGCCTTGAGCAAGTTTAGGTGCCATCACTCTGATCACCTATTGTACTTCATTATATTTCTCAGTTTAATAAAATGGCTTAGCATTCTCTCTCTATATTTCTGAATGAGTTGCCGTACATTCTTTCTATGCTATTGTATGTTTGCTGCACTGTTATATATATATTTTCGGGCATTCTAGTTCTATACCACTTGGTGTGTTTGTCTCATACTCTTAGACAGAGTCTGGAAAGGGCCAGGTAGCCTCTAGATTTCGTCCTCTTTCAGAAGCAGCATATCTGGTAAACGCCCTCCCAATCCATCTCTGGTTGGAGTTGTGCCGTGTTTTAAAGATATCCCCGAATCGGGATATTACAGTCAGGACAGAGAGTGATCTAGTTCACTGTTGGGTTGGCACATGGGGGTACACGGAGGCCTTCATCGGATGGCAAGGCCGACTTTCTTTGTTGCTGCATAGATTCAGAGCTGCATTTGGAGGTGTAGGTATTGGCATCATGGCAATGCCTGGGTTGGATGAGCTTTTCTCTCATAGATCTCCTGCCACTAGGTCTCAAGAGAGGAGGATACAGTCTGCGCATGACTGGGAGTATCTCATGATCAGAGTAGCGTAGCATCAGCATGGTGGCACCTCTACGAGATTAGCAGGGGACTTGAGCATCACAACTCGACACAGTTCAATAACCTCTAGGGGTGAGTTGTATTTTACATGGGGAGATCATGTATATCTTCCATTGGGCTTTAGCGAGTCATTGATGAAGTGGTGGACTTCATTAGCATGGCAGGATGGTGAGTGGAGCAGGTGGAGCTTCATGTTGGACATGATGGCTTGGGATCCCGGCATTGAGAGATCCCTCCATATCAGGGTGATACAGAGGACGGGGAAGATTCAGTGGAGCATCTGGGACCTAGGCACACTTTATAGTGATAGTGGGGAGCAGCAGCTAGAGAGGAGGCTTGTTCAGGCATTGCTTGAGGACAAGCAATTTTTGGCAGGGAGGACTGTAATATTCCCAATTAGCAGCAGCTAATTGGAAATATTAATTTTGATTAATTTTTCCTTATATAGTTAAAATATAAATAAAGTGGGTAAAAAGGAGAATGTGACTCACTTAGGATAAAACACACTCCCTAAAGTCACCTAGGAGACATAACGTTGTGGTCAAGGTGGGCCAAGGGGGCCAAGTGACAACGTAGGGGGTGACACACTTAGGCAGCGTGGGCTAGCCAGCGCAAATGAGTTGGCAGCGTGGGCCAGAGAGAGACAGCGTGAACGTGGTGGGGCCAAGGAGAGAGGGAGGCTCACCAAAGATAAATAGAGGGGATGCTACCTCATTTCTCTCATTGATGATTATGCATTTTGGAGTTTGTCTCTAGACATTGAGCACGCTTGCTGTTTAGCTAGTTTGCACGTACTGTTCAATACGCCCGGTGTCTCCGTGTGGAGATCTCAACCTCAGCCCGGGAGACTTCGAGTGCTTGCTCGGGTGAGGAGTCCTACCATATTTTGCAGGGAGAGATCGAAGCTTCGACCATTGAGGAGCATTCCTTGGAGAGACTGCGCAATCTTGGAGAGGGAGGATGCAGTTCTAGTTGGGGAGAGTTCCGGACTGAGGTGATTTGGGTGGATTCAGACCGAAGGATTAGGGAAGGGATCAACCCTTACCTATTGGAGACATTTTGCAGAGGGAGAGGCCATATTTTGCAGTGTTGCCTTTAGGGTCAGCATTTTCCCTTGAGGGATAGCGTAGTGCCTCAAAGGAGGTATTTTCTGAGGTCAGCCATTCTCGAAAAGCTCTCTGGGCTTTTCTGGGTATTGGGAGAGGAGGCCATTCCCAGAGTTTCAACATTTTCCGAGTTGGGGAGCAGCCTCGAAGACTCATTTCATTCCAGCAGTTGCAGCAACATGGCAACATTTTCCAATAGCTTGAAGATTACACAGTTGATAGAGGGAGCAACCATTCCACACATTGTCCTGAGAGTATTTCTACACTTGCCTTGTGCAAGTCGAGGTGCCATCATTCTTATCACCTTTGTACTTATTTCTTATATCTCAGTATTAATAAAATGGCTTAGCGTGCTCCATTTTGTGTATTTCGTCTCATGATTTGTCTCTAGTTGCTGTGTACCTTGTTTGTGTGCTTTATATCACTGTTTATTTCACTTCGGGATATTACACTGCCAAATTAATCTTGGCCTCTGCTTGATAAACCCAGAAAAACCCAGAAAGGGTTTGTCCTAGTTTTGACCTCGGAAATTGGCCCTCTTGGGCTTGGCTCACCCTACTGCTGCGCAATTCGGTCCACCTAGAAATTCTGCTGATGGAGGCCACCAAAATTCCTGAAACACCCCTATTAGGAAGCTCTAAGCCTCCCCACCAAGTGTCCTCCCAAAATCTCCACTCACTCCCCTCAGCCCCCGGAGTGATCCCTTCACTGACTGCGCAGCCTTTGTGCTGCTGTAGATGCCACTGCACTGTTGAAGAGTTGACTGCGCTGTGGATGAAGTTCCTGCTGCTGAAATGCTCCTCCAAAATGATAAGACTCCTCTCCTGAGCAGGCACTCAAAGTCCCCCAAGGGAGAGGTTGAGATCTTCGCTTGAAAATCTCGTGTGCTAAACAACACTGTAGACTTGGCACCCAGTACAAGCATGCTCTCTGTCAAAGACAAAGTTGAAATGGATGATTGAATGCCTACCCAAAATGAGCAGCTTGCTTTCTTTTAACTAAGCCTACCCGACATTCCCTTGGGCCCCACCTCAAAACTGCGCTGCCTCTAGCTTGTATCAATGAGCTGCACTGCCACATGTGGGACACAGTCTCTCCTCTTTGGGCCCACTTCCTCCACTACAGCCGCAATATTTGCCTTGGCCTAATGTTTTTATCTATATAGTTTCCTAACTCTAATTGTGGGTCCCCAAACCCACATCCTCATAGTCAAAACGTAATAGTTAGCAAAATATCAAAAATTAATATTCTAATTAGCAGAATTGCTAATTAGGAATATTACACACCTTTTGGATTAGGAATTTTATTATTAAGTGTGAGTTGGGGAGGTAACATGGTGGAATATCTCATATCACATTTGACTTGTGGCCCTGATCTCCAAATCTCGTGGAAGCCATGCTATGATTTATTCACTCTTTTTAAATTTCTTTTCCCTTCATATGATCAAGATATGATATCGTGATTCATCTTGTTATTCTGAGAATGATAATGCTCAGGCTAAGCTTCACACATAGTATGCATGAAAACTCTCAATAGTACTACACTGATACCTGTTCAAAAGTGTGCTGTCTTAATAGTAAATTCCACCAAAATTCACACATTAGCCTAATTTGCTTGTTTTTTCTCTTGGTTTATCAATACATGTAGGTGGTCTTAGATAGCTAAACATTCATTTTGATTGCTCCTGTGGCAAGCTTACAGCCTGCTGGACTTTGTTTTCATCATGGGAATATGTACTAATGCTTTTCTCTAAAAATGTACTTCCATTCCCTTGAAGTTGCATCTTGTGCTGCGGACTATGTTTATCTTCCATTTAACATTTCACTGTTTCAGCCTATAGAATACATCATTCTTGATCTTCTCCAGTCATTTCTCACGAGGATCATCTTCTGTATGCTCTTTATTTTCCTTTGAACATTTTTATTTTCTATAATATCTTTTTATATTAATTCTCTGTATAGGAAAAAAACCCATTTATCATTCTGACACTGAATGACTGATTATAACCAGGAGAATTATACATTTAGTAGTATACTCACTTGCATAGTGCCATTAGAATTTGAATCTACTTTAGATTTATAACTTAAGCCTAGTGGAACTGTGGTTTTCAGGTTTGTGGAGAGGAACAGAAGGGATGTAGAAGAGAAATCTGAGCAGCTAAGGGCTATCTCAAACTTGGCAGCAATTTTTGCTGGATTTGCAATTGTTACATTGACTCAATTTAATGTCCAGGAGAAAAATTCACTGGTTCGTATGATATATTTTCCAGGTATTTTCAACAATAGATGGTTTCTCATTTGTCAAAGCAAATGTGCATGCACACATATACATACATCATACATGCATATATCAAGTGAATAAACTAGAACATAATTTTTTAAAATATCCATGAGTACAACTGGCTTATGGGATGGAACAAAGTACATCTCAGTGGGGAGAGAGAGAGAGAGAGAGAGAGAGAGAGAGAGAGATGCTGGTGGATGAAAAATCTGTCAGTTGAACCAGTGTGTATGGGCATGTTTAGAATATTGTAAGAGGCATGGATAGGACATATCCAATCCTATCTATTATGCAAGTTACCAAAAAACAAAATCATGATAAGTACATAAGATGAATATAGTTTTACCGAACAAGTAGAATTGGGTGTTTGGTCCCTTGTCTAATGTATAAGATAAGCCAGTGTTCATTGTAAAGAATCATTTACTAAGAAATCTCTCATAATTTGGCTTCGCTAGGATTTTTTCTAGTTCATCCTAAATTGTCTTCCAATTCATTTGTCTGAAATAAAATAACCTGCATTATGTTTTGTTTGTTGAAAATGTAACTAGTGTCGGTCTTCATAATGTAATACAAATGTATCATTGATGTACTTATTATATTCATTATTATTATTTTATTTCTAGTCAAAGCATGTTCTTCATGCTTATAGGGTCAACTGAATCAAAAGAGAATTTATTATGAGTCAAAGAGATGTAATTGAGTCAAAGTCACATTTGGACTTCTTGTAAGAAAAAGAAAAAATATTTTATTTGAGACAAAAAGTCAAATTGTCATCCACAAGACCAAGTCACCCTGCCTGAACAAGTTGGCCTAAAGAGGCAGCTATTCAACCTCCTGGACAGCTATAAATACAAGGCAGTTTGACCTCTTTCACTCATTCAACTCATCGATTTCTGTGCAAGAGAAAGAAGAAAAGTCAGCAGAAGTCAAAGGAGAGAGAAGATCAAACTTTTCTGCTCTAATTCTGCTCACACGTGTGAATGTTCTGTGATTTTTTGGAGGTGCTAAAAGACCGAAATTCTACCATCTATTGCAGGTCTGAAAATTGTGGTTTGACCAAAGATTTCAGAGATTTGACCAGTGTTGACTTTGTTGACTTTTACTTTGTTGGAGTTGACTTGGGGTCTTTGTGGCAGTCTTGGTCTTGGTCTTGGTCTTAAGTCTTGGATATCTCACTTTGCTCTGATTCTATAAGAAGATTATTTTGGGCTTTTCCCTTGGCTTGTAGCCTAATTTCTGGTGTTCTTAACTTCTTTGTCTGTAATATTCCCAATTAGCCTTGCTAATTGGAATATTGCCTTTTTGCTTTATTTTGCCGCTTTAGATAGAAATAATAAATAAAGTGAGAAATAAGAGGGGTCACCTCACTTTAGTCACCTCACTTTATAATAAAGTGTTCTTTTTCCTAGTAGATTGACGTTGTAACTTAGAAAGGGGGCCTTGGGGGTCCACGTGGATATGATGAGGGGAGGCATCAGGCTAACCCAAGGTAAACTGCGCAGATCCAGGGTGAGTTAAGTTTTGGAGGGAGTTTGATGTTATAAAAGGAGAGGCTCTCACCTCATTTGATCACCCATGATTTGATATTCTTATTGATAGCTGGACTCTTGTCTGCTTCAGCACGCCGGTTGTTTAGTCGGTCTGCAGCACTGTTTAGTGCACGAGTGTCTCCGGTCGGAGATCTCACCCTTAGCCTCGGGGGACTTCGAGTGCCGGCCCTGGTAAGGTTTTCTCGTTTCACCCTTAGCTTCGGGGGACTTCGAGTGCCCGCCCTAGTAAGGTTTTTCTGAGTTCCATCTTTCAGTTCCAGCAGCAGAGCAGCAGCAGTTTCTGAAGCATATCTGAGGAGGAGAAAGCCCTCTTGTGGCTGCGCAGAGCAAGAGAAGGAAGGACGCTGATTCTTGGAGGAGAAGGACGCTGTCTCATCTGGAGAGAGGACGCTGATCCTTGCAGGAGAGGAAGGACGCTGTCCAAGGAGGACGCAGTTCAGGATTGGCAGAGAAAACGCTATTTTGGGAGGCAGAAGGACGCTGTCTAGCCCTAGAGTGAGGACGCTGTCCATTTCTGAAGGTAAGGGTTACAGATCTGAAGGCTTATTGTCAGATCCAGCTTTGGGAAGGATAGATCTAGCAGATCTAATCCTGTATGTGGCAGATCTAGTCTTGTATGTTGTAGATCTGGGGGTTTTGCACTAGATCCAGCTTGGAGAGTTGCAGATCTGAAGAAATATTGGCAGATCTAGTTCAGATCTGAAGGGTTAACATCAGATCCAGCCCTAGAGGCTGTAGATCTGAAGAGATACTGCTGCATCCGCATAGACTGGTTTGGCGGCAAGATTCGATAGGGAGGACGCAGACAGGGAGAGTAGCGACGCAGATTCGTTGGGAGGCCTATCCGTCATCTGGGAGTGTTCCGGGAGCGCATCCACTTGGTAGACGCCATCCTATAGCTGCACTTGGGAGAGGCAGCTCAACAAATGCTTTCTAGCCTTCAGCACATCTATTGTCCGGAGGGTTTCCCGCCGTCACTAGCAGACAAATGCTTTCATTGTGAGGGTTACAGCCAAATTTCAAGACCAAATAAGCAGCTCATCTCTACTATAGAGCAAAAATAGGACGCTGTCCTTGTTGCAGCCATTTGTCTGTTGAGAGGGTCTCCACTTGCCTAGGGCAAGGATAGGTGCACTTGCTCTGATTTATTGTACTCCTCTCTATGTACTTTCTGATTAATAAAATGGCTCAGTTTCTGGTGTTCTATGTGCTATGATTCAGTGATCTGGTTCATTATTATATTTTCTATATCTGCATTGGTGTATTTCTGTTTATTACTGGTTATTCCCCTTTGGGGATATTACAGTGGTATCGGAGCATAATTCTGGCTCAGCCTGTGGTATGTGACATCAGAAAAGAGATCATACAGAGCAATAGCAGTTGCACTTCCAGAAACGCAGTTGGAAAAAGGGCCAAAATAAAAAGGGTCAAATTTTGAAGTTTGGAATTAGGAAAAACGTTTTCTGGGTTTTTCTGGGTTTTGGGCGAGGATCACTTTCCCAGATTCCTGGAATTTTCTGAATAGTTTTCAGTGGATAAATCGGAGGTCGAAGTTAAGCCACAGTATGGTTTTGCAGCAGCCGTGCAGTTTCTGAGGAGCCTGTAGACATATAGCAGAAAGAGCTGATGGCAGGTGATGTGGATAAGAGGAGATTTAGGGAGACAGGCCAGCGGGATCCAATGGAGGCCATGTTTGCGAAGTTGACTGAGAAGTTGACTGAGAAGATGGATGCAAAGATGGATGCATTCATGCAGGAGGTAACCAAGAAGGTTGCAGAGGGGAAGCAGAAAGAACCCCCTAGGGTCTTTCAGGTGGGGGAAGGATCGAGAGCGTCTAGTTACATACCGGATGCTGTTCCCATTGTGACAGCGCAGAAGGTCGATTCCATGGACACGCGACCTACCATGCCTACTTTCCCGGTAGAGGAAGAGGAGCGAACGGAACCAGGAGAGGTGAATCTAGCTCAACATGCGACTCTGTTTGCGGATTGGCGGAGCATGGGACAGGAATTCATGGATGCTCTCCCTTTCAATCAATATATCCAGTTCAGATGTGGCGGCAAGACTTATGAGCAGGAGCGACACAAGGGACGTGGCTCCCACCGTGATAGTCACCGTGCAACGAGCAGATTCCATTTACCGACATTTGACAGGTCATCCAGGCGCTCAGGAAGAGCTTGGGTGGACAAGTTGGATACCTCTTTCCAGCTTGACCGAGTATCGGAGAGGAAAACCATTAAAATGGTTACCTCGCACTGGGAGGATGAGGACACACAGGATTGCAGGGAGTTCGAGGATACACCTAGTGTGACACAGGACTCACCATCATTAGAGCCCTCCTTGACCGTGCCGGTTGATATCGTAGTGGAGGAGATAGAGCCTACCCCGGTAGAGCCATCCATTGAGGTGATGACTGGAGCCGTGTCCGAGTCTTCGGATGGTAGCAGCACACAACAGATGGGTGAGGTGTCAGGAGATGTATCCACCCCCGATGAGGTAACGGCAGGTACAAAGATATTGGATGATGGTCGCAGACAACAGTATCATCGGCTTCGGACGGACTTTCGAGTTTTGAGGGAGAAGGCCGCGTTGGTACGGGAGACCATTTTGTTGCAGGACCAGGAGCTGGAGGGTATGAGAGCAACTTGTGCCAAGTCAGCGGCCAAGTTGGTCCACATTGGGGAACAGCTGGATTCCCTGATGGTACAACCAGAGGGCACATTGGAGCGTCAGATCATTCCCCTTCAGGTATGCATGGATGGGACTGGCGGTGTTGTTGAGTCATCTCTTCCCGTTGGAGAGAGAGAGGCAGAGCCACCTAGTCAGGTCTCATATGTTGACTTGGATAGTGGTATGAGACGATCAGAGTTGCACAGGGTACAGCAGCCACGTGTTGAGATTGGATGGCGAGAGATTTTGAGTTGGTACTCGGTGGAGCAGACTATGGATGAGAAGGAGGTCTCAAGGAGAGATCTCACTCGAGATGCACTTCGACACACCACGGGGTGCAATGGTTTTCTTCCCTTCTCACAAGAGCAGATAGAAGATGGGGGACATCTTCGGATGGATAACATCTCTCATGCTTGTGTTGGACATCCCTTGAGCCATACACATCATGATGGGAGGTTTTTGCCTACCACCTATTTGATTCTTGATAGGGTCTCATTGACCCTTGAGAAGTTTATACTTCAAAATCCCATGAAGTGCAAAATAAGAAATTTGATTTGGGAGGATGGTAGCCCTCATGGGAGGAGTACCAGGATAAGGAGAAGGAGGCATCCACAAGTGATTGAGTGGATGGGGATGATGAGCAAGGAGCCAGGAGGCTACTTGCAGATCCGTGATACCAGGCAGCAGGAGGCTTGGCCGCGCTGGTTACTCTTGAAAGAGTTTGGCCATCACTTGGCAAACACTCTTCCTAAGAGTAGGAGGATGGAGAAAAGATGGATGGATACTTGCATCATTGAGCAGCGTAAAGTATGGATGCATGGTGTTGATGTGTTACTCATATCATTCATTGTGTCTTCATCACATGAGTGGTTTGATGGAGGTATGGAGAGGCAACACAATATCTTGTTGCTTGGTTTGTTCCTAGGAGAGCAAGGGCAGATTTGCCCCCACACTTTGCATGATGTTGCAGGAGGAGGAGATGGCACTATCTCCATGGTCTTTGATGGGGAAGCACTTCCATCTTGTTGTCGCACAGATTGTTCAGGGCACCGCGACAACGGCTCAGACTGGGGGCTGTCACCTTTATCCCCAATCTCTCTCTTTAAGCTGTCTCCTTGCAGGCTAAGGGAGGTAGACCCTTTTATAAATGAAGAATAAATCTAGGAGACACAGCTAGAACATCAAGTACTTGACAGAATAAACGAGATTCCACAGATTAGATTTCACTTTTAAGACCAGTGCCTTATGGAGTCAAGCAAGATCTCGTTATGCAATTATGAATTAGTGAATGATGACTAACTGCTGCTTATGGAAACACGATTGATCAATGATATTCAATTAAAAACACCACAACCATGAACAAGAAAATGCCAGGATTTAAAATGCTCAATTAATTTCGATCCAGACAAATCAATGATTTTATATAGTCAATCTCAAAATAAAATTTTAAAAGCTCACTTGACCATAGAAAAACTTGGAAAATTTTTTAAGTTTTGAAATTTTTTATTATTTTTGGATTTTGAAAATTTTTTATTATTTTTTTATTTTTTATTATTTTTTAAATCTAAAATTAAAAATCTAAATCTAAACAAAGCTCTAAAAAATTAATAAGCTAAAGTTAAAATTAAACTAAACTATGATTAATCTAGAAATTTAAAATCTAAAATCTAAATTAAATCTAAACAAAAACTAAGACTAAAATTTAACCTTGAAACTAACTAAAATTTAAATCTAACAATTAAAACCTAACAAACCAAAATCGAAATATACAATGAACTAAACTACGCTATCAATGAACTAAACAAAATAAAAAACGAAACCTTAAATCCGAGCTAACACTAACAATTAATTTAAAAAAAATCGAACTTTGTTAAAACCTCTAACTAATCCTAGAGCCTACGACTAACAAATCAAAACTTATTTTAAACCTAACGCTAAAAAAAGAAATCGAACTATACAAAATAATGAAACACGGGTTTATTCATTTCAATAGTGTATGCATTTGCATTAATTCTATTTGTCGTTTTGCAGGTGCAGGTCGACAGGCTTTTGATGGCAGACAGAAATCGACAGAAATCGAGCTCGACTATTGCAGAGGATGACGGCGTGAAGACTAAGTTTAACGCTGCGTTTTAATTTTGTCTGCGTTACTGCTTGCAGCTGCAGGTCGGACGTGGCTAACTGAAGAGGAGGAAGGGTTTTCAGAGCTGGACGATGGGCAAAAAAATGAGGGCAGAGAGATAAACGACGGCAAAAAGGATAGGTCGAGGGCAGAAACGCGTGAAGGTTTCGAGGGTTTGAGATTCGACGGTAATGGAGATGGGACGAGCTGCCAGGCAGCAAGAGGGTGAACGCAAATGGGTAAGGAGGGCTCGATGAAAGAGAAAACGAAATTGACAGAGGGAAATGCGAGATAGAAAATATTTGGGAAGCAGATGAAGACCAAAACCCAGTACATTCAAATATCCGCCCAGCAACTCAAATTCTTCGATTTAAGTTCAGATTTAAAACGCACCTTAAAAATAACGCCCCAGAATTGTCCACAATGAGGATTCTGAGGCCAGATCTGGCCTTTGGAAGCTAGATCTGCCTTAGATCTAAAAAAAAAATTCGATTTTAATCCTGTAACCTGCAAAGACAGTCAGATCTGAAGACACACCCCAAGAAACAATTAAACCCTCGCAGATAAATTACAAATTTACACTAATTTACAAATTTAAAACCCTCATGGTTAGATTTGAAATCCATTTGAGCTCAATTTTCAGAGATTAAGATTTTAATGAGAGGCACAAGCCTTAGAAGACCCTGCAAAAACCCAAATATCATAAGATGGACCCAGAATTTAACAAATCAAGAGCTTATCAAATCTATGCTTATTGGGAGTTGGCTGATCCAACTGAAGATGTCCCCAAACGCCCAATCTTTTAAAAAATCCCCTGCACACTTAGATCTGAGCTTTAAACTGATAGAGATTCAAGAAAACAACATGAGATCCATTGAAAAAATCAGAATGCTATTTCATAAATCCAGAAAACTGCATAAGATACCTATATGCAGATCAATCCATGTAGGCCATCAAGCATAAAACACAAGAAACCAAGTAGCAGAGTTCAGAGACAATTCACCACATAAATTTGAGAAGGAACATCAAGATCTGTAACCCCAAAGTCTTTAGCTTTATTCCTCAAAAAAAGTTTACAAGAGCTTCTAAGAGCAAGTACACGATTCTGAGATCGGATCCAAGAATGAAAAAGACCTCTAAATTTATAGGACTAGATCTCTAACGGCTAGTTTGGATGATCCTCGTCAAAATAATCTCAACCGTCCAAAAGATTTAATTATCTTTTAATCCGGAGCGTTGAAATTAAAATTTTGGGGAAAAAACGAATTTATCATTTAATTCAATTTTAATTAACTCAAAAATACTATTTTTGAGTTAATTACCCCATAATTTTGACTTTGACTTAACCACCAAGGCCCAAGGGTCCAATATTTCTTAAAATTCTCAAAATTCCCTTGGCTTGGGGTTTTCAAAATCATTTTCCAAGGACCCACAAATTTTGCCTTTAAAGATTTAATCCTAATTTAGGACCCTAAATTAATTAAATTTCTGGTTTAGGATTTTATTAATTAATTGACCAGAAAATTTAATTAATTGACTAAGAGAGGATTATAATTATTTTTCCAACCCTCTTTTACATGAGATAATACATTTACATACATGAAGGGGGAAAACCCACTTGTATAGACCCTCAAATAAATACCCAGTTCTGCGACTCAACATATGATCTAGTAGACCAAGTAGTTCAAACTACTTTTACAAGGACTCGATAGAATACTAGGACTCACTTAGCATGCTGATGACAAAATCCACCCTAGCTTTGGGGTGAGGCTGGAGGGAAAAACTCTGCCGATCACTTTCGTGAATCAGTGAGACAAAAAACCTCCTAGGATAGAGATCATCAACAACATACTAGGCTTACCTAGGTTATTACATACATGGACGGTCTTACTTAGATCATTTACATCATTACATGCAGAATGGGTTTACATCATTATAAAAATTGTCGATCGACGATGAAATATGGCGCAACCACGTCGAACATGACGAATCCCATTTGAAAAAATGGGGGTGTACTGCTATGGGGTAGTTGACGAAGTGTGGTCAACACATCTTGGGAGGTATTCCATATTTATTGCAGCATTATTAGAGGAGTCTTTGACAAAGAGCATGTCAAAGAACAGAGTCTTGTACTGACAGGAACTCATTCGCATGAGCTCACAGCGTTGTCACCTTGGAGCAGAACATTATGGATGAAGAGTGCACAGCAAAGATATGGTGGATCTATAACCCATAGGTCCCAGGATCATTTCATATTTATTGCACAAAGAGGAGGGAATAATGAGAGAGACATCTATGGCATATTCTTCTTGACTTGGGTTTCCAAGCATGAGGAGGATTACCTTCTTGCACCACATGAGACCTTCAGCATTTCCTTCATTTTGCTGCTGATCATGTCTTCATTTGCTGATATATATCAGATTTGTATGGGAGGCTTGATTATGAGGGAGACACATGAGCTGGATGTGCCCGTGAGTGGGAAAAATTCTCACAATTTCTGCACTACATGTTCTAATAGGAGCATGGGAGGAGGCTTGGCCACCACTACTTTATATGCGTTCTCTTTTGATGTGGGCCATGAGATCGATATTCATCCATTGTACAGCCATGGGCAAGTGTTTGGACCTATGTTGCCGTCATATTCCGCCATTTGCTATCCATTAGTAGATGTGTTGGATCTTGTACATTGCTTGCCATGTGATTTTCTGAGGTTGCAGTGGATGAGACTGCACTATGGTTTGTTTGGGGCCAGCTTGTTCTTCATTGATGGAGGAACCTTCTATGGAGGATTGTTCTTCACTTTGCCATTGAAGGGCAATGATTTTGCAGCCCAAGATCAGACTTTCAGCCCACCTTCATTACCAGAGCTTGAGGTGGAAGGAGATTTTCAGGAGTTGCCTTATCAAGAGGTGGCTCATTTGGTTTGGATGATTGCTTGGGGATGGAGGATCCACATGAGAGAGATGTTCCCCACTTCATGCCTTGATTGGAGAAGGGTGACGAGTTGGTTCACAGTTGGTGGGCCAGCTTACACAGCCATAGATGCAGAGCAGCAGCGGTCATGGTCTCTAGTCATAGCCAAAGGCAGTGAGCAGTTCGAGTCACGGGACTTGTGCGGTTATTGGCCACAGTGGCGATGGGATCCGGGAGGACTATTGATTGGCTGGTACCATGAGAGGCCAGTTTGGGATCCTGGCATTGAGATATCCCTTCATATCGGGGTGATGCAGGAGACAGAGAGGTTTCAGTGGGACCCAGGCACATTTTGCAGTATCGGCAGGGAGCATCAGCTAGAGAGTAGGCTTGTTCAAGCATTGCTTGAGAACAAGCAATTTTTGCCGGATGAGGATGCCACTCGGGAGAGCGAGCAGACTTTACAGCATCCATCACTTCAGTTGCTTGAGGACAAGCAACGTTTTGCCGGGGGAGACTGTAATATTCCCAATTAGCCTTGCTAATTGGAATATTGCCTTTTTGCTTTATTTTGCCGCTTTAGATAGAAATAATAAATAAAGTGAGAAATAAGAGGGGTCACCTCACTTTATAATAAAGTGTTCTTTTTCCTAGTAGATTGACGTTGTAACTTAGAGAGGGGGCCTTGGGGGTCCACGTGGATATGATGAGGGGAGGCATCAGGCTAACCCAAGGTAAACTGCGCAGATCCAGGGAGAGTTAAGTTTTGGAGGGAGTTTGATGTTATAAAAGGAGAGGCTCTCACCTCATTTGATCATTCATGATTTGATATTATTCTTGATAGCTGGACTTCTGTCTGCTTCAGCACGCCGGTTGTTTAGTCGGTCTGCAGCACTGTTTAGTGCACGAGTGTCTCCGGTCGGAGATCTCACCCTTAGCCTCGGGGGGACTTCGAGTGCCGGCCCTGGTAAGGTTTTCTGGTTTCACCCTTAGCTTCGGGGGACTTCGAGTGCCCGCCCTAGTAAGGTTTTTCTGAGTTCCATCTTTCAGTTCCAGCAGCAGAGCAGCAGCAGTTTCTGAAGCATATCTGAGGAGGAGAAAGCCCTCTTGTGGCTGCGCAGAGCAAGGGAAGGAAGGACGCTGATTCTTGAAGGAGAAGGACGCTGTCTCATCCGGAGAGAGGACGCTGATCCTTGCAGGAGAGGAAGGACGCTGTCCAAGGAGGACGCAGTTCAGGATTGGCAGAGAAAACGCTGTTTTGGGAGGCAGAAGGACGTTGTCTAGCCCTAGAGTGAGGACGCTGTCCATTTCTGAAGGTAAGGGTTGCAGATCTGAAGGCTTATTGTTAGATCCAGCTTTGGGAAGGATAGATCTTGCAGATCTAGTCCTGTATGTGGCAGATCTAGTCTTGTATGTTGCAGATCTGGGGGTTTTACACTAGATCCAGCTTGGAGAGTTGCAGATCTGAAGAAATATTGGCAGATCTAGTCCAGATCTGAAGGGTTAACATCAGATCCAGCCCTAGAGGCTGTAGATCCGAAGAGATATTGTCAGATCCAGTATAGATCTGAAGGGTTGGTGGCAGATCGGATAGGGGAGGACGCAGATCAGGGAGAGAAGGACGCAGATCTGGTTTGGAGGCTTCAGATCTGTCAGATCTGAGTGTTCAGGAGCAGATCCACTTGGTAGGACGCTGATCTGAGGGGCAGACTTGGGAGAGGCAGGCTCAACAGCGTTTTCTAGCATTCAGTGGCTGATCTATTGTCTGGAGGGTTTCCTGCGCTGTCACTAGCAGAGACAGCGTTTTCTATTGTGGAGGGTTTGCAGTCTTCAGCCCCAGCACCAGCGCAGTTCATCTTCAGCTTGCAGAGCAGCTAGGACGCTGTCCTTGTTGCAGCCATTTGTCCGTTGAGAGGGTCTCCACTTGCCTAGGGCAAGGATAGGTGCACTTGCTCTGATTTATTGTACTCCTCTCTATGTACTTTCTGATTAATAAAATGGCTCAGTTTCTGGTGTTCTATGTGCTATGATTCAGTGATCTGGTTCATTATTATATTTTCTATATCTGCATTGGTGTATTTCTGTTTATTACTGGTTGTTCCCCTTTGGGGATATTACATTGTCTTTGTCATCTCTATGTTTTTGGTAATTGCTTGATGAAGAGAACATAATATTAATAAGAAGAGAACAAACATTCACAAGTAATTATCAAGTTAAGAGAAATCATCATTATCTATAAGCATCTTGGTTTCTCAACATTGATATGATGTCATCTATAAGAGGATGTTATGAACATAAATATAAAATGATATAAATAATAATAACTCATAATTAAATAATAACTTATAATTAATGAAGGGACATACCCCAACTAAAATGACATTACTATTAATGAACGGACACTCTCGCCCATCTATATATATTAGGCCCTTATTTGTAATAACATATCATTTTTTCTTTTTAAATGAAATGGGTAGAGATTTGTATTATTAAAAAGTTTTGGATTACAATGCCAAAACCTTCACATATTCCAATCTTACTTGCAAGTTTGAAATTGAGCACGAAGGCTGAATCCAAACCCTTAAGTGAGTTCCCCATGACACAAAATTTTCTGTTCCTTTCTAACTAAAATTTTTCCAAACTAACCCCAAATATCCAGACACATTTACATTCCACTATTGACAATTTTTGTTTTGATTTAGTCTGAATTCTTGCTTTTCTTGGAGAAATGCATTTTCCTTTCTTCCCAACTTGAGCCCAACCCATGTTTTCTGCAGATTTCGAGGGGGCATTCTTCGGCAAGTCCATGTTTCTGTTCTTGAAGTCTTCCTCATCCGCCTGATCCGCCCAAGAAGTTGCCTTTCCAAAATAATTCCTTGTGGTTTTCGGAGGGGATCCGTTTTCCACAAGGGTTTGCTGCTTTTCCACTTTCGCTGAGTCAAGAGAATCTTCACTGGCATGTGATTTTTCCTGATTGACTTTTGCTGCCTCTGATGCGTTTTCTTTGGCAGTATCAGTTTCCAGTTTATCTTCTGGTTCTTTATTATCCTGAGACTGTTCTTCCTTGTATACCATATTATGATCACCCTTAGCTTGTTCCAAATGTTGGAAAATGTAACTAGCTTAAGACTTCATAATTGTCACTGTACTCATGTCATTATGTATACCTTATGTAACAAGCATAAGAAGAAAGAAAAATATTATCTTCAAGCATGGGTTTCATGCTTCTTTTGACTGGTCTTCTAGGTCAAGCATGTTCTTCATGCTTCTAAGGTTTGTCATGTCATAAGAATTTTTTGTCATCAGTCAAGAGAGTCTATATCATTTGTATACAACCCTATTGGGCAAGTTGTAACATGAAAAATAATTTATTTTTGTGTCTAGAAAGTCAAAAATAACTCCAAGCACAACTTGGACCTACCAGTGACAATTCAACCTAGAAGAGGCTATTCGACCTCATGAAAGGCATATATATAGAAGCAGTTTCAACCTCATTTGACACACATTCGATTTGCACAAGAGACAAGTTCGATCTGAAGCAAGGAACAAGAAGGAAACAAGAGAGAAGGACAAGGAGGCAAAAGAAAGTCTAAACAAGAAACAAAAATCAGATTTTTGAGCCTTATTCTCTCACATGTGTCAAGGTTAGGGTTTCTGTCAAAATTGCAGGGCTGAGAATTGCAGACCGAAGTTGTAGACCTACGTTGGAGACTGAAAAACTTGACTAGAAGAAACCCTTGATGAAGGTTTGACTCTCATTGACTTTGAGGAACTTGACTTGCTTGAGGAAGGATCTCTTGGAAAGTTTTCACATGCAAGGAAGCTAGGGTTTTTGCTGTTTGTAGGGGTTGAAGTTGCAGATCTGAAGTAGAGGGCCGAAAATCTGAAGTGGAGCAGATTGGAAGAGGTCTGACCTTTGTTGAATTGGTCAATCTTTGACTTGTTTGAAGGAGATTCTTGGAGTGCTTACTTGGTGCTTGGACGAGGTCTTGGTCTAGAGTTTGGGTCTTGGATGTCTCATTTGAATTGATTCTATAAGATGAGAAGAAGTTCTTTTGGGTTTCCCCTTGGAGGGATTTTGCCTTGACTTGGAGCCTATATTTGTGTCCATTGTCTCTATGGTTTATACTCTTGATAATTGTTTGATGAAAATAATCTAACAAAGAATAATGAGAAGATAACATAAGTTCACAAACTTTTTTCAAGGATAAGGAGAATTGTTTAAATAGCTTCCCTACTAGATTCTCCAACACGGTTTCAAATCTAAGGTGAAGAAAGAGAAGGCAACTTAAACATCGTCTTGCTGATATAAGAAGGGATTAGTTGTCTAGGGGAATCATTTGCAAAAGGACACAAGGAAAAAGGAAGACCTATTGACCTAGAAGGAAGGTTACTACATCATGCTCTCATTGAGGAAGGATGGATAATCTCTTGTTGAAGGCTCTCTAGTGCACTCCATCATCTTGAAGGAAAGGAAGCATCAAAGAAACCTGAGATCATCATCCACTCTATGAAGATGCTTGAAGACACTATTGTTGAAGGCATCATTCTAGGGCATCTTTGAACTATCTTTGAATGTCTTGAAAGCATCAAGATAGTTCGTGACATCAAGAAGGAGGACTCTTGGTTGACAAGTAAGTATCATATTGTCTTCGATGTCTCAACCTACAGATCAAATGGTTACATTTCGTAAGGAAAACGACAAGCTTGTTGGATTAGCAAAATTCCTAGCATGGAAGAAGAGGATTGACTTAGTGCTCACAGAGAATGAAGTCATGGAAGATGTTCTTGGTGAAGTTACAGTACCAGACAAGGAGAAGACTCAAGAATTAACAAAATACAAGAAGGGAGAAGTGAGGGCACAAAGGATTCTTATTGAATCCCTGTTACAGGTCAATTTGGGCATCATCCCCCAAGACCTGGTCAAATTGGGCATCATACCCCAAAGACCAATGAATAGGGTCTATCATCCCCTTAATTCAGTTTCTATATGCCTTAAGTGAAGAACATTCCATTGATGGATTCAATTGTGAGATTTCCAAGGTTTGAAGTATATATTATATGACCCATTGACTCATTAATGCTCCTCTGCAAAGACCTAACTGCGTTTTAGTGCACTTACCTCCATGCAAAGGTGCACTGCAGTGCACTTCCCGACACTCAAGGGTGTGTTGGTTTCCTGGGAGCGAAATCATCATTGTTCTGGGAATCTCCACATGGCCAGTGCCTTCTAGAAGAGCTCATATGTGTCATACTTTGAATACAAGTGTCCATCCATCACCTCTGAACTTGGAAACATGTATCACCTATTATTAGAAATCCATTCAATTCCATTTATTGAGAAGCTACCTTCAGTTTCCCTATAAATTGAGCACTCATCTAAGTGCTAGGGAGGAAGAAATTGTGTAGTGTTATGCTATTGGATTCTCAATTGATAAGAGCTGGAAGTACTGATATGATGCTTGGTGTGATGAGGATGGAATGAAGTTGGAGCAGGTTGACGACAAATCGATCTATTGGTTGAAATCTTCTCCTCCTACTTTCTTAATAGAGATATCTGTTCATTTTCTCATATGTATGCTTATATCTTGTGAATTGCATTCTCAATTGTGTATGTAATCTCAAATCTAATCGGTTCGATTTGGTTAAGAAAAGTAGACACTTGTATATTAGTATGTTGTTTGTTGTTCTCTATCTTTGATTGCATGAATTGATCTAACGACTTTAGTTGTATTGAGAACGACGACAACAACGACAGAAGGAGAGAGAGAGCGAAAGGATCACAAGTAGGTTTCTTTCCTTTCTCTCTGTCTATTTGTCTTAGAGAAAAGAATAGTTATATTTCTTCTGTTGGTCTGAGTGAAGGAACACCACACTAAGGGAATCTAGTTTATCCGTAGATTAGAATTCTGTATAACAAATTGGCGACCATACTGGGGAGTATATCCATCATTCCTGGTGTTTATGTCTCTGTTTACCATCATCAGTGGACTCTACTTTCTTTTATCAATCATTTGAATGAACAATTTGCCTTAGAAGTGTGTTTAGTTGCTTGTTTCCCAAACTTAGCTGCGCCCAACGCACTGTTGGTCAGGATACAATGCACTGGAGTGCACCGTGTTCCATTCAGCGGTGTATTGCAACACATTTTCTGCCCTTACAGGGTGCGTTGCCCCCTCAGCCAACCAAATTCCATCAAAATTTGTCTTTGCTTTCAGTTTCAACCAATTGTCTGCTGTATTCTCAGATGTCTGAATGCTCATAGAGACTAATAAACATTCCTTGTTCGTCCTCCTTTGAAAAGTTATTTGTTCAATGTTTCATTAGCTTTTTTTTTTATCGTTGGCAAATCAAATTCAAAGAAGTTATTTTTGCATAGATCAATTCTGTTTTCGAAAAGGAAATTGTTGTTTCATTCCTCATTTCCTACAGGAAAATTTTAGTTTCATTTTTCATTTTCCAAAGAGAAATTGTTGTTTCGTTCCTCGTTTCTCAAAAGAAAACATTTGTTTGATTATTTGTGCATTTAGTTTCTTTTACTCATTCACATTAAATGAAACTGAAAAGAAAAACATGCATGTGCATTTAGAGATTGTGTGTGTTGCATAGGAACAAGTTAGGGAAATCTGCATTTAGTTTGTGCTCTTTGTTGTATGCTCAAAATCTGATTGCTCTTTCCCCTTAGTAGCTAGGATTTTCATTGAAAAACTGAATTGAAAAGTTTGCTTCTCATTTAGTTTGCATTTTAGGAATTTCCCATTACATCATGCAGTGAACCTCAAATATAAACTTTTAAACAAGATCAAATTAACATTTACATCAATCAACCTAATAAAGCATTGTAACATTAACGATAACACTTAGGAGGTCTAGACTAGAGACGTGTTCCGACGTCGTTAAACATAGCAGTTGTCGCTAACTTGTCCGCGATATATTCCGAGTGTGATACCTCACTCCACGTACGTAATTATATTGGAGCTCGTCCACGTACCTTCGGGTATATAGGGCGGTGTTCTAGTACAAAAAGTATAAGGGGGTGCTCTTAGTGTGCGGTTTCGCATAAGACAATGCTAATACGGACTTGGGCCTCCACGTACCTTCGGGTATATTTGGGAGGGCAACTTTAGGTTGCTTACCATCCATAGGTAATCGAGTCGGCCGCCTTGTAACTTGTGATACACTGAACACAACATTCGGGGAGATTGCCTGCCCGTACTTCTTGGTTCGCCAGGAGGTATTCTGCAGTTCACAATTACTTGGTAAACCTTTTGCCTAGTATCACCCTTTTATTTGTTTGTTTGTTTTTGTAATAAAATCAATCAGTCATTGTGGAAAAAGAACATCCCTTTCCCCGTTGTTCGCGTAGAAGAGCACTTAAACCACCTTTACCACCGGAAGCCATTTCTGGTCGGCGAAGGTGACATCATTTTACCGAAACCAGTATCGTCAGTACCTCTTCTGCATCATCTTCATCACATCTACCAGAGTCGTCTCGAGTCCTTTCTAGACATTCTGGTTTATCCACTGTCGTCGAAATAGAGTCCTCATAGTTACTTGTGGACACTGCACATCCAATCAGTGAGACCATACCTCCCGAAGCCGAGGTTGTTCAGCTAGAAGTTGATCTGGATCCCATCGTTCTTTTACTAGAACATCTAGATCCCGAAGTCGAACAACTAGAAGTTGTTCATGTATCAGTCGCTCCTCAGTCGATCGTAGCCATTGAGTCTTCCTTTTTGCACAGTCAACCACCTGAAACATATCTCGGACTTGATGGCGAAATCCTTCCACCTGGTTTGATTTTGATTGAGGAAGAACCTCAACAAGAAACACACCCTTCAACTCCAATCCATTTTGGATCGAGGCTTTATCTCTACGAGTCTATTCCTCGATTGACTTACTCTGCTTTTGTTGATCCTGTTTCAATTCGAGTTCCTGTAGATCCTGTAGGGTATACACTGGGTTGTATGACCATGGCTGAGTCAACATCTCCGGCTGTACCCTCTGTTACAGTTGTGACAACATCTACTATTGCTACTCCGCCGATGTTTACCATGTCACCAGAGTCACATCTTTGTGGCGGTCCTTCCGTCCCACCAGGTTACCAATCATTATCTAGAACCTACTCTGGTGCATCCTCAAATCCATGGACTTCACCCATGTCATCTTCTGGTATTCTATTGGGTGCATCTCTAATGAGTACTAAACGGCTTGATCCTTTATATACATCTTCAGTGCAACATCAAGCTGGTCCATCTGGGTACATTCCATCCAGTACAATATCGACTGGACTCCCACCATTTGGAGAACAATATATTCCATCTTATTATACTCCTTATGCTGGGGGGCAACCTATGGTCATCCATTTTGACAATACTCCATCGTTTTATGGTCAACCAAATGTTGGAACGACTGTTTGTCAGTGGCAGCCTATCTTGCCCGTTCAACCACAAATGATTGTGCATTCATATCAACCGGTTCAACCTGTTGCACCTACATCTACTCCACCTATTAATACTTCATTACCCCTGTTATAAGCTCAGTTGGTTGTACCTTAATCGTCTCAGGCGGGTCCCTCAACCCATTACCCTCAAGTTTTGGGCCTCCTGATTCCAACTCTTTCGGCTGGTTTACAACAACCACATGTATCCAGAATCTTTCATTCATAGGTTGGATTACCCTTTTATGGGATGTCACAAGCACCTACTGGTCTTAACTATTCACAACTGGGTCCAAGCTTTTCTGGTTTGGGCTATAATCTTGGTGGACAGTCACCTTGGCAGTCACAACCTCAAATGCCACAACAATTCCAACAACAAACAACTTACCCAGGTCTTGGTTAACAGATCCCTCAAGCGTTTGGTCATCAAAACAACCCCTATTTGGGTTACCAGCAACAAATGCCTTATGCTGGTGCTCAAAGGCCTGTTGACCAAGAAATTCCATCATATCTTGGTTATGCTCAACTTGACTTGAATCGACAGTTGCCCTTTGTTGCAACTTTAGAATTACCTGATTTAAACCGGCTTACCAATGATCCCATCAATTGTTCTCCTTGGTGGCCGGTGATACCACATAATTTACTCTCTGACATTCCTGAATTCAATGGAAATCCTAGAGAAGACTCGTCAACGCATGTTATGACTTATCATTTATGGTGCTAATGAAACTCCTTAAATGATGACTCTGTTGGACTGCGTCTTTTCCAGTGTACGCTTATTGGTCCGTCCGCGAAGTGGTACATTGAACTACCACGAGCTTCATTTGATAATTTCACTGCCTTAGCTACTACCTTTTTAACCCACTTCCAGTTACCCATACGATATGAAATTGGAATAGAACTTTTGACCAGTTTCAAACAGACAACTGCTACTCATGTTTCTGATCATATTCATGAGTGGCGTCGTCGTCGACAAATGGTCAAAACATATGTTCCTAATCAGCTCCTCGCTGAGTGGTTATCAAGTCCTTGCTGCCATCTATCACCGAGAATGTAGCTAAAGGTGGCGTTGTCACTGGAGAGCAGGTCATTGCTCGTGCCCAATACTTAGATTTAATTTACACTCAGTCTGGCACGCTCTATGAGAAGATTCCAAACGTGCCGCGATCAAATTTTACTGTTCCTCCTCCATCTGGTAAGGACTCTCATGCCGACGACGGTATGATCGGTTCTGCAAACACTCACACCTCTACTGCCTCTGATCCTGCACCTTCTTCCGAAATTCATGCCGTGTCATCTGACAAAGGCAAAAGTGACAAGCAACTTGGAAGCAAGAAAAAGGGGAAAGCGAAGAAAATGCAAAATTCAACCCTGCAAGAATGATCATCTGATCAACAATCTGGAAATAATCGGAAACCTCGTTACCCCTGCTTGATATGTAATGAGGAGCACTTTGTTCGAGACTGTCCTCACCGCGTCGAAGTCTCAAAATTTCTTAAGACCTTGACTGCATTTGCTGCGTTGACAGATCCTTTTTCGAATCCAGACACAAACATGGTTGACACGGATCCCGCTTCTAGTTCCCAAGTGCTTATGCTATCTGTCACAAAGCCAAAAACTGATGTTTTGGTGTCTACGCGAAATAAATATTACGGTAGTCAGGCTACTGATCAACCTACTACCTCGACCACGAATCCGTCTACTGAATCAATTCCGCCAACTGCTATTCCAGAGTTAACAATAAAGCCACTGAAGGGAGTCGTCCACAAATCCACATTTAATCCTCGAGCTCGAGCAACTCAAAATTTTAATATAGTTGAAGATTTGGCTCAGTCACCTTCAGCTATGTCGACGCTTGAGGTACTTCAAAATTGTCCCTCCTAGAAGCAGGCTTTGTTGTCGGCAATTGGTGGAATCAACCCGACAGATTCTAATCTTGTAGTCTTTAATCATACGGGCTACGTGCCATAATTACCAGCTGAATTAGCATTCTTGATCTAAGTAAATGTTCTCAATCACCTCGTTCATCACACTATTCTTGATGAGGGAGCCTCTACATGTATTATGTCTCTAAATTGCTGGAAATCACATGGCTCGCTTCGCTTATCTCAATCACTTATGACGTTGAAAGCTTTTGATGGTCGTACATATAAGACTTGCGATATCAACCTGCATGTCGAACTAGGGGGCAAAACTGTAACTGTTGAAGTTGAGGTTGTTGACGGACCCCTTGACTACAAAATTTTACTCGGAAGGCCATGGGTATACGCTATGACTTCGATCGTCTCTACTTACTTTAGAATGATCGCCTTCCCTCATAAAGGCGTTATCATAGTCATTAATCAACTCTTCTTCTTTGCCTCTAGTTCCCAGGTATCTGGAAGCATTTCGTTAGTTCACGCACCCCAGCTAGCACTTCAAAACATTGGTGTAGGACTCTTAAAGGGTTCTTCCCTAATGGGCACCTTTGCACTACCGCCGCCTGTGACGTCGACAAAAAATGCAAGAATAGAGACCTGCTGCATGATATCTTCCACTTCATCTGACTTAAGGAAGATTACCAATGATTCTGAAGTTGTTATGCTGGATGAATTCCTACCGCCAAGCCCAATTGCGGTGGCATAACAATCAATTTATTTGGCTTGGGCGGCGCATCATGATTCATCATCGCCGATCGTTTGGGTCGATCATTCATTAGATTTTGGTATTCCATCTGATCCTTTTTCATCCACATTCTTGACTGATGAGAACATTGTGGAATCCATGATGCCAGAAGGAGAACCATGGGAAGATCATCATCATCGTTCCCATCTTCAGGATTACGACGAAGATAATCTTATTGAACTATATTACCCTACGATCTCTACTTTCTTTTCGAATTCTATTCCAATTAATGCCATCGAATCCGAGAAAAACTTATCAAATATTGAAGAAACCATTTCTATCGATATTTCGACCAAACCTGGCATTGTAGAAAACATTCATGTCAGCGTGTCTTGTTCTCCATCCGAACTCGAAACTTATGGCTCTTTTTTTCGTGAATTCTGAGATATATTTGCTTGGTCTTATGAGGAAATGCCATGCATAGATACTAGTATCGTTGAACACACAATTAAAATGTACCCTGATGTCAGACCGATACGTCAACGCCTTCGTCCTATTCATCCGAAGAAGGCTACTGCCATCAAAGCAGAAGTTGAAAAACTTTTGTGTGTTGGTTTCATTTACCTTGTTCCACTTACTGATTAGGTTTCCAACATTGTTCCTGTCATGAAGAAACAAGGGACAATCAAAGTGTGCGTCGATTATCAGGATGTCAATCTTGCTTGTCCAAAAGACAACTATCCTACTCCCTTTATCGAGCAAATTATTTACGAATGTGCCGGGTGTGAAATTTTTTCGTTCATGGATGGATTCTTGTAGAAATTTTGTGAACCACTTCAGTTTTCAGTTTCTCTTTATTTCTCACATAAAGTTAAATGCCCATTCCCATAACCATACATTCAACGAGCTGGAAAAATAAATATTTTCTAAAAACACAAATTTTGGAAATTGCAGAAATAAAAACAAAAAAATATTTTCAGCTACACACAGAAATTTGACACGCTAATTTTTGGTCAATATGACCCTGGAAAAACCCCCTACAACTCTTGGGGAAAACCAGTTCGAAAGCTCTTCTTTATTTCTGATAAATAGCTTTTACAGTGAGAGAGAAATACTCAGAAAATTTTAGCAACCAAACAAATACAACTTATCTCGTTTTCCATGCTTAACCACCGCCTCAGAAAATGTGCAAACAGCGAAACAGGAACAACAATAAATGCTGTACGAACTTCCTTGTTTTCCCTGTCCAGAAACACAACAATAAATGCTGTTGTACGACCTCCTCGATTTGCGTGCAGAGTAGCAATAAATGCTGTTGTACGACCTCCTCGAATTGCGTGCAGAGGGACAACAATAAATGTTGTACGAAATTTTCCTCGATTTTTGTGCACAGGTACAACAACAAACTGTATGGTTTGTCTCGAAAACTGTGCCACTAAACAACAAACCCTCACCTCGAAATCTATGCCAGAATGCTGTACCGCTGCCTAGGAGTATGTGCCCAAACTGCCTTGAGCTGTGTGTCAATCCTTGCTGTACAGATTAGCTGAATGTTTCCTCGGTATGCGTGCCAAGTATCTGCTCTCCTTCACCTCAATGCTTAGAAATCTCCTTTGCTCTCTTCTTCTTGTTCTCTCAATTTGCTCATGAAAGACTGAATGATATTTTCCCTCTTTTCCTCCTTTAACCTAACCTTAAGTGACTTTTGGGGAATCCCTAAATCCAATGGCTGAGATAGCTTTAGATCTAGGGCTGAGATTAAATGTGCATTTAAATTTCACTTTCTATTTTTTTAATTCACCCCACTTTAATAAAGACCCTCTTAGTCATTTATTTCCAAAGTCACTTTTCACTTTCTAATTTCACATTGAATTTATTAAAGTCACTTTAAAATTAGACTTAGTAACTTTATCACTTAAAGTCACTTTTAAATTAGATTTGACTTTATAACATATAAAGTCACTTTAGGAGAAAAAGTGAAATACATTTGGACACTTTTCGCTAGGCCAAAGATCAAAGCCTTAAGGAACCACCTGTCTCCGGTAACCAAATTTCAACACTCCCTCTTACTGAGGAAGGTGTTCCTCACCACACCCATCTTGTCTTTGAAGTAGACATGCTTGCCCATGGTAAGGCTTTGGTAAATATATCTGCTACATGCTCATCTGTGGGAATATACTCAAGCTATCTGTGGGAATATACTCAAGCTTCACAGCTCCCTTCTGAACATAGTCTCTAATGAAATGATATCTGATGCCGATATGCTTTGACCTGTCATGAAATACTGGATTCTCTGTGAGTTTAATGCAACTCTGATTATCACAGTAAATCACTGAAGGTCTCAACGACTGACCAAATAAGCTAAACAACTTCTTGCGAAGCCATATGGCCTCACAACTAGCTAGACTGGCTGCCATGTACTCTACTTTCACGGAACTCAATGCTACTGACTGCTGCTTTCGACTGAACCACGACACCATTGCCGAACCCAACCCAAAACAACACCCTGAAGTGCTCTTCCTACTAGAAGCACAACTTGCCCAATTAGAATCAGTGTAAACTACCAATCTCACTCCATCTCCATGACTATAATCCAGACCATACTCCACTGTCCCCTGCAAGTACTGCAAAATGTGTTTTGCAGCAACCCAGTGCACCCTCTTGGGCTCACACATGAACTGTCTCATCGTGTTGACTGCAAAACATATATGTAATATTCCTAATTAGCACTGCTAATTGGAATATTTCATTTTTGTATAGTTTTGCCGCCTTTAGTTAAAATAATAAATAAAGTGAGAAATAAGGGGGTCAACTCACTTTAATAAGATAAAGTGCTTTCCTAGTTGATGAACGTTGTGACTTAAAGGGGTGGCCTTGGGGGTCCACACGCATATGAGGGGAGGCCTCACGCTGACCCTAAGGTAACTGCGCAGGTCAAGGAGGGTGAAGGACGCAGTTAGGGTTTTGGAGTGGATCTAGCACTATGGGGTGTTGTGCTTTCACTCCATTTGACATTGCTGATAAGGATATTGAGGCCGAGAGCCAGACTTCGTCTACTTCGCACGCTTTCACAACACCTAGCTTCGTCACAGTTGATCCTTTAGTAAATCGAGTGTCTCCCCGACGGAGATCTCGCCTTGGCTCCGGACTTCTCGAGTGCTCCGGCTGAAAAGGTTTTTCTCCCCCGCCTGGGGCCAGGTTTGGTGATTTCGGTGGACGTCGGCAAGAGGAGTCGCCCCTTGGAGGATCGTTACCTAGGAGAAAGGACGGAGAAGATCCTAGGGTGAACGCAGTCATTGTTGAGCAGAGTTGTTGTGTGGGGATTTGACAGTGGTTTCAGCGTTTTCCAGCCTTGAGGAGATTGCTATCTCATCCGGAGGTTTTGCAGGTGGATTCCGCCCCTTTTCCCAGCGTTTTCTTGGGCTTCTGCGCTGTTCCTAGGAGAGACAGCGTTTTCTCTGGAGGGGGTTTGTTTGGTGGATTTTCGGAGGTGGAGCATTTGCTTCACGATTTCTGGGTTTTGTCCGGAGGGTTGAGTTCAGCTAGCCTTCCAGTTTTCAGCTCATTCCAATGTGGGAATCAGCCCCTATTTCCAGTACATCGCAGCAGCAGTTTTCTACGGCAGTTTCTCCAGTCAGCTAGGACGCAGTCTCTGTTGCATCCATTTCTTATTCTGAGAGGGTCTCCACTTGCCTAGAGCAAGGATAGGTGCACTCATTCTGATTATCTTTGTACCCATACACATGTATTCTCAGATTAATAAAATGGCTTAGCGTTCTGGTATTTTATGTGTATTTGTTCCATATTCTAGTTCCGGCATTTTGTTCTATATAGCTGCTTGTTGTTTTATTGTGTATTATTGTCTATTTCCCGTTGGGGATATTATAGTGGTATCAGAGCATAGTTCTGGCTCAGCTTGTGGTGCTAGTAGTCTATGACGCCCGGGGATAATCCCTACTTTGATCGGAGGAGACACAGAGACGTTGAGGGTAGGTGGAAGTTTCCCTTCGGGGGGAGGGATTCTGATCAGGAGTCACCTGAGACAGATTCAGAGGAGGAGCAGCCTGTGAGGGACACAGAGCAGCGGAACCCAATGGCAGATGATGAGAGGGGATTTAGAGAAACGCTCCTCCATCACATACAGGAGATATCACAGAGGCTCACGGCCGTAGAGGTCGGACAGAGAGAACCCCCTAGGGTTTTCCAGGTCGGTGAGGGATCGGGTATGTCTCACCACGTACCAGTGCATGATGCTATCCCCATTGTGACGACTCAGGCATCCACGCGATCCACTATGCCCACATTCTTGCCAGAGGACACAGGGGCAGGAGGGATCCGGAGCAGCATTTTGTTGAGCTGACAAAGCTCAAACAGACTGGGAGTGCAGAGACATATATTTCAGACTTCTTGAGGGTTTCAGTGATGGTACCTGATTTATCCATAGCTCGGATGGTTTACATGTTTGTGGAGGGGTTGTCAGAGCCACTTCGTGGCCTAGTCCGGTCGAACAAACCGGCTACCCTTCAGGATGCCATCAGCAAGACTCGAGACCTACAGGATGTCTTACCCAGGACTCGGCCACCTTATCCCCAGAGACAGGCTTTCCAGCCTAAGGGTAAGGACACGAGGGTTCCGCCTCCCAAGGCGAATCCTGGACGAGGGCAGTTTGATGATGAGGCCAGGAGAGAGCTGAGGAGGAAGCGGTTGTGTTTCACTTGCCAGGAGCCATGGGCACCGGGACATAGGTGTGCGGCAGGGAAGGCACATTTCATTGAGGTCTTCTCCGAGAGCAGTGGAGAAGAGGATGATGGGGATGATGTGGAGGCAGGAGATTGTTATGCGGCGCAGAGTACCTTACCACCTCCACCACCCGCAGCAGGTGGGGCATCGTTTGCACCCACTGGGGTAGCTCTAGCTGCATTGCGAGGAGTTCCCAAGTACTTGACACTGCGCGTACGAGGGACAGTGCGCGAACAGCGGGTTTCAGTCTTAGTTGATAGTGGGGCCACCCACAATTTTATTGATGCCCAGATGGTTGAGCGGAGAGGCATACAGACAGAGGGCTTTGATGGGTTTTCTGTCTTGGTCCCAGGAGATCAGACCATGGCATGTGCTCGATATGTTCCGGAGTTATCAGTGACGATGGGCACTTACACATTGACAGATCACCTCTTTGTGGTGGACATTCCGGACACCAACCTGATATTGGGTGTTCAGTGGCTTATTACTCTAGGGAAAGTCACGACGGATTGGAAGTCCCTAGAGATGGAGTGGGATGATCCCAAGACGGGGAGGCACGAGAAGATACGGGGGCAGCACACATACCCACCTCAGACGGTGTCGGCACACAGGATGGAGGCGACCTTCCGCAAGGGAGACATAGAGTGGGCGGTAGAGTTGCGGGCTTCAGAGGCAGTGGATACAGGGCAGGCAGTGCATCCTGAGCTACAGTCTATTCTCGACAGGTATGCAGTGGTTTTCGGGGATATTCCACCAGGGCAGCCACCGGATCGGGGGTTTGAGCACACGATCGAGCTTGAGCAGGGGATACATGCCGTGATTACCACACCGTATAGGCATCCCAAGGCCTATCGGGACGAGATAGAGCGGGCTATCCAGGAGTTGCTGGCTCTTGGTCCCATTCGGCCCAGCACGAGTCCTTTCGCTTCTTCTGTAGTGTTGGTGAAGAAGAAGGACGGCACATTGCGCATGTGCATTGACTACAGGGCTCTGAATAAGAAGACCCTGAAGAACAGGTACCCCATCCCCAGGATCGATGAGCTGATGGATGAGCTGAGAGGAGCACGGTTCTTCTCAAAGATTGACTTGAGGTCCGGGTACCATCAGATACGCGTGAGGGAACAGGACATTCCCAAGACCGCTTTCAGGTGTCACTATGGGCACTTTGAGTTTCTGGTCATGCCATTTGGGCTGACCAATGCACCTGCTACCTTCCAGTCATGCATGAACCACATTTTCAGGGGTCATCTGAGGAAGTTTGTGTTGGTTTTCTTTGATGACATACTTATATACAGCAGGACTTGGGAGGAGCACCTCCAGCATATTGAGACAGTTTTGCACATCTTGGAGGAGCAGCAGTTCTATGCCAAGCTCTCCAAGTGTGAGTTCGGGTTGACAAAGATGCTGTATCTGGGGCACATCATAGGAGTGGACGGGGTGAGAGTCCACGAGGAGAAGATCAGGGCCATCAGGGATTGGCCAGAGCCGCGGAATGTGACGGAGCTTCGGGGATTTATTGGTATTTGCACATACTACAGGAAGTTCGTCAAGGGCTTCTCTCAGCTTGCTGCACCCCTCACAGATTTGACGAGGAAGGGGGCCTTCAGCTGGTCGGACACGGCACAGCGAGCTTTTGACAAGCTCAAGGAGGTGATGAGCAGTTGTCCTTTGTTGGCGTTGCCAGATTTTACACAGCCCTTTGTCCTAGAGTGTGATGCATCCGGAGTGGGGATTGGTGCAGTTTTGATGCAGGACGGTCATCCGATTGCTTTTGAGAGCCGGAAGCTCCTTCCACACGAGAGGTTGTATCCCATATACGACAAGGAGATGCTGGCCATCATGCATGCATTGGCCAAATTCCGGCAGTACCTGATGGGTGGCAGATTCAGGGTGAGGACAGATCATAACAGCCTGAGGTACTTCCTGGAGCAGAAGCAGTTGCAGGAGAGACAGCAGAAGTGGATTAGCAAGATCCAGGCCTACGACTTTGACATAGAGTATGTCAAAGGGAAGAATAACGTGGTAGCTGATGCCCTTTTTCGTAGACCGGCCACGTTATCACTCATGAGCTTGGACGCTGATTGGAGGGCTCGACTGCTGGTTGAGTACTCCAAGGATAGGTTTGCATGTGAGGTTCTGGATGGGCAGGTAGCAGATGACAGGTACAGGGTGGTCGATGAGATCATCTATTACAGGGACAGGATCTTCTTGACTGAGGGGTCTCAGCTCAAGAAGAAGATACTCCACGCTTCACATGATTCACCATTGGCGGGCCATCAGGGGTTCACCAAGACATATAGGGCTATCCGGGAGAGGTTCTCATGGAAGGGCCTCAAGGAGGACGTACTCCAGCATGTCAGGGAGTGCGATGTTTGCCAGCGAAACAAGGGAGAGATGAGCCATCCTGTAGGGTTGTTGCAGCCTCTTCCCATTCCGGAGGGGAAATGGGAGAGCATATCGATGGACTTCATCACGGGGTTGCCCACGGTGCAGGGCAAGGATTGCATCTTCGTAGTCGTTGACCGGCTGACGAAGTATGCCCATTTTTTCGCCGTATCCGCACATCACACAGCAGCGCAGGTGGCTGAGCTGTTCTTTAGGGAGATTTTCAGATTACATGGTCTACCCAAGACCATCGTCAGTGACAGGGACAACCGCTTCATGGGTGGATTCTGGTAGGAGCTCTTTCGATTAGTGGGGACCGAGTTGACACCGAGCACTAGTTATCACCCCCAGACGGACGGGCAGACAGAGATAGTTAACAAGTGGCTGGAGGGCTACTTGCGTAACTACGTCAGTGGACAGCAGAGGGCTTGGCTGAAGTGGCTGCATTTGGACGAGTACTGCTACAACACAACGCACCATATGTCTATTGGTATGTCACCTTTCTATGCTTTGTATGGATATCATTCCTTATCTTTTGTGGACATGATGTTTGGTGTTAGCAGGGCTCCGAGAGCCAAGTTATGGATCCAAGAGAGCCAAGATATCCTCCGAGCTCTCAAGGACAACATAGCCACAACCCAGAATCAGCAGAAGTTGTATGCTGATAAGGGTCGGGTCGAGAGACACTTCGAGGTAGGGGACTTGGTCTACCTACGACTACAGCCATACCGACAGTCTTCGCTCAAGCAGAAGGGGGCGGAGAAGCTTAAGCCCCGCTTTTATGGGCTATACAGGGTGATACGCAGGATTGGGCAGGTTGCATATGAGTTGGAGCTGCCCCAAGGCAGCAAGATTCATAACATCTTTCATGTATCATGCCTGAAAAAGGCACTGGGCCAGCAGCTGACAGTCACAGAGGAGCTACCACCCACGGATGATGAGGGGCATCTGGTGTTACAGCCGGAGGCTATTATTGACACTAGGGAGAGGCAGCTGCGGAGCAGGAAGATCAGGGAGTTCTTGGTGAGATGGAAGAACTTGCCGGATGAGGATGCCACTTGGGAGGATGAGAAGATCTTGCAGCATCCATCACTTCAGTTGCTTGAGGACAAGCAACGTTCTGCCGGGGAAGACTGTAATATTCCTAATTAGCACTGCTAATTGGAATATTTCATTTTTGTATAGTTTTGCCGCCTTTAGTTAAAATAATAAATAAAGTGAGAAATAAGGGGGTCAACTCACTTTAATAAAATAAAGTGCTTTCCTAGTTGATGAATGTTGTGACTTAAAGGGGTGGCCTTGGGGGTCCACACGCACATGAGGGGAGGCCTCACGCTGACCCTAAGGTAACTGCGCAGGTCAAGGAGGGTGAAGGACGCAGTTAGGGTTTTTGGAGGGAGCTAGCACTATAAAAGGTGGGGTTTTCACTCCATTTGGCATTGTTGATATGATATTGATATTGAGAGCTAGACTTCTGTCTACTTCAGCATGCCGGTTGTCTAGTCGGTCTGCAGCACTGTTTAGTGCAAACTGAGTGTCTCCGGTCGGAGATCTCGCCCTTGGCTTCGGGGGACTTCGAGTGCCTGCTCGAGCAAGGTTTTTCCTTCAGTTTCAGTTGGTGGTTTGCAGTGGATTTCTGGTGGACGTTTTGCAGAGGAGCTGCCCCTTGAGTGACTGCGCAGTCTAGGAGAAAGGACGCAGTTCCAGTTAGGGAGGACGTAGTCATTGTTGAGCAGAGTTGTTGTGTGGGGATTTGACAGTGGTTTCAGCGTTTTCCAGCCTTGAGGAGATTGCTATCTCATCCGGAGGTTTTGCGGGTGGATTCCGCCCCTTTTCCCAGCGTTTTCTTGGGCTTCTGCGCTGTTCCTGGGAGAGAACGTTTTCTCTGGAGGGGGTTTGTTTGGTGGATTTTCGGAGGTGGAGCATTTGCTTCACGATTTCTGGGTTTTGTCCGGAGGGTTGAGTTCAGCTAGCCTTCCAGTTTTCAGCTCATTCCAGTGTGGGGATCAACCCCTATTGCCAGTACATTGCAGCAGCAGCTTTCTACGGCAGTTTCTCCAGTCAGCTAGGACGCAGTCTCTGTTGCAGCCATTTCTTATTCTGAGAGGGTCTCCACTTGCCTAGAGCAAGGATAGGTGCACTCATTCTGATTATCTTTGTACCCATATACATATATTCTCAGATTAATAAAATGGCTTAGTGTTCTGGCATTTTATGTGTATTTGTTCCATATTCTAGTTCCGGCATTTTGTTCTATATAGCTGCTTGTTGTTTTTCTGTGTATTACTGTCTATTTCCCGTTGGGGATATTACAATATATCTGGTCTAGTGTTGACCAAATACATCAAGGAACCAATCAGTTGCCTATACAATGTGGGATCCACCAACTTAGAATCTAAAGCGTGAAGCTTCTTCTAGTTGGTGATCATAGGTGTCGACATGGGTCTACAATCCTCCATGTGGAATCTGCTAAGGATGTCCACAATATACTTCCCCTGTCCCAGGAAGAAATGCCGCTCCTCCTGCCACACCTCCAAACCCAAAAAGTAATGCATCAAGCCAATGTCCTTAATCTCAAACTTCGAGTCAAGATCACTCTTGCAGCTCTCTATGAGTCTCTTTGCACCCGTAATGACCAATTCATCCACATACAACACCGGAATGAGAGGCTCCTCACCTATTACAATAAAGTATAGGTTTGGATCTGCATCACTCTTTGTGAAACCCATCTCCTGCAAGTACATATCAATCCTGGAGTACCAAGCTCTAGGAGCTTGCTTCAGGCCATAAAGTGCCTTCTTCAGCCTGCATACATGGGACTCCTTCCCATGCGCCTCAAAGCCCTGTGGCTGCTCAATGTACACCTCCTCCTATATGAAGCCATTGAGAAATGCGGTCTTCACATCCATTGGGTGGATCTTCCAACCCATCTCTGCTGCTATAAATATAATGGAGTGAATGGAAGTATATCGAGTCACGGGAGCGAAGGTTTCCTCATAATCAACTCGCTCTACCTGGGAGAACCCTCTAGCCACAAACCTTGCCTTGAATTTCTCAATGTTGCCATCTGCAGCATGCTCTACCTTGTAAACCCATCTGGAAGTAACCACGGATTTTCCCTCAGGCCTCGGCACCACCTCCCAAACATCATTCTTCATGATAGAAGAATACTCTTCCTGCATGGCCTCTCTCCAGACCTGTTGGCTAGCTGCCTCCTCATAGCTAGAAGGCTCAGAGTCAACGATGTTGGCAACCATTGCCATATAGCTACAAAACCTCTCAGGTGGTTTGCTCTCTTTGACTGGTCTCTTCGGCCCAACAACAGATGTGGCTTCTCTTAAGGTATCCTGAAGCCACTTGGGCTTCCTCTTCCCTGAGCACACTTTTCCCACTAGAGAGTGAAACTCCTCATCCTCATCAGGAGCCTGAACTCCTGAATGTCTGTCTGCTGTCCTCCTGCCTGAACCTGAACCTGTAGATGCTGAAGTACCATGTGAACTGTCCATCAGTGGACTACCTAGTGAACTGCTTTGCGGACTACTATGCATGTTGCCCGAAGCACCACCCTTCTGACTCTGTGAGCCACTACTCACTGATGGACCTGACATCGTAATCGATGTACCTCCTGATCCCTACCCACTGGATCCTGTGACTGACTCAGCTGCTCCTGAGGGTCTAACTGATCCAGATACTCTAACTTCCATGACCTCCTGAAAGCTGTGTCCTCCTCGAACTTCACATCTCGCTTGACAACAACTCTCCTCTGTGCAGGAATATAAATTCGAAAGGATTTCGAGGTCTCACTGTAGCCCATAAAGATACCCTTCTCTACGGTGGGCTCTAGCTTGGTCCTCTTCTCTTTGGGTACGTAGGAGTATGCATTACACCCAAAGATACGAAAATGACCAACATCAGGCTTCTTCCCAGAAAAAGCCTCCTCCGGAGTCACATGCCCCAAGGCATGATGCGGACTCTTGTTCTGCAAATACACAGCAGTGTTGCAGGCCTTTGCCCACAAAAACAATGGTAACCCCTGATCATGTAGCATGGCTCTGGCAACCCCAACGATGGATCTGTTCTTCCTCTCTGCAACCCCGTTCTGCTGGGGGTTGTAAGGAATTGTGAACTCCCTCCTGATGTTTGCCTCCGCACAATAATAAAAAAACTCACCAAGGGTGTACTCCCCTCCATTGTTCGACCTGACGGACTTGATCTTCCAACCTATTTGAGTCTCCACAAGAGCTCTGAACTCCTGAAACCACTTGAAGACCTTACTCTTGGTCTTCAAGAAATAAATCCAGGTCCTCCTGGAGTGATCATCAATGAATAAAACATAGTACTCATATCCACTCAAGGAAACATGAGACATCTGACCGCTCACATCGGTATGAATCAAATCAAGTATCCCAGTCGATCTATTGTCACCACTGGGAAAAGGGGATTTGGAAAACTTGCCCATAGCACATCCTTTACATGTATATAGGTGATTAGAATTGAAATTTGGCACACCTGTAGTGATCTCCCGCAATGTCCTCAAGGCTCCATGATACATGTGCCCCATCCTACGGTGCCAAATCTCACACAACTCTGAACTACTAGCTTTGCTGCCAATACTACTGCTCAATGCCAAAAGGGTCTGACACACAAACTTGTACACCTTTGCATGGCGTACACCAATCACTCTAGCTGAATCAGCTGGAGCGCCCCTGGGATATATAAGCACTTGTCCTCTCCTGAACAATACCTCATACCCTCTGTCCAATGCTGAGACAGATATAAGGTTCTTCTTCATTCCTGGCACATATAGAACATCTGACACCTTCAAGGGAGGTTTAGGTTCCCTATCAAATGTCAGTGTCCCCACATTGATTGCTCTAACAATGTTGTCGTCTCTGAGTACTACCTCTAGATCAGTGCCACTCTCTGAAAGCTCTAAGAAGTACTCACAGACTCCTGTCATATGATGTGAAGCCCCACTGACAACATACCAAATACTTGAAGATGCTCCGCTAGTGGAGGGAAATGCACACTCCCTCTCAACCTCCATGGCAGGTGATCCTGCACTAGTGGACTCACAAGCAATGAACCCAAACTCTCGGTCAAAGCTCTCCGAAAAGTCCTCTATCTCTGTTGATGCTGCCATGGTCTTGTTCTTCCCCTTCTTCTTCTTCTCCAGACACACAACTGCATAGTGTCCCATCCTCTAACAATTCCAATACTTCACCTTGGAATAGTCCTTCTCCTTGTTCACCTGCTGCTTCCCTTTACCTTTGCCTTTGCCCCCACCATCACTTGTGGAAGCTTGCTTCTTTCCCTTACCCTTCTTGCCCCTTGTTAACAATGCTAAATCCTCATCCTCCTCAACTGGTTTGGCTGCCCCAAGCTGGTTCTTTCTGATTTCATTCTGTATGCAATCATCTCACAACATCTCCCAAGAGGGAAGGGTCTCACGTGCAACAATCGCAGCAACAAAGCTCAACCATGAACTGGGAAGGCCATTCATAGCAATTCGCACCAACTCAGTGGGTGGAATGACCTCTCCAACTGCTGCCAACTCATCTCTCACATTAGTGATCTTTGTGAGGTATGCAGTGGCACTATCAGTCTTTGCCATCTTAATGGCCTTCATCTTCTCCCTTAGGACCATTTTCTGTTCTCATTGGTACTTTGGTAGAGATTGGTCAAGGTTGTCCACATCTCATGAGTAAGTCTTTTTCTTCTCACATGAGAAATGCAATAGTCTTTAACACCATCCAGAATCAGTTTCTTACCCTTGTTATTCTTCTTGTTAAAGTCTGCCAACTGAACAACATCAGTAGGCACATTCACAGGGTGCTGTTGGATATGCACCATTATACCCCAGACTTCTGCCTCCTCAAAGATGCTATGCATTCTTTCCTTCCATGTACTATAGTTTCTATGCCCATCCAACCTATTCTCCACCCTCAAGCCCAAAGACATGCTTGCTCTCCTAATAAACTGAAAATGACACTGCTGTGGTAAAGGTTCAATTTTCTGTGTGTAAAATCAGCTTGCTGTAATTTTTCTCTTTTATGTCCCAAACTGTACATTTCAACAAACTAGCTTTGAGACCATGTAGAAATTTTGATAACCCACTCCGGTTTTTAGTTTTTCCTTATTTCTCCCATAAAGTTAAATGCCTATTCCCATAACCATATATTCAACAAGCTGGAAAAATAAATATTTTCTGAAAACACAAATTCTGGAAATTTCAAAATGCTGGAAATTGTAGAAATAAAAACACAAAAATATATTCAGCTACACAGAAATTTGACACGCTGATTTTTGGTCAATATGATCTTGGAAAAACCCACTACAACTCTTGGGGAAAACCAGTTTGAAAGCCCTTCTTTATTTCTGATAAATAGCTTTTACAGTGAGAGAGAAATACTCAAAAAATTTTAGCAACCAAACAAATACAACTTATCTTGTTTTCCGTGCTTAATCACCGTCTCTGAAAATGTGCAAACAACAAAACAGGGACAACAATAAATGTTGTACGGACTTCCTTGTTCTCCATGGCGAGAAACATAGCAATAAATGTTGCTGTACGACCTCCTCGATTTGCGTGCAGAGCAACAATAAATGTTGTTGTACGACCTCCTCGAATTGCGTGCAGAGGGACAAATATAAATGTTGTACGAAATCTGCCTCGTTTTCTGTGCATAGGTACAACAGCAAATTGTACGGTCTGCCTCAAAAACTGGACACTAAACAACAAACCCTCACCTCGAAATCTATGCCAGAATGCTGTACGGCTGCCTAGGAATACATGCCCAAACTGTTGTACGAAATATGCCTTGGAAAACATGCCCAAACTGCCTTGAACTGTGTGCCAATCCTTGATGTACAGATTTGCTGAATGCTGCCTCGATATGCGTGCCAAGGTTCTTCTCTCCTTCACCTCACTGCTCAAAAATCTCCTTTGCTCTCTTCTTCTCTTTCTCTCAATCTGCTCATGAAAGACTAAATGATCTTTTCCCTCTCTTCCTCCTTTAACCTAACCCTAAGTGACTTTTGGGGAATTCCTAAATCCAATGGCTGAGATAGCTTTAGATGTAGGGCTGAGATTAAATGTGCATTTAAATCTCACTTTCTATTTTTTTAATTCACCCCACTTTAATAAAGACCCTCTTAGTCATTTATTTCCAAAGTCACTTTTCACTTTCTAATTTCACAATGACTTTATTGAAATCACTTTAAAATTAGGCTTAGTAACTTTATTACTTAAAGTCACTTTTAAATTAGATTTGACTTTATAACTTATAAAGTCACTTTAGGAGAAAAAGTGAAATACATTTGGACACTTTTCCCTAGGCCAAAGATCAAAGCCTTAGGGAACCACCTGTTCTCTGGTAACCAAATTTCAACAATTCTCCGGTTACAATCAAATCAATATCCGCCACGAGGACCAATATAAGACAACATTCATCTGTCCTTGGGGCACATTCGCTTATCGTAAACTCCCATTTGGTTTAAAGAACGTTGGGGAAACATTTCAGAGAGCAATGGATTGTGCTTTCAATGACATCAAGCACATTGTTCAACTTTATCTAAATGATTTACCTGATTCACAAAAACAGACTGATCACCTGACACATTTGAGAGCTATATTTTTACGTTGTCGACACTACAAGATACACCTCAATCCACACAAATGTGTGTTTTGTGTTGGTTCTGGTCGTTTGCTTGGATTCGTCGTTTCAATAGATGGAATTCGAATCGACCCACTGAGGGTCCAGGCCATTCTTGATTTGCTTGCGCCATCAAACTTACTTCAGTTACAGAAACTTCAAGGAAAGGCTAACTTTCTAAGGAGGTTCATACCCAACTACACAGAAATGGCTAAAGGATTTACTTGTCTCTTGAAAAAGGGGATTCCCTTCCATTAGGATAAGGTTGCGCAAGCTTCTTTTGATGCTCTTAAGGATACCCTGATCCGAGCATCATTAATGTATCCCCCCAATTATCAGAGTGATTATTTCCTATATCACACCGCGACAGATACAACCATTGCTATGGTTTTGGTCCAAGAAGAAGATGGGATAGAACATCCAATATATTATTTGAGTTGTAATCTTAATGATATGGAGGTTAAGTATTCATGCGTCGAAAAGCTTGCCTTTGTAGCCGTTCAAGTTGTTCAAAGATTTTGCCATTATATCATGCTTCGGAAGACCATTGTCATTTCAGATTGCAACCCCATGACATACATTCTGTCACGTCAATCGCTGGGGGGAAAATATTCAAAATGGATCGTCATTTTGCAGGAATTTGATTTGGAATTCATCAAATCCAAGTCAAAGAAGTCTTTAGTTTTGGCTGAGCTTCTCTGCGACCTTCCCTCTGATAGTACTGAAACTACATTGGAACCATCAATTCCAGATGAGTCTCTGTTTCTGATCGGGCCATCTGACTCTTGGTATGGGGATTTTATCATTTATCTCCAAACCCAGACTTTCCGGCCCGATACCTCTCGCTCACAACAACGACATATTCGATAGCAAGCCAAAGATTATCTGATCTTCGGTGATACACTTTATCGTCGTGGTGTCGATACGATTTCAAGGAGGTTCTTCACTCATGAGAAGGCTGAGAAAGTTCTAAGTGATTGTCATGCTAGAGCTTGTGGTGGGCACTTGTCTGGATACGCTACCGCTGTAAGGTTCCATACATAGAAATTTAATTTAAAACCAATATTAATCTAAGTATATATTCAGCAGTAAGGTATTTCAATGAAAATCAGCAGTGAAATTTAATTGAGAAACAATTCTATACATAAAAGAAATACCTGGAACACAGTTGATGATTTTAATGGTGGCTCTCCTCCCGTGATGCTGATGCTGTGTGATGCTGTGGATAGTTAAACAGTTCACCGAGACAATCAAGTCCTCCCAGCCAATCCGAGAACAATCCCAGACCTAGAGGATGTCTCCTCTGCCCCTGTGCCCAGATTTTGAAGAAGAACAGAGACTCCTCCTCAGTACAAATTCTTTCCTTTCATCATATCATTTTTGTAATCAGCCCCAAGTTCACCCCCCCCCTCCTTCGAATCAACTTCCTTATATAAATTTTCCCCACCACCATTCAACCTCCTCACCGCCTCTTCTCCAGCAAGATAAGGTCTTCTTAAAGGATGGTACGATTATCATTTAAGAAGATGTCAGTGGCATTAAAGAGGAGGTGTGATCTTTGTGTTTATTTAATCTATTTAGAAGTATACGGCTTGACTTTAGAGTATATTTAAGATTAAGGCTTATGTTATAATATTTAACTCAACTTTGAGTATATGTATGTATTTTAATTAATTAAAATTTTATTTTATTTTCATTAATCCTTTTTATATACTTTATGCTAAATCAATATGAATTTTAATCTGAAACCTTATCATTAATTTCTAACTTAGGTAAGCTTGATATTAGTAGTTAGGTGTACTAGTGCGATGTGTGCGAAATAGGCAGGTGTAGCTATCAAATGTTTATACCGTACACACGCTAATATCATTGTGTATAACTCGAGAACGGGTTGTTACATACTTCCTCCCTTCAAAAAAACTTCGTCCCGAAGTTCAGGGTTTCATATACTCATATCAATATTTTTTTTTAGATTTGCATTTCTGTTTGAATAAGTATGTATTGGTAATTTAATTGTTACTTCCCATCTCATCCGAATCTCCATACTATTCTAAAATCATCCTATCCTTCCTAATCTCTTCCACTCCCATCCTATCCGTCCTCTACAGGAATATGCCATGGCATCAGTTTTACTGATCCATTCATAGACCTCAAATGATATCAGTGTCGATTACATTGACCTGACATGCTTGTAGGCATCCGGAAGTCATCATCACACGTCTAGGAGAGCGTGACTCGCACAGTCCTCCCATGACTCCAGGTATTGGAGGATAAACAGTGGGCAACACCTCCACTCCTCCCAGTAGGACCAGGGTCAACACCCTATCGTGGGATCTCGGGGAGTCTCAGCTGTTCTTGGAAATCTGTCATCACGTAGATTCTTCGGTAATCTGTTTTTCTGCATGATACTCACTGGTACATAATCTGCAATGTAAACACTTGTACACATATTACAACATATGCATCTATATTGTTCATAACCAATTGTTACCCATATAACAACCTCTACGTATTCAAAATACTTTGATATGTATGATATCAATCCTAGAACTTATATATATAAAAACAAAATTTGTTCACATAGGTATCCATATGTTCAATAAAATTTCTCATTTCAGATGCTGCTTCTGTTTAGTTCATTCATGTTCTATTTATGATGCATTGCTTTAACCATTTTCAATCTGTATACCCATATGTTTCACTTTTCATATTTAAAATGTAGTTACTCTTTTATTTCCTTTCCTTGAATTATATTTGAAATGCAATGAAATAAATTGATAGATATTTTCATCTATAATGTCTAATCTATGATTTCACATTCTTGCAATGTTAATTTAAATGACATATTGCATATCGGTGTCCATGCACCAGTAAATTTTAAACAAACAACCTATATCCTGTATCAGTAGAGTGAAGTAGCATTTTAGCTTTATAGGTATCCATGTACCAGCAAAGTAAAGACTCATCTTTACAATGTTTCAAAATGTCAAGTATCAAAATAGAGCAGTCATATACATAAAAGTTTTCAGTTCTCAAAATTTAGCATAAGCTGGGGTAATTCTGGCAAAAAGTCTCAGCATCCTCCCAAGTCGCTGATCCAGGACTATACTTGTCCCACTGGACTTTCACTTGGTCTATCCGGCGGTTCTTGAGCTGTCGAACCCTACGTTCCAGAATACGTAATGGTTCGACCGTTAGGGTTCCCTCGTCCGATACCTGCAGTTCCTTCCATTGAAGGTCATGAGATTTATCAGCAATATAATGTCGTAAGGCAGATACATGAAATACATTATGAATTTTGTGCAAGTGGGGTGGAAGTGCAAGACGATAAGTGACTGGTTCAACTTTTTCCAGGACTTCAAACGGTCCAATAAATCGGGGGGATAATTTTGTCCCCCTCCCAAACCGAATGGTGCTCTTATTTGGTCTGATGCGGATGAAAACCTGATCTCCTACCACATAGCTTCTATCTGTCCTGTGAGTGTCCGCATAACTTTTCTGTCTATCCCGAGCCTCTTTTAACCCTTGTTTAATCAGTTTTACCTGATCCTCCCTCTCTTGGATCAAGTCTGGTCCGACGATTATTCGATCTTCTAACCTGTCCCAACTCAACGACGTTCTGCAAGGTCTTCCGTATAATGCTTCAAATGGCGGCATCCCGATTGAACTATGATAGCTATTGTTGTAAGCAAATTCTACCAAGGGTAAGTACTTTTCCCAGCGTGACTGTTGGTCCATAACATACATCCTTAGCATATCTTTGAGTACTTGATTTACCCTTTTTGTCTATCCATCGGTCTCAGGATGATAGGCTGTACTCAAATTTAACTGAGTTTCCAAGGCCGACTGCATACAATTCCAGAACCTTGATGTGAACCGAGGATCTCTGTTGGATATGATTTTCTTAGGTACTCCATGAAATCTGATAATTTCATTTATGAATACCCATGCTACGTCAGCTACTTCATAAGTATCTCTTACTGGGATGAAATGGCCGCTTTTGGTTAATCTATCCACCACAACCAGAATGGCATTATGATTTTGTTGCATAAGAGGCAGCGCAATGATAAAATCCATAGAAATTATCTCCCATTTGGTCATAGGGAAGTTATGAGGTTGTAAGAGACCTGCTGGGTGACGGTGATCAGCTTTGACCTGCTGACATTCAAGACACCTAGCGACAAATTGAACAATGTCATTTTTCATGCCAGACCAGAAGAAGAGTCTCTTAGTGTCAGCATACATCTTCTTTACCCCAGGATGTGCACAATATACTGCTCGGTGTGCTTCCTTCAAGATGGTGTTTCGAAGATCTCCACTGTCTGGTATATACATCCTTCCGTGAAATCGTAGAATTTCGTCCTCCTCCAAATCATACCCTTCGAACTTAGGTTCCTTCGAATGGTTGCTTTCGAGTCCTGACCTTACTTTTAAGTACCAACTATCTCTTATAAGATGTTCAAGCACTTGATTTCTCAAGTTCACCTTGATAGGTACGAGGGAGAATATTCGGGGTCTTCTATTTAAGGCATCTGCTACCACATTCTCCTTCCCTTTGATATATGAAATCGCAAAATCGTATTCGCTTAGGAGTTCACTCCATCGTCTTTGTCTTGCATTCAAGTCTCTCTGGGTAAATAGATATTGCAAACTTTGGTGGTCACTTTTAAGCACGAAGTTTCTCCCCACCAAGTAATGTCTCCACATCTTTAAAGCTAAGACCACCGCGGCTAACTCCAAATCATGCGTGGCATAAAGTTCTTCATGTGTTTTTAATTTTCTCGAAGCGTATGCTATTACGCCTCCTCCCTGCATTAAAATTGCACCTAACCCTTGCTTAGATGCGTCGGTACACACAGTAAAATCTTTATCCATATCTGGTACTCGTAAAATCGGTGCACTAGTCAATAATCGCTTAAGTTCAGAAAAAGCTTTATCACATTCCTCAGTCCAATCATACTTAACACCCTTGCGCTGAAGGTTTGTGATTGGTTTTGCAATTTTGGAGAATGCCTCCACAAACCTTCGGTAGTAACCTGCTAAACCCATAAAACTACGCACTTCATGTGCATTCTTAGGTATCGGCCACTCCCTGATTGTATTTACCTTTTCAGGATCTACAGAGATTCCTTCGCCTGATATGATATGACCTAAGTAATGGATTTCCTTTTGGAAGAAAGCGCATTTGGATAATTTTCCATATTACTTGTGCTCTCTGAGACAAGATAACACTATCCGAAGATGCTCTTCATGCTCCTTCTCATTCTTAGAGTAAATGAGAATATCGTCCAGGAAAACTTGTACAAATTTGTCGAGATATTTGCGGAGAACGCTAAGGTTCATGAAGACTGCAGGTGCGTTGGTCAACCCAAATGGCACCACAATGAATTCATAATGCCCGAAACGGGTTCGGAATGCAATCTTGGAAACATCGCTCTTGCTAATCCTGAGTTGATGATAACCCGATCGCAGATCGATCTTTGAAAATACTGTAGCTCCTTTCATTTGATCAAAAAAGTCGTCAATGCGAGGCATTGGATACCTATTCTTTACCGTGGCTCGGTTCAAATCTCGATAGTCCACACACAGTCGTAATGAACCATCTTTCTTCTTGACAAAGATTACAGGAGCACCACATGGCGAAACACTGGGTTGAATGTGCCCTACATCTAACAGTTCTTTTAGCTGTATTTGCAACTCTTGAAGTTCCGGGGCAATCATTCGGTAAGGAGTTTTAGATATTGGTTCTGTACCAGGTTTCAATTCAATGGTGAGGTCTAGCTCTCTCCTAGGAGGCAGTCCAGGTAGTTCTTTTGGAAAAACATCCATAAATTCTGATAGAATCGGATACTGATCTAAGGAAGGCGTTTTTTCTTTGCTTATCATTTGAACGGCATACACTTGACAACCCTTTTTCAAGCACCGCTTCATTTGCATGGCTGAGATGAAACGCAAGGATACCTTTCTCTTAATACCTTGAATTTGGATTGTCTCACCCATATCATTTACGCAAAGTATTGTTTTCCCGGAACAATCTACCCATGCTCGATGAGACTCTAACCAATCCATTCCTATCACCAGGTCGTAAGTACATAGGGCTGTGACATATACTTTTAGTTTGGTCACACAGACTCCTAGATCAACTTTGCAATCCTCCACACTTAATTCTACCGATTGAAGGTCTCCTGAAGCCATTTCTACCTGTCTAAAATCGTCTTGTTTGCAGGCTGCCAACCCACATTTATTCAATGCATAAGATGAAATAAAACTATCAGTAGCTCCAGTGTCAAACAAGATTTTGAGTTTTATTCCATTGATTGTACCTGAAGATTCCACTACCGTGGATTGATGCGCTGCTTGGTTGTTGTTGACGACAACATGGATTCTGTGATTGCTTTGAGCATCTGATGACGGTTCTTTTCTTGTTCGCCGAGAGTTCTCCGGACAATCCCGTCGAAGATGGGGTCTTCCACATCCCCAACAGTCCACTCGGGTTGGTCCTTTTGCGTTTGACTGAGCAATCCCCGACCAAGAGCTCTGCCCCCTGGTGCTGCTTCCTCGCCCATTCCTTCCCCGATTACCAGTCCCTCAAGACCTCCAAGTACTGATGTTTGAGGACCCGAAAGCTATTGCATTTACGGTCTTGGGAGCTCCTGCCCCCGCTCCTCTTGGGGTAAACCTGTTACCATAAGGAGGTGGTCTCGAGTTATTTCCTCGGAAGAAATTTCGGGGAGTCTTTCCTGTAAATGCCTGCGGTATTGATTCAGCTGGCCTGAAGTCCCTTTTAATCCCCAGATGTTCTTATGCATAACGAGCACATTCAACTGCCTCTGCCACCGTCGGTGGCTTCCACATTCTTACCATGGCTCTGATCCGAAGATTTAACCCAAATACGAAACTCTCGGCCTGGCGTTCATCCGTGTCTAGATAATGAATATATTTCACAAGTTCCATGAATTTTATCTCGTATTCTTCCACGGTTTTACCCCCTTGGGTTAGAGTATGGAAGGCTCCGGCTTGCTGCACTTGAAAGAAAGGCGGTAAGTATTTCGCACGGAATCGGTCCACAAACAACTCCCAAGGAACGGTATCTGAAGTGAGATGCAGTTGTTTTTCCATATTCCCCCACCAAATCAGAGCATTCCCTCTGAGTTGGAATACAACGATATTTGTTTTAGACGTTGAAGAATATTCTCTTAATGCGAAGCATCTGATCATCCCTTCCAACCATGCTTCGGCATGTTCTCCAGCTCGTCCTCCAGAGAATTCCGGGGGTTTAATCTTTTGCAGTTCTCGTGAAATATCTTCTCTGTGAGGTTTGTCATCAAAATCCTTCGGCCTTTCTGAATGTCTTTCTTCTGACTGATGTCGCTCCTCCTTGTTCCTGGTCGACTGCGACCCTTTCAAAGTTTCCATAATGGCTTCTAAAGAGCTCATCACAGTGGTGAGATCGGGCGGAGCAACCGGTGCTGACGGCGATCTTGATGGTGGTGATGGCGATGGTGAAGGTGGAGGTGGCGGCGCTGCATTTCGCTGGCGCTGTTGCCTTTGGTACGTGTTCAACATGGTATTTTTTCCTGAAATACATAATAATAAATTCATGAGGAGTGGATAAATTTTCAGACTGACAAAATCTAATTTTCGTAAGATTAGAGCTGGCATACGGGTATAGTTCTTTTGCTATTTTACCTGCAGGCAGGTCTTACTGGTACCGAGGTCAAGGAGGGTGGCAACGCGACCTCCTTGTCGTATGCAGGGTAATGTATGCTTACTAAATCTAGAGTGGAATGCAAGGTTCTCATCGATCAAGGTGTTAGTTCGAAAATTGTCTAGAATGTTCTGTCTTAGATGCAGTTATAGGGGTTAGAAGGTTTTACCGACTTTCTATTACTTACGACTACAAACAATACTTGGATTCGAACCAGTTTAAATTCTCGTTTTGTTGATGTGTGTTTATGCTATCTTAACTTCGTAAAACACAATCTTATAAACCTGAATCATCCTTCAAATAAACAAACATTTGACTTTCTTTTATATAATATGCCCTAATAGAAGCGTTGCCCTAATTTTAGATATCGATTCTAATGTACCAAAATTTAAATTATTATATATATATATATATATATATATATATTTTTTTGTGTTTCATATATTAATGCGTTTAATATATACATATATACGCTTTTAACATTTGGAGAAGGTCCCGGTGTATTTTCCTTGAATCATTAGATTCAAACTTTCGTTAATTATTTTTTATTTTTTTAAATCCAAGGGTCTGAATCTAATTTTCGATGGTAGAGCGTATTACTAATGATGAAATATTAATTCATTTGCAAACTGAAGTCATATCAGTTGGCATATATTTTAAATGTCGTATGGAATTTTATATGCTGTGGCTATATAAACCATGGATTATATTTATTGTAAAGTTTGAAATCTGGTGGCGTAATGTTCCGTTTCAAAATTAAAAGACTGTATAACTTATAACTCAGATTTGTATATTTTGGCATATGGGATAATCGGGCTAAGTTATGGAAATAGATGTTCCGGGTCGGGTTAAACTTATAACTCAGACTACGACGGCGGTCATGCTGTTTGATACCTAGACTAACACAGTTACGTTGCTTTGATCAGTGAGCAGCTCGCTGGAAATGGCGTGGCGTGGCGTTTGAGTTTCGGAGGTGGGGTCACGGAGTCAAACCTCGATTTTGACCCACGTTACAATGTTTTGGGTATATAAATATATTTTATTGGCAAAAACTTCTTTTGGAGGGTCGGCGGTTCAGAACTCTGCCCGACTCCTCCTTCCTTACGGCGGCCATTACGCTGTATATAACGGTAGTCCATCGCGCTGTTTGCCAAGAGGTGCCGGGTTCAAGACCCACCGGAGCCAAACAACTTTTAAAATGCGCTGTAATATTCCTAATTTGCGACAACAAATTGGAATATTCTATTTTGTTTATTTTGCCACCTATAGTTTGTAAGTAAATAAAAAGTGAGTAAAGAGAGTCTAAACTCACTTAAATGAAATAAGACATCCACCTAGTAGCACAACGTTGTGACTTAAGTGGGAGTCAAGGGGGGACCCAACACCACGTGGAGGAGGGGGACTATGGACACTCTAGAAGTTTCTCCAAGCTTTTGCGCAGATAAGGATGAGAATGTGGATAAGGATGAGGATGTGGAGGAGAGAGAGAGGCTACATTTGGTTTTGGAGGGAAACCAACACTATAAAATATGGAGGAGCCTCCTCATTTGAGGCATGCTTGGATTCTTGGATTATTGATTATTGAGTGAGACATTTGTCTTTCTTTGGCACGCTGGCTGTTTAGCCCGTCTGCTGCACTGTTTAGTGCACCGAGTGTCTCCGTGCGAAGATCTCACCCTTAGCCCCGGGGGACTTCGAGTGCCTGCTCGGGCAAGGTTATTTTCTTAGCATCATCCTCTAGGACAGCGTTATTGCTGCAGCAGCGTAATACTGTGTTGTAGGGTGTTGCCGTGGTGACTTTACGACACCACCTCCTTCTCTTGTTTTTCAGAGGGAGAGCCTCTCTCTCCTTTGGAGGATCAGATTGGGAGATATTGGAGCTTATTATCAGATCTTAGCATCAGGCCTATATGTTCTTCATGGTATACTGCGCAGTTCTTTCCCCAGATCTGCGTTATTGCTGAGGGAGCAGCATTCCAGGGTTTTTGGCATCATTTTGGAGTTAGATCTTTGATTGAGGGTGATCCTTGGATTGGCCAACCAATCCAAGTATATTTCTGATCTGATACTGAAGTTTGCTTCAGAAATTCTGAATCATTCTTCAGATCTGCTGCAGTAAAACTCAGATCTGCTCCGGCATTTTCATGTATTGCTGAAATCCCCAAGGGGAAAGTAATAAAGAGCCCTTTGGGCATTTTGTCTCATTATAGATCTTTGTTTTCATGTATTTATTAGTTTCAGATCTGTAATATAATAAATATAAGCTTCAGCCTCCTGGAGAAAACGCTGAAGGGTTTCTGGATCAATCTTTGTCTTGCGGCACCTCTATCTTGAGGGGTTTTCTATATAAAATTGTTGTTTAACCTTGCTGAAAGCCTATGCCTTGTACCCAAACTCATTCTATAATTATTCATAGTGTTATACATCATATTCCTTCAGAAAATACGCTGCCCTTGCTTCAGCAAATTTCTGCATACTCAAAGTCTTGGGAAATCAGGGTTTTTCTTGACTAGTCGGGAAGGAGGAACTGTTTAACATAGCAAAACGCCTTTGTTTGAGCTGAAATTCGACATGGAAGTCCCTATTGACCTATTCTAACATATTCCAGAAGCTTGACCCGTCATTTTACGCAGATTTCCTTATTAACTCATTTTAGGGCCAAAATCCTCACTTTTTCCCGCCTTTTTGCCCTTAAAATCTGAGTAAAGGTTGCTGCTGTTATTTCTTTTGGTTGCTGAGAATTTTCAGACATATTATATGATAACTGAAGCCATCATAACTGAAGAATGCGTTTTTCAGGCATGATCTGCTGAAGAATCCATTTTTGGGATATTACATGCGCATTATATATATATATCTTATTTATTAATGGCCGGTCCGTTGCGTTGTCTCCGCCCCGACCCGGTTTCAAATCCTGCCGGGACCATAAACAAATTTTTAAAAGCGGTATATTTCACCATCCATCTAAAATTCCATTTAAAAGCGGTGTATTTCACCATCTATTTTAAAATTCCATTAAAAGCGGTATATTTCGGTTAATTTCACCATCCAAAGTCCGCAACATCAGACATCATTGCGTATTAAATCATAATTTTTAAATTACAGTGGAGCTCATAAAATAACAGCGACAAAGATTTATCATAGGGCGTGTTTAAATTTGAATGTTATCTCTATACTCGGGCGGCAGGTCATATTTCCGGGGCATAGACTTTTAGACACGCAGCCACAGGGGTTCCATACCCGTCCCAACATCGATAGCGTGGCTTCTCCATGAATACACACCAATCTAGAGTGTTTTGACAGCAATCCGAATGTGACCCAGATGGCACCGTTATCTCCTTTAAATTTTCCTATGCCGGCACCTATGATATTCGGTCTTTCGAAGAGAAATAATAATCTCATACAATAAGACTCCAAATAACTATTAAATTGTCTAACAACCCCTCTTAATGTCTTTGGTTTGAGTGGCTAACAACAGATCTCTGAAATTTTCAAAGATTTTCAGAAAAAGCATGTTTTCTACTCGCTGTTTTGTGTAATATTTTGGTTTGCTCTATCCCCGGGCATATATCCAAGTCTATATTGGACGATATTGTCCCTTTTGTGCCCTGTTATGAGGTTTAAACTCTAGAGATTGCTGACAGATCTGAAATAGCAAGGAATCTTGCTTTTGCGACTTCATGTACTGCCTACCTTGTGAGAAACACTGCTATCCTTGTACTATTTAATAAGATACGCTGCTAGTATCACAGTGGTTTTCAGGTTTAAACTTGTTGTCCTTTTACTTAGAGCTTGTTGACGTCGACTCTCTATAGAACTTTGTCCCATGTTCAATAGTGCCTATAAGTATTTTGGATTATCATACCTAAAATGTGCTTGTTTGTAAGCAAGGGGATTCTGAGTTTCTTTCCCTGTATGATATTAATTTCTTCCTTAAATTCAGTAGGTATGTTCAGTTTACAAGGATCCACAAGCATGTCACTAATGTATCATCAAACCACGATGTTAGAAGGTCATGTCACTTGTTACAGGAAAATAAATATGGGCTTGGAAATGGCACTATCAAAATTTCAAGCATCAGGGAAATTGCATATCTATATAGATGATATGTAAATAGTAATGTATGCTAGAAAAATTTGTTTTGTTTTTACATAACTGGCAATTTTTACAGGATGGAAACAAATTATTTTCTACTTTTTCTATTGACTGTTTTATTGCCAGTAATTTACATGTGTAACAGGCGATAGGGGACTAATAAGTCAACCGCTTGGTCCAAAGTTTGGAGGATACCTCGTCTATGGTTCAATTGGATCTGGGAAGGGCTCAACTCCTGGCCAACCAAAACTGGCAGATCTAACAGGTCAATATAAGATTGGGCGTTTGAACAGAGACACAAAAGTATTTGGAGTCATTTGCAAATCCAGTTGGCCATAGTAAAGGTCCAATTTTGCACAATCAGGCATTTAGGGAAACAGGATTTTAACGGTGTATATGTGCCGCTTCTTGTTGATAATCTTGCTGCTTTTCTGAAAGTGTATTCTGCACCATACTCTGCTGGAAACCTCATCATACCTCTCCTACTAAGTTTATCTCGATTACTAGAGCTTCTATCTCATTCTTTCAACAATAATTTCGATGAAAGACTCCTAGAGCAGTTTGATAAGAAACAAAATCCTGGAATGCTGAAGAGGAACCAGTAATTGTTGCAGTTTAGTTATTGTATAAAAGTATTTGTTTATGCAGCAGCTTTAGATTTGGAACACCTAGAGACTGGTTTATACCAGCAACAGCTTTTAATGGGCCTATAAGGTCGTAAAGAGGGTTTGAATCTTGCCCTCTAATACCAAATGTAAGGTTCCATACATAGAAATTTAATTTAAAACCAATATTAATCTAAGTATATATTCAGCAGTAAGGTATTTCAATGAAAATCAGTAGTGAAATTTAATTGAGAAACAATTCTATACATAAAAGAAATGCCTGGAACACAGTTGATGATTTTAATGGTGGATCTCCTCCCGTGATGCTGATGCTGTGTGATGCTGTGGATAGTTAAACAATTCACCGAAACAATCAAGTCCTCCCAGCCAATCCGGGAATAATCCCAAACCCAGAGGATGTCTCCTCTGCCCCCGTGCCCAGATTTCCAAGAAGAACAGAGACGACTCCTCAGTACAAATTCTTTCCTTTCATCATATCATTTTTGTAATCAGCCCCAAGTTCACCCCCCCCCCTCCTTCAAATCAGCGTCCTTATATAAATTTTCCCCACCGCCATTCAACCTCCTCACCGCCTCTTCTCCAGCAAGATAAGGTCTTCTTAAAGGATGGTACGATTATCATTTAAGGAGTTGTCAGTGGCATTAAAGAGGAGGTGTGATCTTTGTGTTTATTTAATCTATTTAGAAGTATACGGCTTGACTTTAGAGTATATTTAAGATTAAGGCTTATGTTATAATATTTAACTCAACTTTGAGTATATGTATGTATTTTAACTAATTAAAATTTTATTTTATTTTCATTAATCCTTTTTATATACTTTATGCTAAATCAATATGAATTTTAATCTGAAACCTTATCATTAATTTCTAACTTAGGTAAGCTTGATATTAGTAGTTAGGTGTACTAGTGCGATGTGTGCGAGATAGGCAGGTGTAGCTATCAAATGTCTATACTGTACACATGCTAATATCATTGTGTATAACTCGGGAACGCAGAAGATTCTCTGCGCCGGTTACATTTGGCCAACCATATTTCGCGATTGCATCCTCGCGGTCAGAAGTTGTCATGCGTGCCATATATTTGATCGTAAAATCCGCATGCTGCCTGCACCAATGCATCCTCTCATCGCCGTGGGACCATTTGCAAAATGGGGCATTGACTTCATGACCTGCAACCCTCGTTCGACCGGGAGACATGGTTATATTATTGTCGCAGTCGACTACTTTACGAAGTGGGCCGCAACGATGCCAATATTCAATAACAGAGGCGAAACAACTGCATTGTTCTTTTTCAATCATGTCATCTCACAGTTTGGTGTACCACAAGCTATAGTTACAGATCATGGTAAGCATTTTCGCAATCACATGATGAATGAGTTGACTGCCAAATTAGGACTATCACATGATAGTTCTTCTCCTTATTATCCACAATCCAATGGAAAAGTTGAAGCCATTAACAAGATCCTTAAGCGAATGCTTCAATGAATGATAGGAGTTCACAAACGAAATTGGCATTTAATCCTGTACTCGGCTTTGTGGGCATATCGAACCTCGGTGAGAAATGCAACCAGATTTACCCCCTTTCAATTGGTGTATGGTCTGGAAGCTATCTTGCCAATCCAATGTGAAATTCCGTTATTAAAACTCGCTCTTGACCAGCTACCTGACACCTCTAATGAAGAAGCACGTCTTTTTAACCTCATCCATCTAGATGAAACGCATCGTGAAGCCGCATTGGCCAACGAAGCACATAAGAGACGAATCAAGGCGCAATACGACCAACATGTCAAGCCTCGCATCTTCTCAGAGGGAGACCTGGTCTTGCTTTATGATCAAGAAGCTGATTTGATAGGAACATGAAAATTTGAGCCACTATGGCATGGCCCCTACATTGTCAAAAGAGTTCTGGCTAAGGGCGCCTATGAGTTGGTTGATTATGATGGAATTCCATTGGCGCAACCTCGAAATGGGCTGTATCTTAAACGTTACTATGCTTAATTAAGCGTAGTAAACTTTTGTATTATATTGTATATATGCTTTGATTTACATTTACTATCTTAATTTGTTTTTCTAGAGTTTTCTTGAAGTTATTAATCCACTTTACATTTCATTGCAGATGTTTGAATCTTTGGAACCATTCGCTGGGTACGCTGATGATGCTAGTCGTAGTACGTAGAACCTATCCTCTGCAACATGGGCCATTTTCGCTCCAGGTGGCGAGTTAGTGAGTTTTCAAGGGATTTGTATCGGTCGATCCACAAACAATATCGCTGAGTATAGCGCGTTGATCGAACTTCCCTTTGATGCCATTTCATTTGGTATTAACTGTATCATCATTAGTTTAGACTCACAACTTGTTGTACTACAACTTACTAGAGTTTATATTGTCCGAAATCCAACACTTTATCATATGTTCCTAAGAGTTCGACTTTTGGAAAGACATTTTGATTACTTTCAATATCAACACATTTCAAGAAACTTGAACACATTAACTGATTCCTTAGCGAATTATGTTTTAAACAGACATTTGCAACATATGTAAAGACACATTTTCAATTCACATCACATAATTGAATAGGATTGTGCATTAAACATGAGAAAACATTGAAAACAAATAGATAGATAGTTTAGGTTTTTACAAAATTTGTGCCAAAGAGACATTGGTCATCTGACCTCAAAATGTATACAAAATGTCAAAAGTAAACTAGTGATGCTCATGATAACAAGCAACTGCTCTAGCTATCCTACGCAATAACCGCATCTAATGGTATGGCGCTACAGTCTCATAGGTAACTCTTCGATCCGACAATCCGCAATCCCAAGAGTAAATCCCTCCACGTGCTGCTGTAGCTCAGCAAGAGTCTCGGTCAAATCTAAATCCCAAAGGACTTCTCTCCCGACAGCCCTCTCTGCTGGCTCAACTGCTCCCATGCTCTGGCTAACCCACTGGTCGAACTCGATCTACATTTGTGTACATCAAAACTTTAGTTTAGTCTTGGGAAACATCAAAATACAAAAACATGTAGAAACCTAAAAAAAATCAAAAAACATGGTCAAAACATTCTTACCAATTGCACCCCATTGAGCACCATTTGGTAGAATCAATTCTGGATCTTCGCGGAAATCTACGCCTGCATATATCCAATCTATGGTGATCAACTGTCGTTTGAACTAGGCAAATAATGCAATAGAGAATATGATGGTCGATTGACCAGCATGTCTAGACATCAATTCAACGCATCTCTGCATCTGAGGATCTCTAGGACCAGATATACCCAGTGTAACATGCTGTGGCTGCATCAATGGAACCCACTCTAAAATGAAGGAAATCAGGATCGAGCCATAGTTGAAATTCTTCTTCCTGCCACCCTTTGCTTTAGTCAGCTGTTCTTTCATCTGAAAGAGTACTGCTTCAGCCTAGTTGAATATTGTTGGTTCTAAACACTCAAGAGCATATTGCATGTATGATCGGTTTGCAACATGTAGTGTCGCGGAACCAGCAAGCTTTGCGATAGTAAAAAGGATGGTTCTCAAAGGCAAATCACGCACATCATGGATATTTATTTTCCCATCTTTACTTGGTTCTATACTTGGCTGGCAATGCTGGCGTATGTACTCCCTCATTGTCTCTCCTCCAAGGGCAGATCCTGCAAGGGAAATAGGAGAACCTCATCTCGATAATTTGGTAAGAAAGTAAATATCCTCAACCAATATTGGGAGAATTTTGTCCCCAATGTGAAAACCCTGCAATACCGGATCCCATGAATGAACTAGGAACTCCAATAGTTCCATATGCTGCCTCATCACTGACAATTTGAAGTATTTAAGTAACCCACAATCTCTAAGGGCTCTTACTGTACCCGGATCTTTTAGGACAATCATATCTTGTTCTTCATGTTCTCTTTCTCGCCACGTAATCGTCATTTTGATCCGATGAATACTCGAAAGCCAAACATAAGCTTCATTAGGATCCATTTCATGCAAAAAACTTGGGAAATTTGGGGCACACAGCAAGAAACAAAAATGAGAAATGCGCCCAACGCACCCCAGGTCAAAGGACAGAGCATTACAGTGCACTTGGACTTCAATTTCAGTGCACTGCAATGCACCTTTCGACATTCAAGGGTGCGTTGTCTTCAGAACGTGATATATTTACCCTAAGGGGCTCAAAACCCTAAAAATTTACCATGAAATGAAACATAAATGATACTAAAAGAAAGAGAAGGTTCATAGCTCCAACTTGGATCAAACGGCAAGAGAAATCGTCCATTGAAACTTTCGCAATCGACTGTTGAAGTTCGAGGGAAAAACTAGTTTAGAGCTCCTAATTTTCAAATGGTAACTATGGAATGGTAAAAACTCTTCTATTAGTCATTTTGATTATTTTAAATCATATTTAATGCTGTGACTATGGTTTTTATTCATTTTTACTATGAAACAGGTATTTTAATCCGTTTGATGGTTCTCTAAACATGTTTTACAGCTAATACAGTGAGTTTAGTGTGCATACCTATTCAAGAATGATTTGACCACAAAGCATACTTTTATCCTTTTTTTTTGAGCTTTGATTAAAATGAAAAAGGATTAAAGCGCACTTTTATCTATTTTTTGAGCTTTGATAAATGCGAAAAAGGACCCCCCTAGAGTCTTCTTTTAGCTCTTTTCAAACTCCGATAATGTGAAAAGGTTGTCGAGCACTTGTGTTTTCGAGCTCGTAAAAGTAAACGAAACGACATCTACTCAGTGTAAGTTTAACCCTTTTCTGGACTGAGATAGATTATTTACGAAAAAGGAACACCTTAGTCGAACATGGCTAAGAGGTTTTCTCAGGTATCATTTTATACTTTTTCAGACCCGAGCGACAAATTTACAAAAAAGGACTCATGAAGTTTTCTTTTTGTCCCTTTTTTCAAACTCTCTAAACATGAAAAAAAACCGAGTTTTCACTGTCGTTAGACTCGTTAAAACATAAAATAGCGACAGACTTGTCGATCATGGCAAGATCGAGTTTCATTATCGCTAGACTCGTTAAATCATTAAATAGCGATGGATTCACCCGAAGGGTCGAATTATAGATCAAGCATATGTTACCCTTCTCAAACTTGTTAAAAAATAAAGAGGTACTGGTCAACAATGACTAGGGAAAATTTGGGAAAAAGAACAGATCACTTTATGGTAGCAGGTCACTCTTGAACATGACACTTTCATTCCATCACCATGACTTTTGGGTTGGGTTACGAGTAATCTTCTTGACGGTTCATCATACCACCACTTCGGTTTTGGGTCAATGCTGCCAACTCATTTCAATGTCACCGATATGTTCAAGAGAAGTCATCCAATAATTCCTCATCTTCTGCAATACTCATAAACCTTCATTTTCATGACAGTCATCCCTAAACATTGCTACGTCAAGTCACATTTTATCTCCAAAATCATTACTCCTGTTTCACAATAAAGTTGCTTCCTGTCGACATCAGATCATTATCCAGCAAGTTAACTTAGAAACATCTTTCTAGTACTTTGGAGCTTGCTACATCATCGACAGGTTTCTTGCTTCCGGACCTTCGATCGAAAGATTTTGTTTGGTGTTCGACATCAAATCATCTATTCATGCCTTGCAAACTGTGTTGCAGTACCTTGAGAGCCATTAACATCAATGGTGGTTTCTTTCGCATCTGTTAATAGCTCACATCATTGGTTGGTAATCAGATGATGTCTTCCCATGTTCGACTTCAAAACATATATTCTCATGGTTAGACTTTGTTAATTTTGGACAACTAGGTCCAAACTTCATGTTGTGATGCTCAGATGAAGATGCCAATATTTTTATTGGACACATCTTTCGGAGAGGTGCAAGATCGATCTAAAGATCATCTTGATCCGATGAGCAGAACATATATTTTGAATTAATTCCACTTATGTGCAAGGTCAGGCAGAATTGTAATGTAGGCTTGAAGCCCCAACAGATGTGTCACACACCCTTATTGATGGATATATATAGGTCAACGTTCGAGGTCATTTTCATCACCACTCATCACACATTATCTCTCATCATCTGATTGGTTCGATCATCATCTTGGAGGCTCTTCTTCTCTCACATGTGGGAAATTGTAGCAAAGGGTTTTTTGGTTTTGACCTAGGGTTTTCAGCGCAGATTTGACCAGCATTGACTTTGGTCAACGCATGGTCAAACTAACCCCAAACTCTCCAAAAATTCTGATTTCTACAGTCCACATTTTTTGGCACAAAAATCGAGGCTGGACATTGACTTTTGCTACTGCTGTTTTTGCATTGACCGTTCACTGGACAACGTTGACTTTCAGTTGACTGTTGTAGAGCTGTCCGAGAGGGTTGTGTGACACATTCTGGTTGGCTGACCGTGAGGAGACTTTACTGGTTGAAGCATCCTGTTGACCGCCGTAACACACCAAAACACATATTTTGCTGATCAAGTTAAGTGTATTTTTGGCTTGTCTTTAGTCGATCTATTGGTATGTTCTATCAACATTTTACTTTCTTGTTTATGTGATTTCTGTTTGATTAAAAGTAAAGTTGCATCAAGCATAGAACATCTACGAAAATTTACATGGTATCAGAGCTTGAGGTGAAGACAAAGCCCAAGTTTGTATTAAGAGAAATCACCGAAGAAGGAGCATTTTCCAAGGACCCATGGGTACCTCAAACTATAATGGCTTCAAAGCTGATGACAAGTTGACTGGGAAGGAATACTTCTATTCCTAGAAGATGACTTTGGATCAAATGTTGTAAGACCAAGATGTCATGGACTATGTGCAGGGTAAAATCCAAGAGCCTCCATCATCTGCACCTACTGCCACCAAGTCAAAATAAAAGAAGGGGAAATCAAAGCAAGTTTGATGATCCGGGATTCAATTCGTAAGAGTTTGGTTGCCTGCATCTCTGAGTTGCGCACATCCAAGGAGATGTATGATAAGTTGGTCAATATGTTCAGGGCCAATAATTCAAATCAAGTCCTTTTCTTTAAGAACCAATTGAAGAATCTGAAGAAAGGCAGGGATGAATCCGTTCAATCATATTTTCTGAAGTTGATTGAAATCAGAAATAATTTTTTGGCCATTGGGGAGATAATAGCTGATCGAGAAATGGTTCTCACCGCACTTGGAGGTCTCTCCTCCGAATGGCATGTATTCAATACTACCATTCTCAATAACAATGTGATACCTGATTTTGATGAAGTATTATCAAGATGCGTACAAGAAGAGACGAGAATGAAGGAATATGAAAATGAAGGTAATGCCGCCTTCACTGTTCGTGCTAAGAAGAAGAACAATGGTGGTCCGAGGAACCAAGGAAGAGCAAGGGCCCAAGGAAAGAAAGGAAATGTTACACATGTCACAAGACCAACCACTATGCTAGAGAATGCCCTTATAAGAAGGATTCTCCTGGGGATGATGACAACAACAACAACCGGAGGAATGGAAATCAAAGGAACAACAGGTTCAAAGGAAAGAGGAAGGCTCCCTCTGGTCGCAATGGAAATGGGCAACCTTTCAAAAGGTCGAGAAATTCCAGGTATGAGGAATCTAATGTTGTTGATGATAAAAGAAATGAATTCATTCTTGTATTTGCCCTCTTTGCTGCATCTACACCCAACACTATGGATGTCTGGTCAATTGATAGTGGTGCCTCAAGGCATCTCACTGGGTTTAAGGAAGCACTTTTTGATTTGGTGGAGAAGGATGTTAATTTGAAAATTATCCTTGGAGATAATGCCACATATTCCGTGAAAGGGACTGGGATTGTGACACTCCACTTGTCTCAAGGTCAAGTCCTCTGTTTGCAACCTGATTTGAAGAAGAACCTTGTGTCTATTTCGGCCATGGAAGACAAAGGTTTCAATGTGGCATTCGTTGATGGGAAGGTACGCATTTGGAAGAAGAGTTTCAAGGAAGCTATCATGATTGGGTTTAGAATTGATACACTCTACCACGTTGGAGGAAGTCCACTAGGAGCGATGACACATGATACTATTCGTCAAACTGAACTATGGCACCGGTCATGAAGGTATATATCAGGGATGTGCCGAAGGAAAGCATACAAGGGGACCTTTTCCCTCAAGTGTCACAAAGACATCTGATGTCTTGCAATTGATACCGTCTGATTTGTCTAGTATGCTGCTCGTAACATCCTTGGGAGGATGTTCTTATTATATGACATTCATAGATGACTTCTCTCGCAAAACCTGGATATACTTCTTGAAGAAGAAGGATGAGGCTTTCATGTGGTTTCGTACTTTCAAAGCCTTGGTGGAAAATCAAACAGGGAAGAAGATCAAGATTTTGAGGACCAATAATGGCACTAAATATGACACGAATGAGTTCAATAACTTTTGCAGAGAAGCTGGCATCAAGAGTGAGACCACAACTGTATATACTCCTGAGCAAAATGGCATTGCTGAAAGAAAGAACAAGACCGTTGTGGAAGCTGCCCGTGCCATGCTATGTGACCAAGGTCTTCCGAAGTTTCTATGGGGAGAAGCCGTGAACACTACTGTGTACATACAAAACTGATGCCCGCATTCCGCTCTGGACTCCAAAACTCCCGAAAAGGTTCTCTCTAGTAAGAAACCTGACGTCTCTCATTTTAGAGTTTCTGGTTGTCCCGTTTTTTTTCATGTGCCGAAAGAGAAGAGGAGCAAGTTGGATGCTTATGGGAAGAAGGGAATGCTTGTGGGCTACAGTGAAACTTCGAAGGCTTATAGAGTCTATGTGTCTGGTCAAAGAGAAGTGGAGATATGCCACGATGTTACTTTTGATGAAGATGCTTCCCTCAGGAAAGTAATCCATCTTCCGAGCTCTGAGGAAGATCATGAAGCAAGGCCTGGAAATCAGGAAGAACCAAAGGATGAGACAATGCCCAATGTTGAAGGACCGATGGACCCTATTGATCCACCTCCTTCAATGAAGAGAAGACCATCATGGCTCAGGGATACTCTCGAGGATGCCGAGAGACATATGGCCCCAAGAGGGACCTTCCATGAAAGCAAGGAGCCGAATAGATACCAAGGGTATCTAGCAGCCATGAATACAATCGCACAATCTGAGCCTGGATCTTTTGAAGAAGTCGTAAAGCATCAAGTCTAGAAGGATCCTATGCACGAAGAATATGAGTCCATTATATAGAATGATGTCTGGGATGAGGTTCCGAGACCGGAGGACAAAGCAGTTGTCACCTCGAAATGGCTCTATAAGATCAAGCAGGGATCTGATGGTAGTACTAAAAAATTCAAGGCAAGATTCGTTGCCCGTGGTTTCTCTCAAAAGGAAGGCATAGACTATGATGACATATTTGCACCCGTGGCCCGGTATACCACCATCCGATCTATCATAGCCCTTGCTACTATGCAAGGATGGAATCCTTCATCAGATGGATGTGAAGACCGCCTTTCTGCATGGTGCGATAAAGGAAGAGGTGTATGTGGAGCAACCTCTGGGGTTCGAAGTCCACGATTGAGACATCCATGTTTGCAGGTTGAAGAAAGCCCTTTATGGGTTGAGGCAGGCCCCCAAGGCTTCATACAAGAGGATACATAGCTACTTGATGAAGCTGGGCTTCACTCGTAGTAATGCTGATACGAACCTTTACTTCAAGGTTGATAGAGAAAAGCCTCTCATTCTGGTGTTGTATGAGGACGACCTCTTCTTGACAGGGGTTCACCCTCTCATTCATCAGTGTAAGAGGGAGCTCACTTCTGAGTTTGAGATGAAGGACCTAGGACTGATGCATTACTTCCTAGGCCTGGAGGTCTGGCAGAGACCTGGCGAGATTTTCCTCTCAAGGAAAATATATTGTGAAGCTGCTGGAAAGATTTAGAATGGTGGACTATAAGTCCATGTCGACACCGATGGAGCTCAACTTTAAGAAGTTGAGTGGCAGCGCTGCTAGGCCCGTGCTAGCAAATCCTACTGAGTATCGTCAACTCATAGGGGCCCTGATGTTCTTAGTGAAACCTGTCCGGACGTATGTTTTGCAGTGAACACTTTGAGTCATCCTCATCACATTCACTGGGTTGGTGTCAAGAATCTATTGAGATATATTCAGGGCACGGTAAACCATGGGCTGAGATACACTGCCGGGAGCGTGACACTCCATGGATATACTGATGCCGATTAGGCTGGCAGTGTGGTGGATCGCAAGATCACATCTGGATGCTGCTTCACACTTGGGTCTGCTTCGATATCTTAGATGAGAAGGAAGCAGAAGTCGGTGGCTTTGAGCACCGCAGAGGCCGAATACATTGCAGCGAGTATGGCCTATTGTGAAGCATTTTGGTTGTGAAAGCTCTTCAATGAGCTGTTCGAGCATGTGCTAGATACCACCGTTATCCTCTGTGATAACTAGAGTGGGATTTTGTAATATTCCAGGTAGAAATAAACAGTAATATAAAGCAACATAAACATGAAACTACAACAAATAGAGAAACATCACACATAGATTTCAAAACATGGAGAACGTTGAGCCATTTTTATTATATAACTGAAAGTGATAATGAGTACAAAAGGTTATCAGAATGATGGCACCTTGGCTTGCACAAGGCAAGCTAGAGATACTCCCAGAAATACTCTCGGAATGGCTGCTCTATCAATGACTGCGTTATCTCCAAGATGCTGCTGCTGCTATTGGAATAAGCTGACTCTTTGGGGCTGTTCCCCTGCTCAGAAAAATACAGGACTTTGGGAATGAGCTCTTCACCCAATACCCAGAAAAGACCAGAAAGAGTTCCAAAATGGATGACCTCGAAAAATCATCTCCCTAGAGAAATCACGCTGTCCCAGTGGAATACGCTGGCCCTGAATGTGTCTCTGCAAATGATGGCCTCCTCCTCTGACAAAATGATGGAATAACTAAGGGTTGATCCCTTCTCACTATCCCGGGCTGAATCCCCTAATAAATCTTAGCTCCCGGCACTACCTCCTCCAAGAACTGCCTGGTCTCTCCTCAAGACTGCGCTGCCCAAGCAAGTGTGTAATATCTGCTGAAGATGTTATAGCTCCCACCTGAAAATCAAATGATAGAACTCCTCACCCGAGCAGGCACTCGAAGTCCCCTGGGGCTGAGGTTGGAATCTTCGCTCAGAGACACCCAGTGTGCTAAACAACACTTGCAGACTTTGCTCAACAACAAAAGCGTGCTCAATTTCAATAGACAAAACAAAGATGCATAATCGAATGAGCAAATGAGGAGCCTCTCCCTCTCTTTATGCTTGGAGTGCCTTTCTCTCCCCTAGGCCCCACCAAAATTGCACTATCCCTCTTGGCCACGTTTTCCATCCCTCTCTATGCTGCCATGGGCCCACGTTGCCACTGTCCCCACGTTGTCACTTCGAACCTTTGGGCCCCACGTTGTTAATTAAATGTGCTCAAGTGACTTTAGGAAGTGTTTTATTTCCGAAATGTAGGTTGAGTGTCTCCTAACCCACTTTATTAACTGACTTTAACTTTATAAAGTAAATTGGCCAAAAATTAATATTACCAATTAGCTGCTGCTAATTGGGAATATTACAGTCCTCCCCACCAAAACGTTGCTTGTCCTCAAGCAACTGCAATGAGGGATGCTGCAAAATCTTCTCACTCTCTGTAATATTCCCATTTTTGGTATCACCCATGACAGGGCTAGGAGGGACTTCCAGAGTTAGGAGCAGACAGGTCAAATGTACAGATTGGTGCTATCACTGGGCTCAGGAGCTTTTCGGAGGAGTTTTGAGGAGTTTTCATGGTGTTCAGAGGCATTCGCTTGATATACTCCATCATCCGAGCAGTTTGGCTCTTGTTCCGATGCATTCCGATAACTTTCAGAATTTTGAGTTATTTATGGGCTTAACTCACGCCTCGCCTTCAAGGTATTCCGTGAGGAAAGACCCCCTCCCACCCTTAGTATAATAGCTCATTGGAACCGGGACGAGGAGACCTACACGATGGGACAGTTAGACACAGATTTCAGTGACCGGAGGAGGAGTGGTAGCTGATTTACCCTTTTCAGCATTAAAAAGGAATATTTTAATAAAAGGGAAAAGTGCACCATGAAAAAAATAATAATAAAGTAATGCTCTAGAAGACTCCAAGGGATCTATAAAAGAAAGGGAGGAGGCCATTGGGAGATATCTTTGGAGTAGATCATTTTCTTGTGTATGGGAGGTTTGAGGACGTGGTTCTCTACTTCATGCAAAGAGGCCCTGTGGATCTTAAACTTCTCGGGTGATTTGTGAGTATTGGACGGAAACCCAATACTTTTGAGGAGGCTTCACTTAGGAGTTTCACAGAGCTTCAGAGTTTGGTGTGAGGATCATTCAGATCTTCAACTTGGGCTTCATCATTTTCAGTGGGTACAGTGTCAGCGGTTGCCGGAGGGAGAGTGCAGCAGTTCAGTTTGTGGCCAGTGCCATTCAGCAGCTTATCTTGGTGGCCAGTTTGTATCTCAGCTCTTTCTGGGTTAGATCTATATGTAAACCCCTTTTTATTATCTATAATAAAAGCTGAGATTTCTCCTGTTCTATGTGGTCTTCGATTGTAGTATTTATGTGTTTAATTTTACATGGCAATCTTCTGTAAATAAATGATTATTTTACGGAAAATTGTGGTATTCAGTATTTTTCTGCATTTTAGTTAAAATATCCCATCCGGGATATTACAGTGGTATCAAAGCATTGTTCTGGCTCAGCCGTGGGTTATATTGAAAAGACAAGTTCGAGAGATTATTATCGTTGGAAGAGCCGAAACCCAGGTCTTGCTGCAGAATAAAGATTCATTTAAAGAAAAAAAAAATGGTCATTGAAAAATAAAAAAAATGTATTTTGGGATTACCGTCCAGGACTCTGCAAGAAGGGTTGCATTGTTGTCATGTGCGTGAAGAGAAACGACCGATTACGTTAAAGGGAATTAGAATTTTGGTGTGAAATATTAAAAAGGGGCCAATTTTATTTGTGGTAACCGTCCAAATTTTATTGGAGCCCAAGTCCGCTAATCGATGCTACGGAGGACGTGAGCATCCATCCAGAACCAAAATCCAAACATTGGAAGGTTACCATTTATCGTTTTGTTTCCGAGCCCGAACCACCAACAGACGTATTTTCCTTGTCATTTGGGCGGTGACCGTCATCAACAAAATCACAGAGAAATAGCGGCATTTGAATGATCAACGATGAACCCACGAATTCAACGTTGATTCGGTCAATTGTTGAAGGTCGCACCATATAATTCAGTAAGGCGATCACTGTAACGACTGTAGGGCCTGTCCATATTCCTTGTGCTTGATTAAAATTGTAGTGAATAGAATCAGATCGCACAGAGCAGTGGCTGACTTCCTTTCGCGAGTTGAGTTGGGTTCTCGAGACAAAAAGAAGCGACGGTTGCTTGCGGTCGAGCTTTGGGGGTAACAAGTCTCACCTGTTGAGGAGCTTCCTTGGAAGCCACACGTCGAGCTCACTGTGGGTATGATCGAGGTCCAACGCTGTGGGCATTTTCATAATTGTTGGGCGAGGCCACTGAAAGGGCGGAGCATATGGAACCTATGTGACTCGTTCCGCTTCATAAACCACCGCCAGTAATTTTCTATTCACAGCTGGATTACAATCGATGGCAGTAGCTCTTATGAAAATTCAAAGGAACCATATCAGATAATTTCCGAGTAACTCACTTGAAGGATATAAAAAAAGAAAAGAAAAAGAAAGAAAATATTAGATTCCAGAGGCACAGTTCCAGATCGGACATTACCCTCGAAATTCCTATAGAACCTCACTGGTAAAAGCCAAATCTGCACTGTGCATATAAGAGAGAGACCGAATTTATTTTTCAAGCAGAAAATGGTTGGCCGAAGTTGGTTCTAGCAAGTTGATTCTTGGAACACTGAATCATTGGAATCTACCGCCATATTCCTAGAAAGGGACAAGTTGAACGGTTACACAGTGGCAGCAATTCTTGTGTGTATGCATCCAGGATGACAGAATCAGCTAAACAGCATACCCAGGTTTCTCTGTAAAACTTGTGACTGTGGAAGACTGCATATATATATTTCAGGGGTTTGTTTGTCCAAAATGCAATTGGGTAGCTGGCTGTAAGTATTAGTGGCTTGATTTTCGTTGTGGAAGAGCAGCTCGAGTCTCCAATGAAGGCCCACTTTACATTCTGCTGCTGGACGAAGCTTTATATATTCCCGGGCTGCATGTTTCTTCTTGGATTAAAATTAAGATCATGACCCTGTAGCATCTCAGTTGAATGAGGATGAATCAATTCTATTTTTGTAGCAGCTTTCTTGGCAAGACCGAATTGCAGGATCTGTGCATTGATTTAAAGAAGATACACATATCCTTGTTGCTATAACTTTATCTCTTGGACTGCATGCTACTGCAATAACACATTTACAGCCAACTGTAACACCAGGTTCCATCTCCCCTTGCATTATATATTTATGTTATAATTTTAGAGTCCAAATGCATTTGGGGGCTATTTCCAGCAAACAAACATATTGATGTTGGCTGTATAATATGCATGAGGGTGGTGTGTTTGGTTATGAGAATGATGAACATAATATGTATTTGATTAAGAAATGGCTGAATGCCTCATTGTAACCATCATTCCTCTTGAAATTGGCAAACTCAGAAAAATGCATTAAACTCAGAAGAAAAAAAAAACAGTGGTCTTTCCATTGGCTGAACGATGGAGGAACTCCTAAACAAATTGAGAAGGATAAAAATTGATTCCTTGAACCACCATGAATCAGAAAACCAGAGAACAAAACAGAACAGCAGACCCTTCTCCAAGAAGGTACATAATTTACTCCAACAAGAGCATCCGAGGAACCTACAAAAGGAGGAAGAAGTGGGAGATTGGCTTTATGCACTTGGGATGGACTTGAAGAGTGGAAGATTAGGGAATGACTTGCCCATGTTAGAGAAGCTGGAATCCTGTCTTTCAAAGGTACAGCAATCTGATTGGTGTTTGAATTGGGCTTTGAAGCCATCTATGCTTGCATTGATACAAGCCAGATTCTTGGAACATCCAAGTGAGAGAGTCCAGCTGATAGTTGCCTCTTGTTTCAGCGATATCTTGAGGATAATAGCACCCTTCCCTCCCTACAATGATGATATTATGAGAAGAATTTTCAGATTGATAGTAGGAACCTTTCAGGATTTGGACACTTGTGCAGGCTCTACATTTGGGAGGAAGCTTAAGGTTCTAGAAGTCATGGCTATGACCCGGACTTATGAGGTCATGATCGATCTTGAGTGTGATGGATTGACACTGCAGATGTTCCAATGCTTCTTCAGCATTAGGAGGCATCATCCTGATACTGTCACAACACACATGCAGTCCATTTTGTCGTCATGTATGAGAGACCATGAGACCATTGGCAGAGAGTTGCAGACCCGGTTGCTGAGCATTTGGAGGAGAGAGCAGTTGGTCTCGCCTGCTGCTTATGAGCTAGCCCAAGGGCTAGTTGAGCAGAACATTGAGTTTCTCCGGGGACAGTTGACCAGGGAGGAGCAGCTCCAGTTTGGTGGGTCAGGCAGCAGAAATGAGCTGAGGAGGAAGGGACTTTGCTTCATTTGCAAAGAACCTTGGGGGCCTGATCACTCATGTGTGAGAGATGCAGATGAGGTGGCAGAGGTAGAGCAGGTAGACGTTCCTTCTGTATGCCAGGATGAGGACTCTTCTTTAGATGAGTCCATGGGATCATATGAGGATGCTTCTGGGGAGCGAGAGCAGCCATGCAGAGATGATGATGACAGTAGACCAGAGCTGTGTTCTAGTGTGCAGGGTGAGCAGTCAAGGGACTGTATAGGTGATACTCTGGGTGATGAGTCACTTGTGACGATTCAGCCAGAGAAGCATATGATGGAGCCTGAGTCAGCAGAGGAGGATACTATGGACATCAGGCACGACATTTCCTTGGGTGAGATCCAAATGGGCACCCACATTGAGCCAATGATGGATATGCAGCTAACATTGGGGTCAGCCTTTGAGGAGGAGTAGTCAGATGCATAGACACCAGTTGCAGATCCATATCCTCTAGAGACGTTGGAGGTCGATAGGATAGTTCTGCAGGGAGCTAGGGGACAGCAGGAGTTTTACATTCCCGAAGAGAGGGATGAGTTGTTGGAGATGGTGGAGCATCCATCTTTGGGTCGACACATTGATGAGGTACAGATAGATGTACATACCGTTGGCCGAGCTGCAGTACTTTCGATGAGTAGTACTCTCCAGGAGTACATTGATGGGGCTTGCAGCATGTCTTGCCCACTTTGGCCCACTATAGAGAGAGGGGCTTCCTTCTACGGGCAGTTTCCATTGGTAGACAGGGCAGAGCAGTGGGAGTTGATTACGGGCTGGCGACAACACCCTGGGCATGTTCCATGTGTAGTTGTTGCTACATTGGATTCTTCTTCCAGGATGGACTGGCGGGAGATCATGAGTTGGTACCCTCTTGATGGTACGGTATTTTTCGTGGGGAGCACATCAGAGCAAGGGCCCTTAGACACTGTAGATGTTTCAAATTCCTGTTGGCAAGAGGGCACCGGTTGTCGTTACTTCAGAACTCCATCCCGATTTCAGGAGAGCAGGATCAGCATGGGACTGAGTCAGGACTTGGATTGGAGAGAGGTGATGAGTTGGTATGCAGTTGGTGGGGCAGCTTATACAGTTATAGGTACAGCACAACAGGAGCCAGGGAGCATTGATGCTTGTTGGTCGGCTTCACTTCATGGGGCATCAGCTATAGCCAGAGGCAGTGTGCAGCCCGAGCCGTGGGACTTGGGCGATGATTGGCCAGGGTGGCGATGGGATCCGGGAGGATTGTTTGTTGACTGGGACAGAGAGAGATCAGTTTGGGATCCCGGCATTGAGGGGTCTGTTCTGAGAGGTTTGACACAGGTGCATAGCAGCACCCAGAGGTTGGTATGGGATCTAGGCATTGGATCTGAGATGCGGCGGGCCAACAGAGTGGCCCACATATATCGATTACTTGAGGGCAAGCAATCTTGGGGCGGAAGGTCTGTAATATTCCCATTTTTGGTATCACCCATGACAGGGCTAGGAGGGACTTCCAGAGTTAGGAGCAGACAGGTCACATGTACAGATTGGTGCTATCAGTGGGCTCAGGAGCTTTTCGGAGGAGTTTTGAGGAGTTTTCATGGTGTTCGAAGGCATTCGCTTGATATACTCCATCATCCGAGCAGTTTGGCTCTTGTTCCGATGCATTCCGATAACTTTCGGAATTTTGAGTTATTTATGGGCTTAACTCAGCTAATTATGCTCAAGGTGGCATTCCGGGAGGAATACATGATGGAACACCTTAGTATAATAGCTCATTGGAACCGGGACGAGGAGACCTACACGATGGGACAGTTAGACACAGATTTCAGTGACCGGAGAAGGCGTGGTAGCTGATTTACCCTTTTCTACATTAAAAAGGAATATTTTATAATATTTTAATAAAAGGGAAAAGTGCTCCATGAATAAAATAATAATAAAATAATGCTCTAGAAGACTCCAAGGGATCTATAAAAGAAAGGGAGGGGGCCATTGGGAGATATCTTTGGAGTAGATCATTTGCTTATATATGAGAGGTTTGAGGATGTGGTTCTCTATTTCATGCAGTAGCCCCAGGACGGAAACCCTCGGGTGATTTGTGAGTATTGGACGGAAACCCAATACTTTTGAGGAGGCTTCACTTAGGAGTTTCACAGAGCTTCAGAGTTTGGTGTGAGGATCATTTAGATCTTCAACTTGGGCTTCATCATTTTCAGTGGGTACAGTGTCAGCTGTTGCTGGAGGGAGAGTGCAGCAGTTCAGTTTGTGGCCAGTGCCATTCAACAGCTTATCTTGGTGGCCAGTTTGTATCTCAGCTCTTTCTGGGTTAGATCTATATGTAAACCCCTTTTTATTATCTATAATAAAAGCTGATATTTCTCCTGTTCTATGTGGTCTTCGATTGCAGTATTTATGTGTTTAATTTTACATGGCAATCTTCTGTAAATAAATGATTATTTTACGGCAAATTGTGGTATTCAGTATTTTTCTGCATTTTAGTTAAAATATCCCATCCGGGATATTACACTCTCCCAAGTGGCATCCTCATTCGGCAAATTCCTCCACCTCACCAAATACTCCTTGACTGTTCTGCTCCGCAGTTGCCTCTCTCGGGTGTCTATGATGGCATCTAGCTGTAGTACCAAATGCTCCTCATCATCTGTTGGTGGAAGCTCCTCTGTTGCAGTCACCTGTTGCCCCAATGCCTTTTTCAGGCAAGATACATGGAAGATGTTATGGATCCTGCTACCTGTGGGTAACTCCAACTCATAAGCAACCTCCTCGATCCTGCGTATCAACCTGTATGGTCCATAGAAGCAGGGCTTGAGCTTCTCGGCCCCCTTATACTTTAATGTGGATTGTCGATATGGCTAAAGCCGTAGGTAGACCAAGTCCCCTACCTCAAACTGCCTCTCAACCCGTCCTTTGTCAGCATACAGTTTTTGCTAGTTCTGTGCTATAGCTAAGTTTTCCTTGAGGGATTGGAGTATATCCTGACTCTCTTGGATCTAGTCCTTGGCCCTGGGGGCCTTACTAGCACCAAACATCATGTCAGCAAATGACAAAGCATGATATCCATATAAAGCGTAAAACAGAGACATACCAATGGACATGTGGAAAGTAGTGTTGTAGCAGTATTCCCCCATGTGCAACCATCGTAACCATGCCTTCTGCTGCCCTGTAACATAATTTCGCAAGTAGCCTTCCAGCCACTTATTCACTATCTCTGTCTGCCCATCCGTCTGAGGGTGGTAGCTAGTGCTCGGAGTCAACTTTGTACCCACCAAACGAAAGAGCTCTTGCCAAAAGCCGCACTTGAAACGACTGTCCCGGTCACTAACAATGGTCTTTGGAAGACCATGCAACTTGAAAACATCCCTGAAAAACAACTCCGCCACCTGAGCTGCTGTGTACCGTGCTGATATGGCAAAGAAGTGTGTGTACTTTGTCAGCCGATCAATGACTACAAAGATATAGTCCTTGCCCTGCACCGCGGGCAACCCTGTGATGAAATCCATCGATATGCTTTCCCATTTCTCCTCTGGAATGGGAAGAGGCTGTAGTAACCTTGCTGGATGGCTCATCTCTCCTTTGTTCCGCTGACATACTTGCACTCCCTGACATGCCGGAATACGTCCTCCTTGAGGCCTTTCCAGGAGAACCTCTCCCTGATAGCCATGTAGGTTTTGGTGAACCCCTGGTGGCCTGATAGTGGTAAGTCATGTGAGGCACGCAGCACCTTCTCCTTGAGCTGAGAGCCCACAGTCAAGAAGATGCGATCTCTGAAGTATATCACCTCATCCATTACCCTGTATCTGTCATCCATGACCGGTCCGTCCAAGATCTCACAGGCAAAACGGTCTTTGGAGTACTCTACTAGCAACTGAGCCCTCCAATCCGTGTCTAAACTCATCAGAGACAACGTTGCTCGGTTGCGTGAGAGAGCATCAGCCACCACGTTCTTTCCCTTGACATACTCAATGTCAAAATCATATGCCTGGATCTTGCTGACCCACTTCTGCTGCCTCTCCTGCAACTGCTTCTGCTACAACTGCTTCTGCTGTTGTGGTCAGTCCTTACCCTGAATCTGTTCCCCACCAAGTACTGCTGAAACTTGGCCAATGCATACATAATAGCAAGCATTTCCTTGTTGTATATGGGATACAACCTCTCATGCGACAATAGCTTCCTGCTCTTGAACGCTATGGGATGGCCTCCCTGCATCAAAACTACGCCTACCCCCTCTCCTGATGCATCACACTCAAGGACGAAAGGCTGTGTGAAATCTGACAACACAAGAACTAGGCAGCTGCTCATCACCTCCTTGAGCCTATCAAAGGCCCTCTGCGCTGTGTCTGTCTAACTGAATGCCCCCTTTTTTGTAAGATCTGTGAGGGGTGAAACAAGTTGGGAAAATCCCTTGACGAACTTCTGACAGTAGGTGCAAATGCCTACAAACCCACTAAGCTCTGTCACATTCTTCAGCTCTGGCCAATCCCGGATGGCCCTGATCTTCTCCTCGTGGACCCTCACTCCGTCCACACCAATGATATGCCCCAAATATAGTATCTTCGTCAATCCAAACTCACACTTGGAGAGCTTAGCATAGAAATGTTGCTCCTCCAATATGCGCAACACAACCTCAATGTGCTGCAAGTGCTCCTCCCACGTTCGACTGTATATCAAGATGTCATCAAAGAATACCAGCACAAACTTCCTTAGTTAACCACAGAAGATGTGGTTCATGTAGGACTGGAAGGTGGCTTGTGCATTGGTTAGCCCAAAGGGCATCGCCAAAAACTTGAAGTGACCGTAGTGACATCTGAAAGCGGTCTTGGGAACATCCTGGTCCCTCACACGAATCTGGTGGTACCTTGATCTCAGATCAATCTTCAAGAAGAACTTTGATCCTGTCAACTCGTCCATCAACTCATCAATCTGTGGGATGGGGTATCGGTTCTTCATGGTTTTTTTGTTGAGAGCTCGATAAACAATGCACATCCTCAGTGTGCCATCCTTCTTCTTCACCAGTACAACAGAAGAAGCAAATGGGCTAGTGCTAGGACGAAAGTGCCCTAACGCTAAGAGCTCATGAATGGCCCTCTCAATCTCATCCCTGTAGGCCTTAGGATGCCTATAGGGTGTAGTAATCACAGCCTGGATGCCCTACTCCAGCTCAATGGTGTGCTCAAATCCCCGATCTAGTGGCTTCCCTGGTGGTATATCTCCGAAAACCGTGGCATATCTGTCCAAGATAGACTGCACATCTGGGTGTACGGCCTGCCCTATAGACCTTGCCTCCGAAACACGTAACTCCACTGCCCATTCTATATCTCCCTTTCGGAAGTCTGCCTCCATCTGATGTGCTGAAATTGTTTATGGCGGATAAGTGTGCATGCCCCGAATTATCTCGTGCTTCCCGGTCTTCATGTTCGTCCACTCCATCTCCAAGGTCTCCCAATATGGGGTGGCCTTCCCCAGCGTGATCAATCACTGCACTCCTAGTATCACGTTGGTGTCCGAAATGTCCACCACAAAGAAATGATCTATCAGAGTGTAAGTCCCCATAGTCACTGCGAAGGCTGGCACATATCTAGCACACTGCATGGTTCTGGCACCTGGAACCAGTACCGAAAACCCATCAAAGCTCTCTGTCGATATGCTCCTCAGCTCTACCAACTGTGCATCAATAAAATTGTGGGTAGCCCCACGGGCCACTGTCCAGTGTCCACTAATACCCAAACACGATGTCCCTGCACGGTACCTTGGACACGCAGTGTCAAGTATTTGGGAACCCCTCGCAAAGAAGCAAGCATTCCCCTGGTAGGTGCAAACGCTGCCCCTCTTGCTCCCGGTGGTGGAGGTGGTGGATGATATCCTCTCTGTACCACACCACTACCTCCTGCTTCCATCTCCTCATACTCATCCTCTTCCCCATCACTGTCGGAGAAAACCTCGATATAGTGTGCCTTCCTGGCGGCACAACGATGTCCTGGTGCCCATGGCTCTTGGCATGTGAAACATAGCTTCTTTCGTCTCAGATCTCTCCGAGTCTCATCATCCAAAGGCCCTTGGCTTTGGTTCCCCTTTGGAGGTGGAACCCTCATGTCCTTCCCCTTCGGCTGAAATGTTGGTCTCTGGGGAAAAGAGCTCTGGTCCTGGGTAGGGCATCCTGCAAATCCCTGGTCCTCCCAATTGTGTCATGAAGTGTAGCCGGCCTCGTCGATCTAACTAACCCCCGAAGAGGTTCTGCCAACCCATCAATGAACATGTAAATCATCCTGGCCGAAGACAAGTCAGGTACCATCACGGAGAGTCTCAAAAACTCAGAAATGTATGTGTTTAGACTCCTGGTCTGCTTGAGCTTAGTCAGCTCAACAAAGTGCTCCTCCGAATCCCTCCGAACAAACCGCTCTATCAGGCTCTGTGTAAACTCTGCATATGCTGTCACCCCTGAGTGCCCCAGCATAGCCATCTCGTGGAACCACCAATCATGGGCCTCGCCCTCCAGGTGCAGCGCTGCCACTTTGATGGCCTCTCCCTCTGCCATTTGATTGAACTGGAAGTAAATATCCAACTTCTCCACCCAAGCCTTTGCCGAACTCTTGGAGGATCTGTCAAATGTTAGCAGGTAAAATCTGCCCACTTTACGTTGTACATCCCCATCCTGTGTGTATCTGGCCCCTCTGTTCTGGTTGCGGGGTCTGCTGTCTTTCTTGAGCTGCACAAAGTCATGGAAAGTGAGAGCCTCACCAAACTCTCGCCCGTAGGACTGATAATCGGCAAAATAAAACCACATGTGAACTAGTTCCGGTTCCTGAGGTGCTCTTGGCCCTGTACCTGTAGCTAGAAATGTGGGCATCGTGGAACGTGGGGGAGTTAGTGATGCCATTTGCTGCGCTGTGAGGTGCTCCTGCAAGTGATGGGATGTGCCAGACCCATCTCCGGTGTGGAAACCCCTTGGGGTTTCACACTGTCTTTGGTCTGCGTTGAACCTCTGTCCCATCTCCTCTATCCTTCTCGACAACTCCTGCACAGAATTTAGGAGAAGTTCCCCGAACTCCTTCCCTTCATCTTTCTCCTCTGCCATTGGTTCTTTTTCTTCTGTGTCCACTACCAGAATGCGGTCACCTTCTCCAAAAGTGGCCTCAAGCTTCCTCTCTTGTTCCTTATACCTCCTTCCCCAGTAAGTGATGTAAGGTTTACCTGCGGGTGTCATAGACGACCTGCTCCACACGCTGAGCTAAGTCTATGAGCTCTGATACCACTGTAATATTCCAAGTAGAAATAAACAACAATATAAAGCACATAAACATGAAACTACGACAAATAGAGAGACATCACAAATAGAATGCAAAACATAGAGAACGCTGAGCCATTTTTATTATATAACTAAAAGTGATAATGAGTACAAAAGGTGATAAGAATGATGGCACCTTGGCTTGCACAAGGAAAGCTAGAGATACTCCCAGAAATACTCTCGGAATGGCTGCTCCATTAATGACTGCGTTATCTCCAAGATGTTGTTGCTGCTACTGCCACACTGCTGTTGCTATTGGAATAAGCTGACTCTTTGGGGTTGTTCCCCTACTCAGAAAAGTACGAGACTTTGGGAATGAGCTACTGACCCAATACCCAGGAAAGCCCAGAAAGGGTTTCCGAAATGGATGACCCTGGAAAATCACCTCCCTAGAGAAATCACGCTGTCCCAGTGGAATACGCTGGCCTTGAATGTGTCTTTGCAAATGATGGCCTCCTCCTCTGACAAAATGATGGAATAACTAAGGGTTGATCCCTTCTCACTCTCCCGGGATGAATCTCCTGATAAATCTCAGCTCCTGGCACTACCTCCTCCAAGAACTGCGTGGTCCCTCCTCAAGACTGTGTTGCCCAAGCAAGTGCGTAATCCCTGCTGAAGATGCTATAGCTCCCACATGAAAATCAAATGATAGAACTCCTCACCCGAGTAGGCACTCGAAGTCCCCGGGGCTGAGGTTGGGATCTCCGCTTGGAGACATCTAGTGTGCTAAACAACATTTGCAGACTTTGCTCAACAACAAAAGTGTGCTCAATGTCAATAGACAAAACAAAGATGCATAATCGAATGAGCAAATGAGGAGCCTCTCCCTCTCTTTATGCTTGGAGTGCCTTTCTCTCCCCTAGGCCCCACCAAAATTGTGTTGTCCCTCTTGGCCACGTTGTCCATCCCTCTCTATGCTGCCATGGGCCTACGCTGCCCACGCTACCACTGTCCCCACGCTGTCACTTCGACCCCCTGGGCCCCACGTTGTTAATTAAATGTGCTCAAGTGACTTTACGAAGTGTTTTATTTCCTAAGTGTAGGTTGAGTGTCTCCTACCCCACTTTATTAATTGACTTGAACTTTATAAAGTAAATTGGCCAAAAATTAATATTACCAATTAGCTGCTGCTAATTGGGAATATTACAGATTCGGTTGTCCGAGAATCCCATGCTCCACGATCGATCCAAGCATATTGATATCAGGTACCACTTTATCTGGGATATGGTACAGTGAGGCACTGTAGGGCTCGATCACATAGGAACTGATGAGCAGGTTGCGGTTTTTCTAACAAAGCCCTGGGGAAGGTGAAGTTCCTAACCTTCCGTGAGAAACTTGGTATCGTGGAACGACCTTATGCTGAGGGCCTTGTTGGACGATGAGCTCTGGGAGCTCTAGGAGGCTTTGGGGATAACTCCTTGGAGCTATAAACAATCACAGGGCTAGGCTTGCCGAACCTTGTTGGTGTGCTTCTGCCGCACCGTTATGATGTTGATTTGGTTCACCTCTCATGATCTATGCCTCGTACACATCCTACCCATTGAGCCCCGGACTCATGGGAAGTACCTCTCATTTGTCCAATGAGGTGGGAAAAGCTAGAAACCAGTAGCAAAGACCGATGGACGCATCGGAGATTGTCGTATTCTCTATGTCTAGGATGGCACGTGTCCAACTACTTGATCTGGGATCAAGTCTTGTGAGGTTTCGGACCTCCAACTGACTTCAGGTCAGTTAAACCAATTTCGGGTTGGTATGTGACTCCTTTGAGTCCTATAGAGGTTTTAGACCTCTGAACTGAATTTGTCAGCTAGGAATGATGTCTTTGTGACTCACCTTTTGTTTTGAAATAAAGAAGCCAACAAAGCAAGTTACGGCAGGATGACGGACGATGTTTGGATGGCATAGGTGGATGGAGTTCTCCTTAGTTGAGAGGGAGTGTTAATTTTGGACAGCTAGGTCCAAACTCCATGTTGTGATGCTCAGATGAAGATGCCAATATTTTTATTGGACTCCTCTTTCGGAGAGGTGCAAGATCGATCTAAAGATCATCTTGATCCGATGAGCAGAACATTTATTTTGAATTAATTCCACTTATGTACAATGTCGGCCATAATTGTAATGTAGGCTTGAAGCCCCAACAGATGTGTCACACACCCTCACTGATGGATATATATAGGTCAACGTTGGAGGCCATTTTCATCACCACTCATCACACATTCTCTGTCATCATTTGATTGGTTCGATCATTATCTTGGAGGCTCTTCTTCTCTCACATGTGAGAAATTGCAGAAAAGGGTTTTATGTTTTGGACCTAGGGTTTTCAGCACAGATTTGACCAGCATTGACTTTGGTCAACGCATGGTCAAACTGACCCCAAACTCTCCCAAAATTCCGATTTCTGTAGTCCGCAATTTTTGGCACAGAAATCAAGGCTGGAAATTGACTTTGACCAGGCTGCATTCACTTTTGCTGCTACTGTTTTTGCGTTGATCGTTGATTGGACAATATTGACTTTTGTTGATTTTGGGTTGACCATTGTAGAGTTGTCCGGGAGGGTTGTGTGACACATTCTGGTTGGCTGTCCGTGAGGAGACTTTGCTGGTTGAAGCATCCTGTTGACCGCCGTAACGCACCACAACACATATATTTTGCTGATCAAGTTAAGTGTATTTTTGGCTTGTCTTCCGTCGATCTATTGGTATGTTCTATCAGCATTTTACTTTCTTGTTTATGTGATCGCTGTTTGATATCGGGTATAAAAGTAAAGTTGCATCAACTATAGAACATCTACAAGAATTTACAGACTTGTACTTGAACGATCGAGTGAACGAGATAAGAAGACCCTGGATCTAGTTTCATCCATCCGGGCCGCGATTTTAGGAATTTGTACACATCATCTATACGATGGCTTTACATACATATCGTCATCTTAACATGGGCCTATATCTGTAGGCATGTCTATATTGGTCAACATTATGATGTAGACGACTTTCTAAATTATGTACATGTTATGATAGTTTATGTGTCGAGCATGGGTATGCCTCCCTCAACAATTCATGTCCAAGATGTAAGATATCATGATGTAATGTATTGCAAATTGATTCAGGTCACTGTCTGCTTTAGATCCTACTCATCACATCGTAAAGCATCTCATCCAAATATTATTATTATTTTTACTTCATGCTTTAAGTGGTAGCTGTTACAGGTCAAAGGTCAAATTGAGCAATCATCTAAGTTCTAGGGAGGAAGAAATTGTGTAATGTTATGTTGTTGGATTCTCAATTGATAAGAGCTGGAAGTACTGATATGCTGCTTGGTGTGATGAGGATGGAATGAAGTTGGAGTAGGTTGACAATGAATCGATCTACTGGTTGTAATCTTCTCCTCCTACTTTCTTAATAAAGATATTTGTTCATTTTCTCATATGTATGCTTATATCTTGTGAATTGCATTCTCAATTGTGTATGTATTCTCAGATCTAATCGGTTCAATTTGGTTAAGATAAGTAGATACTTGTATATTTGTATGTTGTTTGCTGTTCTCTGTCTTTGATTGCAGGAATTGATCTAATGACTTTAATTGCATTGAGAGTGACGACAACAATGGCAAAAGGAGAAGGAGAGCGAAAGGATCACAAGTAGGTTTCTTTCCTTTCTATCTGTCTATTTGTCTTAGAGAAAATAATAGTTGTCTTTCTTCTGTTGTTCTGAGTGAAGGAACACCACACTTAGGGAATCTAGTTTATCCGTAGATTAGAATTCCGTATAACAATCCCTAAATGATCATCTTGTTCCCTTTGTTGTTGATTTGAAGACATCCAAATCTATGTATGATAAGTTGGTGAAATTGTACTCTATACGTACATCAGGTCAAAAGATATCCTTGAGGAATAAACTATATAGAATAAGGAAGTCAAAGTATGAAGACATGGCCACTTATCTTATAAAGATCACACAAATAAGGGGCCAATTGCAAGGCCTTCAGGAAGTTGTTTGCGATTCAGAAATGACTACTTGTGTATTAAATTATTTTCCACCTGATTGGAGCAGTTTTGCAACTAGTGTCTACTCAAGAAAAGATACTACTCCCTTTGATGAACTATGGGCTCAATGTATCTTGGAAACTAGGATAAAGGCAAAGGATGAGACTGAATCAAATGATAAGTCTCAAGCTTTTTTTGTAAAGTCCAAGAAGAAGAATAAAGGGAAGTTTGGAAAGTCCAAAGGAAACAAGATACGTCGAAGATACAATGCTTTGGATGCAATTAGTATGGACATTTCAAAAGGTACTGTCCAAACAAGAAAAACAAAAAAAGGAAGGAAAGAAGTGAAGCTCGCATAGTTGAAGCAAATGGAGAACCTGAGAAGAAGCCAAAAGGAGAAGATCTAAGGATCTTTATTATTGATAGCTCCATCTATAACATGTTCATTTTCAATTTGTCTTTCCTTTACTAGAAAGTAGAAGTTAGAGTAAGCATGCATAGTTGCATTCTTTAGAAGAAGTCTTAATTTTGGCGAAGCATGGCATCTTAGAATGAAGCGTATGATGGTAGAAGAGTTAAAGTCTACATAATCAAATTGCTTTGAAAAAGTCATCTAGTTGTCAAAGAATGAGAAGATTTAGATCATCTTCCATATCATCCAAGCATTTTCTAACATAATGTTACAAGGAGTCATCTTGCAAAAAGGATCACCAGGGTCCTCCTATAAGAACTATCATCTAGGGAAAGTTCTTGGAAGAGGCATCATGGCTAGTATACTCCACCTATTGTGGAAACGATACTCTTGAAGGATGAAGGAGTGCAGATGGTTGAGTTGCAGTATGAAAAGTATAATTAAAAAGTCTTTCTCCTCTTAGGAAAAGAAACCTATCTTTGATAGGTATAAGAAGCAAGCTTGTTTAAGGAAGGATGGCTAGGTACTTATATGAAAGAAAAGGTATGTATGTTCTTAATAACTCTTCTCTAGAAGGTAGAATTCATGTCTACAAGAATCTTGCAAGAAGAGTTGGTTGTAAGAATATGCTTGGAATTCTTTCATACAATTACTCGATGCTTGAAGTTTGGATCAAGACTCTTCCTCGAAAGTAAGGCTTGACATGATCAACATTGAATATGGTTTCCTAAAGAAACAAAGAGAGTTAATAATGACAACTCCAAAAAGAATAAATTGTAGCTTATTGGTCAGTTTGCTCCATGGGCACTTTGATTACAAGTGATAAGCATGGAGAAGGACCTTTTGTAAAAATTGAAGATAGACCATGCAAAAGGATGTTCATCTTTGAAGTAAGTAGAATTCGACGAGGCCATCATATTGAGGTAATTTTAATTTTAATGTCTTGGTTTTGGTTGTCTGGTTGACATATAGTTTTGCTTCCTGGAAGAATATTGCAAAAATGCATAATGATAGTTGAGGCAAGTTCAACTATTGGTTTTGAACTGAATTCAATGAACATAAGGATTGAGTGAATGGTTTTGGTAATCCTTGAAAGATTGTATGGTGAAGATGTTTACATCATCTTGGGATTAAGAGGTAGTAGTACAAAGAGATAACCCGATATTCATATGATGATGAAGATCACTTTCAAGTCTAAAGGGAGCTATGACTACACTCTAATTTGATTGGCTAAATATAATATCTTTGTTGAGGATAAGAAGAAAGTGATATGAAACGTTGATGGCCCAAACCCTATCACAAGATTAAAGGAAGAGGATGGCTTCATAATATCCAGAAAGGAAGAAGCTTAATATGATGAGAGGCAAAGGAAAGTAAGAGTCATGTAGCTACTACTTGAAGATCTCCATGAAGAATTAATAGCTGATCTACTTATGAAGATAAGCTAAAGAGCTTGTTGTTAGGACTTCCTAATTAAAAGGAAGTAAGGAATCTCCTCTATATTTGAGAGAGAGTAAGAAGTCTCCTTCAATACTTGTGAAAGAGCAAGGATCTATTCCCCAATCCAAAGGGAATGAGGATCTCCTCTCTAGGTTGAGAGGGAGTGATGTTAAAGACGTCATATTCTCCACGTGTCATGCACTAGAGCAAGAATAACTGCCATAAGTCTTAGTGAAGGCACTAGGAAGGACAATGGAGGATTAGATAAGCATTCGAGATGAATAATCCTTGAGAATGTAAAATCCAAGATAGGAAGTAGTCTTGTTTACCAACACTCTTTGAGGATTGGACATGTATCCAAGAAAAGAGTGGTTGAAGAGGGCCGATATTAGGATTGGGAATCTAAGATAAGAATAGTCCTAAAAGGACATACCTAGTGAACATCCGGATGACGTATCTACCTTGAAGAGGTTGTGTGGTGTCTCATGTAAAGCCTCCCAACATTATGCTCTAATATAGAGCTTCTCAAATTAAGGCCTTGTTACTACTCAAACTAGCAGGGGTCCTAGGAGGGGTTCCTATAGAGAAACCACTAGGTCAAGTGGCAACAATGGAGCAATAGCCCACTGTCACCTCAACTAAAGCTCCCTGCTCTTTACGGACTTTCATCGATGGGAGGAGTCTCGGTATTAGGGAAATCACTATGAGAAATATGTTAATGGGTGAAGGTAGTGATTCCAAGAACCTATTCAAATGAGAGATTCTATTGGGATGGATTGCTTGCTTTAGAAGCAAGATGAATGGCTCTCCAAGAAGGGCTAGAAGGAGACCTAGACCTAGGGTTGAGAAGTATTTCTTGTTGTGAATTGCCCTAGACCAAATAATCCTAAAGAAATAGGGTTTCTAGGTGATCCTTGTGAAATTGGAGTGACAAGGTTGTGGGACCACAAAGAAGCCCTAGTGGACCTTGTTGTGAAGGTAAATCCTCTCAGCGGACAGAGGTGATCTCCCTAGCCCTAGAGTGGGTCTAGCAACTTGTGAGACTTTCTAATGCAAGCTTCCTTAGCTAATATTCAAAATGAGACAAGAAAGGAGTTAGGGTTACCTTTTCTTGATGCTATGCTTGAACACTTTGATGGTGGCCTGGATCCATGATCCCTCAAGCTCGTTCCTCACTACTCATGGTGTACGATTACCTTCAGGATATCAAGAGGCAACAACAAACGTAATCCAATACACAATATTCATGAACATCAACTATCTAACATATCAAGGAACATTAGACTATTTACGCAAATGATTAGACAAATGTAGAAAGCAAACATCAGATGCTTTCTTAATGAATATAGAAGAGAGAGCTTACAACCGAGGCCTTGATATTGGAGGCCTCCCTTTGGTGATGTCTGAGTCCTTCACTGAAGCTTTAAATCATTCCTTCTCTCGAATAGCTTAGGCGTTATCACAATACAGGAGTGTAAAAGGAATGAATGATCTTACCGGCCCAACAATGACCAACCAGTAGTGGGGGGATGGGGATCAATTTATAGGAAGGGAGAAGAGGTTGGGAGCCCACGAAAGGAGGACAAAGGTCCACTTTCAAAGGGATAAACCCCCTATTGATAAGATCAAAGCTCTAAAATCAGAGAGATCGACCCTATCACCACCGAATAATAGCCAACTCGCTGCCCTGGAGCTTCTAGAGGTCGAAGCTTCTCCTCCATTTGAGGAAACACTACCAGAAAGAGATCAATGCGATTTTCCTGGAAAAAAGGGCATTGACAGAGCTAGGCCAGAACTGTCAACCTGCCATCAGCACGGGCATGCCACTAGAGAAGCGTGCTGACTTAGAAATTTAAGTTTTTGACCAAGTCTCCTCAGTGATCTTTCAAGGCAACTTTCTTTGATTCTTCAAAGGATATCTTTGTGTATTTTTCCCAGGTGGATGTACGCCACAGGACGTGTCACAGGGCACTTCAAGATTAGGGACGGGAAGTGAGCAAGGTGACAAATTACTGTGTAGCAGATGCCCCTTAAAGCATGAAGGCAGAACGGGGAGTAATGGGTGAAATGCTTTATGAACCAAGGCAAAAGAACTCAGAATACCTCTAGGATACCTGCCAAATCAAACACAATACAACATATGACATCTCTAATGTGAATATGCCTATCAACATATTTGTGGGCTAGGCATCAAATAACATATGAACCCACGGCATGATCGCAACCATCTGTCTGAAAGAGATCATGAAAACGGATCCATGGTATGGTCGCAACCATTCGTATAGACAGGGTCATATGTACAATCATGAATACTCAATAACTCCACTCAAATTGGATAAGACAAAGATGATCCAAGGTTTTTGTTGCAATCTCAATCTACCCAACGTCCGAATCTAGCCACGTGAATAGATGATTTGATGTCAAACATGGTAGAAACCACCTGATTACCGATCAATGATGAAAACCGTTAATAGGTATGAGAGAAACCACCAATAATGATGGTGGCCCTCAAGGTACAACAACACAATCTACAAGTGTGAATAAAGGTGTTGAAGTTGAACACTTGCAGAATCATTCAATCAAAGGCCAGTGATGTGAACCTATCATTGAACATGAAGAACTTGCCATTGAGGCATGCAAGCTCCAAGGTACTGAAAAGGAGTTTCTAAATCATCTTCTTGGATAATGAGCTGATGTCAACAGGAAGTGATCCGTCAAAGAAGAGCCATAATAATTCCCACACCATCGACACGAAACAACGGATATATCAGGATGATAGGAGTGATTCAGGACTGAAACAGAGAAGGTCAAATAAACAGAGGATGTTTGACTTCGACAAAAAGGACTTCTCTTGAACATATCGGCGACATGACTCCAGAGTGTGGGAGCGTTTGACTTGAATGGAATCAGAGGTCATGATGAAAAAAACGACGATTTAATAGGAGGCGAATGGATTTACCAAACCCACGGAGGCAAAATGACGAATGAAGGATATCCCCAACCCGACACGAACTTCAGACAAGTGTCATGTTCAAGAGTGACAAGCTGCCCAAAATACACATAGGATGTTTACTTTCAATTTTTCCCCCATTATTGCTAACGAGTACCTCTTTATTTTTGATAGCCAGCGTGAAGAGGATAACATATGCTGAGCATATAAGTTCATTCTTCGAATGAATCCATCCTAGTAATTTTAATGAGCCTTAGGAAGGAGGAACTCGGTCTCATCATGGTGACAACTCTCTTTCGCCGTTTAAAATTTAATGAGTTTGACTAAAGAATAACTCGGTGTCTCGTTCATGTTGAAGGAGTTGGAAAAAGAAATGGAAAAGAGAACTCCATCATGTCCCTTTTCGTAAATCATCTCTCGAATCCGAAAAGGTAGAAAACAATATTTGAGAGAACCTCTCGACAATGTTCGATCAAGGAATTCCTTTTTCGTAAATAGTGAATCTCAACCCGAAAAAATGGGTAAACGTATACTGAGACGTCAATTCATTTACTTTAACGAGTTCAAAATGACAAGTATTCGACAATCTTCTCATTTTTCGAGAGTCAGAAAAGAGCTGAAAGGTGACTCTAGGGGGGGGTTCATTTTTCTGTTTATTTTTTACAGATTCCGAAAAAGAGATAATATAAAACTTGTTTGCATTAGAAATAATCACTGTTGGTGTAAAGATCTTGTTACTGCACAAAAAACGACAAATATCTCCGATATCAAGGAAAAATAATAAAATAATGGCAAAAATATCTTCAAAAATTTATAAATAGACAAAAAGTAGATTCATTTTCACCATTCTATTTTGAGTAAATTATGAAAGTGCATTTTACCCCTTTTCCCTTCGAACTTCAGATCAGTGGTGCGGCCGATCCAGGACACCGTTCAACAATCCATCAGCTACAGGTAAGAGCTCAAAGTCTCCTCTTCATTTCAATTCCATTTTTAAGTAGTTTGTCTAAGAAATTTTGTAATTTGGGGGGGATTTCAAAATTTTATTTTCGCTGTGATCGAGCTTTGGATTCACGCTGGTTGCTCTTAGCTTGAAAGGTGACCGCGCCGCTAGAATTGTTTCGAATTTCACAGTCCCACTGACCGCTAGAAGAAATTAGAATAAGTAATTCCTCAAATTTTTAATGGTTTATTTCCAAAACTACTTCGATGGAAGTCCCTAAAATGTCAATTGAATATGTTTTGCAGGTGATTTCAATGAAGATGGTCATTGATTGGAAAGAGAGAGGCCATGAGGTGGAAGACCACCAAGCACTCCATGACCCAAATTGTGTAAATGCATTGCAGAATTGTGGACTGCTAAAATTCTTCCAAACGTCAGGGTTAAGAGCTCAGCTGGAGCTACTTGAGTATTTGATTGGGATATGGGATGTGGATCGCCAAGTATTCATAATTGGAGACTAAGAACTTGAGTTGGATGTCATGGACATCTATTTCATTACTGGGTTATCCAAGAGAGGGGAGAGAATCCAACTCTCCGGAGCTCGTGCTGGAGGTGAGAGTACCAGTATGCTCATCCAGAGACACTGTCGCGGGGCCAAAAAGGCTCAGAGTGGGAAGGTAGAGATATCCTCTATCGAAAATCTTCCTTTACGCACAATATTACATTGCATGGCTCGAGTGGTCGGAGCTCAGGCATTGCATGAGGCAACAAAGTCTCATTTCCAGTACACGGTGGAATGTCTGGCTCCTAGTATGTTTAACTGGTGTGAGGGGTTATTGGCTAATATGAAGAGCCAATTGACCAAGTGCAAAAAAGGTCGGCTAAAACAGTTTGGGTATCGGTCCATCTTGGTTTCCTTCTTTCTGGAGAGGGTTCCTTTGTTTTAGTATCAACGGTTGGAGATCTATGATCTAGCCCTGAGGGACCCAAGGCTGTTGAAATGGTGTGAAATCATGCCTCGGTAGGGAGGGGGCCAACAGATGCATTTCTTGACCGTGTTCTTCAGTTGGTTGCGCTGTTAGATGATCGTGGTCGAGGACTACGCATATGCAGGCATTGACTTCAAAGGTGACCTAGATCTACCTCTTCCGCGGGGTGAACAGTGGTCCGACGCAAGTAAAAAGTGCTTTTTGGATTTTCTACGTTTTAATGTTTTTGGTATGTATTCTGAGATCTAAACTTATGATTTTTGCAGATGCAGGATTAGTGAGACCAACCGATATGTCTCTGATTGCCAGGAGAGTGGTACGCCAGGTCGAGGATGCTACCTATGAGGAGGGGGCAGATCCAGTAGCAGAGATGGAGCGTAATCTGACAGGCCTGATCAAGGGCATACCAGAATATGACAAACTTTGACGAGATCCCACTCTGCTATTAGAAGAGGCACACCATGGGGGTCCTAGGCCGATTGCGTCACTTACTCTGGCGAGTGATTCGAGCAGTCACATGCTATCACGAGCATCATGTGGGCGGATAACAGCCTTTAGTTTTTTGTTTCTTGCATTGATGTAGGCTTATAGAGCCATTGTGTCACGAAACACAATATTTTTTGAGATTTTGATGTAACACACTTGACAGCCTCTATATATACATATACATATGCATGTTTCTACGACTACTAGGTGTTCATGTATCATGATGATGTATCGGTTTTTACATGCTACGCAAATGTTTGTCTAATACATAGTTTGCTAATGCATCCGTCAATGTATTCAAATTTCTTGGAATCTGATGATATGTAATGTAAGCAAAGTATCTTTCCAGTAATCGAACACGTAAATACATATAAAAAACACTGGGGTTTCTAACTAAATAATGACCATTTAACTACAACACAACGAGTTGTGAGTCTAAATTGACAACCAAATCTCTTATACAGAGATCGATTGCATCCGATAATAGTTTGGGGACCACACTATATTCGGCAATATTATTAGCTATTCAACCCAAACAAATACTGTATAGATTGATCAACTCGCCATCGGGGGAAAAAGTGCCCATGCTGCTGAAGATAAGCTCCGTGTGCTGCGACAAGCACCATCAACGAAACCGGTATAATGGTTCGACGACATCTGGAAACCAAGTGGAACACTAGGTAAGCAGGGGAAACATGTCTGCGAAGCAAACAATCACACCAAAAATCTAAAAGGCACACTAATGAATAACACACGAATGTACAAGGTACCATACTTGGGAGGCTCATTGCGAGGCTCAACCAATTGATTTCCTTCGTAATCTACTAGCTCATAAGCGCCTCTTTCCAATACACTTTGAACGATATAGGGCCTGTGCCACATTGGCTTGAGCTTCTCGACTCCCAATTTGTCGTGGGCTTGATCATAGAGGAGGACCAAGTCACCTTCAGAGAAAACACACGGGTTGACATACTTGTCGTACTGAGCCTTAACTTGTTTCTTTTGTGCTTTAATGACTAAAGCAACAAGTCTTTGGGTTTCATCGAGATGCTCAAGGTAAAGCAAACGTTCCTCTTTTGGTGAAATACCAAGAAGTAGTTCGACGACTAGCTTCAGAGAAGGGATTTCACACTCGATCGGGAATGTTGCTTCCAGACCATACACTAGTTGAAATGGTGTAAACCCGGTAGCAATCTTAGCGGATGTTCGGTAGGCCCACAGAGCTGAGAAAAGCATGAGATGCTAATCTCGTTTGTGTCTCCCAATGGTTCGGTGAAGAATTGCCACCAAAACCTTGTTAACAGCTTCGCCTTGGCCATTGGCCTGTGGATAGTAAGGAGTGGAGCTATCGTGGCGTAGCCCCAGCTGAGCAGTAAGCTCTGTCGTCATATGATTTCGAAAATGAGAGCCATGGTTGGTGACAATGGCTGTTGGGACACCGAACTGAGCTATGACATGATTAAATAGGAATTGCGCTATAGTTTGACCTTCATTATCATATGTAGGCATTGCCTCGGCCCACTTTGTAAAATAATCGACGACGACGATAATATAACCATGCACCCTGGTCGAGCAAGGGTTATAGGTCATGAAATCGATGCCCCATTTTGCAATTGGCCCAACAGTCACAACTAGGTGCAAGGGTGAGGGTGGGGCGCATTCTTTCCGAGAATAGGTTTGACAATCATGACATTTTTAAACGACAAGAATGCAATCCTTAAAAATAGACGACCAAAAGTATCCTGCTCGAAGGATTTTTTGGGCGGTAGCATAACTGGACATGTGAACACCACAGGCCCCGAAGTGGCAGTCGTTAAGAACTTTCTCAGCTTCCTCTAGCGTTAGATATCAATGAAGGACAGAGTCAACACCAGTGCGATACAAATTATCTCCAATAATGTGATATTGTTAGGACTGGTGACGAATCCGCGATCTCTTAGAGTGAGATAGCTCTGGTCGAAGGTTTGGGTTTGGAGATAAACGATGAGATCTCCATACCAAGGGTTAAGAGTACTGATGAGAAAGAGAGATTCATTTGGAATCGATTCGTTGAAGGGAGTGGGATCAACCGTAGTGGGAAGATCGCAGATCAGCTCAACAAAGACAAGTGATTTCTTCGATCTGGATGTAGCAAATTCTAAGTCAAACTCTTGGAGAATAAAAATCCATTTTGAGTATTTTCCCCCAAGCAACTGACGTGTATGAATTTAAGTCATGGGGTTGCAGCTGGAGATCACTAGAGTTTTACAGAGGAGAATGTAATGACGAAAACGCTGAACAACATGAACAACGACCAATGCGAGTTTCTCAACATGAGCATATCGGGTCTCAACATCGAAGAGATTGCGGCTCAGGTAGTAAACTACATGTTCTAACTGTCATCATCGTCCTGAACCAGTACCATACAAATAGTGTTCTCTACGGCAGCGAAATACAAGAATAATCTTGATGATAGTTGGGAGGATGCAATGAAGGAGCACTAATCAGGGCTTTCTTCAAAGCATCAAAAGAGTTGTAGGCAATTTCATCCCAAATGAATGGGAATCCCTTTTTCAATAAGCGAGTGAATCCTTTGGCAAGCTTGGCGTAGTTCGAGACGAACCGACGGAGAAAATTGGCCTTCCCCTACAAGCTTTGCAGTTGATGCACGAAAGAGGGAGGAGGAAAATTGATGATTGCCTCAACTTTAAGAGGATCTATCCGAATGCCTTCTATAGACACTATGAAACCTAAGAAGCAATCGGATTCTACGTAGAAGGCACATTTATGAGGATTTCACCAGATACTATAGTGTCGAAAACGAAAAAATATTGCTCTTAGATGGTTGGGGTGGTCTTGACGTTTCGCGAAATGAGCTGGAAGGTCGTCAAGATATGGTTGAACTATGTGTTTAATATCATCAAAGGCATATGACATAGGTCTTTAGAAAGTGGCACCGATATTTTTCAAACCAAAAGGGAGTTTCTTGTAGGCAAAGGTTCCCCATGGACAGATAAAGGCGGTTTTATGTTGATCAACAGGAGTGATGTTGATCTAGTTATAGCCAGAAAAACCATCCATAAAAGAAAATATCTCACTCCCAACACATCCATCAATGATTTGATCGATAAAGGGCGTGGGATAATTATCTTTAGGACATGCTCGATTGATATCACGATAGTCAACACAAACTCGGATGGTCCCTTGTTTATTAGTAACGGGAACAATATTGGAGACCCAATCTGTCAATGGTATGGGATATATGAAACCAGCCTTAAGAAGTTTTTCAACTTCCCCTTTTATGGTAGCAACCTTTCTTGGGTGCACAGGACGAAGCTGCTGGCGAATGGGCTTCGAGTTTGGATATGTAGGGATTTCGTGCATGACAATACTAGGGTCTATGCCAGGCATTTCCTCGTAAGACCATGCGAGGACATCACAAAATTCCTTTAAAATATCAGCGTAATCTTGATCTCATAAGGAGAACAAGAGCCACTGATGTAAACATTCTCGACAATCCCTGGTTTGACAGAGATGTCGATGGGAATGGTGGCAGAGATATTCCCCATGTTTCCTTCAGACAAAACTTCATGAATCAAGATGGGATTCTGAAGTGGGCTAGTCAATTCAGATGAAACAAGAGATTCAAGACAGGTGGAGATCTCATCGAGGCGTGGGAGAAACGAGGAACGATGATGACCATCATCCCATGGAGTTTCTTTGAGAGTCACAACCTCGACGATACTCTCGTAAGTGGGGAATGTCTCTTTCAAGGGACAATCTAAATTCCAAGAACCAACCTAGGGAGACTGCACATAAGTGTCGAGAGATGAAACCAATTTGTCGTTAGTTTCAAAAATAGCCTCAGAAGCCAGAAGAATGCTCTAATACATTTGTTCTGTAGGACTGAGAGACATAACGTCAGCAAAGCTTTCAAGCTGGTCGGGACTAGGAATAATCCATGGATTGTGACCAGATGATATCATATTGATAATGGCGACATTAGGAGGTGGGAGTGGAAAAATTCCCATAAGGGACGAGTCCTTGAAAAGGCCTGTGTAATATTCCTAATTAGCAATAGCTAATTGGAATATTTGCTTTTGTATAGTTTTGCAGTTTATGGTTTTTAAATAAATAAAAAGTGAGTAAAAAGGGCCTGACTCACTTTAGTGGAATAAAACACCTTCCTAGTAGCACAACGTTGCGACTTAAGGGGGAGCCAAGGGGGGCCACACACTACGTTGGTTTTGGAGGGAGACCAATGCTATAAAAGATGGAGGAGCCTCCTCATTTGGCCATTCTTGTTGTTGATGATATTGGAGCTAGACATTTTGTCTTCTTGAGCACGCTGGCTGTTTAGCCTGTCTGCAGCACTGTTTAGTGCGTTGAGTGTCTCCGGTCGGAGATCTCGCCCTTAGCCCCCGGGGACTTCGAGTGCCTGCTCGGGCAAGGTTTTTCCTTCAGTCTTTAGCGGGAGATTTGGTTGGTTGTTTGGTTGAGGAGCTGGGCTTCTCTTGTGACTGCGCAGTCTTTGGGAGAGAGGACACAGTTCTAGTTGGAGGTGTTCCGTTGCGGGATTTTCTGCAGGAGTTTCAATTGATATCCGGTGTGGAGGATCAGTCTTTGCCAGGAGGAGGTTTCCTGAGGAGTTTGAGGCACTGTCACAACTATTATCATTTGGCATCTGCGCAGAGCCTTGCAGAGGCAGCGTAATTCCTTGAGGAGGGTTCTTTGGTGATTTTCGGAGGCTGACCATTCTTGATACGGTTTCTGGGTTTTGTCCGGGGTGGTGAGTATAGGTGATCTGCAGATTTTCAGCTCATTCCGGTAGGGGGATCAGCCCCTAGTTTCAGTCCATTCCAGCAGCAGCAGTTTTACTCAATGTTTTAAAAAACGGAATCGGTCAGCTACCAGGCCGAGGTAATGACTCGGTAATGACTCCGAATCGGTAATGACTCGGTCGACTCGGTTTCAATGACTCGGTTTTTGTAAAAAATACATTAAATATTAATTTTTTTGTACAAAAACATAAATTTAAAGATTTGTATTCATGTTTCCAAACACAAAGCATTACAATATAGATAAGTCACAAAAGACAACATATGATCAAAGTAGGCTCATGAATATATCCATTATATCAAAATTGCACCTAGTGCACTGTCCAATACAAGATGATGATATAGAGATCAAAACAAAAAACATAACCAATGTCACAGGTGACTCCTTTCGACAAGACATCAACCCTCTAGAAGGCCTGTGGTAATTCAAAGCATATAAAGAACCGTGGATTAAACCTACAGTGTTAAGTTCTGTGACCTGATTGAAGAGGGTTTCATTGTGTTTTTCTTCAAATAAGAAAGCATTTTCAATTGAGCCACAATAGCCTTCAGACCGAGTTATTAAGTTCCCTATCTACGTTGAGAATTTTACGTGGATCAATTCACGACATCTTTGTACATTACTTTGAAGGCTTGATTCTAAGTATAAACAAGGTATTTATGCCCCTCGTTTGAAGCAATTATGGAGGAATTCTTTGCTCAAGTAGAATTGAAGGGTATTTTTCTTCTGTTTCTCTTGACAGTGCATCCTTGTTATGAATTTGTTATTCTCATTGTTCCGAAGAAAGTTAAATCCCCTAATATAAAGAAAAATTCGGCATTTGACATTGTGGTCACTGGACTATGAGGACTTAAAAGGTGACTTCATTTACAACTAGAAGGGTGGTATCCTATCAATGACCGTGAGGAGGACTTGTCCTAGAATTAGAGGCACATCATTATAAAGGACAGTTCTAAGGCCCTCCATAATTTAAGGAAGCCAAGATCTTGTATACATACGTTTGCAAGGTATGAATTGTAGCCTTAAAAAGACAATTAGCGGGCATCCTTTGTGATCTATATTAGTAAAATCAAGGAACCCTATTTTGTGTATAGAAGAAGAGGCTGAGTCCTTATCACTATTACAATCTCTCTCTCTCACACACACACACAAGTATTATAAGCTAGTTCCATCGAAGCCGACTTGTAAATCAATAATTAATATATATTCATGTCTTTGAAGCATTCATAAAAGGTGCCTTGAAGTCAATGAAAATACAAAATGCAGTTATGAGAAAGGATGGTCTCTTTAGACATCAATTTGAAAATGATTTTTGAAGAATAGTAAAAGCCCTCCATGATGTCATATTGTTGACTAAGCTGCTCATTATCTAGCAGCTGATGTGATTTTAAGAAGGTTTAGTGGCAACCCTTCATGTGATTCTATTTTTGTCTAGCAGCTAAAGCAAAGGAAGTTCATCTAAGAAAAGTATGTAGCTCCTCTATGTTGGCACCTTTGGATAAAGATGATAGTGCCCTTGAAAGTCTGACAAACAGAAGAAGTGCAAGGCACTTTGAAGCAAATCCCTGTAGCAACTTGTATGAACGTAAAATCAGAGGTATGGTCTCTCTCATAGTATGTGTAATGCATTTATTTATTTTTATTTGTTTTAAGGCTCTTTTGATGGAGGGTTTAATTTGAATAAAAACCCTAGATGGCTCATGGAAAACCCTAGCTCACATATGAAACCCTAATTTTTAGGGTTTGTGGATTCTAGGGTATTTAGATGAGGATGATGTTTTGAATTCCATCCTCCATTAGTGTATTAAAACCCTATATTGTATCTCATGCTTTTATGATCACATATTGTTCTTGGTCATTGTCACTAACATCATGTCATCAAGGTACATAGAGCGATTGGTGCTCTTGATTAAATACGAGTTCCATACCCTAATACATGACAAAATTCGATGGAAACATTGCAATAACCCAATCCTGAAATCCTGAAAAACTGATAAGTCTGCTGGATTTTGAATGAGATCTAAAATTCTATTTTCTCCATATAAAATCCAATGAGGTTGAAACCACTCTCAAACATCCTGAGTCATTTCATGGTAATGTTAAAAATTTAAGTAAAAGGATGAAAATGAAGATTAAGGAGAATGTCACTTTTACTTTAAGAATTTAACATTATCATGAAGCTGCTCCAAAAACCAACTCCACAACTCTTCAGAAAACCTCAAACAAACCTAACAGCGGAATAAAATCTGGTTTCAAGTCCACAAAATCCGATTTTTTGGGCCCACCAGTCGACAGATTTGGCTCGGCCAAGTTAACTCGCGCCAGGCCTGGTCGGCCGGTTTGTTACCGAGCCGACCGAGCCGGTACAAAAACCGGCCGGCTCGGTAACAAACCGGCCAACCTGGCTGTTTTTGTACCTGGTCGGACTGGCCAGCCTAATGGCTCGGTCGACCAGGCCTGGTCGGAGTCGAAACGGCCGATTTTTAAAACAGAGGTTTTACTGCAGTTTTCTAGCAGCTGGGACGCAGTTTCTTGTAGCAGCCGTTTCTTGTTTTTCTGAGAGAGTTCTTCACTTGCCTTGAGCAAGAATAGGTGCTATCATTCTGATTATCCATTGTATTTCATTATATTCTCAGATTAATAAAATGGCTTAGCATTCCCGACATTTTTATGAGTATTTGCTTTATGTTCTATTTCTGGCATTTTCTATATTGTCGTATGCTTGTATTGCTGTCTATTTCCCTTTCGGGATATTACAGTGGTATCAGAGCATAGTTCTGGCTCAGCCTGTGTTCTGTGACATCGGGAAAGAGATCATACAGAGGTTTGCTGGAATTTTGGAGAGCAATAGCAATTACAGTACCAAAAACGAAATTGGAAAAAGGGCCAAAATACAAAGGGTCAAATTTTGAAGTTTGGAATTAGAAGAAACCCTTTTGAGGTTTTTCTGGGTTTTGGGCAAGGATCACCTTCCCAAGTTCCTAGAATTTTCTGAGTAGTTTTCAGTGGGTAAATCAGACGCCGAAGACAAGCCGCAGTATAGTTTTGGAGCAGCAGTGCCATTTCATGAGGAGCCTGTAGACACATAGCAGGAGGAGCCGATGGCAGGTGATGATGGTGCAAAGAGATTTGAGGAGATGCTCCTCAAATCAGTACAGGATCTGTCGAGACAGATGGAGATGATGGGGCAAAGGATCGCTACGATAGAGGTTAGGCAGCGTGAAACCCCAAGGGGTTTTCAGACTGGTGAGGGATCGGGCACATCCCACCATATGCTGGAGCGTGAGGCTACCCCCCTTATGGCATTGCATGCACCCACGCGATCCACTATACCTACCTTCCTAGGAGAGGACACAGGGGCAAGAGCACAGCAGGAGCCCGAACCGGGCCACATGGGAGACTACCCTGCAGAGTACCGGGCATACGGGCCGGAGTTTAGAGATCTTATCTCATTCAGAGACTTTGTCCAGCTCCAGCGGGATAGCAGACCCCGCAACTTTCACGGAGGGAACAGGCACTCACATGACAGGGGCTTACAGCGCACAGTGGGCAGATTCCATTTACCGACATTTGACAGGTCATCCAAGCGTTCGGAAAAAGCTTGGGTGGAGAAGTTGGATACCTCTTTCCAGCTTGACCGAGTATCGGAGAAGGAAACCATCAAAATGGTTACCTCGCACTTGGAGGATGTGAGCACACAGGATTGTAGGGAGTTCGAAGATACACCTAGTGTGACAGAGGACTCACCCTCATTAGAGACCTCCTTGATCGTGTCGGTTGATATCGTAGTGGAGAAGGTAGAGCCTACACCAGTAGAGCCATCCATTGAGGTGATGACCGGAGTCGTGTCTGAGTCTTCGGGTGGTAGTAGCACACAATAGATGGGTGAGGCGACAGGAGATGTATCCACATTCGATGAGGCACTAGGAGATACAGAGGGATTGGATGATGGTCACAGACAGCGGTATCATCGGCTTTGGGCAGACCTTCGAGTTTTGAAAGGGAAGGCCACGTCAGTACGGGAGGCCATTTTGTTGCAGGACAAGGAGTTGGAGGGCATGAGAGTGGCTTGTGCCAAGTCGGCGGCCAAGTTGGCTTGCATTGGGGAACGATTGGATTCCCTAATGGTACAACCAGAGGGCACGTTGGAGCGTCAGTTCATTCACCTTCAGGCATGCATGGACGGGACTAGCAGCGTTGTTGGGTTACCTCTTCCCATTGGAGAGAGAGAGACGGAGCCACCTAGTCAGATCTCATACGTTGACTTGGATAGCGGTATGAGACGATCAGAGTTGCATAGGATACAACATCCACACGTTGAGGTTGGATGGCGAGAGATTTTGAGTTGGTACTCGGTGGAGTGGGTTATGGAGATGGCGGTGGACCCAGGTGTAGTTCAGCAGGAGTTCCCAAGTGCAGGGAATACAGGAACCCCGGATTGGCATTGGGATCCAAGTAGGATCACCTATCATTTCCCAGGTAGGTCGGTTGACTATGTCTTGGAGGATACAGTTGGCCTAGTAGTAGAGCACGCGCATCCACTGGGGGAGTTTCGGTCAGCTCCAGTGGCCAACCAGTTTATGGGCAGACTCCCTAGGTTGTCTTGGTATGACACTTAGACATGGGATCACGGGGTGGTCAACGTACCTTGGCAGGAGCTTGTCGGAGGAGGTGGCATTGGAAGGCCACCAGATGGCACCTTGTATGGGGCCAAGGATTCTTCACCTTTGTGTGGGGCACAGAAGATGCAGCAGAGCCGAGCAATGATGGTAACACTACTGACACATAGGGAGATTCACTTCTCGGACCCCTTGAGGAGGATCTGGAGTGATGATCCTTTCATCGGCAGGTATAGTGATGCGATGGTGGAGACGATGTTACCGATTGGTGGTAGTCCGACATGTAGAGGCACAGCTCTAGGTCATCACATTCAGGGATGTGTGGGAGCCTCTAGCATTGAGCGGTGGATTGCCGGTGGACATGGAGTAGCATGGTGGTGTACCATAGTGTGTGGGACTGCATTGTGGAATAGGAGTACCCTACATCACATTGAGAGCATGCGGAGAGTGACCGATGCCTGGACACAGTCGGGGCACGAGACGATACAGGGTGCTACAGCAGTAGCACATGGTATCCAGCAGTATACCGAGGTATGCCTCAATGTGCAGTGGCATGTTGAGGAGTATATGGATGATCAGTGGTATGCGAGGGCATACGGTGCTGCACAGCAAGGTCTTAGAGCATTGCTTCCAGGGAGACTCACGGACAGGGACATTGGGCTTACCTTTTGGAGTAGTTCACCCAGGATCGATGGGGAGACAGATGAGCGATACTTGATGGTATCTGTGGGGACTCACACACCTGACCCTCTTCTACATCACTCATGAGCACAACCGATTTTGTTGTTGTCCTTCGACACTTTGGGCATGAGCAGCAGGGTATGCGAGGCACAGCCAATATGTTTGGATGGCCCTCAGCACACTAGGCGAGAGACTTCTCAGCAGTGGCACTGGGTTAGTGTGCTAGTTGATAGCCATATGTTAGGGGATGAGATGATCCTCTGCAGGGGTGGCCCATTAGTCACCGCTGAGCCTACGCTTGGGGAGCAGGTCATGAGGGAGACATGCATCATTTTTCCCTCAGGGCATGTCGAGATCATGCATGAGCAGAGGATACGGGGTACAGCAAAGGTAGTATCCCAGTATGTGTCTGGGCTCTAGACACTATATCGACACTTTGTCGAGAGGGTGGATGGCATGTTCGATGCAGATGAGATGGCTGAGGTAGAACAGGAGGGCATTCCTTCTGTATGCCAGGGTGAGGACTATTTTTCACATGAGTCCATAGGATCAGTTGAGGTCGCTTCTGGGGAGCGAGGGCAGTCATGCATGGATGGTGACAGTAGACCGGAGCTATATTCTAGTGTCCAGGGTGAGCAGTCATGGGACTCTGCGAGAGATACTCTGGGTGAAGAGTCACTTGTGACAATTCAGCTAGAGCAGCAAGTGATGGAGCCTGAGTCGATAGAGGAGGACACTACTGACATCAGGCATGATATTCCTTTGAGAGAGAGCCAGATGGGCACTCACATCGAGTTTGTGGTGGATATGCAGCTAACCGCGGGGTCATCCATTGAGGAGGAGCAGTCAGCTGCATTGACATTGAGTACGGTGATAGCTGTTGCAGATCCATATCCTCTGGATGTGTTGGAGGTTGATGGGATTGTTATGCAGGGGGCTAGTAGATAGCAGGAGCTGTTGGATATGTTGGAGCATCCATCTTTGGGTCGACACTGGGATGAGGCGCAGATAGATGTACTCGCAGTCAGCAGAGCTGCAGCGTTTTTAGTGGGTAGCACTCTCCAGGAGTACATCGATGGAGCTTGCAGCATACCTTGCCCACTTTCTCCCATTATAGAGAGAGGGGCTTCCTTCTACAGGCAGCTTCCATTGACAGACAGGGTAGAGCAGTGGGAGTTGATTACAGGCTGGCGGCAACATCCCAGGCATGTTTCATATACCGTTGTTGTTGCTACATCAGATTCTTCTTCTAGGATGCACTGGCGGGAGATCATGAGTTGGTACCCTCTTGATGGTATGGTATTCTTCGTAGGGAGCACAGCAGAGCAGGGGCCCTTGGACATAGTAGATGTTACAGATCCCAGTTGGCAGGAGGGCATCGGTTGTCATTACTTCAGGACTCCTTCCCGATTTCAGGAGAGCAGGATCAGCATGGGATGGAGTCAGGACTTGGATTGGATATAGGTGATGAGCTGGTATTCAGTTGGAGGTGCAGTATATGCAGTTACAGGTACAGCATTGCAGGAGCCCGGGAGCATTGATGCTTATCTGTTGTCTCCACCTCTTAGAGCATCAGCTATAGCTAGAGAGAGTGCACAGTCCGAATCGTGGGACTTGGGCGATGATTGGCCATGGTGGCATTGGGATTCGAGAGGACTATTGATTGGTGAGAGATCAGTTCGGGATCCTAGCATTGAGTGGTCCCTTCATATCAGGGTGGTGCAGAGGTCAGAGAGGGTTCAGTGGCACATCTGTGACCCAGGCACATTTTGCAGTGTTAGTGGGGAGCCTCAGCTAGAGAGGAGGCTTGTTCAGGCATTGCTGGAGGACAAGCAGTTTTTACCGGATGAGGATGCCACTTGGGAGAGAGAGAAGATTCTGCAGCATCCATCACTTCAGTTGCTTGAGGGCAAGCAACATTTTGCCGGGGGGGACTGTAATATTCCTAATTAGCAACAGCTAATTGGAATATTCGCTTTTGTATAGTTTTGCCTTTTATGGTTTTTAAATAAAGAAAAAGTGAGTAAAAAGGGCCTGACTCACTTTAGTGGAATAAAACACCTTCCTAGTAGCACAATGTTGCAACTTAAGGGGGAGCCAAGGGGGGCCACACACTACGTTGGTTTTGGAGGGAAACCAATGCTATAAAAGATGGAGAAGCCTCCTCATTTGGGCATTCTTGTTGTTGATGATATTGGAGCTAAACATTTTGTCTTCTTGAGCACGCTGGCTGTTTAGCCTGTCTGCAACATTGTTTAGTGCGTTGAGTGTCTCCGGTCGGAGATCTCGCCCTTAGCCCCGGGGGACTTCGAGTGCCTGCTCGGGCAAGGTTTTTCCTTCAGTCTTTAGCGGGAGATTTGGTTGGTTGTTTGGCTGAGGAGCTGGGCTTCTCTTGTGACTGCGCAGTCTTTGGGAGAGAGGACGCAGTTCTAGTTGGAGGTGTTCCGTTACGGGATTTTCTGCAGGAGTTTCAGTGGATATCCGGTGTGGAGGATCAGTCTTTGCTAGGAGGAGGTTTCCTGAGGAGTTTGAGGCACTGTCACAGCTATTATCATTTGGCATCTGCGCTGAGCCTTGTAGAGGCAGCGTAATTCCTTGAGGAGGATTCTTTGGTGATTTTCGGAGGCTGACCGTTCTTGATATGGTTTCTGGGTTTTGTCCGGGGTGGTGAGTACAGGTGATCTGCAGATTTTCAGCTCATTCCGGCAAGGGGATCAGCCCCTAGTTTCAGTCCATTCCAGCAGCAGCAGTTTTACGGCAGTTTTCTAGCAGCTGGGACGCAGTTTCTTGTAGCAGCCATTTCCTGTCTTTCTGAGAGAGTTCTTCACTTGCCTTGAGCAAGAATAGGTGCTATCATTCTGTTTATCCATTGTATTTCATTATATTCTTAGATTAATAAAATGGCTTAGCATTCCCGGCATTTTTATGAGTATGTGCTTTATGTTCTATTTCTGGCATTTTCTATATTGTCGTATGCTTGTATTGCTGTCTATTTCCCTTCCGGGATATTACAGCCTGGCCCGACGTTCTCATAGGGGGTAGGGGTATTGCCAACATATGGAATGTTTCCTGTTGAAGAATCAGAGGAGAAGAAAGCGAGCTGATCGACGGTCACAATCTTCCCTTGATGAGGAAAGCGAAGAACACAGAAGAGGGTGGAGACCACGCAAAGCATTGCATGGGTTCAACTGCGTCCAAGGAGGAGGTTATAATTCAGGTTGGCATCCAAGTTCACTGTCTTTCCTTCCAAGAGGATGGGTAAGGCTTTGAGAATACTGTATGACCGAGAACCTTTGTCGTTGAAAGCTTCCAAATTGTTGGGGGACTGACTCAATGGAGGAGAGCCAATGGCTTTCCAACAAGCGATATACATGATGTAGGTCGAAGCGCCCTCATCAACAACAATCCTATGGATGATTTTCTCCATCACGGTAACTTGAATCAGGAAGGCTACATGAGATGGGAGGCGAGGAACAAAGTTCTCAAGATCGAAAGTGATAAGGTTAGAATCCACTGGTTCAATGCCTCCAATGGTAGATAATAGTGCCATCCGTTGTGATGGACATGACTGAAGGACTTCTAATGCCGACATCGCCGAAGGCGCCTGAGCTAAATCCTCTACAATGTTATAGTGTTGAGTAGCTCTGGCATTCGGATTATAAGACGATTTCCGAAGAACACCTTTTGGGGGTGGCCGAATTATGGAATCACTACTAGGTCTCTCAATCTGGAGAGGACTAGAACTAGGAGGTATGGAAGACGAGGGATTATCTGTGGCATTCTGTTCCATAGGAGCTTTCGATGGATTCAGGTAATCTTTCAATCGCGTGGCAATAGAAATAGGTTCTGTGCCAGCCATAAAAACTTGGGAGCTTCCAGATGATTGGGGTTGATCTACCATTTGTGTCTGCTGGGATGGGACGGTTCTTTCAAGAAAATCGGAGTCCCGGATGCGCCCTTCAAGAGATGGGCAACTTTGGCACGCTGGGGACAATCCTTGGTGTAATGGTCGTCATCACATATCAAACAAGGATATTTAGGCTTGCGTTTGGAAGTGTCGTCGGTAGATGACTTATTTGAATCCTGTTTAGGGTTATCGGATTTGGATTTGCCTTTGCCCTTTTTTTACCTTTTTAGGATTTTTCTGCTATGGTAGATTGGACAACATTTACCTCGGAGGTTTTCCTAGGATTCTTCTGGCTATTCGAAGGTTTGGAGGGTTCAGTGGCAGCGGTGGACTTAGGCTTTGAAGAAGCCTTTGGTGCACTACCATCAGCATGGGCCACTGACCCAATACCACCATCAACAGGAGGCGTAGCAGGAGGTTGAGACGATGTTGGATTAGTTGAAGGTCACGGTGCATCAGGTAGATGTGAAAATTTCTAATTAGAAATCCTACTGCAGTGTCTTGATTTACTCTTCCTACTTGATTTGTAATATTCCTAATTAGCACCGCTAATTGGAATATTTGATTTTTGTATAGTTTTGCCGCCTATAGCTAATTAATAAATAAAAGTGAGAAAGAGGGGTCAACTCACTTAAATAAAATAAAGTACTTCCCTAGTAGGAGCAACGTTATGACTTAAAGGGAAGCCTTGGGGGTCCACACCACGTATGAGGGAGGCCTCACGTAGCCTCTAGGAGCATCTGCGCAGACTTGGGAGGAGCACGTGGAGAGAGGGGACCACGTTAGGGTTTTTGAGGAGAGCTAGCATTATAAAAGGTGGGAGAGCCATTTCATTTGGCATTCTTGTTGTTGATGATATGTGAGCTAGACTTCTGTCTACTTGAGCACGCTGGCTGTTTAGTCGGTCTGCAGCACTGTTTAGTGCGACTGAGTGTCTCCGGTCGGAGATCTCACCCTTGGCCCCAGGGGACTTCGAGTGCCTGCTCGGGCAAGGTATTTCTTCAGTCTTTAGCAGGTGATTTGGTTGGGTATTTTGTTGAGGAGCTGAGCTTCATTGGGTGACTGCGCAGTCTTTGGAGGGAGGACGCAGTTTGAGTTGGAGCTGCTCAGTGGTGGGGATTTCTGCAGGAGATTCAGTGCTATTTCGGTGTGGAAGTTCAGTATTTATCAGTTGGAGGATTTCCTGAGGAGTTTGTGGCTTCATCTCAGCATATTTCGTTTGGCATCTGCGCTGGGCCTGGAGGGACAACGTTTTTCCTTGAGGAGAGTTTCTGGGGTGATTTTCGGAGGTGGTCCATTTTGTCTATGATTTTTGGGTTTTGTCCGGAGCAGCGAGTACAGGTGATCTATAGATTTTCAGCTCATTCCGGCAAGGGGATCAGCCTCTAGTTCCAGTTCATTCCAGGAGCAGCAGTTTACGGCAGTTTCTTCCAGCAGCTGGGACGCAGTTTCTGTAGCAGCCATTTCCTGTTTCTGAGAGGGTTCTTCACTTGCCTGGTGCAAGGATAGTGCTCTTATTCTGATTATCCATTGTACCCATTTATATTCTCAGATTAATAAAATGGCTTAGCATTCCTGGCATTTTATGTGTACTTGCTTTATATTATGTTTCCGACATTTTTCTATATAGTTGTATGCTTGTATTGCTGTCTATTTCCTATTCGGGATATTACATGATTTAAATTACAAGTTAATTTTCTGAATTATTCAGTAAAATCAGCAGAGTAAATGCAACTGTAGCCTACACATTTACATATCATTTATTGAACATCATGCACAGATGACAAAGTGACACAGATTTTTCGGACAAATGTCCCCGGAAAAACCCAATGTGGGAAAACTGGTGCAACTAGCTCTAGAGGGTTTATTATTATGCAAAATCTGAATACAACATTATCTGGGCACCAAAATGGTTTGCCATATAGAGAAATTACACGACGGTAGTACCTCTTTCACTTGTAGACAAAAAATATGGTTGATTAACACCCTCAAACAGGATTTACAGAACTCGAGCCTTTTCTGGCCCACCGGAAACCCCAACGCTGCCCCTCAGCCCTCTGCGTCGGCCTCTGCGCTGCCTTGGATGGGCTTGCGTCAGCCTCTTAGGGCTTATGTTGCCCTTGCACTGCCTTGGTTGGGCCTGCGTCACTCTTGAAGGGTTGTTGTTGCCTCTGCGCTACCTTCTGCGTGGCTCTGGTTGAACTGCGTATCTCTGGCTGTTCTCTGCGTTGCCTGACACACTGCCTCCCTGCCGCTGTTATATTCTGGGCCTTAAATCAGATCATCCCTTTCCAATCTTTGCCCCTTACTACACTGCAAACTTGCTTCGAAATTCTTAGCCAACCCCGCCCTAGAATTTCGACTTAGCTTCAGCGCTTTGCCAATGTGTGTATTCTCCAGCTGATCTCAATCCCTTCTCTTATACTTTTCTCTTTGGCAAACCAACGACCGTGATCTAATCTCTAATCAATGACTAAGCTTAGAAGCTGCTTGATCCACGTCACTTAGAACATTCTCATCACATGTTTAATTTAATTCACTTTAATCTTTTAATTTTCCTTAGTTAGACTTAGGGTCCCTAATTAAAAAGATTAATTATTTGAATAACTATCAAACTGGATGGAATTTCTCCAAATGCTTTTTGGGTCTTGGAGATCTCATGTATTCTAGCTCCTCCACAAAATTTCGGAGCTAGAGCACATTCGATGCTACCCCAAAATCTCAATAGTAGAATCTAATACAAGGTTCCATATTGGGAATAAACCAAATCTAGATATTGAGCGTAGGCGATGACTTCCTCTTTTGTCAGACAACCACCCATGGCGAGATCTTTTGCAATTTGTATAACAAAAGATTTCGTGAACCATTCAGTTAACAACTGATCGAGGATCTCAAATTTGATGAGACGACGTCTGCGCCTCCATTTGTGGATATGATCCGAAATATGGGTTGTAGTTGACTGTTGCAATGATGTGAGAAGGTGGGTGTCGGTTTCATACCGGACATGTAACTAGAAGTGAGTGAGGAAGGCCATGACCAAGGTGTTAAAATCGAAGAAGACACCTCGAGGGAGTTCAATATATCATTTCGCTGCGACACCTGTGAGAATGCGTTGGAAAAGACATAGACGAATGGAATCGTCAACCCAAGAATTAGAAGAGCACCATAGGTGGTACGTCATGACATGGGCTTGGAGGTCTTCCCCAAACTTACCTTCAAACTTTGGGCAATCTCTCGGAATCTTGGTTGGAACTGGAGGCCAATGCAAACATATGTTGGATGGGGTCATTTGTAAGCTTTAGACACATCAGAGAGTTCCAACGTAGCCAAAAGTGGCAAGGGAGGATGGTGAGGAGAAAACGGTCGTTGGAAGTTACCCATTTGAGGGTTCCAACCTGGTTGATATAGATTCTGCCCCCAATAGGGAAGATTTTGACCTAGATACGCATAATGCCCCCACGGTTGGTAGGGACCTAGTTGCAGCAGTTGTTGAACGTAGGGACCCTGCTGGCGCTGTTGATAAGGCCTTTGCTGGGTTTGAAACTACGGTCCTTGCTGAAGATACGGTCCAACTTGAGGTCCTTGCTGAACATGAGGTTCAGCTTGGGGTCCCAGTTGGGTCTGTTGGTACTGAGGGATCTGCTAGTATTGAGTACTAGGATGAGGCCTTGGCTCGGGTTGCTTGTACTGACCCTGCGGAATTTGTTGGTATTGGACACCAGGTTGATTGGGGTGAGCACCAGGTTGACCCAAAGGGATGTTCAGATCAGTTTTGGTGTAAGGATTAAACTGAGGGTTAGTCACAACGGTACCCACTGGATATTGGGGCTATTGGACATATTGATGAGGTATGTTGGGTTGCTGGACATATGGATATTGTACGTTCGATTGTTGGAGATGGGGTTGCTGAACCTGAGAATAATGAACGTGGGGCTGCTGATTGACAAATGCGATTGAAGAAGGTTGACCACTCAATGGAATGGTTCCTACGACAGTGTTTGTCGGCTGTGAAAACAATGTTCCACCTAGACTAGCATTAGGTTGTCCCACCCCCGAAACGGGTCTAGAGTTTAGATGCTCCGCACTCGAAAGGGGAGGTGCTTAAAGAGGATTGGACTGCCCCCCAGGCATGGATGAAACCGTAGATTGTCCACTCAATGGTGGAAACCGTAGTAATTGTAGATAGCGACAGGGGGGTAGAAGATCCTATTGAAATGATCATTTTACCTATAGTCACCGTAGGTCAAACAGCAGGTTGAGATATGGCAGCCATATTCGAAATGAATGGGCCAGAAGATGGGGGAATGCCCGTTGGTGAAACAGGATTCGAAAATAAAGATGTATCTGCAGAAGCTCCTAAAACAAGGCTCTCAAAAGAGGTATACCCATGCGGAAGTGGTGATATGACTTGACTAGAGGGTATTCTCTCCCACTTCCAGTATCTTGAGCAGTGTGACGTAAGGATAGCCTTCAAGAGGAAACATGGATGAAGTTTCTTTTGGAATATGAGTTGCAGTGGTTTCTTTTAAAGTACTCTTAGGGGCACTCATGAATGGAATATCATCACCATTAGATGCCATTTCAGGAGGAAACAACTGACGAGCAGTAGTGCGAAATGCTACTGGAGAAGCCACAAAGGGAAAACCTGGTTCGTCAAAAGGACTATGTAATATTCCTTTTTTTTGGTGTCACCTACTACCGGGTCAGGTTGGACTTCTAGAGTTAGGAGCATATAGGTCACATGTACAGATGGGTGCTACCAGTGGGCTCAGGAGCTCTTTGGAGGAGTTTTCATGGTTTCTGGAGGCATTTGCTTGATATACTCCATCATCCGAGCGGTTTGGCTTTCGTTCCAGTGCATTCCGATAACTTTGGGAAATTTGAGTTATTTCTGGGCTTAACTCAGCTGATTACATTCAAGGTGGCATTCCGAGAGGAATACATGATGGAACACCTTAGTGTAATAGCTCATTGGAACCGGGACGAGGATACCTACATGGTGGGACAGTTAGACACGGATTTTAGTGACTGGATGTAATATTCCTAATTAGCACCGCTAATTGGAATATTTGATTTTTGTATAGTTTTGCCGCCTATAGTTAATTAATAAATAAAAGTGAGAAAAAGGGGGGGGCTAACTCACTTAAATAAAATAAAGTGCTTCCTAGTAGAGTAACGTTGTAACTTAAAGGAAAGCCTTGGGGGTCCACACTTTACATGAGAGAGGCCTCACGTAGACTCTAGAGGTAACTGCGCAGGCATAGGAGGAACTCAAGGGCGCAGTTAGGGTTTTGAGGGGAGCTAGCACTATAAAAGGTGGGGGTTTCACTCCATTTGGCATTATTGATATGTTATTGATATTGAGAGCTAGACTTCTGTCTACTTCAGCACGCCGGTTGTTTAGTCGGTCTGCAGCACTGTTTAGTACGAACTGAGTGTCTCCGGTCGGAGATCTCACCCTTGGCTCCGGGGGACTTCGAGTGCCTGCTCGAGCAAGGTTTTTCCTTCAGTTTCAGTTGATGATTTGCAGTGGATTTTTGGGTGGACGTTGCAGAGGAGTTGGTCTCTTGGAGTGACTGCGCAGTCCAGGAGAGAGGACGCAGTTTCAGCAGGGAGGACGCAGTCTTTGTTGAGCAGCGTTGTTGCGTGGTGATTTGGTAGTGGTTTCAGCGTTTTTCAGCCTTGAGGAGGTTGCCATTTCAGCCGGAGGTTTGCAGGAGGATTCAGGCCCTTTCCTCAGCGTGTTTCTTGAGCTTCTGCGTTGTTCCTGGAGGCACAACGTTTTTGTAGGAGGAGGGTTTCTGGGGGTGATTTTCGGAGGTGGTCCATTTCGTTTATGATTTCTGGGTTTTGTCCGGAGCAGCGAGTACAGGTGATCTGTAGATTTTTAGCTCATTCCGGCGAGGGGATCAGCCTATAGTTCCAGTTCTTTCCAGGAGCAGCAGTTTACGGCAGTTTCTTCCAGCAGCTGGGAAGCAGTTTCTGTAGTAGCCATTTCCTGTTTCTGAGAGGGTTCTTCACTTGCCTGGTGCAAGGATAGGTGCTCTTATTCTGATTATCCATTGTACCCATTTATATTCTCAGATTAATAAAATGGCTTAGCATTTCTGGAATTTTATGTGTACTTGCTCCATATTCTGTTTCCGACATTTTTCTATATAGTTGTATGCTTGTATTGCTGCCTATTTCCCGTTGGGGATATTACAGTGGTATCAGAGCATAATTTTGGCTCAGCCTGTGGTCTATGACATCGGGAAAGAGATCATACAGAGCAATAGCAGTTGCAGTACCAAAAACGCAATTGGAAAAAGGGCCAAAATATAAAGGGTCAAATTTTGAAGTTTGGAATTAGAAGAAACGTTTTCTGGGTTTTTCTGGGTTTTGGACAAGGATCACCTTTCCAAATTCCTGGAATTTTCTGAGTAGTTTTCAGTGGGTAAATCGGAGGTCGAAGTTAAGCAGCAGTATGGTTTTGCAGCAGCCGTGCAGTTTCTGAGGAGCCTGTAGACACATAGCAGAAAGAGCTGATGGCAGTTGATGATGATGAGAGGAGATTTAGAGAAATGCTCCTCCAACACATGCAGGAGACGTCACAGAGGGTGCAGGAGATGTCACAGATCAGTCAGAGACTCGCTACGCTAGCGGTTAGGCAGCGGGAAACCTCAAGGGGTTTTCAGATTGGTGAGGGATCAGGCACATCCCGCCATTTGCCGGAGCATGATGCCACTCAGCATATGGCATCACATACACCCACACGTCCTACCATGCCCACTTTTCTGGATGAAGACACAGGGGCAGCAGCACAGCGAGAGCTGGAGCCGGGTCAGATGGGTGACTATTTTGCAGAGTACCTGGCATATGGGCCGGCGATCAGAGATATTATCTCATTCAGAGATTATGTTCAGCACCAGCGTGATAGTAGACCTCACAACTTTCACAGAGGGAACCGGCGCTCACATGATGGGGGCTTACAGCGCACAGTGGACAGATTCCATCTACCGACATTTGACGGGTCATCCAGGCGCTCAGGAAAAGCTTGGGTGGACAAGTTGGATTCCTCTTTCCATCTTGACCGAGTATCGGGGAGGGAAACCATTAAAATGGTTACCTCGCACTTGGAGGATGAGGGAACACAGGGTTGCAGGGAGTCCGAGGTTACACCTAGTGTGACACAAGATTCACCCTCATTGGAGACCTCCTCGGCCGTGTCGGTTGATGTGGTAGTGGAGAAGGTAGAGCCTACCCCAGTAGAGCCATCCATTGAGGTGACGACCGGAGTCGCGTCCGAGTCTTCGGGTGGTAGCAGCACACAGATGGGTGCAGTGTCAGGAGATGTATCCACCTTCGATGAGGCACTAGCAGGTACAAAGGTATTGGATGATGGTCGCAGACAGCGGTATCATCGGCTTCGGACGGACCTTCGAGTTTTGAGAGAGAAGGCCACGTCAGTACGGGAGGCCATTTTGTTGCAGGACCAGGAGCTGGAGGGTATGAGAGTGACTTGTGCCAAGTCAGCGGCCAAGTTGGTCGGCATTGGGGAACGACTAGATTCCCTGATGGTACCATCAGAGGGCACATTGGAGCGTCAGATCATTTCCCTTCAGGCATGCATGGATGGGACTAGCAGTGTTGTTGGGTCATCTCTTTCCTTTGGAGAGAGCGAGGCAGAGCCACCTAGTCAGATCTCATATGTTGACTTGGATAGCGGTATGAGACGATCAGAGTTGCACAGGGTACATCATCCACATGTTGAGGTTGGATGGCGAGAGATTTTGAGTTGGTACTCGGTGGAGCGGGCTATGGAGATAGTGATGGTTCCGAGTGTAGCTCAGCAGGATTTTCTATGCATGGGGAATACAGGAACCCCAGATTGGCATTGGGATCTAGGTGGGATCACCTACCGTTTCCCAGGCAGGTCGGCTGACTATGCCTTGGAGAGTACAGTTGGCCTAGTAGTAGAGCATGTGCAGTTTCGGTCAGCTCCAGTGGCCAACCAGTTTATGGGCAGACTCCCTAGGTTGTCTTGGCATGACATTCATTCACGGGATCACGGGGTGGTCAGCACACCTTGGCAGGAGCTTGTCGGAGGAGGTGGCATTGGCAGGCCACCAGATGGCACCTTGTATGGGGCCAAGGATTCTTCACCTTTGTGTGGGGCACAGAGGACGCAGCGGAGCCGAGCAGTGGTGGTAACACTACTGACCCATAGGGAGATTCACTTCTCGGACCCCTCGAGGAGGATTTGCAGTGATGATCCATTTGTTGACGGGTATAGTGATGTGACGGTGGACATGACGATATCGATTGGTGGTAGTCCGATATGTAGAGGCACAGCTCTAGGACATCACATCCATGGATGTGTGGGAGCCTCTAGCAGTGATCAGTGGACTACTGGTGGACATGGAGCTACATGGTGGTGTACCGTAGTGTGTGGGACTGCATTGTGGAGTAGGAGTGCCCTACACCACCTTGAGAGCACGCAGGGAGTGACAGATTCCTGGACACAGTTAGGGCACGAGACGGTACAGGATGGTATAGCAGTAGCATGGGGTATCCAGCAGTATACAGGGGTATGCCTCAGTGTGCAGTGGCATGTTGAGGAGTATAGGGATGATCAGTGGTATGCGAGGGCATATGGTGCTGCACAGCAGGGTCTTAGAGCATTGCCTCCAGGGATACTCATGGACAGGGACATCGGGCTTACCTTTGGGAGTAGTTCACCTAGGATCGATGGAGAGACAAAGGAGCGATACTTGGCAGTATCTGTGGGGACTCACACACCTGACTCGCTTCGACATCACTCACAGGTACAGTTGATTATGTTTTTGACCTTTGGCACTTTGGGCGTGAGCAGCAGGGTACGCGAGGTTCACCCAAGATATTTGGATGACACTCAGTACACTAGGCGAGAGACCTCTCAGCAGTGGCACTGGGTTGGTGTGCTAGTTGACAGCCACAGGTTGGGGAATGAGATGATCCTTTGCAGAGGTGGTGCATCAGTCATCACTGAGCCTACGCTTGGGGAGCAGGTCATGAGGGAGACATGCATCAATTTTCCCTCAGGGCATGTCGAGATCATGCATGAGCAGAGGATACGGGGTACATCAGAGGTAGTATCCCAGTATGTGTCTGGGCTCCAGACACTGTATCGACACTTTGTCGAGAGGGTGGATGGCATGTTCGATACAGATGAGATGGCGGAGGTAGAACAGGAGGGCATTCCTTCTGTATGCCAGGGTGAGGACTCTCTTTCATATGAGTCCATGGGATCAGTTGAGGTTTCTTCTGTGGAGCAAGAGCAGTTATGCAGGTATGATGACAGTAGATTGCAGCCGTATTACAGTGTGCAGGGTGAGCAGTCAGGGGACTGTATAGGAGATACTCTGGGTGATGAGTCACTTGTGACGCTTCAGCTAGAGCAGCACGTGAGGGAGCCTGAGTCAGCAGAGGAGGATACTATGGACATCAGGCATGACATCCCCTTGGGTGAGGTCCAGATGGGTGCCCACATTGAGCCTATGATGGATATGTGGCTAGCATTGGGGTCATCCTTTGAGGTGGAGCAGTCAGATGCACAGACACCGAGTACCGTGACAGCAGCTTCAGATCCATATCCTCTAGAGATGTTGGAGGTAGATGTGATAGTTTGGCAGTGGGAGATGATTACGGGTTGGCGGCAACCTTCCAGGCATGTTCCATATGCAGTTGTTATCGCTACATCAGATTTTTCTTCCATGACGGACTGGCAGGAGATCATGAGTTGGTACCCTCTTGATGTTATTGTATTCTTCGGAGGGAGCACAGCGGAGCAGGGGCCCATGGACATAGCACATGTTCTAGATTCCAGCTGGCAGGGGGACACAGGTCATCATTTCTTCAGCACCCCATCCCGATTTCAGGAGAGCAGGATCAGCATGGGGTTGAGTCACAACTTGGATTGGAGAGAGGTGATGAGTTGGTATGCAGTTGGAGGGGTAGCATATGCAGCTACAGGTACAGCGCAGTAGGAGCCCGGGAGCATTGATGCTTGTTGGTGGTCTTCACCTCTTAGAGCATTGGTCATAGCTAGAGGCAGTGCACAGTCTGAGCCGTGGGACTTGTGCGATTATTGGCCACGGTGGCGATGGGATCCGGGAGGATTATTGGTTGGCTGGTAATGTGAGAGGTCACTTTGGGATCCTGGCATTGAGATATCCCTTCGTATCAGGGTGATGCAGAGGTCAGAGAGGTTTCAGTGGGACCCAGGCACATTTTGCAGTATCGGTAGGGAGCATCAGCTAGAGAGTAGGCTTGTTCAAGCGTTGCTTGAGGATAAGCAATTTTTGCCGGATGAGGATGCCACTTGGGAGAGCGAGAAGACATTGCAGCATCCATCACTTCAGTTGCTTGAGGACAAGCAACGTTTTGCCGGGGGAGACTGTAATATTCCTAATTAGCACCGCTAATTGGAATATTTGATTTTTGTATAGTTTTGCCGCCTATAGTTAATTAATAAATAAAAGTGAGAAAAAGGGGGGGGCTAACTCACTTAAATAAAATAAAGTGCTTCCTAGTAGAGTAACGTTGTAACTTAAAGGAAAGCCTTGGGGGTCCACACTTTACATGAGAGAGGCCTCACGTAGACTCTAGAGGTAACTGCGCAGGCATAGGAGGAACTCAAGGACGCAGTTAGGGTTTTGAGGGGAGCTAGCACTATAAAAGGTGGGGGTTTCACTCCATTTGGCATTATTGATATGTTATTGATATTGAGAGCTAGACTTCTGTCTACTTCAGCACGCCGGTTGTTTAGTCGGTCTGCAACACTGTTTAGTGCGAACTGAGTGTCTCCGGTTGGAGATCTCACCCTTGGCTCCGGGGGACTTCGAGTGCCTGCTCGAGCAAGGTTTTTCCTTCAGTTTCAGTTGATGATTTGCAGTGGATTTTTGGGTGGACGTTGCAGAGGAGTTGGTCTCTTGGAGTGACTGCGCAGTCCAGGAGAGAGGACGCAGTTTCAGCAGGGAGGACGCAGTCTTGGTTGAGCAGCGTTGTTGTGTGGTGATTTGGCAGTGGTTTCAGCGTTTTTCAGCCTTGAGGGGATTGCTATTTCAGCCGGAGGTTTTGCAGGAGGATTTAGGCCGTTTTCTCAGCGTGTTTCTTGAGCCTCTGCGCTGTGCTGGGAGAGAGCGTTTTTCTAGGAGGGTGGTTTCTGGGATTGATTTTCGGAGGTGGTCCATTTTGTCTATGATTTCTGGGTTTTGTCCGGAGCAGCGAGTACAGGTGATCTGTAGATTTTTAGCTCATTCCGGCGAGGGGATCAACCTCTAGTTCCAGTTCTTTCCAGGAGCAGCAGTTTACGACAGTTTCTTCCAGTAGCTGGGAAGCAGTGTCTGTAGCAGCCATTTCCTGTTTCTGAGAGGGTTCTTCACTTGCCTGGTGCAAGGATAGGTGCTCTTATTCTGATTATCCATTGTACCTATTTATATTCTCAGATTAATAAAATGGCTTAGCATTCCTGGCATTTTATGTGTACTTGCTTTATATTCTGTTTCCGACATTTTTCTATATAGTTGTATGCTTGTATTGCTGTCTATTTCCCGTTGGGGATATTACACTGGAGGAGGCGTGGTAGTCGATTTACCCTTTTTTGCATTAAAAAGGAATATTTTAATAAAAGGAAAAAGTGCTCCATGAAAAAAATAATAATTAAATAATGCTCTAGAAGCTCCAAGAGATCTATAAAAGAAAGGAAGGAGGCCATTGGGAGATATCTTTGGAGTAGATCATTTTCTTGTGTATGAGAGGTTTGAGAACGTGGTTCTCTACTTCAGTCGTAGCCCCAGGACGGAAACCCTCGAGTGATTTGTGAGTATTGGACGAAAACCCAATACCCTTGAGGAGGTTTCACTCAGAGATCTCACAGTGCTTTAGTGGAGTTTGGAGAGGTCAGTTTTGTCGTAGCCGATTTGCAGCAGTCTCCTTGTCGAGCCATCTACATCATTGCCAGCGTCATTCATTAGTTGGGCCAAAGATCTTTCTGGGTTTGCTCTGCTTGCTTGGCAAGCTTAGGTTCCGCTGTTCTTTTATGTTGATGTACTTTTACCATGGATTAATAAAATGGCTCAGTGATTTTATCGGCATCCATTGTGTTCTATTAGTGGCTGTGTGTATATTTCCATTTATTTTGCTGCTTAAGTTTATTTCTGCAATTTTAGTTAAAATATCCCATTTGGGATATTACAGTGGTATCAAAGCCTTCGTCTTGGCTTTTACCCTGTGGGGTTACAAATTGAATCCGTTGTGAAAAGCCATCAAAGAGCGGAGAGATCCTTGAAGAAATCAGCATCAACGATACAACCATTTGGTGCAGAAGAAATTTTATAAAGTTGGGCAACATTTTTATTAAAGTTCAAAATCATTAGTTGAGCAAACTATTAAAAAGGGTCGTGAACGATTTTCTTCAATACATATTTTTTTTAAGTCAAAGTTTCCTTTTGGGAAGCCAAGCTAAAATTTATTTGAGAGAGCCGTCAAATATATTAAAAAGGTCGAAATTTTATTTGGGGAAATGTTCAAGTAGCTCAGCCAAATGTTTATTTGTTAAAAAGTGGCGGAATACAATTTTCAGATGCCGCATATCACAGTCGCTGAGAGCTGGAACTGTTGGGAAGCCGAATTCGTGGGCGGAGAATTCTATGTGCATTTGGGTAGAAGAGGATGCGAGACCCGTCCAAAATTAATGACCGATTTCGAATTGGAAAGCTGCCATTAGAGGGGGACCGAAAGTGTCTCTGCAGGGGCATGTTCAATATTTGCAGGAGCCGTTCAATTATTGTGGCTGATTATTCATTTGCAGAGAGTTGTCTAATATTTTCAAGGAGATGAGGGAAATTCTGGGTGTATTCTATTAATTTGCAGACAAAATTCTGGAGTTTGTGTCATTTCTCCAGGCCGCAATTCTTATTGTGAAGTTTCTGGGTGCCTTTCCCGATCAACTGTCCTAGTGTTTGTCAGCAAGGAATCAAATTCTTTTAAGGAAAATAGCCAAGCCATCTACACCAGCATTCCAGAAGCAAAAGAGACCAAAACTTATTTGCCCACGGGAGTTCGATTTATATTTTAAAGGAGGGCCGAAACTCATTCAGGAATTGAGTGCCAAATTCAAATTATTAATGCAGGCCGAATTGCTGACAGTTATTGGGCTAAACTTCTGTTCCATTTCTCGAGAAAACGCGTGCAAGATACTCAGAGCTTGAGGTTGACTTGCTATTACTGTGCGAGAGCCAAATTTGTGGAGAGGGGCTGAATTCTCCCTATGTCAATTGGTGCTTGTTTTAAATACCAAAATTGTGAAGTGCGTTTTCCAGAATTTGTGTGCAAAATACATGAAAGATTGCCATCAATGTGGCTCAGATTTTCTCTTCAGCAAGGGAAAAATTTCATCTCTCTTGAGGATTGTTTCAGACCTAGACATATCTCGCAAACTGAGACTCATCCTAACAGAGGTTAATCATCTTCAGAGGACACAGTTTCTTAGGAGCTGGGCCAAGGACAGTCTTAGGAGCTCGGGCAAAGAAGGAATACATATCCTCAGAACTTTGTGCCAAATTGCTACTCAGAATATGTGAAAAATGTGGAGGTGATGACATATAATGTCAAGTTCCGTTTCTGGGCAGCATACACACTTGCCTCAAGTGTTGGAGTATCATTACAAGGGTCGGTGTTACATTCTCCTGTTTGCAGCCCTGCCAAATCAGTTGAAATCTTATATTTGACACCAGCAACTGTATCTGACACCAGCATATATTTGTCACCTATAGTAGTATGTATATGCACTGTTTGTTAAGAGAGACAACAAACTCAGAAAATAAGTGACCTCATTATCACAAACGTTCTTGTACTCATTGGTTGAACCATGGAGGGATTCCTAAACAACTTGAGAAGGGTAAAAATTGATTCCTTAAACCACCATACATCAGAAGACCAGAAAACAAAACAGAACAACAGACCCTTCTCCAAGAACGTACATAATTTGCTCCAACAAAAGCATCCGAGGAATTTACAAAGGGAGGAAGAAGTGGGAAATTCGCTGTATGCACTTGGGATGGAATTAAAAAGTGGAAGGTTAGAAAATGACTTTCCCGTGTTAGAGGAACTGGAATCTTGCCTTTTAAAAGTAGAGCAATCTGATTGGGGTTTAAATTGGGCTTTGGAGCCATCTATGTTTGCATTGGTACAAGCTAGATTCTTGGAACATCCAAGTGAGAGTCTCAAGCTTATAGCTGCCTCTTGTTTCAGTGATATTTTGAGGATAACAACACCCTTCCCTCCCTACAATGATGATATTATGAAAAGAACTTTTAGACTGATAGTAGGAACCTTTCGGGATTTATACAGCTGTGCAGACTCTACATTTGGGAGAAAGCTTAAGGTCTTAGAAGCCATGGCCATGACCCAGACTTATGAGGTCATGATCGATCTCGAGTGTGATGGTTTGATTCTGCAGATGTTCCAATGCTTCTTCAGCATTAGGAGACATCATTCTGACATAGCCATAGCACACATGCAGTCCATCCTGTCGTCATGTACAGGAGACTGTGATGCCATTTGCTGGGAGCTGCAGACTAGGTTGTTGAGCATTTGGAGGAGAGAGCAGTTGGTCTTGCCCGCTGCTTATGAGCTAGCCCAAGGGCTAGTTGAGCAGAACATTGAGCTTCTCAGGAGACAGTTGACTAGGGAAGAGTTGCTCTAGTTTGGTGGGTCAGGCAGCAGGAATGAGCTGAGGAGGAAGGGACTTTGCTTCATTTGCAAAGAACCTTGGGGGCTAATCACTCATGTTTGAGAGATGCAGATGATGTGGCGGAGGCAGGACAGGTGGGCATTCCTTTTGTATTCCAGGGTGAGGACTCTTCTTCAGATGAGTCCATGGGATCAGTTGAGGGCGCTTCTGGGGAGCGAGAGCAGTTATGCAGAGATGTTGACAGTAGACTGGAGCTGTATTCCAGTGTGCAAGGTGAGCAGTCAGGGGACTATACAAGAGATACTCTAGGTGATGAGTCCCTTGTGACGATTCAGCTAGAGCAGCATATGATGGAGCCTGAGTTAGTAGAGGAGGATACTATGTACATCAGGCATGATATTCCTTTGGGGGAGAGCCAGATGGGCGCCCACATTGAGTCTATGTTGGATATGCGGGGGTCAGCCATTGAGGGGGAGCAGTCAGATGCACTTACATCGAGTACGGTGACAGCAGTTGCATATCCATATCCTCTGGAGGTGTTGGAGGTTGATGGGATTGTTCTGCAGGGGGCTAGTAGATAGCAGGAGCATGACATTCCTGATCAGGAGTGGGAGGAGCTGTTGGAGATGGTGGAGAATCCATCTGTGGGTCGACATAGGGATGAGGTGCAGATAGTTGTACACACAGTCAGCAGAGCTGCAGTATTTTCAATGAGTAGCACTCTCCAAGAGTACATCGATGGGGCTTGCAGCATATCTTGCCCACTTTGGCCCATTATAGAGAGAATGGCTTCCTTCTACAGGCAACTTTCATTGGCAGATAGGGCAGAGCAGGGGGAGTTGATTACGGGCTGGCAGCAACACTCTAGGTGTGTTCCATATGCAGTTGTTGCTACATTGGATTCTTCTTCTAGGATGGACTGGCGGGAGATCATGAGTTGGTTTCCTCTTGATGGTATGATATTCTTCGTAGGGAGCATAGCAGGGCATGGGCCCTTAGACATGACAAATGATACAGGTTCCAGTTGGCAATGGGGCAGATTCTTCAGCATCCCATCCCGGTTTCAAGAGAGCAGAATCAATAGTGGATTTAGTCAGGGATTGGATTGGAGAGAGGTGATGAGTTGGTACACAGTTGATGGGGCAGCTTACACCATCATAGATCTAACGTAGCAGGAGACGTGGTCTTCCCCTCTTAGAGCATCAGTCATAGCTAGAGGCAGTGCGCAGTCTGGGCTGTGGGACTTGGGCGATGATTGGCCACCGTGGCATGGGGATCTGGGAGGATTATTTGATGACAGGTACAGTGAGAGAACAGTTTGGGATCCCGACATTGAGGGGTCTATTCTGGGTGGCTTGACACAGGCACATAGTTGCACCAGGAGGTTTGTATGAGATCTGGACATTGGGTCTCAGTTGCATCGGGCCGATAGAGTGGCCCACATATCTGGATTGTTTGAGGGCAAGCAATCTTGGGGCAGAAGGTCTGTAATATTCCTTTTTTTTGGTGTCACCTACTATCGGGTCAGGTTGGATTTCTAGAGTTAGGAGCAGACAGGTCACATGTATAGATGGGTGCTACCAGTGGGCTCAGGAGCTCTTTGGAGGAGTTTTGAGGAGTTTTCATGGTTTCTGGAGGCATTCGCTTGATATACTCCATCATTCGAGCGGTTTGGCTTTCGTTTTGGTGCATTCCGATAACTTTCGGAAATTTGAGTTATTTCTGGGCTTAACTCAGCTGATTACACTCGAGGTGGCATTCCGAGAGGAATACATGATGGAACACCTTAGTGTAATAGCTCATTGGAACTAGGACGAGGATAGCTACATGGTGGGACAGTTAGACATGGATTTCAGTGACTGGAGGAGGCGTGGTAGCCGATTTACCCTTTTCTGCATTAAAAAGGAATATTTTAATAAAAGGAAAAAGTGCTCCATGAATAAAATAATAATAAAATAATGCTCTAGAAGGCTCCAAGAGATCTATAAAAGAAAGGGAAGAGGCCATTGGGAGATATCTTTGGAGTAGATCATTTTCTTGTGTATGAGAGGTTTGAGAACGTGGTTCTCTACTTCAGCCGTAGCCCCAGGACGGAAACCCTCGGTGATTTATGAGTATTGGACGGAAACCCAATACCCTTGAGGAGGTTTCACTCAGAGATCTCACAGTGCTTCAGTGGAGTTTGGAGAGGTCAATTTTGCCATAGCCGATTTGCAGTAGTCTCCTTGCCGAGCCATCTACATCATTGCCAGCGTCATTCATCAGTTGGGCCAGAGATCTTTCTGGGTTTGCTCCGCTTGCTTGGCAAGCACAGGTTCCGCTGTTCCTTTATGTTGGTGTACTTTTACCATGGATTAATAAAATGGCTTAGTGATTTTATCAGCATCCATTGTGTTCTATTAGTGGCTGTGTATATTTCCATTTATTTTTCTACTTAAGTTTGTTTCTACAATTTTAGTTAAAATATCCAATTTGGGATATTACAAACTATAAGCCTGTTGAGGCAAGACCACTATCAGATCGAAGAACGAATTTGGAGGAAACACTGTAAACTACGCAGATGGTTCGGGACTTTCCGACTCAGGATCCTCAGATGATGATGAAAGAAAATCATTGGGTGGTGGTCGTGACGAAATAGGTTGTACACTTATGACAATCCCAAGTTCAGCGCCTTGAGCTTCAAGGGGTCCAACTGGATATTGGGGGACCTTAGGAGGAGGGTCTTGAGATCCTTCAAAAGAGGAAGGAGGTGAATCCGACGATTCAACCATGATGACATTGAAGGCAAGATCAAAGAGAGAAAAGGTGAATCAATTTTGAGCAATTTAAAATTTACAATTAACTAGGCAAAGACGAGGCCAAAGAACTGCACAGGTAAGATGTTATCGCGGGCAGTTGATTTTAGAAATTAAACAAAAAATAAATCAAAAAGGGTGAACTAGGCATAAAGGATTACCCGATATCTGTGAACTGTCATATACACCTTTGTGATAAATGATAGGAAAAATTACCAAGGACTTAACGTACTATAATCGATCTCCCTGAATGCTGTGTTCTGTGTATCACGTCTACAAGGCAGCCGACTTGGTTACCTATGGCAGGCTTGCAACCTAGTGGTGTCTCCCCATATATACTTGATGGTAAAGTGGAGTCCAGTCCGTAGTAGTGCTCTCTAATGTGTAACCGTATGATGAGAGCGTCCCCTTATACTTTTCATATGTGGAGCATAGTCCTATATACTTCCATGCATGGGACAGGGTTTCACCTTTGGAATATAACATAATCTGTTAGCAACAAATCCTACGTTTAATGACATCGGAACATGTCTCTAACTTAAACCTCTAAATGTTTTCGTTAATTTCAAATGCTCCTTAAGGTTAATTGGATAAATTTTAAAGTTGATCTTCAGTTAAGTTTCAGTTTAAGGCTCAATATCAATGTCACCTGAACCCTATAATGCAGCTAAATGCTAAAAGAGATTCTTTCCATTTCAATGAATTCTAAACTAATTGGGGGAAGAAACGCAAACAAGAGTGCAAGTAATGCAACAAACAATGATGCCCCCTGTTAGACTCCTGTATTTCATAGTATCACAAGGTGATTGATTTTCTTCTCAGGTCTTTTATACTGAAAATAATATTCCATGGCTATCATTTATTTTCAGGGAAAAAGGGAAATCTTGATTATCAAGAGCATCAAATGAATCTATCTGCCTTTAGCTCAGTTGAAAGTGGAAAGTGTTGTTGATTAAGTGTGATGGTGAGAAAAATCCATACTGCCCTCATTCATTCCATCTACCCTCTTACCTTTCATTTTCCTAAATTCTGAACTCCAATGCTCTGAATCCCATTTAAGCGCCAAGACCCACATACAGAAACTTTGGGACTTATTACTTTATATTAAAGTCCGAAATTCTATTGTTATAGCTCCACCCACCCACTAGCAGCCATATCATTTTCTCATTTAAACTTGCCTTATTCACAGCTCCGCACCCACTTTAGGCTACTTGATACATTCATATATATCATATGCTATATAAACCGCAATAAACACCTGCATTTCTTTTATATCCTAAGTCTGAACCTCTACCTCTCTTCGCAATCGCAAATTGCAAGTTTTAAAGGATAACCGCGGCAGGTAAGTGATAAAGTCGCTGAAGTGCGATGTGCGATGCTAGGTGGGATCCGATCGCATAGCGCACATCGCAAGTTTTAAAAGATAAGTGTTGAGGAAAAGTTAAAGACATCAAAATGTGAAGTGCGATGTTGGCACGGACGCGATGTGGTTCCAAGATGAGATCTAAAGGATTTCAAGTCCGGGCTTATGAAGTTTGTGCGCCATTTTATGAAAAATTAGGCAAAACACAACAGAAATACTTGTGGTAGAATACGACCCAACAAGGAGCAAAAGGGGCAGCGAACATATCAAGCATAGCTATTGATTCAAGTACCTCATCAATTTAATAATCCCACAACGGTTTTCTGAAGATGAAGAGCCAAGGTGTTAGAGCCCTCCTCGCCTCTTCGGCATCACATCAGCCAGATCTTGATTATTGCACAATTAATAACGGACTGCTAAAAGCCATTGTTGAAGGCCAAGCTTGTCTTATCACCGCTTGCATGTTTCCACTTGTCCAGTTTCTTCTTGAATGTAATCACTGCAGTAGACAGATTAACTGACTTAAGTTTTCTATAAATACTGTATGCATTAGCAGTATGATGGGGGCCTGGAGGGAAAAACCATTGTAATAGACTCATTCGGTTGTAAGCACTCTCTTGTGGATGAATGGCGGATTATGCTGTTTTCCAGATTCTTGTGTTATGATCTGTGGTGAAGTGCTTCCCTCATGTAATATATCATTCCCCTGTTTTTCACATATTGTTTTCTTTTATTTACTGTGGATAGAAATTTTTGTGTAGGATTTACCATTGGGTACCCTGCTCAGTCTTGAAACAGTACATTATGTTTTCCTCTAAGACCGGAATGTAGAATTCAGAGACAGTCTGCTCTGAATTCCCGTTGAACCTTAATCTCCTCCTCTTTTTCATTTCATAAGCTGTTAAGATCCATTGACATGGATAGCTTGTTTGGTTTCACCTTACCTCAGTTGTTTATCCATTTGAATTTGTTTGCACCTGTTTGACTCCATAACCCAATGGCCCCCCTTCTGCTGCCTCATCCAAAAATCTTCAAACAAACCCCTATGCACTAATAGCTAGCCTAAAATGCCCCTATAAACAAAACTATATCTAACATAGAGAGCCCTCTCTGAATCTAGGAAGGTTAGTTCCTGGATTCCAAAGCGGTTTGATGTTTCACCTTCGTAGTTCTGTCCTCAGCTTTCGGAATTACGGAGTGACAACATAATGGCGACCATACTGGGGATGAAATTTATCCTCCTCAGAAAGAACATCAAAGTTCAGATATGATTACTGGTGGTGGACAGTGACCAGACACAAGAAGGCTACATTATTCACCTGGCGACTCCATGATTCAAAGAACCCAACTTTTGAGCATTCATGGCGACTCCACAACATGCTGACGAGAGTTCTCGCTGAACAAGATGAGAAGGTTTGTGGCAGACCTTTTATCTCGTGAAGTTTTAAATGCATTCAGGAATCAGTTATCAAAATTTCAGCATGATGAAGATTTCCTAGAGGTTGTCTTTCTTATTTCGAAATCAAGCAAATTTAGTCTTGAAGCTAAAACATATTTTCTGGAGATAGTTGTTGAACGATATGAAACTAGTATTGAACTTTTGAACCCTCAAATTCAGTCATTTAATTTCCGAGATCCTAAAGAATTCTTGGAAAATATTCCTTCCCCTAAGCAAGAGGAAATTGTACTACCTCTTGACTTACATATTGAGGATGATTGTGCTTTCACTGAAGATGAGGTTTCAAGGTTTAATATTGGAGATATAACTAATCAACTAGTCATTGAAGGCCTAGAAGCAAAAATCATACATCATGCTTTTATTGATCCTATAGCTTTTAAGCTCAAGTTTTCAAACGTGTATTCTCTATAAGGATCAAATATATCAGTAGTTGCCATTACATATTATAACTTTGGTTATGAGGACACATAATCAAGTTATCTGCTGATTTTCCTGGCAAGCAATCAAGTTGTCCTTTTGTTTCTGTTGCTACGTGACTAGCTGCACTGGCATTATTGTATCATTTAGAACAACAACAATTTCAATAGAGTATGGTATGTAGGTGTGCAAATAAAGCTCAGTACTCTGAGCATTTTTCCAGTTTTAGTTTCAGATTGCTTCTAGTTATCAGTACAAGTGTATTCTAGACTTCAGTTTGCAGAGAGTGTTGATTTTAGCTTGAAGATTGTCAGCCATGAAGGTTTTGTAGCAGATTAAGTTGGATCAGGCCACTAGTCTACGGTGTTCTTGACACCTCCTGTAGGAGCTGCCATCCCCAACTAGAGCCACTGTTAGACTCCTGTATTTCACAGTATCACAAGGTGACTGATTATTTTCTCAAGTCTTTCATTCTGAAAATAATATTCCATGGCTATCATTTATTTTTAGGAAAAAAGGGAAATCCTGACTATCAAGAGCATCAAATGAATCTATCTGCCTTTAGTTCAGTTGAAAGAGGAAAGTGTTGTTGATTAAGTGTGATGGTGAGAAAAATCCATACTGCCCTCATTCATTCCATCTACCTTCTTCTTACCTTTCATTTTCCCAAATTCTGAAACCTAATGCTCTGAATCCCATTTAAACCCCAAGACCCACATACATAACCTTTGGGACTTATTACTTTATATTAAAGTTCGAAATTCTATTGTTACAGCTCCGCCCACCCACTACCAGCCATATAATTTTCTCATTTAAACTTACCTTATTCACAGCTCCGCACCCACTTCAGGCCGCTTGATACATTCATATATATCATATGTTACGTAAACTGCAATAAACAACCACATTTCCTTTATATCCTAAGTCCGAACCTGTACCTCTCTTCGTAATCACAAATCACAATTTTTAAAGGATAATCGCGAGAGGTAAGTGATAAAGTCACCGAAGTGCGATGTGCGATGCCAGGTGGGACTCGATCGCATAGAGCACATCGCAAGTTTTAAAAGGTAAGTGCTAAGGAAAAGTTAAAGACAACAAAATGCGAAGTGCGATGTTGGTACGGACGCGATGTGGTTCCAAGATGAAATCTAAAGGATTTCAAGTCCGGGCTTATAAGGTTTGTGCGCCATTTTATGAAGAAATAGGAAAAAAACGACGGAAAGACTTGTGGTAGAATACGACCTGACAAGGAGCAAAAGGGGAAGCGAACACATCAAGCACAACTATTGATTCAAGCACCTCATCAATTTAATAATCTCACAACGGTTTTCTAAAGATGAAGAGCCAAGGTGTTAGAGCCTTCCTCACCTCTTCGACATCACATCAGCCAGATCCTGATCATTGCACAATTAATAATGGACTGCTAAAAGCCACTGTTGAAGGCCAAGCTTGTCTTATCACCGCCTGCATGTTTCCACTTGTCCAGTTTCTTCTTGAATGTAATCACTGCAGTAGATAGATTAACCGGCTTAAGTTTTCTATAAATATTGTATGCATTAGCAGTATCAAGGGGGCCCGGAAGGGAAAAACCATTGTAATAGACTCATTTGGTTGTAAGCACTCTCTTGTGGATGAATGAAAGATTATGTTGTTTTCCAAATTCTTGTGTTATGATCTGTGGTGAAGTTCTTCCCTCATGTAATATGTCATTCTCCTGTTTTTCGCATATTGTTTTCTTTTCTTTACTGCGGATATAAATTTTTGTGTAGGATTTACCATGGGTTACTCTACTCAGTCTTGAAATAGTACATTATGTTTTCCTCCGAGACCGGAATGTAGAATTCAGAGACGGTCTGCTCTGCATTCCCTTTGAACCTTAATCTCCTCCTCTTTTCCATTTCATAAGCTGTTAAGATCCATTGACATGGCTAGCTTGCCTGGTTGCACTTGATCTCAGTTGTTCATCCATTTGAATTTGTTTGCACCTATTTGACTCCATAGCCCAATGGCCCCCCTTCTGCTGCCTCAACCAAAAATCTTCAAAAAAACCCCTATGCACTAATAGCTAGCCTAAAATTCCCCTATAAACAAAGCTATATCTAATAGAGAGAGCCCTCTCTGAATCTAGAAAGGCTAGGTCCTGGATTCCAAGGAGGTTTGATGTTTCCCTCCATAGTTCTGTCCTCAACCTTCGGAATTATAGAGTGACAACACCCCCCAACTAGTTCAAAACTACTGAAATACTGCTTTTAAAGATCAAATTCATTTTCACTATTCCCCAAAATGCAAGCTTATTGAAAAATTAAATTGCTTCTCTTTCCACTAAGATGCATAACAATTTTTTGTTTTTCTTTTACTTTGAAAGCTCAAAATGCAAATGCAATCAGTGAACTAAAGTAAAATCAACCAAACGAACAAAGAAATGCAAAATAATTCTTTTCACTTTTCTTTCCATCGAATGGAAAACAGGATCACTTCAAAAAATTCAGGAATGAAAATCACTCTCTTTTTTCAAAGCAAACAAACCAAATGCAAACTTCAAGATGAAAATCACTTTCAATTTACTCTTTTGAATTTGGGAACTAAAGAAGACACATTCTCCTAAACTTGCAAATCAAACAAATTGTGATCTTATGTTTGACACTAAATCGAAGGTGATTTCTAAGAGCAACGATAACCAGTGCAACAAAAAGAAACTTCAAAAACAAGCTAGAAGCAATGCACAAAGGAGTTTGAACTGACTAGAATAACATTGTAAAACAGATCCTATCAATTCTTTGACAACAAGCACAAGTGACCAGTGAAGGGTAATTGTTAGAAGTTTTAGAAAGAAACTAAACTTCACTCTAACTCACAAGCAAGTCAAAGAAACAAAACAACCACACAAACAGGCTAATCACGAAGGCAGAAGATCATTCCGACTTGACAACTGTTCTTCAGGGGTCAGGACACACTGGAAAGGAAAAGGGAACCCCTAACTTTTCCTAGCTCTAAGATCAACGCTTCTGTGGTGAGCACAAGGGTGCTGAAAGGCAGATCAACAAGATTGTTTTGTATAAAATAGCGCTATCAGCGCAACTGTGAGAATAGAGAACGCACTGAGCGCTAAAAACAAGGGAAAAGAAAAAAGAATCTCACACCAAAAGTAGACCTGACACACTGGATTAACTATCAAATCTTATAGAAACCTATAGAGACCTAAGGAGACATAGATCTCAATGATCGGTCATACTGATCAGAGATCAACACGGGAAAGGAAGGCTAAGAGGCTGAAGCTCCCCAACGGATTCACCAATTCTGTTGTAAAGATAAATCCCCTCTGCGGATAGAGGCGATCTCTCTAGCCCTAGAGTGGGTCTAGCAACTTGTGAACTTTCTAATGCAAACTTCCTTACCTAATATTCAAAATGAGACAAGAAAGGAGATAGGGTTACCTTTTCCTGATGCTATGCTTGAACGCTTTGATGGTGGCCTTGATCCATGATCCGTCAAGCTTGTTCCTCGCCACTAGTGGCGTACGATTACCTGCAGGAGATCAAGAGGCAACAACAAACATAATCCAATACATAGTATTCATGAAAATTAGCTATCTAACAAATCAAGGAACATTAGACTATTTGCGCAAATGATTAGACAAATATAGAAAGAAAACATCAGATGTTTTATTAATGAATATAGAAATGAGAGCTTACAACCCAGGCCTTGATGTTGGAGGCCTCTCTTTGGTGATGTCTGAGTCCTTCCACTGAAGCTCTAAAGCATTCCTTCTCCCGAATAGCTTAGGCATTATGACAATACAGGAGTGTAAAGGGAATGAATGGTCTTACAAGACCAACAACGACCAACCAGTAGTGGAGGGATGGTGATCAATTTATATGAAGGGAGAAGAGGTTGGGAGCCCATGAAAGGAGGAGGAAGGTCCACTTTTTAAGGGACAAAACCCCATTGAGAAGATCAAAGCTCTAAATCAGAGAGCTCGACCCTATCACCACCAAATAACAACCAAATCACCGCTCTAGAGCTTGGCACTGACAGCGCTAGTCCAGAACTATCAGCCTGCCATCAGCACGGGCAAGCTACTAGAGAAGCGCGTTGACCCAGAAATTTAGGTTTTTGACCAAGTCTCCCCAGGGATCTTTCAAGGCAGCTTTCTATGATTCTTCAGAGGATATCTTTGTGTATTTTTCCCAGGTGGATATACTGCACAGGACCTACCATAGGGCACTTCAGGATCAGGGACAGAAAGTCAGGAGGGTGACAAATTACTGTGTAACAGACCCAAACAAGGTCAAGGGTTTGGGATGAAACTTCAAACAGAGGGTCAGACCAAATGAGAGAGGAGAAATTGATGAAGAGATAAGATTTGACTCAATAATTTAATGCAATGATCCTTGATAAAGCCACTAACCAAAGGAAACCTAGGGAGAATGGTTTGTGAGCTAGGGATTGGCACAACTTGAGAGTCCACCGCTGGAATAACTTCAAAATTGGAGGACCCCTTAAGGACAGAGCAACGAAGTTCTAGACCAAATTTCATCAATTTTGGATGGCTACAATGGATTTTGTGTGATGCCCTTGGAAGCCTACTAGGGTTAGCGCTTTTATCTTTGTTTCATCAAGCAATCATCAAAACAAAATATGAAGATCAATGACGCCAGATGTAGGCACTCAGCTAGGGCTAAAACCCCTCTATAGGGGAAAACCCAATCAAACTCTTTCACTAGCAAATTCTAGTTGAGATAGATCAAGTCCCTAGACCATATGACCTTCCTCCTCCACCACGTCAACCTTAGAATATGATTTAGCAACCTTCAGTAGTCTATTTTTGTCTAGCAACTATGACCCAACAACAACCTAGAATTTTTGCCCCCAACAACTTAGAATTTCAGCCCAGCTTCAGGACTGCAGTTCTCGGCCCTTCCAGCAGCTTAGTAGCTTCACATTTGTGAGGGAGAGAGAGAGAATTTCGACTTCTTGTGCTTGATGAAGACCTCCTACTTCTTCTCTAGCCTTTTCCTCCTAGTCCCTTGAATTTCACACATTTTCTTGTCCCAGAAGTTGCAGATCGAACTTGTCGAGTGTTTGTATCAAATGAGGTCGAGTTGCTGCCTTTATATAGGAGATTATGTCCCTCAATTAGACCAACTTGGTGGAGGAGGCATAGAAGACCTAATTTACATCAAAATAAATTTGTTTCTTGATTGACAATGCCCAAGAAGGGTCTATTACATTATGACATGGATAAGGACACTTGACATAAATCCTAGAAGCCGACAATGGAGGCTTTGACCTAAAACCATTGAGCCAAGCATGAAACCCAAGCTTTAATAAGTCAATTTCTTTAATAATAAAATTCTTTTTACTTTCTTTTGACAAGTACATTACATCATGACTCAAATACAATTATGAAGATCGACACTACATTCGTCAGTAGGAATTAGGTCTTTGTATACTTTCAACTTTGTTAACAACTATCCCTTATGAAATAAGACAACAAACTTGGAAATACATTTTATAGAGCTTATCAGATCTAGGGAAAATTAAACAGAGCTGCATGTAAACATTCTTGACAAAATTCCACTACATGATTTATTCTATCTATCTCACTAAAAAAAAAATTGAGAAGTCATTGTTCAATAAAAATATAGTTACGAATCCTTGATGAAGAATGTAAACACATCTTTGAGCTTGAAATATTTTTTATCAACATGTACAAAATCTTTGTAATCCAAGCAGGTAAGAAAATAAGTCACCATGTGGATGAATCTACTAGTTGATGACGGTTCATGGGAAAATGAGGCATTTAAAAATAAAGATACTTCTCTCCCTGTTCTTTGAGGAAACAACATTTTAAGGTGAAGGGTTTGCCATATACCTAATTAATTATCCTTTTATAGATAAAGAGTCACAACTATTTATCTTGATTTCTTCCCTTAAGAAGTATAAGACTATAAGTAGTTGTAGATATTGTATATTTTACTCACTTTCTATCTTCCACTTTATCACATATAGAAATGTATGTTTCCTCATACAGTTTGGTCTTTGAGAATTAGTTATTGTTGCAAGATGAGGTTTTAGTAGCTTGTTTTATAATATAGTTAAAGATGGTTAACTGCCACCAGCTTATCGGACCTTATTGTTGCTTGCAACATTTGGGTAGTTTTCAATGACAGAATACATATTAGTATATATTATTCGTTATACACACACACAACCATTTTGGATTTTGTCTTTGCTACTGTTTTCAATATTGATGAGATTGGATTGCATTCAAAATTATTATTTCATGTCAATTATAATAACATGTTGTTGCTTGTGTTTCATTTATATGACAGGTTTTGGTTGGTCTATATGGCATTCTAACCGCTCTTGTTGTAAGTTCCATGCTAGAAATTTCATTTTCAACTTGTTTTGTTTTTATATCTTTATAATTTATGAATTGTTACAAATCAAAATTTCTAATCTTGATATCATGGGACCTTGAGTGATGAAATTCTTTAAAATTTTCTTTAGTTATTTTAATAGAGGAAAGAAGATAGCTAGGCTTGGAGATTAAATTTTAGTACTAATCTAGTGAAGAGCATTGATAATTTTATACTGTATGATGTGATTCATTTTTTATATTTTTTTTATAATTTGTCCTATTTTGTTGTTTCAATTTATTGCATATTTTCTGATCATTAAGAATCCTTTTTCTTTTCCCAGGTTATTTATCATAGGGGAAATCTCTTAGGAACTTACCCTCATCCCAAGGATGGTACCTAGGGTAACCCTAGATTCTTTAGGGCACAAGGACAGGTTAAAAATTCATGAATATATCATATATAGGCCATCAACAATCTGCTTATTGAGAGCAGACATGTCACAAAGCAGGATTTGAAAATGGACTGGGAGGGTAACATTTTCCTCAACCACTTATGCTACACCCATTTGACTGATTGTTAAGAGACCTTACATTAAGGTAACTTCCAATAAGAGAGTTTGTTTGATGTGAATATTGTTGAAAATGTAGCGAGCAAGGTCTTCTGGTTTGTGCCTTAGCTAGTGAAGACCTCAAATTGTCCTCATGAGTTAAGCTTTAGTGATGGTGAGTTTATTTCTAGTTTACGGGAATAATCATCAAGAGTTCATGTGTAGTGTTGGAGGTCCACTTAAGTGGAAGTCTTCATTAGTGTGACTACAGGATTGGTTGGAAGTTAGTAGTTCAGTTACAGTGATTTAGTCTTCAGTCTTGATTGAAGGAAGAACGAGTTGGATCTCCAATGTTGATTGGAGATAGTGTTGATTTATGGTAGCATCAGATGTGCTCTAGCCTTGTAATTTTGTATATAGACTAGGACACATGTATTCCATAAAACCCAGATTTGGTTTTGGAAAATTCCACTTAGAGATGGTTTAATTAAAACAATTAATCGTTTTTTAATGTTTTCCTAAGTCTAAACTTAGGGAAACTGATTAATTAAAGGGTATTAATTAAATTAAGTTTGAATCTTCTAGATGAAGTCATGGATCACCTCCAAAGTTAATATTAACCCTTGATAATGTTTTAATCTTGGCCGTTGAAGGTTCAACAGAATAATATAAGGAGGGTGAGGGACCTATGGAACATACATTGTGACACTTGAGCCATTGAGCATTTTCGAATTTGTGTGAGGAGACACAGCTTTTAATCAAGGATCAAATCACTAGGGTAGGGTTTGCTAAGTGATTGTGATTTAGTGATTAGATCCAGAGAGGGGCAGAAGCAGAGATTGGTCAGGAGGACCAAGAGTGCATTTCAGCAGAGAGGTAGAAGTGACGCAGAGATGGACAACATAGTTTTCTGAAGAGGTGATGCAGACTCTGCAGGAAATCACGCAAAAACAACGCAGTGTCTCTTGGAGTCAGTTCAGAGATAGCTAGAGGCTAGGGTTTTTGAGTCAGGAGGGCCCAAATCCAGTCTTAGATTAGCCAGATCAGTTGCAGTAAGGGGTGATGCAGTTCCTCAAGCTTGCCCACGCAGGCTTACACAGATTTAGTGTAGGTAGTCACGCAAAGGAAGTGAGGGCTTCACCAACGCTGTTTGAGATCAGCCGGAGACTTGCAGAGAGGTATATCTCACAATTATATTTGCTGTCTAGATTTCTTTGAAGGGTTTGCCGGATGTTGGCACCCTAGTTGTATTCAAGATTCTGCTGCTTAATAATACAAACCCTTAGATCTGCTGCACCGGTTTTCCCAAGTTGGGTTTTTCCGGGGACTTTGTCCAAAAACAACTGTGTCACATGTGGATGTTTTTCATTACATTTTGTTCAGATTGTTTCAGCACTTAGATTTATTTCCACAGCATTATTTGTGTAAACTACTTCAGAAATTACTTTGATATTTCACAGTAATGAAATAATTATGGAACATAATAGAAGAAGTAATTCAAATTTGTTGCAGTAGGAATCCAGATCTAGGATTTTTCACAGATAGCACGAGTTAACAACTTTAGTGATGATTGGAAGGTGAGTGATGAGCCCTGGTATTGCAACTCCCAAGACTATCAACTTAAATTATCAACCTGGGGTTTGTACAAACTTAGAGGTGGAAATGCTATATGCACACTAGGTCAAGCTCTATTCATGTCACCTTCAGTCATTGGGTCAAATCAAGGTATGCAGAGACCACTTCGTCAGCTAGCTATAAAGAGAATTTGTATGAAAAGACAAAACCTATCCTAATTGCAGAAATGAAAGTGCCATTCATCAGATGTAAAGACCAATTGTAATTGCAGGAAGGAAAATATTGTACTAGTTGCATAAATGAACCATGCTATTCTACTTGCAAAACAATCAAGTTAATACTCTACTTGCAGAATGTAAATCATTACTCTAATTACGAATTGCTTTGAAAGAGGAAATTCTAATCTAACACACATGACTAGAAAATCTAAGGGTGTTACTTCAAAAATTAGGTCTATTCTATTTTCCTTGAAGAGTCTCCCTTCATATCACTGAGTGTAAGATGGTTTTAGCTTTAGTAGTAGGATTCTTATTGCATAAAAGCATACTCAATGTGATTCATATGTGGAAATCTACCTCCTAATTCTAATTGTTGTCTTGTGCTTGCAGTGAAGGAAGGATGGGTCTAGAGTGGTCCTTGGGTCTCCCCAATCATGGATTCAAAGCACAAAAGTCATTATTCAGTTCCAAAATGCAAAAATCAAGATCTTAGAGCAAATCTGGCCAAGTTTAGTGTAATATCCCGAAGGGAAATAAACAGTAATATAAAGCACACAAACAAGGTACACAGCAACTAGAGACAAACCATGAGACAAAATACACAATATGGAGAGCGCTGAGCCATTTTATTAATACTGAGAAATAAGAAATAAGTACAAAGGTGATCAGAATGATGGCACCTCGAATTGCACAAGGCAAGTGTAGAAATACTCTCAGAACAATGTGTGGAATGGCTGCTCCCTCTATCAATTGCGTAATCTCCAAGCTGTTGGAAATGCTGCCAGCTGCTGCAACTGCTGGAATGAGACGAGTCTTTGGGCTGCTCCCCAACTCGAAAAAATGTTGAAACTCTGGGAACGACCTCTACTCCCAATACCCAGAAAAGCCTAGCGAGCTTTTCAAGAATGGCTAACCCCGGAAAATACCTCATTTGAGGCACTACGCTATCCCTCAAGGGAAAATGCTAACCCTGAAGGCAATACTGCGAATACGACCTCTCCCTCTGCAAAATGTCTCCAATAGGTGAGGGCTGATCCCTTCCCTAATCCTCCGGTCTGAATCCACCGAAATAACCTCAATCTAGAACTTCCCCAACTAGATCTGCGTCCTCCCTCTCCAAGACTACGCAGTCTCTTCAAGGAATGCTCCTCAGTGGCTGAAGCTTCGACCTCTCCTTGCAAAATATGGTAGGACTCCTCACTCGAGCAAGCACTCGAAGTCTCCCGGGGCTGAGGTTGGGATCTCCGCACGGAGACACTCGGTGTACTGAACAGTACATGCAGACTAGCTGTAATATTCCTAATTAGCAGTGGCTAATTGGAATATTCGATTTTGCTCAATTTTGCCGTCTATAGTTTATTAACTATGTTGCCAGGAAACGTGGGTGCGGGTGCAAGTGCGGGGACGGGGACAGGGACAGGGACGGCATTTTTTGAAACAGGGTGCGTGGGTTCGTCTGGGTATTTTTATATTAATATATATTATTAACTATGTTGCCAGGAAACGTGGGTGCGGGTGCAAGTGCGGGGACGGGGACAGGGACAGGGACGGCATTTTTTGAAACAGGGTGCGTGGGTTCGTCTGGGTATTTTTATATTAATATATATTATAAATTATAAATTATAATTTATATATTATATATAATACTATATTTTATAAATTAAATTTATAAATTATAAATTTAATGAAAATTAAGACTAAACAAACTCTAAGAACAAAAATTTAAAATATTTTTTGAATTTTATATTTTATAATTTTATATTTTTCAAAATTTTTATATCCAAATTAACGCTCTAAACTAAAACTAAACCAAAAAATCTAAAACTAAGAGTCAAACTAAAAAAAAAAAAAACGAAATCTAAAGACTAAAACCTATCATAAAATAAAACTATTTTAAAACTAACGCTATCAAAAGCGGAATGAATAAAAACTAAGATTTAATCATTTAAATCTAAACTAACAAAATTAAAAATTAACAAATCTAAACCTAAACTATACTAAACCCTTATGCACGCAAAATGAATCCGATCAAAACAAATCAATGCATACATATGATATTTCTTATCTGCGTGAGTTTCGTTTGCAGGTTGAGCGACGGGAGGAGGAGCCCGATTTCGACGCAAAGCAGAATCTGAAGGCTCGGTAGCAGAGAAACTATGCAGGTCGAAAGCCACACTCTTTTTTTGTGTGCATTTTGTTGTGCAGGTTAACGTCCACGACAGAAGAAGGATGGAGCTCGAGGGATGATCGCTTCGTTTTCTGAGTGCGTTTATTTGCAGGGTTAATGATGCTACGATGACGTAAGAGGGATGAGGAAAATGGTTCGATAGCAGAGAATGCTGCGTTTGCGGGCAGTGGAATGCTGGGCGGTGAGAAAGAATGGGAAGCAGCGTGTGGAATGAAGAGGGTGGAGAATTTAAGACTAAACAAACTCTATTTTATTAAATTATAATTTATTTTTAATATTTATTAAAATTTAATTAAATTTTTTAATTTTTAATCATTTAAAAAAATTTATATATTTGAAAAAATTGTTCATGAAGAACCCTGAAGAACCCGAAATTCGGGTTCTAAGTACCCAAACGATGGGTTCTTCATAACAAAAGAACCCAAGAACCCGATTTTTTTTTTTTAAGAACCTGGTTCTTCTGAGAAGAACCCGGTTCGTTTGGGTTCTTCTGAGAAGAACCTGTATCCGAATCCGATACTTGGGTGCGGGAACCCGGTGCGGGTTCAGGAACCCCACCCCCGGGTGCGGGAACCCGTGCAACGTAGTTTATTAATAAATAAAAAGGTGAGTGGAGAGGGTCTAACTCACTTAGTGGAATAAAACACACTCCCTAGTAGCACAACATTGTGACTTAAAGGGAGCCAAGGGGGGCCAAGCACCACGTAGAGAGGGGGCCCACATATGCTCTAGAAGGGACTGCACAGATGAGGATGAGCACGTGGCAAGAGGGAGGCTACGTTGAGGAGATAGGCCTTAGGGTTTTGGAGGAAGGCCAACGTTATAAAAGAGGGAGGAGCCTCCTCATTGGATTCATTCATTGTTGGTGATATTGAGTTGGTCATTTCGACTTCTTGAGCACGCTGGCTGTTTAGCCTGTCTGCAGTACTATTTAGTGCATTGAGTGTCTTCGGTCGAAGATCTCGCCCTTAGCCCCGGGGGACTTCGAGTGCCTGCTCCGGCAAGGTTATTTCTTCAGCATTTTGCAGGAGGTTTTGGTGTTTGGGTTTTTTGCGGAGTCGAGCATTCATAGAGACTGCGCAGTCACTGAGAAGGAGGACGCAGTCCATCTAGGAGGTGTTCCGTATCGGGGTTTTTGCAGGAGTTTCGAGCTGAGAATTTGAGCAGAGGATCAACCTTTGCCTTTGGGAGGATTTTGGTGGAGTTTGAGGCGGTATTTCAGTCATTCTTATTTAGCCTCTGTGGAGTGCCTTGGAGGCCAGCGTAATTCCCCGAGGGGTGTTTTTCGGAGGTCGGCCATTTCTGATATGGTTTCTGGGTTTTGTCGGGATCGGTGAGTAGAGGAGGATTCCAGATTTTCAGCTCATTCCATCAAGGGGAGCAGCCCCTAGTTATCAGTTCATTTCAGTGGTAGTAGCTACACGGCAGTTTTCCAGCAGCTGGGACGCAGTTCAGAGAGCAGCCATTTCTGGTGTATTCTGAGAATATTTCTTCACTTGCCTTGAGCAAGTTTAGGTGCCATCACTCTGATCACCTATTGTACTTCATTATATTTCTCAGTTTAATAAAATGGCTTAGCATTTCCTCTCTATATTTCTGGATGAGTTGCCGTACATTCTTTCTATGCTGTTATATGTCTGCTGCAGTGTTGTTTTTATATATTTTTGAGCATTTTAGTTCTATACCACTTGGTGTGTTTATTTCATACTCTTAGACAGAGTCTGGAAAGGGCCAGGTAGCCTCCAGATTTCATCCTCTTTTCAGAGGCGGCATATATGGTAAACGCCCTCCCAGTCCATCTCTGGTTGGAGTTTGTCGTGTTTTAGAGATATCCCCGAAACGGGATATTACAGTGGTATCAGAGCATAGTTCTGGCTCAGCCTGTGGAGCTAGTTGTCTATGACACCGGGAAAGAGGCCATATATTTGTTACAGAGGAAGGAAGTACAGAGATTGTGAGCGTAGGTTGGAGAACACCTATGGAGAGAGAGATTGTGTTCGGGTGGTGGACACAGAGCAGGAGGAGCCTGTGACAGACGCAGAACAAGAGGAGCCTGTGTTAGATTCAGAGCAGAGAGAGTTGATGGCAGATGATACTGAGGCCAAACAGTTTGGGGAGGCACTCCTCAAATCGGTGCAGGATTTAGCGAGGCAAATTGAGGTGATGGGTCAGAGATTCACCACTGTAGAGGCTAGACAACGTGAGACCCCACGGGTATTCCAGGTAGGTGAGGGATCAGGTACATCCCACCATTTGCTGGAGCATGGTGCTACTCAGCGTGATACTATTCAGCCGATGGCTTCACATGCACCTACACACTCTACCATGCCCACTTTCTTGGGAGCAGACACAGGGGCAGGAGCCCAGCAGGAGGCAGAGTTCGGACACATGGGCGAGTATTTTGCAGAGTATCAGGCATATGGGCAGGAGTTCAGGGATGCTCTCTCATTCCGAGATTTTGTTCAGCTCCAGCGGGACAGTAGACCCCGCGACCATCATAGAGGGCACCGGCATTATCATGATGGAGATAGCCACCGCACATCTAGCAGATTCCATTTGCCTACGTTTGATGGGTCATCAAACAGTTCGGAAAAGTCTTGGGTGGAGAAGCTGGACATCTATTTCCAGCTTAACCAGATGTCGGAGACGGAGGCCATCAAGGTGGCAACATTACATTTGGATGGTGAGGCCCAGGACTGGTGGTTCCATGGGATGGTCACACTCGGACAGTCTACAGTGACGACGTATGTCGAGTTTACTAGGAGATTGATGGAGCGATTTGACTGGAGGGATTCAGAACAGCACTTTGTTGAGTTGATGAGGCTCAAGCAGACTGGGAGCCCAGAGACATACATTGCAAATTTCTTGAGGGTTTCAGTGATGGTGCCAGATCTATCCGCAACACGGATGATCTATATGTTTGTGGAGGGGTTAGCAGAGCCACTTTGGGGTTTAGTGAGATCTACTAGACCGGCTACACTCCAGGATGCTATTAGCAGGACGCGAGATTTACAGGATGCATTGCCTAGGACTTGTACACCTTATCCCCAGAGACAGGGTTTCCAGCCCAAGGGAAAGGATGTGAGGATCCCACCTCCAAAGGGGAATCCAGGATGGGCACAGATAGATGATGATGCCAGGAGGGAGCTGAGGAAGAAGCGGCTGTGCTTCACTTGTCAGGAGCCGTGGGCACTAAGGCATAGGTGTGCTATTGGCAAAGCACACTTCATTCAAGTCTTCTCCAATGATAGCGGGGAAGAGGATGAGGAGGATGATGAGGAGGCAGGAGATAGTCAGATGGCCCAGGATCAGTTGCCACCTCCACCTCCAGGGACAGGAGGTGCAGCTTTTGCACCCACAGGAGGGACCCTTGTAGCCTTGCGAGGAGTTCCCAAATATTTGACGCTGCGCGTACGAGGGACAGTACGTGGCCAGCGAGTGTCAGTTTTGGTTGACAGTGGGGCAACCCACAACTTCATTGATGCACAGATGGTTGAGCGGAGAGGTATACCGACCGAGAGCTTTGACGGATTTTTAGTTTTGGTTCCAGGAGCCTAGACGATGCAGTGTGCCCGGTATGTTCCAGAGTTGGCAGTGATGATGGGTACCTACATCGTGACCGATCACTTTTTCGTGGTCAACATACCGGATACCAATGTGGTATTGGTGTTCAGTGGTTGATTACTCTGGGGAAGGTCACCATAGATTGGGAGGCCTTAGAGATGGAGTGGGATGATAAGAAGACCGGGAAGCACGAGAAGATCCGTGGGATGCACACTTACCCACCTTAGACTGTTTCGGCACACCGAATGGAGGCAGATTTCCGGAAGGGAGATATAGAGTGGGCGGTTGAGTTGCGGGCATCAGAGGTAGAGACCACCGGTTAGGTAGTTCATCTTGATATACAAGCCATCCTTGACAGGTATGAGGCAGTGTTTGGGGATATACCACCAGGTCGGCCACCAGACCAAGGGTTCGAGCACACCATAGAGCTTGAGCAGGGCATTCAGGCAGTGATTACTACCCCCTATAGGCATCCCAAAGCCTATCGGGATGAGATTGAGTGGGCCATCCAGGAGTTGCTGGCTCTTGGGCACATCAGATCGAGCACGAGTCCGTTTGCTTCTTCCGTGGTGTTGGTGAAGAAGAAGGACGACACCTTGAGGATGTGTATTGACTACAGGGCCCTGAACAAGAAGACCTTGAAGAACAGGTATCCTATACCCAGGATCGATGAGTTGATGGATGAGCTGAGAGGAGCCAAGTTCTTCTCGAAGATCGATTTGAGATCAGGGTACCATCAGATTCGCGTGAGGGGACCGGACATTCCCAAGACCGCCTTTAGGTGTCATTATGGGCACTTTGAGTTTTTGGTTATGCCTTTTGGGCTAACCAATGCCCCAACTACTTTTCAGTCTTACATGAACCATATCTTCCACAGTCATCTGAGGAAGTTTGTATTGGTCTTCTTCGATGACATACTCATATATAGCATGACTTGGGGGGAGCATCTCCAGCATATAGAGGCAGTACTACATATCTTGGAAGAGCAACAGTTCTATGCTAAGCTCTCCAAGTGTGAGTTTGGGATGACAAAGATGTTGTATTTGGGTCACATTATTGGAGTGGACGGAGTGAGAGTCCATGAGGAGAAAATCAGGGCCATCAGGGATTGGCTGGAGCCAAGGAACGTGACGGAACTTCGAGGATTCATTGGCATATGCACTTATTACAGGAAGTTTGTCAAGAGTTTCTCACAGCTTGCTGCACCCCTTACAGATTTGACGAAGAAGGGGGCATTCAGTTGGTCAGATACAGCGCAGCGAGCTTTTGACAGGCTCAAGGAGGTGATGAGTAGCTGCCCAATGCTTGCATTGCCGGATTTTACGCAGCTATTTGTCTTGGAGTGCGATGTGTCGGGAGAGGGGATCGACGCAATATTGATGCAGGGAGGACACCCTATAGCCTTTGAGAGCCAGAAGCTCCTTCCGCACGAGAGGTTGTATTCTATATACGACAAGGAGATGTTGGCCATTATGCATGCCTTGGCCAAATTCCGGCAGTATTTGGTTGGGAACAGGTTCAAGGTGAGGACTGATCACAACAACCTTAGGTTCTTTTTGGAGCAGAAGCAGCTACAAGAGAGGCAACAGAAGTGGATCAGTAAGATCCAAGCATATGACTTTGACATTGAGTATGTCAAGGGTAAGAATAACGTGGTAGCAGATGCCCTTTCACGTAGACCAGCCACATTATCTCTTATGAGCTTGGATACAGATTGGAGGGCTTGACTTTTAGTGGAGTACTCCAAGGACATATTTGCATGTGAGGTTTTGGATGGATAGGTGGTGGATGACAGGTACAGGGTGGTCGATGACATCATCTACTACCAAAATTTCACTTTCCTTCCATATAATATTATCAAAATTTTCCAAGCGATCACTGCCCTTGTTGTAATTTGTAATAAATTATTCCCCTTCGTTAAAGTTCTTTAAGATTTATATCTTTCTCAGCTTTGATTGTCCAATATATATATTATAGGTTCTTTTAGTTTGCAAACATATATATATTATAATGCCTTGTTTCTAGTTTGTATATTATGGTTAATTTATAATTTCTTACTTTTAGTTTGTATAATAATTAATATATTATAATCCTTTTGTATATTATATATTGTACTTCCCTTGCTATTTTGTATGATACATTGTCTTTACACCTTTTATTTTGTATAGTTATATATATTACGATGGTAGTACATACTTTAAGTATCCCACAATATATATATATATATATATATTTGAGAGTTAGGTATCCACTTAGAACGTTCAATAATTAATTAGTTTATCCTTTATATGGAAATTTTCATAATTAGTATATATACTAGCACAGTGCATGCGATGCATGCATATGTAGCTACGATATGCATGTCTCGTATCCATGCTAATAATCACATTCTATCCATAATCCGAGATGGGTCATTACAAAATGCACTCGTCCTTCCTTCTCTAGCTAGATGACTTCAGTGCCCAAACCCTAGCCGTTAGGCTAGGTAAGGGCTTGGTCCTTCCACAGGTTTGAATTAGCCTTTGATCTTATGATGGAACACCTGCAAAATCACAAAAAGGCTAGGCTTCCTCCAATATTTATAGATAAAATTCAAATTTGAAAAGTAAATCCCTCTAATTATTTGCAGTATTAAAATAAAATACAAGGGTTAGTGGTTATCTGACAACTCTTCAGAGTTTGATCCATGAAGGAAAGATATTACTAGAAAACTTATGCTTGCAGGAATATGGCATGACCCGTAAGTCAATCATTATTATAAATTTGAGATTGTTGGGTGGAAGTCCATGAGAGGGAGGGCCTTCCAGTAACAATAAAGGTCCAGTTTGTTACAAGGATGCAGTAAATGGAAGGACTGATGCGCATAACAAACCTGTGCAAACTTCCACTATCCCAAGCCCCTATATTGTTGAACAAATAAATCAGGTGCCAACATTGACAGTAAATCTCCTAGAGGTCAATGAATTCTATTAATATTTCCATTCAAGAGCAATCATATACAAATTTAATGGTTTTTGGCCCAATACGGAGGACCTATATCAATGGATATTCTCCACTTGGACTGAAAACTGTGATATTCATCTATGCTCTAGAGGTTATTTTATTGTAAAATTTGATACAAAAAAAGATCTAGACTTTGTTTTAAATGAGGGGCCTTGGTTTTGGAGAAGTGCGGGCCTATTCGTGATCCCTTGGTTCCCGATTTTGACGTTGATTCCATGGCAGTGTCCAAAATGCCAGTCTGGGTTAGAAGGAATTGACAATTCATTGGGAAAGTTCTTAAAAGTGGATGCAGATAGAGTGAAAAAGGGAATCTTCACTTTTGCCAGGATATGTATAGAAGTAGACCTCAGTAAAGGTTTACCAGATCATATTATATTGATTCATAATAATATGTAGTGGTCCCAGACTCTAGACTTTGAAAATATGACTTTCAGATGTCGTATTTGTCTTCAAACTGGACATCTTCAAAATTTGTGCCCCCAGGCAAAGAAAGACCCCAGAAGAAAAGAAAGACAAGTTCAAAAGCCAAAGTGATGGAAATTCACAAGTACTCAGGAAGACAAGGCAGAGGAAGTAGAATACCCAAAAATACTACAAATAAAGTTTAACAAAATTCCCAGGAAATCATAGAGAAGAGTGGGGTAGAGCAGGTAGAATCATTGAATCCTTACAAAGTAACAACAGCTCCAGAACACCAAGAACCAACAACAAATTGTGAAGATTTCCCAGGAAGAAGAAGTAAGTGCAACAAAAGAGTCCATGTATCAGAGGGTTCAGTCTTTGATAAAGAAACACCTACAAATATAGAAGAGAATCAAATGGCTCTTTTATCTTCCACTCCCAACTGTGATATCCCAAATTGGGATTAACGGTAATAAAAGTGCAAATAGACAAGCAACTACAGCAAAAATGAAAACACCATTAATGATTAAACACACATAGATAGAGACCAAATTCAGCGCTAAGCCATTTTATTATATTGCTGGTATGAGTACAAATATGGTGCTTAGAAAGATAACACTTGGGCTTTCTCAAGGCAGGTTGAAGAACAACTCTAATCCTAGAAAAATCCTCTGCTGGCGTATGCTCTACGTGGCTCACCCATTGCGCTGTCCAGTCTAGGAATTTACGGCCGCTGCCTGATTTTGGACTGTAGTTTGGCCTGTCTCTTGTGCTTAGAAAATTTCGGGAATTGGTCATCAGACTCCTCTCAAAAGACCCACAAAAACCCGTGAAGGGTTTGCAGAAAGCTCGACCTCAGAAAATTGCCCCCTGGGCTTGGCATGCTGCTTTGCTGGGGAATTCAACCTCCTGGCTGGAACTAATGGAAAATGCCTCTGAAACACTGCCAAAATCCTTGGTAGGAGGTGGCTAGCCTCCCCTCCAAATCCTCCGGCTGATCTCCTCTTCAACTCCCTACTCCCGACACTCTCTCTTGGCTGGACTGCGCAGTCTTGGCTGTCTCTGCGCTGTCTTGAAGGGACTGCATTCTCTTGATGATAGTGGTATTAATCTCCCTCACAAAATGGTGGAATTCCCTCTTAGTGGGCACTCGAAGTCCCCCGAGGCACAGGTTGAGATCTCCACTTGAAGATCTTGCGTGCTGAACAACACTGCAGACTTGGTTCTCTGGCTCAAGCATGCTCAGTGAAGAAGACATAAAATTATGAGGTGAATGAATGAGAGGAAATGAGCTGCCCCCTTCCTTTTGTCTCCAACAACACAATGTTCCTCTTGGGCCCCACCTTAGGTTGCGTTGCCCCTTCACTAGCTGCTTCTGCGCTGTCCCTCCTTGTCCACTCACAACGCTACCACCCACCAATACGCAAAGCCTTCTCATTGGCTCTTCCTTCCCCACCATAGCCGCAATATTTTGCCTCCAACTATAGGGAAAGTGCATTAGTTTGCTTTTAATCTAATTTCCCCCAGGCAAAGAAAGACCCCAAAAGAAAAGAAAGACAAGTTCAAAAGCCAAAGTGATGGAAATTCACAAGTACTCAGGAAGACAAGGCAGAGGAAGTAGAATACCCAAAAAATACTACAAATAAAGTTGAACAAAATTCCTAGAAATCAGAGAAGAGTGGTAGAGCAAAATGTAGAATCATTGAATCCCAAAGTAACAACAACTCTAGAACACCAAGTGACAACAACAAATTGTGAAGATTTCCCAGGAAGAAGAAGTAAGTGGCAACAAAAGAGCATGTATCAGAGGGTTCGGGCTTCGATAAAGAAACACCTACAAATATAGAAGAGAATCAAATGGCTCTTTTATCTTCCACTCCCAACTATGATATCCCAAATTTGGATTAATCTAATAAAAGTAAATAGACAAGCAACTACAAAGAAAATGAAAACACCATTAATGATTAAACACACATAGATGTGAGACCAAATTCACCGCTTTAAGCTATTTTATTATATTGTCGGTCCGGAGTATAAATATGGTGCTTAGAAAGATAACACTTGGGCTTGCTCAAGGCAGGGCTCTGTAGAACAACTCTAATCCTAGAAAATCCTCTGGCCGGGCGCATGCCTGCGGGCTCACCCATTGCGCTCGTCCAAGCCTAGGAATTTACGCCGCTCGATTTTGACTATTGTTTGGCCCGTCTCTGTGCTTAGAAAATTTCTGAATTGGTCATCGGACTCCTCTCAAAACCCACAAAAACCCGTGAAGGGTTTAACAGAAAGCTTGACTTAAAATTGCCCCCTGGGCTTGGCATGCTGCTTTGCTGGGGAATTCAACCTCCTGGCTGGAACTAATGGAAAATGCCTCTGAAACACTGCCAAAATCCTTGGTAGGAGGTGGCTAGCCTCCCCTCCAAATCCTCCGGCTGATCTCCTCTTCAACTCCCTACTCCCGACACTCTCTCTTGGCTGGACTGCGCAGTCTTGGCTGTCTCTGCGCTGTCTTGAAGGGACTGCATTCTCTTGATGATAGTGGTATTAATCTCCCTCACAAAATGGTGGAATTCCCTCTTAGTGGGCACTCGAAGTCCCCCGAGGCACAGGTTGAGATCTCCACTTGAAGATCTTGCGTGCTGAACAACACTGCAGACTTGGTTCTCTGGCTCAAGCATGCTCAGTGAAGAAGACATAAAATTATGAGGTGAATGAATGAGAGGAAATGAGCTGCCCCCTTCCTTTTGTCTCCAACAACACAATGTTCCTCTTGGGCCCCACCTTAGGTTGCGTTGCCCCTTCACTAGCTGCTTCTGCGCTGTCCCTCCTTGTCCACTCACAACGCTACCACCCACCAATACGCAAAGCCTTCTCATTGGCTCTTCCTTCCCCACCATAGCCGCAATATTTTGCCTCCAACTATAGGGAAAGTGCATTAGTTTGCTTTTAATCTAATTTCCCCCAGGCAAAGAAAGACCCCAAAAGAAAAGAAAGACAAGTTCAAAAGCCAAAGTGATGGAAATTCACAAGTACTCAGGAAGACAAGGCAGAGGAAGTAGAATACCCAAAAATACTACAAATAAAGTTGAACAAAATTCCCAGGAAATCATAGAGAAGAGTGGGGTAGAGCAGGTAGAATCATTGAATCCTTACAAAGTAACAACAGCTCTAGAACACCAAGAACCAACAACAAATTGTGAAGATTTCCCAGGAAGAAGAAGTAAGTGGCAACAAAAGAGTCCATGTATCAGAGGGTTCGGGCTTCGATAAAGAAACACCTACAAATATAGAAGAGAATCAAATGGCTCTTTTATCTTCCACTCCCAACTATGATATCCCAAATTTGGATTAACGGTAATAAAAGTGCAAATAGACAAGCAACTACAGCAAAAATGAAAACACCATTAATGATTAAACACACATAGATAGAGACCAAATTCAGCGCTAAGCCATTTTATTATATTGCTGGTCTGAGTACAAATATGGTGCTTAGAAAGATAACACTTGGGCTTGCTCAAGGCAGGCTGAAGAACAACTCTAATCCTAGAAAAATCCTCTGCTGGCGTATGCTCTGCGTGGCTCACCCATTGCGCTGTCCAGTCTAGGAATTTACGGCCGCTGCCTGATTTTGGACTATTGTTTGGCCTGTCTCTTGTGCTTAGAAAATTTCGGGAATTGGTCATCAGACTCCTCTCAAAAAACCCACAAAAACCCGTGAAGGGTTTGCAGAAAGCTTGACCTCAGAAAATTGCCCCCTGGGCTTGGCATGCTGCTTTGCTGGGGAATTCAACCTCCTGGCTGGAACTAATGGAAAATGCCTCTGAAACACTGCCAAAATCCTTGGTAGGAGGTGGCTAGCCTCCCCTCCAAATCCTCCGGCTGATCTCCTCTTCAACTCCCTACTCCCGACACTCTCTCTTGGCTGGACTGCGCAGTCTTGGCTGTCTCTGCGCTGTCTTGAAGGGACTGCATTCTCTTGATGATAGTGGTATTAATCTCCCTCACAAAATGGTGGAATTCCCTCTCAGTGGGCACTCGAAGTCCCCCGAGGCACAGGTTGAGATCTCCACTTGAAGATCTTGCGTGCTGAACAACACTGCAGACTTGGTTCTCTGGCTCAAGCATGCTCAGTGAAGAAGACATAAAATTATGAGGTGAATGAATGAGAGGGAATGAGCTGCCCCCTTCCTTTTGTCTCCAACAACACAATGTTCCTCTTGGGCCCCACCTTAGGCTGCGTTGCCCCTTCACTAGCTGCTTCTGCACTGTCCCTCCTTGTCCACTCACAGCGCTACCACCCACCAATACGCAAAGCCTTCTCATTGGCTCTTCCTTCCCCACCATAGCCACAATTTTTTGCCTCCAACTATAGGGAAAGTGCATTAGTTTGCTTTTAATCTAATTTCTGTGTCCCGACCCACATTATTTCTGCTTAACTTTAAGAAAAGCCAAAATTAACCAAAAATTAATATTCCAATTAGCTGATTTCTAATTGGGAATATTACATTCCTCCCCTCCAGAATGTTGCTTGTCCTCAAGCAATTGCAAAGATGGGTGCTGAAGAATCTTCTCCCCCTCCCAAGTGGCATCGTCATTCGGAAGGTTCCTCCATCTGATCAAATACTCCTTCACCATCCTGCTCTTCAAGTGTCTCACTTTAGTGTCCAATATAGCCTTTGGTTGAATGTAATATCCCCAACGGGAAATAGGCAGCAATACAAGCATACAACTATATAGAAAAGAGCCAGAAACAGAATATAAAGCAAGTACACATAAAATGCCAGGAATGCTAAGCCATTTTATTAATCTGAGAATATAAATGGGTACAATGGATAATCAGAATAAGAGCACCTATCCTTGCACCAGGCAAGTGAAGAACCCTCTCAGAAACAGGAAATGGCTACTACAGAAACTGCTTCCCAGCTGTTGGAAGAAACTGCCGTAAACTGCTGCTCCTGGAAAGAACTGGAACTAGAGGCTGATCCCCTCGCCGGAATGAGCTAAAAATCTACAGATCACCTGTACTCGCTGCTCCGGACAAAACCCAGAAATCATAGACAAAATGGACCACCTCCGAAAATCACCCCCAGAGACCACCCTCCTAGAAAAACGTTGTCCCTTCAGGACCAGCGCAGAAGCTCAAGAAACACGCTAAGAATAGGGCCTGAATCCTCCTGCAAAACCTCCGGATGAAATAGCAATCCCCTCAATGCTGAAAAACGCTGAAACCACTGCCAAATCACCTCACAACTGCGCTGCACCACAATCACTGCGTCCTCCCTGCTGGAACTGCGTCCTCTCTCCTGAACTGCGCAATCACTCCAAGGGGCTGCTCCTCTGCAAACGTCCACCCAAAATCCACTGCAAATCACCTACAGAAACTGAAGGAAATACCTTGCTCGAGCAGGCACTCGAAGTCCCCCGGAGCCAAGGGCGAGATCTCCGACCGGAGACACTCAGTTCGCACTAAACAGTGCTGCAGACCGACTAAACAACTGGCGTGCTGAAGTAGACAGAAGTCTAGCTCTCAATATCAATAACATATCCATAATACCAAATGGAGTGAAACCCCCCACCTTTTATAGTGCTAGCTCCCCTCAAACCCTAACGGCGTCCTTGAGCTCCTCTTCGCCGCCATAGGCTGGCCCCAGGTTTCACGGAGGCCTTTCCTGCGGTGGTGACCCCCAAAGGCCTCTCTTGCCACAATTGTTCACTAGGAAGCACTTTATTTTATTAAAGTTGAGTCGACTCCCCTTTTTTCTCATCACTTTTATTTATTAATTCTAACGAGAGTCTACAGTGGTGTCCATGAAGTGTGTGAACAAATATTCCAATTAGCTTGCCACTAGGAATATTACGTCTTCCCCAAGAAAACGTTGCTTGTCCTCAAGCAACCGAAGCATGGATGCTGCATTGTCTCCTCGCTCTCCCAAGTGGCATCCTCATCCCAAATTAAATGTCCCCAAGCAACGCCCAACGTCTACTCTCTAATGAATGCTCCCTACCGATACTGCAAAATGTGCCTGGGTCCCACTGAAACCTCTCTGACCTCTGCATCACCCTGATACGAAGGGATATCTCAATGCCAAGATCCCAAAGTGACCTCTCACAGTACCAGTCAACCAATAATTCCCCCGGATCCCATCGCCACCATGGCCAATAATCGCCCAAGTCCCACGGCTCGGACTGTGCACTGCCTCTGGCTATGACTAATGCTCTAAGAAGTGAAGACCACCAACAAGCATCAATGCTCTCGGGCTCCTGCTGCGTTGTACTTGTAGTTGCATATGCTACCCTTCCAACTGCATACCAACTCATCACCTCTCTCCAATCCAAGTTGTGACTCAATCCCATGCTGATCCTGTTCTCCTGAAAACGGGATGGAGTGCTGAAAAAATGATGTCCTGTGCCGCCCTGCCAGCTGGAATCTATAACCTCTGTTATGTCCAAGGGCCCTTGCTCGACTGTGCTCCCTACGAAGAATACCGTACCATCTAGAGGGTACCAACTCATGATCTCCCGCTAGTCCATCCGAGAAGAAGAATCTGATGTAGCAACAATAACGGTATATGGAACATGCCTGGGATGTTGCAGCCAGCCTGTAATCAACTCCCACTGCTCTACCCTGTCTGTCAATGGAAGCTGCCTGTAGAAGGAAGCCCCTCTCTCTATAATGGGCAAAAGTAGGCAAGGTATGCTGCAAGCTCCATCGATGTACTCCTGGAGAGTGCTACCCACTAAAAACGCTGCAGCTCTGCTGACTGCGAGTACATCTATCTGTGCCTCATCCCAGTGTCGACCCAAAGATGGATGCTCCAACATATCCAACAGCTCCTGCTGTCTACTAGCCCCCTGCATAACGATCCCATCAACCTCCAACACCTCCAGAGGATATGGATCTGTAACAGTTGTCACCGTACTCGATGTCAATGCAGCTGACTGCTCACCCTGGACACTAGTATATAGCTCCAGTCTACTGTCACCATCCATGCATGACTGCCCTCGCTCCCCAGAAGCGACCTCAACTGATCCTATGGACTCATGTGAAAAGGAGTCCTCACCCTGGCATACAGAAGGAATGCCCTCCTGTTCTACCTCCGCCATCTCATCTGCGTCGAACATGCCATCCACCCTCTCGACAAAGTGTCGATACAGTGTCTGGAGCCCAGACACATACTGGGATACTACCTCTGCTGTACCCCGTATCCTCTGCTCATGTATGATCTCGACATGCCCTGAGGGAAAAATGATGCATGTCTCCCTCATGACCTGCTCCCCAAGCGTAGGCTCAGTGATGACTGATGCACCACCTCTGCCAAGGATCATCTCATCCCCCAACCTGTGGCTGTCAACTAGCACACCAGCCCAGTGCCACTGCTGAGAAGTCTCTCGCCTAGTGTGCTGAGGGCCATCCAAATGTCGTGGGTGTGCCTCACAGACCCTGCTGCTCATGCCCAAAGTGCCATAGGACAACAACAAAATCAGTTGTGCCCATGAGTGATGTAGAAGAGTGTCGGATGTGTGAGTCCCCACAGATACCATCAAGTATCGCTCCTTTGTCTCCTCATCGATCCTGGGTGAAATACCCCCAAAGGTAAGCCCAGTGTCCCTGTCTGTGAGTCTCCCTGGATGCAATACTCTAAGACCCTGCTGTGCCGCGCCGTACGCCCTCGCAAGCCACCGGTCATTCATGTACTCCTCAACATGCCACTGCACACTAAGGCATACCCCTGAATACTGCTGGATACCCCATGCTACTGCTGTACCACCCTGTACCGTCTCGTGCCCTGACTGTGTCTAGGAATCTGTCACTCCCCGCGTGCTCTCAATGTGATGTAGGGCACTCCTACTCCACAATGCAGTCCCACACACTACGGTACACCACCATGTAGCTCCATGTCTACCAGTAGTTGACTGATCACTGCTAGAGGCTCCCACACATCCATGGATGTGATGTCCTAGAGCTGTGCCTCTACATATCGGACTACCACCAATCGGTATCGTCATGTCCGCCGTCGCATCACTATACCCGCCGACAAATGGATCATCACTGCAAATCCTCCTCGAGGGGTCCGAGAAGTGAATCTCCCTATGGGTCAGTAGTGTTACCACCACTGCTCGGCTCCGCTGCGTCCTCTGTGCCACACACAAGGGTGAAGAATCCTTGGCCCCATACAAGGTGCCATCTGGTGGCCTGCCAATGCCACCTCCTCCGACAAGCTCCTGCCAAGGTCTGCTGACCACCCCGTGATCCCGTGTATGAATGTCATGCCAAGACAACCTAGGGAGTCTGCCCATAAACTGGTTGGCCACTGGAGCTGACCGAAACTGCACACGCTCTACTACTAGGCCAACTGTACTCTCCAAGACATAGTTAGCCGACCTGCTTGGGAAACGATAGGTGATCCCACCTGGATCCCAATGCCAATCTGGGGTTCCTGTATTCCCCATGCATAGAGACTCCTGCTGAGCTAAACTCGGATCCATCACTATCTCCATAGCCCGCTCCACTGAGTACCAACTCAAAATCTCTCGCCATCCAACCTCAACATGTGGCTGCTGTACTCTGTGCAACTCTGATCGTCTCATACCGCTATCCAAGTCAACATATGAGATCTGACTAGGTGGCTCTGCCTCTCTCTCTCCAACGGAAAGAGATGACCCAACAACACTGCTAGTCCCATCCATGCATGCCTGAAGGGGAATGATCTGATGCTGCAATGTGCCCTCGGGTTGTACCATCAGGGAATCCAGTTGTTCCCCAATGCGGGCCAACTTGGCCGCCGACTTGGCACAAGTCACTCTCATACCCTCCAGCTCCTGGTCCTGCAACAAAATGGCCTCCCGTACTGACGTGGCCTTCTCTCTCAAAACTCGAAGGTCCGTCCGAAGCCGATGATACCGCTGTCTACGACCATCATCCAATACCTCTGTACCTGCTAGTGCCTCATCGAAGGTGGATACTTCTCCTGACACTGCACCCATCTGTGTGCTGCTACCACCCGAAGACTCGGACGCGACTCCGGTCATCACCTCAATGGATGGCTCTACTGAGGTAGGCTCTACCTTCTCCACTACCACATCAACCGACATGGCCAAGGAGGTCTCCAATGAGGGTGATTCCTGTGTCACACTAGGTGTAACCTCGGACTCCCTGCAACCCTGTGTTCCCTCATCCTCCAAGTGCGAGGTAACCATTTTAATGGTTTCCCTCTCCGATACTCGGTCAAGTTGGAAAGAGGTATCCAACTTGTCCACCCAAGCTTTTTCTGAGCGCCTGGATGACCTGTCAAATGTCGGTAGATGGAATCTGTCCGCTATGCGCTGTAAGCCCCGATCATGTGAGCGCCTGTTCCCTCTGTGAAGGTTGTGAGGTCTAATATCACGCTGGAGCTGAACAAAGTCTCTGAACGAGAGAGCCTCCATGAACGCCTGTCCGTAAGCCTGGTACTCTGTAAAAAGGTCAGCCATCCGACCCAGATCTATCTTTCGCTGTACTGTTGCCCCTATGTCTTCATCCATAAAAGTGGGCATGGTAGGGCGTGTGGGTGTATGTGATGCCATATGCTGAGTGGCATCATGCTCCGGCAAATGGTGGAATGTGCCTGATCCCTCACCAATCTGAAGACTAACCTCCAATGCAGTGAGTCTTTGTGACACATCCTGCATGTGTCGGAGCGCCTCTCTAAATCTCCTCTCACCATCATCACCTGCCATCAGTTCTTTCTGCTATGTGTCTACAGGCTCCTCAGAAACTGCACGGCTGCTGCAAAACCATACTGCTGCTTAACTTCGACCTCCGATTTACCCACTGAAAACTACTCAGAAAATTCCAGGAATTTGGGAAGGTGATCCTTGCCCAAAACCCAGAAAAACCCAGAAAACGTTTCTTCTAATTCCAAACTTCAAAATTTGACCCTTTATATTTTGGCCCTTTTTCCAATTGCGTTTTTGGTACTGCAACTGCTAGTGATCAAAAATTCCAGAAAACCTCTGTACGATCTCTTTCCCGATGTCATAGACCACAGGCTGAGCCAGAATTATGCTCTGATACCACTGTAATATCCCCAACGGGAAATAGGCAGCAATACAAGCATACAACTATATAGAAAAGTGCCGGAAACAGAATATAAAGCAAGTACACATAAAATGCCAGGAATGCTAAGCCATTTTATTAATCTGAGAATATAAATGGGTACAATGGATAATCAGAATAAGAGCACCTATCCTTGCACCAGGCAAGTGAAGAACCCTCTCAGAAACAGGAAATGGCTACTACAAAAACCACTTCCCAGCTGCTGGAAGAAACTACCGTAAACTGCTGCTCCTGGAAAGAACTGGAACTAGAGGCTGATCCCCTCGCCGGAATGAGCTAAAAATCTGCAGATCACCTGTACTCGCTGCTCCGGACAAAACCTAGAAATCATAGACGAAATGGACCACCTCCGAAAATCACCCCCAGAAACCACCCTCCTAGAAAAACGCTGTCCCTTTAGGACCAGTGCAGAAGCTCAAGGAACACGCTGAGAAAAGGGCCTGAATCCTCCTGCAAAACCTCCGGCTGATACAACAATCTCCCAAGATTGAAAAACGCTGAAAACTACCACCAAATCACCTCACAATTGCGCTGCACCACAATGACTGCGTCCTCCCTGCTGAAACTGCGTCCTCTCTCTTGAACTACGTAGTCACTCCAAGGGGCTGCTCCTCTGCAAACGTCCACCCAAAATCCACTGCAAATCACCTACAGAAACTGAAGGAAATACCTTGCTCAAGCAGGCACTCGAAGTCCCCCGGAGCCAAGGGCGAGATCTCCGACCGGAGACACTCAGTTCGCACTAAACAGTGCTGCAGACCGACTAAACAACCGGCGTGCTGAAGTAGACAGAAGTCTAGCTCTCAATATCAATAACATATCAATAATGCCAAATGGAGTGAAACCCCCACCTTTAATAGTGTTAGCTCCCTCAAAACCCTAACTGCGTCCTTGAGTTCCTCTTTGACCTGCGCAGTTACCTTAGGAGCCTACGTGAGGCCTCTCTCATGTGTGGGTGGACCCCCAAGGCTTTCCCCTTTAAGTTACAACGTTCATCTACTAGGAAGCACTTTATTTTATTAAAGTGAGTTGACCCCCTTTTTCTCACTTTATTTATTAATTTAACTATAGTCGGCAAAGCTATACAAAAATCAAATATTCCAATTAGCGGTGCTAATTAGGAATATTACAGGTACCAAGTGGCCCTCATCATCCACGGGAGGCAACTCAGCGGTTGCTGTCACTTGCTGGCCCAAAACCTTTTTCAGTCAAGATACGTGGAATGTGTTGTGCACTCGGTTCCCCGAGGGTAGCTCCAACTCATATGCTACCTCCCCCAGTCTCTGAGTGACCTTGTAAGGCTCATAGAAACGCGACTTCAGCTTCTCTGCCCCTTTCTGCTTCAGCGTGGACTGCTTGTACGGCTAGAGGCGAAGGTACACAAGGTCCCCAACCTTGAAGTGTCTCTCCACACGACCCCTATCAACGTAGATCTTTTGCTGGTTCTGTGTTGCCCGCAAGTTGTCCTTGAGAGCCCTCCAGATGTCTTGGCTCTCTTGGATCCAATCCTTGGCCCTGGGGGCCTTACTGTCTCCAAACATGACATCAACGAAAGTCAGAGCTTCATAACCATACAATGCACGAAATGGAGACATAGCTATAGACATGTGGTGGGTGGTGTTGTAGTAGTATTCACCCATGTGTGGCCACCTCAACCACGTCTTTTGCTGCTCGGTGATGTAGTTCCGCAAGTAGCCCTCCAGCCACTTGTTGACTATCTCCGTCTGACCATCCATTTGGGGATGGTAGCTCGTACTAGGAGTGAGCTCTGTACCCACCAACCGAAATAGTTCTTGCCAAAATCCCCCCATGAAACAGCTATCTCGGTCACTAACAATGGTCTTGGGGAGACCATGCAACTGAAATATCTCTTTAAGGAACAACTCGGCCACATGTGAGGCCGTGTACTTGGTCGAGATCGCGAAGAAGTGAGCGTACTTGGTCAGGTGATCCACAACCACGTAAATGCAATCTTTGCCCTTCACAGTGGGCAACCCAGTGGTGAAATCCATCGAGATGCTTTCCCATTTCCCTTCGGGGATGGGAAGTGGCTGAAGCAATCCTGCTGGATGTGTCATCTCTCCCTTGTTCCGTTCGCAAACCTCACACTCCCGGATGTGCTGTAGAACATCATTCTTGAGGCCCTTCCATGAGAACCTCTCCCTAATGGCGCGGTAAGTTTTTGTGAACCCTTGGTGCCTGACCTATGGTGATTCATGGGCTACATGTAAGATCTTCTCCCGTAGCTGGGAGCTGGCCATCAAATAAATCCTGTCTCGATAATATATCACTCCATCCATTACCAGTAGTGGTCATTTGCCACCTGCCCCTCTAAGACTTCGCATGCAAAGCGGTCCTTGGAGTACTTTACCAACAAATGAGCCTTCCAGTCCGAATCAATACTCATCAACGAGAGAGAAGCCATCCTTCTGGACAACACATCAACTACTACCTTGTGTTTCCCCTTGACATATTCAATGTCGAAATCATAGGCCTGGATCTTTCTCACCCACTTTTGTTGCCTCTCTTGCAACTGTTTCTGCTCTAGAAAAAACCTGAGGCCATTGTGGTCCGTCCTCACCCAGAATTTGTTCCCCACTAGATATTACCAGAACTTGGCTAGCGCATGCATGATGGCTAGCATCTCCTTGTCATAGACAGGGTACAACCTCTCATGAGGCAATAGCTTCCAACTCTCAAAAGCTATAGGGTGTCCTCCTTGCATCAATACTGCGCCTACCATTTCCCCAGATGCATCGCACTCCAGAATAAAGGGTTGCGTGAAGTCAGGTAGAGCGAGTACTAGACAACTGCTCATCACTTGATTGAGGCGATCAAAGGCCTCCTGGCTGTCTCGATCCAACTGAAAGGCCCCTTCTTGGTTAGATCTGTGAGTGGTGCTGCTAGCTGTGAGAAGCCCTTTACGAACTTCCTGTAGTAGGTGCATATGCCTACAAATCCCCAAAGCTCTGTCACATTCTTGGACTCTGGCCACTCCCGGATGGCCCTAATCTTCTCCTCATGGACCCTCACTCCATCAACCCCAATGATGTGCCCCAAATAGACCATCTCCATCAAACCAAACTCACACTTGGACAACTTGGGATAGAATTGCTGCTCCTCCAGGATACGTAGTACTGCCTCTATATACTGCAAGTGTTCCTCCTAGGTTCAGTTGTATATCAAAATATCGTCAAAAAACACCAACACAAACTTCCTCAACTGGCCACGAAAGATATGGTTCATGCAAGTCTGGAATGTGGCCAGAGCATTGGGTAGCCCAAAGGGCATCTCCAAAAACTTAGAGTGTCCATAGTGACTCCTGAATGCAGTCTTAGGGACATCCTTGTCCCTTACTCGGATTTGATGATACCTAGACCTTAGATCAATCTTGGAGAAGAAGTTAGCTCCCCTCAGTTTCTCCATCAACTCATTGATCCTGGGGATGGGGTAGCAGTTCTTCATTGTTTTCTTGTTTAGGCCCTGTAGTCAATGCACATCCTCAACGTCCCATCCTCCTTCACCAGAACAACCACATAAGCGAAAGGACTAGAGCTGGGCTTGATGTGTCCCAATGCCAAGAGCTCATGAATAACTCTCTCAATCTCATTCCTGTAAGCCTTGGGATGCCTGTAGGGTGTTGTGATCACTGCCTCTACCCCATGTTCTAGCTCAATAGTATGCTCAAACCCCTGGTTTGGTGGCTGGCCCGGTGGTATATCCCCGAATGTAGGAATTTACAGGTAAGTTCCGTAGATCAAGAACCAAAGGTCACTGCTCACAAACAGATCACAAATCAGTACACCAGTATAATCATGTGGTTAAAACCCTCAAAGAGGAAAACAATCCACGCACTGAGCCAACGCGGCCACTTCAGGGAATTTATTAATATAAAAGAAAAGTTACATATGTGTCTCTCATAAACGGTTACCGGACAAATGACCCTCCATGCTCTTTAAATAGAGATTATGGACCAATCGGGTGTTAAGCCACAGATCAAGTGTCGTTAATACCAAGGTGAGAGATAACCGTCAGATCACTACAAATCGTGACCGTCAGATTATAAGTTACAAATGTACATGGTAAAGAAACACACTTTACCTAACTCTACACTAGACTAAGTTATTCTTAACTATTTCCTATGTGTCGGAATATCCTAACATCCCCCCTTAAGAACAAGTTGGGATAAGATTGAAGGATTTACAAAGGTGACACAAAAGGAGCCTATTTCCTATGTGTCGAAATATCCTAACATCCCCCCTTAAGAACAAATTGGGATAGGATTGAAGGATTTGCAAAAGTGACACAATAGGAGAAGGAAGGAGGCATTAGAGCCTATCCCCCCTTAATGACAACTTTCTTGAACTCCAAGCATGGATCGAAGTTTGGTAAACTTCGCTTCTGTGAGAGCCTTCGTAAAGATATCGGCTACTTGATCATTGGTCGGACAATACTGCACTTCAAGAACATGATCATGAATGAGCTTTCTGATGAAGTGTATGTGGAGTTCAATGTGTTTCATACGCTGATGATGAATTGGATCTTTACATAGTTGAATGGCACTTTGATTATCACACCAAAGTGTAGTTGGATGTTGCTAATGAAGGCCAAATTCAGACAGGATCTTACGAAGCCACATGGGTTCCTTGCTGGCTTCAACTGCACCACGATACTCTGCTTCTGCTGAAGAAAGGGAGATGGCACTTTGTTTCTTACAAGACCAAGTAATAGGTCCTGAACCAAGAGTGAATACATATCCTGTAGTGGACTTCCGATCATTAGGGTCACCAACCCAATCAGAATCAATGAAACTAATCAACAAGGGAGAAGCTCCTGCATTGTAATGAATCTCGAAGTGAATTGTACCTCGAATATATCGAAGTATTCTTTTAGCTGCTTTCTAGTGACTTTCATGAGGTTGGTGCATAAACTGAGCGACAAGACCAACGACAAAGGAAAGGTTTGGACGAGTATGGGTTAGATACAAAATTTTACCAACAAGTTGACAGTATAAGGTAGCATCAACTTCAGGGGTAGTACAAGTGACTGAAAGCTTGACTCCAGACTGAAAGGGAGAAGGGGCTGGCTTACAGTCTTCCATGTGAAAGTGGTGTAGAAGATCACATGCATACTTGGACTGAGAGAGGGTAATGCCTTCCTTGGATTGTAAGACTTGAAGACCAAGGAAATAATGCAAGTGTCCTAAGTCTGTCATTTCAAACTTATTTTTGAGGCTAGACTTCACATGGTTTATATGGTTTGGATCACTACTAGTAAGGATAAGATCATCAACATAAAGAACAATGATGGTGAAGGAATTACCCACCTTCTTGGTGTAGACATTGTTGTCAGAATGACACCTAGAAAAGCCATTATCTAAGAGAAATCTATCCATTTTGGCATACCAAGCTCGAGGAGCTTGTTTGAGACCATAGAGAGACTTCCTAAGGCGACAAACAAGGTTGGAGTCTTTTTGGATAAAGCCAGGGGGTTGTTCCATGTAGATTTCTTCATGCAAATCTCCATGTAAGAAGGCAGATTTAACATCCATCTGATGGACTTCCCATTTAAAGGAGGCAGCAAGGGAAAGAACAAGGCGGATAGAATTCATTTTGGCAACAGGGGAGAAGGTTTCAGTATAGTCACTGCCTTCAACTTGTGAAAAACCTTTAGCGATAAGACGAGCTTTATGTCTATCCACTTTTCCATCTGGTCCAAACTTTGTTTTGTAAACCCATCTGCATCTGACAAGTTTTCTTCCTTTTGGAAGAGGAACAAGATTCCAATTATTGTTTGCCAATAAGGAACGATACTCTTCATTCATAGCTTCATCCCAATCTGGATGACCGGAGGCTTCTTCAAAGGTTTCTGGATCAAGTTTTTCTAGAACTTGAGCCAATAAGGAAGAGGCTCTTTCGAACTGAGAACGTGTACGTCGTCGATCGGCAGGGTCACCTGCAAGAGAACTTGCTGCATCCCGAGTAGAGCGGACCCATCTTGGAAGTAGTGGAGTATAAGGAACAATTTCATGAGTTGGAGGAGGATTGTCGTCCTCGCTGTCATCATTTGAACTAGAAGGAATGCTATTAAAAACAAAAGAGAGAGAGAAACTCCGCTGCTCTCCACACTCCCGACACCCACACCAAACTGAACTACGCAGTCTACTCTACCTCTGCGCAATCTTGAAGGGCTACACTCTTATTGCTGTTGTTGCTGTGTAATTCCCTCACCAAAATGCAGAGCTCCTCCTTCCCGAGCGAGCACTCGAAGTCTCCCGAGGTAGATGTTGAGATCTCTGCTTGAAGATCTTGTGTGCTAGACAACACTATGGACTTGGCTGTCCAGCTCAAGCATGCTTCAGTCAAAATGACCAAGAGAAATAAGATGAATGAATGAATGCCAAAATGAGCCTTCCCTTCTTCCTTTTATCCATTGAGGCCCAACATATGCCTTGGGTCCCACCTTGGCCTGCGCTGCCTCTACTTGGCCAATCACATGCTGCCTTCCTCGAGCCAATCCCACACTGTCCTTTTTGTGCCTCTTCTACGCTGCCTGTCCTTGGCCAATCACCTGCTGCCTTCCTCTAGCCAATCCCACGCTGTCCTTTTCGTGCCTCTTCTATGCTGCCACCTAAGACCAATTCAACCCCGCTACTAGAGCTGCAATTTTCCCTTAGGGACTTTTGGAAAATACTTTATTTGGCTTAATTATTAGTTGTGGGTCCCCTACCCACTTTATTTCTGCCCGACATTAGGAAATGCCAAAATAAATCAAAATTAATATTCCAATTAGCTGACTGCTAATTTGGAATATTACATTCGAGTTGATAGGTGGCTGAGTTGAAGTTTGAGTCCATGTTTTAAAACTATCATGTGCACCTCTGTTTGAATACATGTTCAATGTTTCTTGTTTTTTGTACATGTTGCTCATTTGATGGATGCCACTAGGATAATTTCTCTTCACATTCACTTTTCAGTGGGATTCAGACAAATGTTTGTGTATGCTTTTCATTCTAGCAGTAGTCGATGTTCTATTGCGTCCTGCACTTATCCAAGCCCTTTTGACCGACTCTCCCTTAGGCTTCATTTATCTCGTGATTTCATATGAGGATTATTGTGAACTAGAGTGACTAAGTTTCTGTTCCAGTATGTATAAAATTTTATTTTTAGTCGATGTTCTATTGCGTCCTGCACTTATCCAAGCCCTTTTGACTGACTCTCCCTTAGGCTTCATTTATCTCGTGATTTCATATGTGGATTATTGTGAACTAGAGTGACTAAGTTTCTGTTCCAGTATGTATAAAAATTTATTTTTCTTCTATTTGCTTACTTTTGTTTCAGCATTCTTGTGCAGCTAGTGTTATGCATATTGATTTTGGTGTCAGTAAAAGTCTCAGGGGAATATTAAGAAAAATTATTTTATTCACACATGGGTTGTTGAATCTCTGAAAAGGAAGCCCATGCTGTTTTTTTTCCGTTATAATTCTGAGAGAAATTTCTCTATACAGTGTTTAGACCTCTCTTTTGGCTGATTAAGTTAATGTTCTTAAATCTTGTAAACTCTTGGTTGTTGGAGCATCGTAATATTTTTTTTTTTGTTTAAACTGAGTAATGACAGTGAACTAATATTTCTTTCAACTATCCTTTTCTTTTGCAGGAGGGGTTGATGACAATATCAATGGTAACATGTACATTAATACTTGGATGCATTCTTAAGATTGGGAAGACTTATGTCAGTGAACGGGCAGAAGAGGAGTTTATATTCCAATGTTATGAATTTTGCAAGAATTATGAGGAAGGAGATCGCCCTCCATGTCCCAGGAGGACAATGGAAGCCTTTTGGGAATGCAGGTTAAGAAATTTTTGCATTCAATCATCCTAATTCTTATAGAGCAACTCCCAGTAACTTACATACATAGTAATGCCTTTCTGCCTTAAAGTTCAATCCTCTCTGGCTAGGAAATTCAGACTTCATATCTAGTTTGATTTTTGAGTGCCCATCAAGGTATGTTAGAACTTAGAATACAAACTATCCCATCAGGTTTGGGAAGTGTGGTAGGTTGTGTTATTGAGATGCATATGGACTGGAATAATTTCAGATTTGTAAAAAATTATATTCTCTGCTACCAAAATAAATTTTCTCTGCAGAATTGTCAGTAAAACTTATCTGTATTAACCTATGGGTAAGGACTCTTAATAGCTGGTTTCAGACTACATGTAGAGATTTTGGTTTAAAATCATTATCTACACATGGAATTAATGAAGATAGAATGTTAGCTTTTAAGAATGCATGCACATAAAAAAGAGACATAGAGATGGAGATAAGATAAAATACCCCATCTTATTATTGATCCTGCGCAGATACATCTCTCTCATACATAATTAATATCTCACATTCACATGTTTATAGCATTCCTTCAAGGTTACAGTTGTTTAACCACCTAACCTAACCTTTACCTTTACATATTAAGTTTGGTCACATGTCATAACATTAAAATCAAACATTGGATAATCAACATACACATTTATAGTCGTTTATTTGTGAGTCGACATTATTGCAGCACCACTTTCTAACACATGAATCTTGCCCCCTCAACTCAAACTCTTGTCGTTTCTCCTCTTGCAGCATATGGAACTCGACACTGGTGCTCCACTCTCATATTGAAAGCAGAAATCATAAACTGATACTGGGGTTATGAACTCACCTAGGCTACCATGCATCTTCAGCAACCGCCCTACCATTCCACTAATAGGAGGCCTGCCAGAAAGGCTACCTTTTAAGATGGCTGTTATCCAAGAAGTCTCCAGAGTCAAACCATTCATTTGAAATTTGATTTGAAGACAGCATATGGTTTAATTTCCATTGCCGAGACATCTCAATAACCAGCCCCAATGCCTAGCTAGATCTTTTGGAGAGGAATCTGGTTACATGATGTATCTTCAATTTGTCCCTATGTTGTGTCTGTTTCTCTGGATTTTCTCTTCTCTAAGGTTGGTGATTTCTGGCTTCATTTATAATATCTTTCTCTTGGGTCATGTTATTGCAAAATATAGAACTCTAGTGCTGGGCCGAAATGGATCCCCAGTAACAACGGGAACCACCACGACTGTCACCTTCTCAGCGAAATCCCCTATTGTTTTGTCGGCGGATGTTATCCCCACAAGGGAGGCTTCCCCAGCAAGACTTAGAGGTTATATGACTAAAGGGATCCTAGCCAAATGCCTCTCTAAGGAGCTTGCAAAATTTACACCCCAGAATAGTTAGCAGAATCCCATACTTACAAAAAAAAGAGGCAAAGCACATGGAAATTTGGAATTGAAGGCTTTGACATTGACTGTTACAATCTTAACAGTCACTCCAATTCTTGTAATAATCTGATCTTCCAGGAAATTTATCTCCATTTCATGCATGGCCTTTTTTGTGGGTATAGCTTCTACCCATTTGGTCCGGTATATACATCAAGAAAATAAGGTGACATTAGCCCTTATAGGGCATGTAAGGCAACCTAAAATGCTAGATTTTGATTTTAGAGGGTTTACATAAATTGACCTACATTTAACAGCCACTTTCAAGCAATAAAACAACACTTTTACACACAAATCTGCACCTAAACTGTAGTGGTTGCCTTAGCCATCTAGGAAAGAAAGTTTAGGGAAATTTTGTTTAATTTTGAGTTGACCAACACATTACTAGACCAATGCCTTAACCTACAAGGGCTAATGGAGTCTTAATGGAGCAAATGACCAATGAATTACTATGATGGAGTAAGGGGGTATACTCTAGGGCATCCACTTCTAAAACCCTAGGCATTATTCTTGTGAGGGGAGAAATTAATAATAAGGTCTACACACAAAGAGTTTCCTTATAGGCTATGAAGAAGACAGTTTTACATGGATTTATGAAGCAAAGTTTCAAGAATGACAACATTTATACATGGAAAAAGAGAAACCCTACTTTAGACATTGTGTGAAAATTTCTGAGTATGCTCAAACAGAAACCCCACTGTTAAATTTCTGATTTACTTCTCTTACTTTCATTAAGTTATTAATGTGAAAATCTTCAGCATTAACATCGAAGTAAACACATTAACGACCTACACATACAGATCTAAACTGAATAACATGCACAATGACAAAGTGACACAAGGATTTTTTGGACAACTGTCCCCAAAAAAACCCAATGTGGGAAAACCGGTCTTCTGGTTGCTTGAGGGTTTTTATTATTAAGCAGAATCTAAATGCAACAAATCTGGGCACCAAACTGGTTAACCCGACAGAGGAATAAATAAACTGCTGCTGTACCTCTGTTTTGGAGATAGAAAAATTCACTGATTCACACCCTCAAACAGGATTTACAGAACTCAACCCTTTTCAGTCTTTAGAAACCCCAGCGCTGCTCTGAAGCCCTCTGCGTCAGCCCCTGCATTGCTCAGGAAGGGCCTGCGTCACCGCAGACTGGATTACACTGCCTTGGCTGGGCCTGTGTTAGCCCCGTTGGCCTCCTGCTGCCCTTGCGCTGCCCTTTCTGGGCCTGCGTCAAGCCTGCGTAGCTCCCAAAGCCTCTGCGCTGCCCTTGTTGGGCTCTTGACTGAGTTGCATAGTTGCTGCCTCTGCGCTGCCTCGGTTTGCTGCTTCTTTGCCTTCATTGCACTGCTGGCCTGAGATCAAACCATCCCTTTTGCCAATGTTGCCCCTCGTTGCAGCTGAAACACTTCTGAAATTCTTAGCAAACCACGCCCTAGAATTTGAGATTAGTCTCAGTGCTTTGCCACTGTGTGTGTTCTCCAATTGACCCCAAGCCCTTTTCTTATACTTTTCTCATTGAAACATCAACGATCGTGATCTAATATTGAATCAACAGCTAAGATTAGAAGATGCTTGATCTGTGTCGCTTAAGTCATTTTCATAACATGTTTAATTTAATTAACTTTAATCTTTTAATTTTTCTAAGTTAGACTTAGGGTCCTCAATTAAAAAAATTAATTAATTAAATATCTCTTAAACATGATGGAATTTCTTAAATTGCTTTATGGGTCTTGGAGATCTTATGTACTCTAGTCCCTCCACAAATTTTGGGAGCTAGAGCACATCCGATGCTACCCCAACACCTCAAAATATCAATGCATTGCAGCATGCAAAATATCAATAATCAACAATAACACTTACAATTTTTTTCACAATAGCACTTCTTTCAATCCCAGAATAATGTGTCCAAGCAAAGTCACATCCATTAGGTGTTGATTTGGGTAGCATTGGATGTGTTCTAAGTCTCAAAATTGGCAGGTCGGTTTAGGCACATGTATTCCAGAGAACCCAGAAATCGTTTGTGAAAATTCCTTTCAGAATATGTTTTATTAAAATAATTAATTATTTTTAAAGGGACCCTAAACCTAAACTCGGGAAAATAAAAAAAATTAAAGGGTATTAATAAAATGAAGTGTGAATGTTTTAGAATCGGTGGAGATCAAGTCAAAAGTTAATCTTAGCTGTTGATTATAGATTTAATCTCGGCTGTTGAAGTTTCAACGAGAAGATTATAAGAAGGACTTGAAGAGTTTTTTGGAAATTACACCAAGACAGAGAAAGGTTCAAGAGATCGAATTTCTGAACTGAGTAGTGCTAAGAGGAAAGATCGATCTAGAGATTCTACGGAGAGAGGGGCGGTAATTCCAGTTGGAAATTCTATTCTTGAGCCAGAGAATACACAACAAAGAAGACAAAAAGAAGTACCAACAGAGGCAGCATAGCAGCTACACAAAGCCAACGCAACGCCATGCAGAGGCAGCGCTGCAACCTTGAGGAGGTCCGTTATTCAGTTGAGGATCAGTTAGATCCAGTGTCGAAGAGCTAGGGTGTGAGACCGGAAGGGGCCAGAGGGTTAGATCCAGCCAGCAGAAGAGACAGAACGCATAATCCACGCAATCCCCACACAGAGTGATGCAGAGTTTGTGTGGTGATTCAATAGAGGCCGTGGAGGGTTTGCCAGTTCGGGGTTTTGGTCAGTTGGGATTCTAGTGTCAGTGTGTGAGGTAATCTCGTAAGCTTTCTTATCAGTCAGATTCTTTGTAAGGATAGCTAGCAAGGCATCCTATTTGTATTTAGAAAAATTACTGCATAATATACAAACCCTCAGCTGCTGCACCGATTTTCCGACATTGGGTTTTTCTGGGGACATTAGTCCCAAAACAATTGTGTCACATGTGTTTATGATTTCTTCTTGTTCAGTTTTGTTTCTGTACTTGTAATTTTCCGCAGTTTATTTATTGAGGGTTGCAATGTGTTTAATTCGATGTTGCCGTAACAATAAATTGAATAATTAATTTATCAGTTAGAAGAATTAATACCAGTTGCTGCAATAGGATTCCAGATTTGAGGAATTTTCACAATAGGAAGTCACATCCATAGAAAATCACATCCTAAAAGAAACATAACTTGGAAGAGGTAGTTCTATGAAGGAAAAGCCAAATGTGGACTAGAAGGTCACTTTTTGATGAAGAAAAGGATGACATGACTATTGAATCAACCCTATGGTTTGTTGAAGGAAAGTGATGGAGAAGATGGATGATGCCCTATGAAGAAGATCTAGAAGATGAAGGTGTAAGGTCCTTAATTTTCAAATTTTGACAATCATTAACAAAATTTATACTGCACAATCCAGAGTGGGATATTTTTTTTGAAGCAGAATATATATAAATTCACTATTTAATACTTACCTGGAACTGTGTTTGAAGATGTTTCTGACCCGTCATGGTTCCCTCTCCCATTACCAAACTGCCATTTTCCTCTCAGCCTATTTGGGGTCAACCTCTCCGAGGTCTTTAATTTTCAAATTTTAACAATCATTAACAAAATTTATACTACACAATCTAGAGTGGGATTTTTTTTTTGAAGCAAAATATATATAAATTCACTATTTAATACTTACCTAGAATCGTGTTTGAAGATGTTCCTGACCCATCATGGCTCCCGCTCCCATTACCAAACCGCCATTTTCGTCTCAGCCTATCTGGGGTCAACCTCTCCGGTCCCCAGATCCAGAAGACAAGTCTTATTGTAGGGACCCTCTATTAAATATTCCTAACTTTTACACTTAATTTCAGAGTTTTGCCAGAGAGGGACTTAGCTAATTCGACCAACAAGGTAATCACCGCTACATCTATCATCCTTTTAATGAATACATTCTAAGACATCCTTTCAGCATGAATGAATCTAAAAATATATAAATATAAGTCAACAGTCATACGATTTTATGCAGATCAGCAATGAAATTTCAATTTTTCATAAGGAACTAATCTATACATGGGAAAATATTTGGAATCAAGCTGATGATTTAATGGTGGTTCTCCTCCTGTGATGCTGTGGATAGTTGAACAGTTCACCGAAACAATCAAATCCTCCCAGCCAATCCAGGAACAATCCCAAACCCAGAGGATGTCTCCTCTGCCCCCGTGCCCAGATTTCCAAGAAAAACAGAGACTCCTTTTCATCACAAATCCTTTCTTATCATAATATCACTTGGTAATTAGCCGAAGTTCAAAAGACCCCCCTCTCTCCTTCGAATCAACTTCCTTATATAAATTTCTCCACCGCCATACATCCTACCCCACCGCCTCTTCTCCATCAAGATAAGATCTTCTTAAAGGAAGGTACGAATGTCATTTAAGGAGATGTGATTGCTATTAAAGAGGAGAGGTGATCTTATGGTTATTAAATTTGTTTAGGGGTATATGACTTGAATTTTAAGTATTTTTATGAGTAAAGCTTTTGTTGGAATATAAATTAATTATATATATTTTAATTAACTCAAGTTTATTTTCTTTTTATTAGTCCTTTTTATATACTTTATACTAAATTAATATGAATATTAATCTGAAACCTTAATATTAATTTCTAACTCAGGTAATCTTGATATTAGTAGTTAAGTGTACTAGTGCGATGTGTGCGAGATAAGCAGGTGTAGCTATCAAATGCCTATATCGTACACACGCTAATATCATTGTGTATAACTCGGGAACGGGTTGTTACATACTTCCTCCCTTCAAAAAACTTCGTCCCGAAGTTCAGGGTTTCATATACTCATATCAATATTTTGTTTTTTTTTTTTTTTGGGATTAGGGTGATTGTAGAATGCTTGTAATTTTAAGATTTGAATTTCTGTTTGAATAAGTATGTATCGGTAATTTAATTGTTACTTCCCATCTCATCCGAATCTCCAAACTATTTTAAAATCATCCTATCCTTCCTAATCTCTTCCACTCCCATCCTATCCGTTCTTTATAGGAATATGCCATGACATCAGTTTTACTGATCCATTCATAGACCTTAAGGATATCAGTGTCGATTATGTCGACCTGACGTGCTTGTAGGCATCCGACAGTCATCATCACACGCCTAGGGGAGCGTGATTCGCACAGTCCTCCCATGACTCCAGGTATTGGAGGATAAACGGTGGGCAATGCCTCCACCCCTCCCAGTAGGACTAGGGTCAACACCCTATCGTGGGATCTCAGGGAGTCTCAACTGTTCTTGGAAATCTGTCATCACGTAGATTGCTTCGGTAATCTGTTTTCTGCATGGTAATCACTGGTACATAATTTGCAATGTAAACACTCGTACACATATTACAGCATATGCATCTATATTGTTCATAACCAATTGTTACCCATATAACAATCTCTACATATTCAAAATACTTTGATATTTATGATATTGATCCTAGAACTTATATAACATACTTGGTTTTTTTTTTTTAAATTTTTTGTTCACATAGGTATCAATATGTCCAATAAAATTTCTCATTTCAGATACTGCTTCTGTTTAGTTCGTACATGTTCTATCTATGATGCATTGTTTTAACCATTTTCAATTTGTATACCAATATGTTTCACTTTTCATATTCAAAATGTAGTTACTCTTCTATTTCCTTTCTTTTAATCATATTTGAAATGTAATGAAATTCATCAACAGATAGTTTCATCTATAATGTTTAATCTTTGATTTCATATTCTTGCAATATTAATTTAAATGACATATCACATATCGGTATCCATGCACTAGTAAATTTAAACAAACAACATATATCCTATATCACTAGAGTGAAATAACATTCTATCTTTATGGGTATCCATGTACCAGCAAAATAAAAACTCATCTTTACGTAATATTTCAAAATTTCAAGTATCAAAATAGAGCAGTCATATACATAAAAGTTTTTAGTTCTCAAAATTTAGCATAAGCTGGGGTAATTCTGGCAGAAAGTCTCAACATCCTCCCAAGTCGCTGATCTAGGACTATACTTGTCCCACTGGACTTTAACTTGGTCTATCTGGTGGTTCCTAAGTTTTGAGTTTTCTGGGTTCGGAATCTCCACAGTGAACATTTTTGTGTCAACGTTTCGGGTCTAGAACATTTTTGTTTTGAAGATGGGTCTTCTTCTAGACCCGAAATGTTGACACAAAAATGTTCACTGTGGAGATTCCGAACCCAGAAACTCAAAACTCTCACCACAGAAATCTAAAATCTACAAACGGTTCCTAAGTTGTTGAACCCTACGTTCCAGAATACGTAATGGTTCGACCGTTAGGGTTCCCTTGTCCGATACCTGCAGTTCCTTCCATTGAAGGTCATGAGATTTATCAGCAATATAGTGTCGTAAGACAGATACATGAAATACATTATGAATTTTGTGCAGGTGGGGTGGCAGTGCAAGACAATAAGCGACAGGTCCAACTTTTTCCAGGACTTCAAACAGACCTATAAACCGGGGGGATAATTTTGTCCCCCACCCAAACCGAATGGTGCTCTTATTTGGTCTGATGCGAATGAAAACCTGATCTCCTACTACATAGCTTTTATCTGTCCTGTGAGTGTCCGCATAACTTTTCTGTCTATCCTGAGCCTCTTTTAATCGTTGTCTAATCAGTTTTACCTGATCCTCCATCTCTTAGATCAAGTCTGGTCCGATGATTATTCGATATTTTAACCTGTCCCAACTCAACGGCGTTCTGCAAGGTCTTCTGTATAAAGCTTCAAATGGCGGCATCCTGATTGAACTGTGATAGCTATTGTTGTAAGCAAATTCTACCAAGGGTAAGTATTTTTCCGAGTGCGACTGTTGGTCCATAACATACATCCTTAGAATATCCTCAAGTACTTGATTTACCCTTTCTGTTTGTCCATCGGTCTCAGGATGATATGTTGTACTTAAATTTAACTGAGTTCCCAAGGTCGACTGCATACAATTCTAGAACCTTGATGTGAACCGAGGATCTCTGTTGGATATGATTTTCTTAGGTACTCCATGAAATCTGATAATTTCATTTATGAATACCCGAGCTACATTAGCTACTTCATAAGTATCTCTTACTGGGATAAAATGGGCGCTTTTTGTTAATCTATCCACCACAACCAAAATGGCATTATGCTTTTGTTGCGTAAGAGGCAACCCGACGATAAAATCCATAGAAATTATCTCCCATTTGGTCATAGGGATGTCGTGAGATTGTAAGAGACTTGCTGGGTGACGATGATCAGCTTTTACCTACTGACATTCAAGACATCTGGCGACAAATTGGACAATGTCGTTTTTCATGCCTGACTAGAAGAAGAGTCTCTTAGTGTTAGCATACATCTTCTTTACCCCAGGATGTGCGCAATATACTGCTCGGTGTACTTCCTTCAAGATGGTGTTTCAGAGATCTCCACTATCTGGTATATACATCTTTTCATGAAATCGTAGAATTCCGTCCTCTTCCAGATCATATCCTTCGAATTTAGGTTCCCGTGAATGGTTGCTCTCGAGCCCCAACCTTACTTTTAAGTACCAACTATCTCTTACAAGATGTGCACGCACTTGATCTCTTAAGTTCACCTTGATAGGTACGAGGGCGAATATTTGAGGTTTTCTACTTAAAGCATCTGCTACAACATTCTCCTTCCCTTTTATATATGAAATCGCAAAATTGTATTCGCTTAGGAGTTCACTCCATCGTCTTTGTCTTGCATTTAAGTCTCTCTGGATGAATAAATACTGCAAACTTTGGTGGTCACTTTTAAGCACAAAGTTTCTCCCTACCAAGTAATGTCTCCACATCTTTAAAGCTAAGACCACCGCGTCTAACTCCAAATCATGCGTATCATAAAGTTTTTCATGGGTTTTTAATTTTCTTGAAGCGTATGCTATTACGCCTCCTTCCTGCATTAATACTGCACCTAACCCTTGCTTAGATGCGTCGGTACACACAGTGAAATCTTTATCCATATCTGGTACTCGCAAAATCGATGCACTAGTCAATAATTGTTTAAGCTCATAAAAAGCTTTATCACATTCCTCAGTCCATTCATACTTAACACCCTTGCGCTGGAGGTTTGTGATCGGCGTTGCAATTTTGGAGAATCCCTCTACAAACCTTCGGTAGTAACCTGCTAAACCCATAAAACTACATACTTCATGTGCATTCTTAGGTATCGGCCACCCCCTGATTGTGTTTACCTTTTCAGGATCTACAGAGATTCCTTCGCCTGATATGATATGACTTAAGTAATGGATTTCCTTCTGAAAGAAAGTGCATTTGGATAATTTTCCATATAACTTGTGCTCTCTGAGACAAGATAACACTATCCGAAGATGCTCTTCATGCTCCTTCTCATTCTTAGAGTAAATGAGAATATCGTCGAGGAAAACTTGTACAAATTTGTCGAGATATTTGCGGAGAACTCTATTCATAAGGTTCATGAAGACTGCAGGTGCATTGGTCAACCCGAATGGCACCACAATGAATTCATAATGCCCAAAACGAGTTCAGAATGTAGTCTTAGAAACATCGCTCTCGCTAATCCTGAGTTGATGATAACCCGATCGCAGATCGATCTTTGAAAATACTGTAGCTCCCTTCATTTGATCGAAAAGGTCGTCAATGCGAGGCATTGGATACTTATTCTTTACCGTGGCTCGGTTCAAATCTCGATAGTCCACACACAGTCGTAATGAACCATCTTTTTTCTTGACAAAGATTACAGGAGCACCCCATGGTGAAACACTGGGTTGAATGTGCCCTACATCTAACAGTTCTTTTAGCTGTATTTGCAATTCTTGAAGTTTTGGGGCAATCATTCGGTAAGGAGTTTTAGATATAGGTTCCGTACCACGTTTCAATTCAATAGTGAGGTCTAGCTCTCTCTGAGGAGGCAGTCCTGGTAATTCCTTTGGAAAAATATCCGGAAATTCTGATAGAATCGGATACTGATCTATGGAAGGCCCCTTTTCTTTGCTCACCTCTTGAACTGCATATACTTGACAACCCTTCCTTAAGCACCGTTTCATTTGCATAGTTGAGATGAAACGCAAGGATACTTTTCTCTTAATACCTTGAATTTGGATTGTCTCTCCCACATCATTTAAGCAAAGTATTGTTTTCTCGGAACAATCTACCCATGCTCGATGAGACTCTAACCAATCCATTCCTATCACCAGGTCGTAAGTTCCTAGGGCCGTGACATATATTTTGAGTTTGGTTGAACAGACTCCTAGGTCAACTTTGCAATCTTCAACACTTAATTCTACCGATTGAAGGTCTCCCGAAGCCATTTCTACCTCTCTAAAATCGTCCTGTTTACAGCTGCCAACCCACATTTATTCAATGCATAAGATGAAATAAAACTATCAGTAGCTCCAGTGTCAAATAAGATTTTGAGTTTTATTCTATTGATTGTACCTGAAGATTCCACTACCGTAGATTGATGTGCTTCTTGGTTGTTGTTAACGACTGCATCGATTCTATGATTGCTTTGGGCATCTGATGATGGTCATTTTCTTGTTCGCCGAGAGTTCTCCGGACAATCATGCTGCAGATGAGGTTCTCCACACCCCCAACAGTCCACTCGGGTTGGTCCTTTTGCGTTTGACTGAGAAATTCCCGACCAAGAACTCTGTCCCCTGGTGCCGCTTCCTCTCCCATTCCTTCCCCGATTACCAGTCCCTCGAGACCTCCAAGCACTAATGTTTGAGGACTCGGAAGCTATTGCATTTATGGTCCTGGGAGCTCCTGCCCCCGCTCCTCTTGGGGTAAACCTGTTACCATAGGGAGGTGGTCTCGAGTTATTTCCTCGGAAGAAATTTCGGGGAGTCCTTCCTGTAAATGCCTGCGGTATTGGTTCAGCTGGCCTGAAATCCATTTTAATCCTCAGATGTTCTTCTGCATAACAAGCACACTCAACCGCCTCTGCCACCGTCGATGGCTTCCACATTCTTACCATGGCTCTGATCCGAGGATTTAATCCAAATATGAAACGATTGGCTTGGCGTTCATCCGTGTCTAGATAAGGAACATATTTTACAAGTTCCATGAACTTTATCTCGTATTCTTCCACGGTTTTTCCACCTTGGGTTAGAGTATGGAAGGCTCCGGCTTGCTGCTCTTGAAAGAAAGGTGGTAGGTATTTCGCATGGAATCAGTCCACAAACAACTCCCAAGGGACGGTATCTGAAGTGAGATGCAGTTGTTTTTCCATATTTCCCCACCAAATTAGAGCATTCCCCTTGAGTTGGAATACAACGATCTTTGTTTTAGAAGTTGAAGAATATTCTCTTAATGCGAAGCATCTGATCATCCCTTCCAACCATGCTTCGGCATGTTCTCCAGCTCGTCCTCTAGATAATTCTGGGAGTTTAATATTTTGTAGTTCCCGTGAAATATCTTCTCTATGAGGTTTGTCATTAAAATCCTTAGGCTTTTCTGAATGTCTTTCCTCTGGATGACGTCGTTCCTCCTTGTTCCTGGTCGACTGCGACTCTTTTAAGGTTTCCAAAATGGCTTCTAATAAGCTCATCACAGTCATGAGATCGGGTGGAGCAATAGGTGCTGACGACGATCTTGATGGTGGTGATGGTGAAGGTGAAGGTGGAGGTGGCGGCGATGCATTTTGCTGGCGCTGCCGCCTTTGGTACGTGTTAAACATTGTAATTTCTCTTGAAATACATAATAAATTTATGAGGAGAGGGTAAATTTTAGATTGACTAAATATAATTTTCGTAAAGTTTGAGCTAGCATACGGGTATAGTTCTTTTGCTATTTTACCTGTAGGCAGGTCTTACTGGTACCGAGGTCAAGGAAGGTGGCAACACGACCTCCTTGTCCTATGCAGGGTATTGTATGCTTACTAATTCTAGAGTGGAATGCAAGGTTTTTATAGATCATAGCGTTGTTCTGTAAAATCTGTTTAAAAAGTTCAGTCCTAGATGCAGTTATAGAAGGGATTATTGACTTTCTGCTATTTATTAATACTAGGAATTTGAATAAGTAGCCCTGAGTAACAATTGTTCAAGTGCCGAAATAAATTCTGGTGCACAACTTCCGTTTATTGTTCATAATTAATTTTAAGTATTTATGTAAGTACACTTACTCTATTTTAATTCTTCCCACAACTTTTAACACTATACTTTGGATATATTATGATTATTTATTATCATATATAAGATTTTGTTTATTTGACTGGAGAGCAATGGTAAGACTAATGGCACATCTAGCCTACCTTTACTAATCATTAGCTATAGTTTAGTTTTCCACATACACTCATGACACTTGTATTTAAGGTAACAAGAATGTGGTGACAAAAGTAGTGCATAGCTAGACATAACTAGACTACACTTATTAAAGTTGGCCATATAATTTTAATTAAAATAAAATGAAATATAATATAAATATAAAATTCCGACCTTCAATTTATCCGCTATCAAGTCAACTACACTTATTAAAGTTGGCCATATAATTTTAATTAAAATAAAATGAAATATAATATAAATATAAAATTCTGACTTTCAATTATCCGCTATCTGATACCATATGTTGATTTACTAATGTTTTATTTCAACCACAATATATATCTTTTAAACAAAATGATTATATATATATATATATATATATATTTTTTTTTTTTTAATACCATACGATATTTTTTATTTTTATTTTTTATTTTAACCATACGTCATACTACATAAAATATGGTGGCCGACCCACACGAGGTCAAACCCGCGGGGTAGCACTGGTTATAACGAATATAACAATGTTTTGTTATGTATCTATCCGGTTGAACCATACGCTATTTTAAACCCAAACGATTTTTATATATACACATTTTTGTTTTAACCATTCGGTATTTTATTTAAATCAGACGATTTTATTTAACATGTTTCATAAAACGACAACGACACCTACCCTAGCCCGTCAACGGTACCTCATGGCAACTATTTTGCAAGCCACGCCATTTCTTTAACGAATGACACGCTGTAGAATGATTTTGCCTCAGTGCCAAGAGCTCCCATACGCACGATAGCTACGCTGGGCAGCGCTGGTGTAGTCGGCTATCAACTACACAGATGTATTAACATCTGTAATAAGAATATCGTTTTACCCTTATATATTTTTCTGTCGGCCCTCTTAAAATAGGCGTGAGCCTTTCCAAATCGATAACCCATTGTAACTATCATATGTGGAAATTTTATCCAACGACTAAAGCCCATAACTCAACCCGCTCCAACTCTCACTTCTTCACCATTCCAACGGATTGAAACATTTCCAACGCTGGTGAACCATATGTTTGGAATGAAGAATTGAAAACTAGTTTGAAATTTTGGCTGGAAAAATGAAAAGAAAAAATCAGAACAACGTTGTGTGCCATGTCTAGTACTGTAATGCCTGTACAGATTGAAGCTCCACGCCAGATAGTTGACCTGTTATTGATAAATTTCTGGTGATTTGTCTATTGAAAAACTTTCAAGATTATTGCAGTGCTGAAGGTAACATTTATATTTCTGAATCTTGCATCATAAAGTTTAAAGATGATCTTGGTAAATGTGCTATTAACTATGCAGAGTTTATGGCCAATATGCACGAGTTTAGTACAACTGTATTAGGTTCTATACTAGTTTTGATTGTGGATCCCTGGCAACAATCGAATAACACTACTTTGGTCCTCTACAGGTCATGTTTATTGGAGCTGTTTGCAGTAAAATTTGATACAACAAGGGTAAGGGACATAACTTATAAAACACCATTTATCTCTCTTTTCTCACTGGTGATCGGGCACTGCTCAAAATAGAAATCGAATTGAGAGGTGATGCTAGACCTAATAAAACTCAGCCATCCTGTGATCGCTGCTAGTATAACGTTTTTAGAGTTGGATACTTCGGACATGGGTGTTTAAGCAGGTATGCTGTGTGGTGTATCCCTAGCTTGGTCAAAATAATACTAGAAGTATTTTGGAGGTCGGATAGCACACTTATGAGGAAGACTTGGTGTAATATGTCTGTGGGGATTCATATTGGTGGTTTGTCACCATCAAAGTTTTTTTTTTTTGTGGACATCCAATGGCGGTCTAAATAATTAACAAGTAAGGCTTTGCAGAAAACCCTGTTCACACTATAACTATTCTGCAACTTAGCTCTACATCTAGAGTATGTGAACTTTGAACAAAGGTTGAAAAAAGGGTTTGAAACTACCCTCTGATACCATATGTAGGGACCCTCTATTAAATATTCCTAACTTTTACACTTAATTTCAGAGTTTTGCCAGAGAGGGACTTAGCTAATTCGACCAACAGGGTAATCACTGCTACAACTATCATCCTTTTAATGAATACATTCTAAGACATCCTTTCAGCATGAATGAATCTAAACATATATAAATATAAGTCAACAGTCATACGATTTTATGCAGATCAGCAATGAAATTTCAATTTTTCATAAGGAACTAATCTATACATGGGAAAATACCTAGAATAAAGCTGATGATTTAATGGTGGTTCTCCTCCTGTGATGCTGTGGATAGTTGAATAGTTCACCGAAACAATCAAATCCTCCCAGCCAATCCAGGAACAATCCCAGACCCAGAGGATGTTTCCTCTGCCTCCGTGCCCAGATTTCCAAGATAACAGAGACTCCCTTTCAACACAAATCCTTTCTTATCATAATATCACTTGGTAATCAGTCGAAGTTCAAAAGACCCCCACTCTCCTTCGAATCAACTTATATAAATTTCTCCACCGCCATACATCCTACCCCACCGCCTCTTTTCCATCAAGATAAGATCTTCTTAAAGGAAGGTACGAATGTCATTTAAGGAGATGTGATTGCTATTAAAGAGGAGAGGTGATCTTATGGTTATTAAATTTGTTTAGGGGTATACGACTTGAATTTTAAGTATTTTTATGAGTAAAGCTTATGTTGGAATATAAATTAATTAAATATATATATTTTAATTAACTCAAGTTTATTTTCTTTTTATTAGTCCTTTTTATATACTTTATACTAAATTAATATGAATATTAATCTGAAACCTTAATATTAATTTCTAACTCATGTAATCTTGATATTAGTAGTTAGGTGTGCTAGTGCGATGTGTGCGAGATAGGCAGGTGTAGCTATCAAATGCCTATACTGTACACACGCTAATATTATTGTGTATAACTCGAGAATATGTTGTTACACTTATGTCCCCCGTGCCCAAAACTCCAATAACAATCAAGATCACTCTATGACTCTGTTAGAACTCACTGCTCATGTCTCCCATAGTTAGAACTCCTCTGACAGCATCCGAGCCAGTTTTTCCACCTCACTGCCTCATGCCCATCAAGTTTCCCCCCCTTCTCCTTTTATACACAATCCCCTTTCAAGATATTTATTAAAATATCATTTTTTAATAAATATCTTGGATTCCTAAAATATCTTAGAAAAATATTATTATTTAATAAATATCTTGGATTTCTAAAATATCTTAGATTTATTAAAATATCATATTTTATTTGCATAAGTCAATGCTTTTACTTTCCTTTAAACAAAATATTAGTTATATTATGATAGTGGTAGGTATAACTTTTACCTCACAATACATTCGTTATATTCTAGTGAGGTGGGTATTTACTCAATACTTCAATAATTCACTCATTACTCTACATTGAGACTTTTCATAATTGATTAGTGCATGTACTACTGCAGTACAGTGATACATGCATATGTAGCTATCATATGCAGGTTTCATATGTATGCTAATATTTCTGTGTTCCATATAACTCGAGTTGGGTCGTTACATACACCCCTCCTTCAGAAAACTTCGTGCCGAAGTTAAGTTTTATGTGGTATATCATTAAGTATTTAAGTGATTAGTATAATCATATAAGGGTGGTGTACCATAATTGAATTTTTGTTTAATGTGTGAGAACACTTTAACATTTATGTTTTGATCATTTATCGGTTTACAAATTGAGTAGTCATGTTTTGCCCCAACAGAGTTCCCAAGCTATTCTAGAATCACCCTTTCCTTCCTAATCTCTTCCGCCCCCATCCTATCCGTCCTCTATTGGCATGACATGGCATCAACTATACTGACCTAACCATTCATAGACCTCAAGGGTTACAGCGTCGACTATATTGTCCTGATTCCCTAATAGGCATCCGACAGTCATCATCATAAGTCTAGGGGAGCGTGACTCGCACAACCCTCCCATGACTCTAGGTTTTGGAGGACGGTGGAAAACACCTCCACCCCTCCTAGTAGGACCAGGGTTAAACACCCTATCATTGAACCTTAGTGAATCTCAATTGTTCTTGGAGTTTTGTCATCACGCGTTCGGTTTGGTAACGATATCATTTGTGATGTAAACACTTGTCCACAAATTATAACATATATATCAATATGTTCAAAGCAAATTGTTACTCACATAACAATTTCTACACATTCCAAATATGTTGCTATCTACGATATTGATCCCTGAGTTCATATAACATACTTGGTTCTGTTTATCCAATAGGTCTGTAAATTCATTTTCACTTTGAATAGTAAAGTGTAATCACTCTTTTATTTCCATCTCATCATTTATGTTGATATGTAAAATTATAGATACCATATCCATAACTTAATTCATAATTTATATCAGTATCCATGTCCCAACAATGTTTAAACAAAACTTTCTTCATATTGGTATCTATGTACCAGCGATGTTTAAGCAAATAATATATTCTTACATGTAATAGTACAAAATGACAGTCTTAAGTATCCATGCAAAATAAGGTAAGGTTATACAAAATAAGTTTTTAAATGCTTATAAATATAACCCATAATTATAATTGTCACATATAATAACCGAACACAGATAGACAAATAAGGGTGTAGCTACTATTTTCTATACTTATTTTAACTGATTAACCTTATAAAAGTCATAGGTTGAGACTCAAAATCTAAATGGAGGGATGCTCCAATATTTATGATTGCATATATAGAAACTAAATGAATTGCAACAAGAGCACAAAACACTTACTGCTTGTTTGAAGCGTGATCTATTTCCATTGTTCCACCAAGTCCCCTGGAGGTGGGAGCGAGGGGGCGAGGGAGCGCGGGAACGGCCTATGCAAAAGCTCCCTACCATATTTTAGGAAACGTGGGGGGACGTCGGGGTCATAAAAAATAAAAAATATAAAAATATCTGATATATCATTGAAAATTTAATATTTATAAGGTAACTGTATTTTTTCAAGGAATGTATATATAGTCATCATACACTTACATCATGAAAGATAAATCATAAATGATAAAATTATAAATCGATGAATGATGAATCACACAACTGAAACAAATTTAAAAGTTAAAAGTTAAAACATACATCATACAATCATACATGTAAATTTGTAAGTGTATAATCATTAATGTAACTACTAACAATAAAGTTTGAGATATCATATGACATATTATATCAAGATTCGAAATAAAGTTTAAACTGAAGTTTACAACTCAAGTCCGAAACATAAAACTTAAAAAAAAATAAGTTATGTCTGGAACATAAAACATAAAACATAACATATGAATATCAAATGATATCATCATAATGATAAATGAACATAAATGCTCGAGGTAATTCCCCACTAGTCTCTGCATCCAGTTGCTGCACAAATATATCAAGATCAACCATGTCACCATCTGAATCAGAATCACTTGGATTCTCAAACATGCTAAGTGGCACACCAACTTTTAACACGAAACCATAAACTAAAACAATGAAACAAACTTTTAACACATAAAATTTTAACCTAAAAAAAATTGTTTATTTTTTTATTTTTTCATTTAAAAAATAGTTTTTTTTCAATTTCGGGCCCCTCACGCCCCCGCACTCCCCCCTCATGCCCCCTCGACCCCTAATTTGAGGAAACGTCCCCCCTCATGCTCCCCTTAGTTTCTTGATTTTTGGGGGCGTGGGGAAACGCCCCCTAGAAGTCCCCAAGACCCCGGAGCACGAGGGAGCGAGGAATATAGACCCCTACGTGGGGGGGCGAGACCCCGTGTAACACTGCTAATTTCTTGATACCTGTTGACTACATATGGATCCAAACCATCTTTTAATTCTTTGTTATTTATTTGTATTTTAAGTTTAATTATTTTTGATCTGTAATCTGGATCTAAAGAGATAATAATAACATTAACTTTTTTATCATGTTATTCTAGCTCATCTTCAGCTTTAAAAATCTAGAAGCCATGGAGTAGGGTTTTGCAGGGCTAATCATTAGGGTTATGCTAGAGATGGAGGAAGAGTTAATTGACTACTTTAAAGATCCCTTAGTGAGGTTTATTTTCATAGAAGAAATTTTTCACTGATTGAAAATGCATTATTCACTTTGCATTATACTTGGTCTACTAAGAGTGTCATGTTTTCAACAAGATGTCAATTGTTGACAAACATATAATTTCCTCTTTTAATAAGAAATTCACAATTTATAAGATATGCATAGTCACATTATTAGTATGTTACAGTTTTGATATAGTCTCTTTACTTGCAAGTTTCACCATTTAGAGTCTTAACTCTAGCTAGGATATTACTAGCTTTACCATCATTCCTTGAACCATTGTTTCATTTCTATTATATTGACTCATTTAATCCAAACACATAACACGTCACTGGTATACCCTCTTCTTATTGTAATGACCCATTCCCAAGTTGTACCCAAAACGATATTAGCATGTGAACGATATAGGCATTTGATAGCTACACCTGCCTATACCGCCCACATTGCACTAGTACACCCACCTACTAATATCAAAATTTCATAAGTGAGGAATTTAATATTAAGATTTTGGATTAATATTAAATTTTAACTAAGTAAAATTATGTGAAATGGACTAATAAAGGAAAATGACATAATAAAGTTAATTCATTAAGTAATGTAAAGACACATACTCTATACATAAGACAACCGTATAAGTCACCTCCATAAATATATTCGTACCCACATTAATGTGGATCACATCACCATAAAAACATGTAATACCAACATTTAGGTGGACAAGACCTTGAGAGGAAAGAGGCGGTAGGGGAAGATTATTTAAATCCACATTAATGAAAAGATCACACCACCATAAATACATATAATATCACCATTAATAGAGGAAAAGACCTCGGAAGTTGGGGGCGGTGGATGGAACTTATTTAAGGGAGGTGTTGACCACACTTCGTCAACTACCCCATAGCAGTACACCCCCATTTTTTCAAATGGGATTCGTCATGTTCGACGTGGTTGCGCCATTCAGATTCCATCATCCAGATTTCATCGACAGTTGACATTGTTATAAATGATGTAAACCCATTCTGCATTGTTATGATGTAAATGATCTAAGTAAGACCGTCAGTATATGTAATAGCCTAGGTAAGCCTAGTATGTTGTTGATGATATCTATCCTAGGAGGTTTCTTGTCTCACTGATTCACGAAAGTGATCGGTAGAGTTTTTCCCTCCAGCCTCACCCCAAAGCTAGGGTGGATTTTGTCATCAGCATACTAAGTGAGTCCTAGTGTTTCTATCGAGTCCTTGTAAAAGTAGTTTGAACTACTTGGTCTACTAGATCATATTTTGAGTCGCAGAATTGGGTATGTATTTGAGGGTCTTTTCGAATGGGTTTTCCCCCTTCATGTATGTAAAAGTATTATCTCATGTAAAAGAGGGTTGGAAAAATAATTATAATCCCCTCTTAGTCAATTAATTAAATTTTCTGGTCAATTAATTAATAAAATCCTAAACCAGAAATTTAATTAATTTAGGGTCCTAAATTATGATTAAATCTTTAAAGGCAAAATTTGTGGGTCCTTGGAAAATGATTTTGAAAGCCCCAAACCAAGGGAATATTGAGAATTTTAAGAAATATTGGACCCTTGGGCCTTGGTGGTTAAGTCAAAGTCAAAATTGTGAGGTAATTAACTCAAAAATAGTATTTTTGAGTTAATTAAAATTGAATTAAATGATAAATTCGTTTTTTCCCCAAAATTTTAATTTCAACGCTCCGGATTAAAAGATAATTAAATCTTTTGGACGTTTGAGATTATTTTGACGAGGATCATCCAAACTAGCCGTTAGAGATCTTGTCCTATAAATTTAGAGGTCTTTCTCATTCTTGAGTCATCCGATCTCAGAATCGTGCACTTGCTCTTAGAAGCTCTTGTAAACTTTTTTGAGGAATAAAGCTAAAGACTTTGGGGTTACAAATCTGGATGTTCCTTCTCAGATCTATGTGGTGAATTGTCTCTAAACTCTGCTACTTGGTTTCTCGCATTTTATGGTTGATGGCCTTCATGGATTAATCTGCATATAGGTATCTTATGCAGTTTTCTGGGTTTATAAAATAACATTCTGATTTTTCTGCAAAGGTCTCATGTTGTTTTCTTAAATCTCTATCAGTCTAAAGATCTGGATCTAAGTGTGCAGGGAATTTTTTCTTAAGATTGGGCGTCTGGGGAAGTCTTCGGTTGGACCAGCCGACTCCCAATAAACATAAATCTGATAAGCTCTTTATTTGTTAAATTTCCGGGTCTATCTTACGATATTTGTGATTTTGCAGGGTTTCGAAGGTTTGTGCCTCTCACTAAAATTTCAAACTTCCGAAAATTGTGCTAAATAGATTCAAATCTGACCATGAGGGTTTTAAATTGTAAATTAGTTGTAAATTTGTAATTTTTTAGGACTGTGAGGGTTTTAATTGTTTCATGGTGTGTATATTTTCAGATCTGGCTGTCTTTTGCAGGTTAAGGGTTTGAATCAGAATTTTTTTTTAGATCTAAGGCAGATCTAGCCTCCAAAGGCCAGATCTGGCCTCAAATCCCCACTGTGGGCAAATCTGGGCGTTATTGGTTTCAAGAAGCATTGAAAATCTAAATTTTGGAACAAATTTGAAGATCTGAGGTTAATGTGATTGTGTGTACCGGGTCCAATTGTTATCAATCCCTTTCGATCTGTCTTCATCCAAGTTCTGCATTTGTATGCCCATCCATCTCATTTTTGCCCTAGCCCCCATTGCTGTGCAATATTCATCTGCTGTCCACCTGATCTTTGCCCTAGCCGTCCTTCAATCTGCTCCTCAACCCATCGTTCCATCCTCTCTGTCCGTCCAGCGTCTTCCTCACGCCATTGAACTGCTGTTTCACGCTTCATCTTTAGCTCTATTGTTCAAGCTTCAATCCCGCCATCGAAGCCTCAGTCTCCTGCCCTCGACCTGCACACAAACGACATATATAAAAAGAGCTAAACGCGTTAAATCTTCAAGTCTGCAAGCTCACGCTGCCATCCATCGAGCTGCCTGCATTCAAAAAAAAAAAAAAAAAAAAAAAACGTCAAGTCGCTGTTCCATTCACTGCCCCTCTGTCCGTCCTCACCTCGGAGCTTGCATTCAATCCTGCCGTCAAACTATTTGCGTCCAACCTGCAGACCACACAAACGACAAACGCAAACATATCAAACTTAATAAAAAAAACAAAAACAGCGTTAATGTTTTTATGTTTGTAAAGGTTTTTGGTTTTGTTTTATTTCACATTTTGTATCATAGTGTTGGGTTTGGATATAGTTTCATTTTTTTTTAATTTAGATCTTAGTCTTAGATTTAAATGATAGCGTTAGTTTTGGCTCTTTCATTAATTCGATTTTTTTTTTTAACTTCAGGTTTTTAGTTTAGTTTTAGATTTTAGCATTTTAAAACTTTCGTTTAGTTTTTTTTATTCTAGTTCATTTTTTGATTTCAGATTTAAACATTAGATTGTTAGCCGTAGATTTTAGTTGTAGTTTTAGAGTTTAGTTTTAGTTTTAATTTGATTTAGTTTAATTTTAGATTTACTCTAGTTTTAGCATAGATTTAAAGTTAGGATTTAAATTTACATTTTTTTAGTTTAAGTTTTAATTTAGTTTTACTTTAGTTTAATTTTAATTTTAATCTTAGTTTAATTTTAGATTTAGAATTTTGATCTGTCTTACAAATATAATTTAAAAAAAAAAAAAAAATATTTCAAAATCCAAAAAATAATAAAAAATTCTCAAAAATATCTTTTATGGTCAAATGAGCTTTTGAAATTTTATCTTAAGAGTGACTATATAAAATCGAAATATTTTCTGATCGAAGTTAATTGAAGCATCATAAATCTGGAAATATTGCGAATATCTGGCATTTTCATCTTATTGTTTCATGGTTGTGTTTTTCAATTGAATATCATTGATCAATCGTGTTTTAATAAGCAGCAGTTAGTCATCACTTACTGGTTTATAATCGCATAACGAGATTCTATTTGACTCCATAAGGCACTGGTCTTAACGTGATATCTAATCTAGATCTGTGGAATCTCGTTCATTTTATAAGTATTTGATGTTTTAGCTGTGTTTCCTGGATTTGTCATCCTCATTTATAATAGGGTCTACCTCCCTTAACTTGCAAGGAGATAGTTTAAAGAGAGAGATTGGGGATGAGAGTGACAGCCCCCAATCTGAGCCGTTGTCGCGGTGCCCTGAACAATCTGTGCGACAACAGGAGGTAATATGGAGGTTTTGGGGGAGGAAAAGGAAGGGAATTCTGCTGAAATACTGTGAGATTGAACTGCATATTGTGAGATTGAACTGCTGGGAGTCTCTGTTCTTCTTGGATATCTGGGCACGGGGGCAGAGGAGACATCCTTTGGGTCTGGGATTATTCCCGGATTGGCTGGGAGGACTTGGTTGTTTCGATAATCTGTTTATCTATCTAACATCTGCATCACGGGAGGAGAGCCATCATCAAAACCATCAAACCATCAACTGTGTACCAGGTATTTCTCTTATGTATTTGATTGTTTCTCAATTAAATTTCACTGCTGATTTCATTAAAATACATTACTGCTGTATATAATGTGTCTGCAATTAATTCTCTGTGTGTGAAACTTTACATTTCATGGAAATACATCACTGTTTTTAAATAATTCTGTCTGAAATCAAATGACTGTGTTTGGAACCTTACATAAACTTAAGTTCATATAGGTACAGTTCAGAAATCAGGGATATGAGTCCTTACAATTGGTATCAGAGGGTGTTTCAAACCCTTTTTCCGACCTTAAAGGCCCATTAAATTTTGTTTCCACCGCAAACCTTAGTTGTTTTCTACTCTGCTCAATATACAATACTCAAAATATCTCACTGACATATTAAGCAATGTATTCAGACTTTTAAAACTTAGTCATACTATGAGATAATAACCCCGCGCAGTGATCATTACCAAAATATTAATAAATAAATTGGTTGCTCAATGTATGAATACTTTGTCCAGTAAACCTGATCCTTCCTACAACTCAATCCATTATTTTACAACGCTTTGACCTATAACCATGCAAAATAGTAGTGGCAAGCAAACTCTGATTACAACTTTTGGAGGCAAATTACAGCTATAGCAATACAGTCTATACAAATACATCACTCTAGTATAGCACACAGTCTCGGTCACTCTGCTCTATAATGACACTCATCAATCTTAGATCACTAAGACGGGATTCTGAGGTACCTCTAGAGGGAAACTTATAGTCTTTAGTATCGCAGAGACAGAACCTCAATAAAACTGTTCAGTTGGCTGGACTAATAAAAGGAAGGGGTAAGATTTTTGCATGCGTTATCATTTCCTGCAGTTGAAAGGGGTGTATATAGTACCTGATCCATTCATCAACGTGAGAATGAAGATGTTATTAAATCAATTCTTCCACATGCCAATGCTTTAGATTTTTACCTGATAAACCCATCACGACATACATTGTTTCAACTTTCAACCATGTGAGAGCACAAAAAGAAAAAAAAAAGAAAAAAAAGGAGAAAGAGAAGAAGACCAGGAAAAACAGTACAAATCTCATGACATTATATGACATAGGAATGTACCACGACTGGACAGATTAGAAGTAAATTGTAATAAACAAACATAGGAAGAGAAGTTGTCTGTTAGTAATTAATAATCAGAGATCAGAAATGCTAAGCAACAATAGAGGGCACCAAGGTTGGGAAGAAAGGCAGAGCCCTCAACTATGAACCACAGGAGAGCTTCATTTATATAAGTGTGATCATTGGCTCAGCATGGAAGACCAATTCTCCAACTTGAAAATGTGTCCATGTGAATATCCTAACGATGTTGCTTCAGTAAATTTCTAAGCTTCCAGCCTGTCAAGAAGAGAAATATTTCCCTTTTTTTTTCAAGCAAATTTTGATAGAATTGGCCACAGTAGGACAGCTGACCAGTCTGGTCCTGTTCATTTGACTTACAACCTTACTTGAAGTTAGAATATGAAATTTGCCATGTCGTGCATCTTCCCTTGGAAATAAATGTCACTCGGATAAAATTAACTAAAAAAATTCAACTTTGCTACACGTACATGCACTTCAAGAACAACCTCTTTTGTACTCCAGGATATATATCAGACCACAGCCGTAAGAAAGAAACCGATAGCTGATCACCGACTACACCCTCACCGCCCAGCGTATAGCTATCGTGCGAATGGGAGCTCTTGGCACCAAGGCAAACGCATGCACAGAGGTGTCGTATCCAGCTGGGGTTATGTGTCGTTGTCCGTGGTACCCTGTTAACGGCGTGACTTAAAAAAAAAACGTTTCTACATACGTTGGCAAATTTTTATTATTATATGATTCGAATATGGTATGGCGTACATTAAACTTCGAATGGTGGCATATTACACGTTTGCAACAGTGGGTATATTAAATTTCAGGTTCATACATATATGATGGCGGTAATACAACTGATTATTAAATTCAGATATGATGGCGGTAATAGAAATGATTATTAAATTCATATATGATGGCGGTAATACAAAGGGTTATTAAATTCGTTACATAAAACGGTGGCCATTTAAATAAATTATAAACTGAACTGTTGGTCAAACAACCATATGCATATTTAAATGGTGTATTATATGGTTTTGAAAGCGGGTGATTTAATGCAATCTGGATAGAGATACGCGTCATCTGGAAAGCGGGTGATTAAATGCATAAAAAAAAGAAGAAGGGGGTGAAACAAAAAAATTGCAAATCCGTTTTATTCAAAGGGTCGATGCATATTAAACGTATGCCAAAGTTTGATATTATATAAACCATAATTATCAGAAAAATGTGCATGGAGGCAAGATCGGGGTTTGACCTCGTGGTCTCTCCAAGCACTTCTACCAATATGCCACAAGCGCAATCCATTATACGCAAATTATATAAAATGGGTGGGATCGAGTTTTGAACCTAGGAAACCTGCCCCACAAAACCTCACTTAACCTGAACACTTAAAACATATAACCCAAGCAGTACGATTTATGCATTCGATATATATAAACTTTTGGTTTTAGTTTTAAATACTTTAGTATTTTATATACATTATTACGTAGAGTGTATTAGTTGTAAAATCAAAATATCGTGATCTTATTAAAGTGTTATCTTTATGCTATTATTAAATGTTGCCATATATATGAGTAAAAAGAGTTACGAAGTAGATGTGATACCTCACCTCTTTTCCGAAAAATGATTAATTTAATTGTTTTTATTTTATTGTGATATTTTGAGTGGGGAAAATATATATAAAAGGGTATAAAATAGTATTTTTAGCATAGGATTACTAGGATTTGATAATCTAAATTATTATGATTTAGGGTTAAATGTGCACTTATATCTCTAGTGTCTTCCAAAAAAAAAAAAAAAAATTCGCATAAAACAATCTCTCGGTATTAGGCTCAGATTCACTTAGAAAATAATAAGAAATACATCATTATCTATCAGAAACCCTGCATTTTTCACTCTAGAATTAGTAAGCATACATTACCCTGCATAGGACAAGGAGGTCGCGTTGCCACCCTCCTTGACCTCGGTACCAGTAAGACCTGCATGTAGGTAAAATAGCAAAAGAACTATACCCGTATGCCAGCTCAAAATCTTACGAAAATTATATTTGTCAGTCTGAAAATTTACCCTTTTCTCATGAATTTATTATTATGTATTCCAGGAAAATTACCATGTTAAACACGTTCCAAAGGCGCCAGCGCCAGCCAAATGCAGCGCCGCCACCTCCACCTTCACCATCGCCTTCACCACCATCAAGATCGCCCTCAGCACCTGTTGCTCCGCCTGATCTTACTACTGTAATGAGCTCATTAGAGGCCATTATGGAAACCTTGAAAGGGTCGCAGTCGACCAGGAACAAGGAGGAGCGACATCAGTCAGAGGAAAGACACTCAGAACGGCCGAAAGATTTTGATGACAAACCCCACAGGGAAGATATCTCACGGAAACTGCAAAAGATTAAACTCCCGGAATTCTCTGGAGGACGAGGTGGAGAGCATGCCGAAGCATGGTTGGAAGGGATGATCCGATGCTTTGCATTAAGAGAATATTCTTCAACTTCTAAAACAAAGATCGCTGTATTCCAACTCAGAGGGAATGCTCTGATTTGGTGGGAGAATATGGAAAAATAGCTGCATCTGACATCGAATACCGTTCCTTGGGAATTGTTTATGGACCGATTCCGTGCGAAATACTTACCGCCTTTCTTTCAAGAGCAGCAAGCCGGAGCCTTCCATACTCTAACCCAAGGGAGTAAAACCGTGGAAGAATACGAGACAAAGTTCATGGAACTTGTGAAGTATGTCCCTTATCTAGACACGGATGAACGCCAAGCCGAGCGTTTCATATTTGGGTTAAATCCTCGGATCAGAGCCATGGTAAGAATGTGGAAGCCACCGACCGTGGCAGAGGCAGTAGAATGTGCTCGTTATGCAGAAGAACATATGGGGATAAAAAGGGATTTCAGGCCAGCTGAATCAATACCGCAGGCATTTACAGGAAAGACTCCCCGAAACTTCTTCCGAGGAAATAACTCGAGACCACCTCCTTATGGTAACAGATTTACCCCAAGAGGAGCGGGGGCAGCAGCTCCCAGGACCATAAACGCAATAGCTTCCGGGTCTTCAAACAACAGTGCGTGGAGGTCTCGAGGAACTGGTAATCGAGGAAGAAATGGGAGAGGAAGCAACACCAGGGGACAGAGTTCTTGGTCGGGTTTTTCTCAGTGAAACGAAAGAGGACCAACCCGAGTGGACCGTTGGGGATGTGGAGGACCCCATCTTCGACGGGATTGTTTAGAGAACTCGCGGCGGACAGGAAAAGAACCGTCATCAGATGCTCAAAGCAATCACAGAATCCATGCTGTCGTCAACAACAACCAAGCAGCACATCAATCAACGGTAGTGGAATCTTCAGGTACAATCAATGGAATAAAACTCAAAATCTTGTTTGACACTGGAGCTACTGATAGTTTTATTTCATCTTATGCATTGAATAAATGTGGGTTGGCAGCCTGCAAACAAGACGATTTTAGATAGGTAGAAATGGCTTCAGGAGACCTTCAATCGGTAGAATTAAGTGTGGAGGATTGCAAAGTTGATCTAGGAGTCTGTGTGACCAAACTAAAAGTATATGTCACAGCCCTAGGTACTTACGACCTGGTGATAGGAATGGATTGGTTAGAATCTCATCGAGCATGGGTAGATTGTTCTGGGAAAACAATACTTTGCGTAAATGATATGGGTGAGACAATCCAAATTCAAGGTATTAAGAGAAAAGTATCCTTGCGTTTCATCTCTGCGATGCAAATGAAACGGTGTTTAAGGAAAGGTTGTCAGGTATATGCAGTTCAAATGGTGAGCAAAGAAAAAGGGCCTTCCTTAGATCAATATCCGATTCTAGCAGAATTTCCGGATGTTTTTCCAAAGGAACTACCTGGACTGCCTCCTAGGAGAGAGCTAGACCTCACCATTGAATTGAAACCTGGTACGGAACCTATATCTAAAACTCCTTACCGAATGACTGCCCCGGAACTTCAAGAGCTGCAAACACAGCTAAAAGAACTGTTAGATGTAGGGCACATTCGACCCAGTGTTTCACCATGGGGTGCTCCAGTAATCTTCGTCAAAAAGAAAGATGGTTCATTACGACTGTGTGTGGACTATCGAGATTTGAACCGGGCCACGGTAAATAATAGGTATCCGATGCCTTGCATTGACAACCTTTTTGATCAAATGAAAGGAGCTACAGTATTTTCAAAGATCGATCTGCGATCAGGTTATCATTAACTCAGGATAAGCGAGAGTGATGTTTCTAAGACTGCATTCCGAACTCGTTTCGGGCATTATGAATTCATTGTGGTGCCATTTGGGTTGACCAATGCACCTGCAGTCTTCGTGAACCTTATGAATAGCGTTCTCCGCAAATATCTTGACAAATTTGTACAAGTTTTCCTGGACGATATTCTCATTTACTCTAAGAATGAGAAGGAGCATGAAGAGCATATTCAGATAGTGTTATTTTGTCTCAGAGAGCACAAGTTATATGGAAAATTATCCAAATTCGCTTTCTTTCAGAAGAAAATCCATTACTTAGGTCATATCATATCTGGCGAAGGAATTTCCGTAGATCCTGAAAAGGTAAATACAATCAGGGAGTGGCCGATACCTAAGAATGCACATGAAGTGCGTAGTTTTATGGGTTTAGCAGGTTACTACCGAAGGTTTGTGGAAGGATTCTCCAAGATTGCAAAACCCATCACCAACCTTCAGCGCAAGGGTGTTAAATTTGAGTGGACTGAGGAGTGTGATAAAGCTTTTTCTGAACTTAAACGATTATTGACTAGTGCACCGATTTTGCGGGTACCGGATATGGATAAAGATTTTACTGTGTGTACTGACGCATCTAAACAAGGGTTAGGTGCAGTTTTAATGCAAGAAGGAGGCGTAATAGCATATGCTTCGAGAAAATTAAAAACTCATGAAGAACTTTATGCAACGCATGATTTGGAGCTAGCCGCAGTGGTCTTAGCTTTAAAGATGTGGAGACATTACTTGGTGGGGAGAAACTTTGTGCTTAAAAGTGACCACCAAAGTTTGCAGTATTTATTCACCCAGAGAGACTTGAATGCAAGACAAAGACGATGGAGTGAACTCCTAAGCGAATATGATTTTGCCATTTCATATATCAAAGGGAAGGAGAATGTGGTAGCTGATGCCTTAAGTAGAAGACCCCGAATATTCTCCCTCGTACTTATCAAGGTGAACTTGAGAAATCAAGTGCTTGAACATCTTGTAAGAGATAGTTGGTACTTAAAAGTGAGGTCGGGACTCGAAAGCAACCATTCGAAGGAACCTAAGTTCGAAGGGTATGATTTAGAAGAGGACGGAATTCTATGATTTCACGGAAGGATGTATATACCAGACAGTGGAGATCTCCGAAACACCATCTTGAAGGAAGCACACCGAGCTGTATATTGTGCACATCCTGGGGTAAAGAAGATGTATGCTGACACCAAGAGACTCTTCTTCTGGTCAAGCATGAAAAACGACATTGTCAAATTTGTTGCTAGATGCCTGGAATGTCAGCAGGTAAAAGCTGATCATCGCCACCCAGCAGGTCTCTTACAACCTCATGACATCCCTATGACCAAATGGGAGATAATTTCTATGGATTTTATCGTTGGGCTGCCTCTTACGCAACAAAAGCATAATGCCATTCTGGTTGTAGTGGATAGGTTAACAAAAAGCGCCCATTTCATCCCAGTAAGAGATACATACGAAGTAGCTGATGTAGCTAAAGTATTCATAAATGAAATCATAAGATTTCATGGAGTACCTAAGAAAATTATATCCGACAGAGATCCTCGATTCACATCAAGGTTCTGGAATTGTATGCAGTCGGCCTTGGGAACTCAGTTAAATTTGAGTACTGCCTATCATCCTGAGACTGATGGACAGACAGAAAGGGTAAATCAAGTACTCGAGGATATGCTAAGGATGTATGTTATGGACCAACAGTCACGATGGGAAAAGTACTTACCCTTGGTGGAATTTGCTTACAACAATAGCTACCATAGTTCGATCGAGATGCCGCCATTTGAAGCATTATACGGGAGACCTTGCAGAACGCCGTTAAGTTGGGACAGGTTAGAAGATCGAATAATCGTCGGACCAGACTTGATCCAAGAGATGGAGGATCAGGTAAAACTGATTAGACAACGGTTAAAAGAGACTCAGGATAGACAGAAAAATTATGCGGACACTCACAGGACAGATAGAAGTTATGTGGTAGGAGATCAGGTTTTCGTTCGCATCAGACCAAATAAGAGCACCATCCGGTTTGGGAGGGGGACAAAATTATCCCCCCGGTTTATTGGACCGTTTGAAGTCCTGGAAAAAGTTGGACCAGTCGCTTATCGTCTTGCACTGCCACCTCACCTGCATAAAATTCATAATGTATTTCATGTATCTGCCTTACGACATTATATTGCTGATAAATCTCATGACCTTCAATGGAAGGAACTGCAGGTATCGGACGAGGGAACCCTAACGGTCGAACCGTTGCGTATTCTGGAACGTAGGGTTCGACAGCTCAGGAACCGCCGGATAGACCAAGTGAAGGTTCAGTGGGACAAGTATAGCCCTGGATCAGCGACTTGGGAGGAGGCTGAGACTTTTTGCCAGAATTACCCCAACTTATGCTAAATTTTGAGAACTGAAAAATTTTATGTATATAACTGCTCTATTTTGATACTGGACATTTTGAAACACTATGAAAAGATGCGTTATTTTTTCCTTGCTGGTACATGGATACCCATAAGTTTAGAATACTACTTCACTTTACTGATACCAGTTATATGCTGTTAGTTTAGAATTTACTGGTGCGTGGACACCGATATGCGAGATGTCATTTAAATTAACATTTGCAAGAATATGAAAAGTGAAATATATTGATATATAAATTGACAGGGATAAAGCAATGCATCATAAATAGAACATGTGTGAACTAAACAGGAGTGTCTGAAATAAGAAATTTTATGGGACATATTGATACCTATGTAAACAAATTTTCTTTTTATAAGTTCTAGGATTAATATCATAGATATCAAAGTATTTTGAATATGTAAAGGTTGTTATATGGGTAACAATTGGTTATGAGCAATATAGATGCATATGCTGTAATATGTGTACGAGTGTTTACATTGCAGATTATGTATCGATGAATACCATGCTGCAGAAAACAAAAAAACAGATTACCGAAACAATCTACGTGATGACAGATATCCAAGAAAGATGAGACTCCCTGAGATCCTACGATAGGTTGTTGACCTTGGTCCTACTGGGAGGGGTGGGGGTGTGCCCACCGTTTATCCTCCAATACCTGGAGTCATGGGAGGACTGTGCGAGTTACGCTCCCCTAGACGTGTGATGATGACTGCCAGATGCCTACAAGCAGATCAGGTCGACGTAATCGACTCTGATATCATTGAGGTCTATGGATGGATCAATAAAACTGATGCCATGGCATATTCCTGTAGAGGATGGATAGGATGGGAGCGGAAGAGATTAGGAAGGATAGGATGATTTTAGAATAGTTTGGAGACTCAGTGAAGATGGGAAGTAACAATTAAATTACCAATACACATTTATTTAAAACGAAAATTCAATCTTAAAATACAGACATTCTACAATCACCCTAATCTCTAAAAACACAATATTGATCTGAGTATATAAAACCATAAACTTCGGGACGAAGTTTTCTGAAGGGAGGAAGTATGTAATGACCCATTCCCAAGTTGTACCCAAAACGATATTAGCATGTGAATGATATAGGCATTTGATAGCTACACCTGCCTATACCGCCCACATCGCACTAGTACACCCACCTACTAATATCAAAATTTCATAAGTGAGGAATTTAATATTAAGATTTTGGATTAATATTAAATTTTAACTAAGTAAAATTATGTGAAAAGGACTAATAAAGGAAAATGACATAATAAAGTAAATTCATTAAGTAATGTAAAGACACATACTCCATACATAAGACAACCGTATAAGTCACCTCCATAAATATATTCGTACCCACATTAATGTGGATCACATCACCATAAAAACATGTAATACCAACATTTAGGTGGACAAGACCTCGAGAGGAAAGAGGCGGTAGGGGAAGATTATTTAAATGCACATTAATGAAAAGATCACACCACCATAAATACATATAATATCACCATTAATAGAGGAAAAGACCTCGGAAGTTGGGGGCGGTGGATGGAACTTATTTAAGGGAGGTAATATGGAGGTTTTGGGGGAGGAAAAGGAAGGGAATTTTGCTGAAATACTGTGAGATTGAACTGCATATTGTGAGATTGAACTGCTGGGAGTCTCTGTTCTTCTTGGATATCTGGGCACGGGGGCATAGGAGACATCCTCTGGGTCTGGGATTATTCCCGGATTGGCTGGGAGGACTTGGTTGTTTCGATAATCTGTTTATCTATCTAACATCTGCATCACGGGAGGAGAGCCATCATCAAAACCATCAAACCATCAACTGTGTACCAGGTATTTCTCTTATGTATTTGATTGTTTCTCAATTAAATTTCACTGCTGATTTCATTAAAATACATTACTGCTGTATATAATGTGTCTGCAATTAATTCTCTGTGTGTGGAACTTTACATTTCATGGAAATACATCACTGTTTTTAAATAATTCTGTCTGAAATCAAATGACTGTGTTTGGAACCTTACATAAACTTAAGTTCATATAGGTACAGTTCAGAAATCAGGGATATGAGTCCTTACACTTATTCTTCACATTAATTGTTTTCTCATTAGTCCTTAGGCCTCATCTTATCACCAAACGTATCTTCTTTTCTAACGCTGTATAATTATTATCTTTAATATTTATCTTTAAACATTTTCCCAGTTTATTACTTGCTACTCTTAACAAATTAGGAGTGTTCACAACTCCTTATAGGTTATTGCTTTGACCCTTACCAATCATGTTGCTTATATCCTTAAAAAAATTCTTTTTGATAAAAAACATCCCTTCACTTCCTTATACCAGATATTCCTAATATTCCATGTCTACTTCAATTTGAAAAAGACATATTTATCAAATTGACTTTGTTTTCTCACCTCTAGTCATCATGGTTTTATTTTCTTCTCTCTTAATGCATCAGATTATTACACTTGAAAATGTCGTTACTATTCCCCAACTTGGTAAGACCTTATAAATAAATTCAAATAACATGGATATCAAAAAGTAATCTACTCATTATTTCATGTTTTAAGGCATTCCGGGATAAAATTGCCTAATCATACTCCAATGATGTCCATAATCCATGCATATAGTTAGTCACCTAAAGAAAAATTTATAATGTGACTTTCCATTAGAGGGAGAAACTATTATAGATGTCGCTATGCATGTAAATCTATTCTCCAATTGATAAATTTTATTATAGATTCACTCTTTAATCTAATGTCATTGACTCCTTATGTTGCTTTGTGAAACTTCTATTCACTCACCTTTGGTGTTATTTTGTCGATCTCAATATTATAAGTTGATTATGAAAAGTAACATTTATCATCATCATAAGAAGTTTTGCCATTTCATTCTTTTCCCGTCCTCCCTAGGTACTATATTGATTATATTATGGTAACAATGGAGATCAAACTTTGAAATTTTCTGGTGCACTCTCTTGGTAACTATATCGTCTTGTTCTAATAGTGTGTTTACTACCTTACAGGGTGGTTTCTTATCTTTTTAACATATGTTTTATCCATCAATTTACCTCGAACTAGCTTATCCTTTTATGTGGTTGTAGCTTCACATCTAATGGTCTTGTCATAATGTCAATAGTCATGCTTTCATTACCATTCTTCCTTTCTTCAAAAGTTAACTTCTTTGGAGCAACTCCGCCAACTAATCTTTATATATGTCTAAATACTTACCATAAATCATTTTATATAGTGTCATAATGTCCTTAATTTCTCTTTCCTAAACCACATTGTTTTCCTTTCCATGAAAATGCTATGTTGCCATATTATTTCGTTTTGGACATCGATATATCCTTACGGTTGTAAATGGTTAATTATCTGTTTTAACAATGACATAATAGTTGAATATCAAAATTTCCAATTTAGTGTATATTAAACTATAAAAATTTAAACCTTCACTCTCCTCTTTAAACCACTTACACATATACTTGGATAGTAATTAAACTATTAACATAAGAAAACGGTATAAAAGATATTTGCATAAATTCTTATCATCAATAATTATAGTTATCAACTAGTAAGATATATACATGGAAATCTCAACATCACTCTAAGAATGGAATGTTTCAATTGCAAAAAAAACAATCAGGATAGTTTCCGTTCTAACGTTCAAAAGTTTACAGAAAAAGTTTGATGTCTAAAGTGATGTTAATGTGCCCATTTTAATATAATAATTTGAATGTACTTCAAACTCTACTTGTATGATATACAAAATCTTAAACTTCATTGTGGAAAAATTTGCAACTGATATCCATGAGTTATCTCAACTCTTTTGTCGGATGGAATGTAATTTAAAAATAATGGATTAGGAATCAAGGGGGATTGAGCTTGATATATGTTTTTGCATTAAATATCTCGTCTCTTCTAATAAAATGTATCATCCTAGGGTTCATAGCTTTCGAATATCGAATTATATAAAATTTCATTTTATCATTGTTAAAAGCTTCAATTTCTTCCAAAAGTTGAAAACCACTTTTCTTGTCATTGAATATTACATAATACTGAATACCTTAGGTAAATTATCAAGGATGACTCGGAGTAATACACTTCGGGTTATATTAGGATTACTGTTATAATTATGAAAATAAGGCGGTGATATCCAAGAATCAACACAAGATCTCGGGAAATAGTTAGAAACTAAGTTATTTCCATTGTGATAATTCATCCTAGTACTTTCAACTTAGTCGAGCAGACCCCTAGATCAACTTTGCATTTCTCAACACTTAAATCTATGGACTGAAGTTCTCTTGAAGCCATTTCTACCTGTCTGAAATGGTTTTGCTTGTAAGCTGCCAATCCACATCTATTTAATGCATATGATGAAATAAAACTGTCAGTAGCACTAGTATCAAATAAAATTTTAAGTTTTATTCCATTGATAGTACCTGGAGATTCCACAACTATGGATTGATGCGCTGCCTGATTATTGTTGACTACAACATGGGTTCTATGAGTGCCTTAAGTATTTGATGATGGTTACCACATTCTAACCATAGCCCTGATTCGAGGATTTAAGCCATATACAAAACGCTTGGCTTGACATTCGTCAATATCTAGATCAGGAACATATTTTACTAGCTCTATAAACATTATCTCATATTCTTCCACTGTTTATTACCTTGGATTAAACACGACCTCCTTGTCCTAATGCAGGGTATTCTATGCGTAATACTTCTTTAGTAAAATGCAAGGGTTTTCAATGTTCATAGACTATAGTATTAATTTGTCATATTTGCCTAGATTGGACTTATATAAAGTTGGACCTTCTCGAACATTTATCTTTTTCAAAACATATAATTTATATTTCTAATTATTTAAATTATTTTAAATTTTTTTTTTGGGCCTTTAATAATAACCATCAACTCTCCTTTCCTATAGATTCCTTCTAACTAATCCCCATTACTTATAAACTTATTTTAATTTAAAACAACCTTATCTCAATTTTAATAAAATATTTCACAATAATTATTTATTTATTTTTATTTTTTGCCTTTAATAAGAACCATAATAACCATCAACTCTCATTTCCTATAGATTCCTTCTAACTAATCCCCATTATTTATAAACTTATTTTAATTAAAACAACCTTATCCCAATTTTAATAAAATATTTATTTATTTTTTTAATGAATACCCTATAGTAAAACTATATATATATCTATATATATATATATATATATATAATTTTATGTCTTAAATACCTATGATTATAATTTTAACACCCTTTTTATATTTTATCCTTTGTAGAACACTTTGATTTCACTGTCCCATTCTCGATATTTTATATTATCACAAGCATTATGTACTATGTTATGGGTAATTCACACCACCAACTTCATTTATTCTTTACTCCTACACCTCGACAATTTTTTTCAAGATGCACCCAACCTTCCTTTCTGCCCACCCAAACATACCTTCTTTTACCTTTTTGCATGTCTGCACAAGTTAAATTGGTTTCCGCCTTGTATCAAAGGCTTAAATGTCATAATCCACAAGCGTCCAACAACAGGGTTGACTTTGATTATCGAATATCCATCTATTTGGATGTGCTAAAGATAGTGATGGGTACTAGAATTGCAGAGATAGGGATGGGGCAACAGCAATAAATTCACGACTATTAAGTAACCAAAAAAATTTAGGGCAAATTCATGGCTACAAAAAAAATGTAGTGTGGGCTAAAATAAATAAAAATTCACACCTAAAACCCCTCGAAATGGAAATTTCTCACACGGATGGCTAATGGATTTTAGGTATGCAAGTCCAGGATTACGCACTCGAAAAATGAAATCTTAGAGGATAATACTAAAATCATAATACTGTCACTACCTAAATGCTCAGGCTTAGACGCGGAAATGAGATTGGACGCGTTGTGCGCATATGCCCTCATGGGTTCATTCATTGTGATTTGGCGCTTAGCATTTGATTTGATTGGTGGCTTGGGGTGGAATGACTCATGCGTTGCGATGGCTGATAGCTTGGGGTATGTGATTGGATATTTTGTACAGGTTTTTCATTTAACAGTCAGTTATGAAAATTGAAGTTGAAGTAGAATTGGACACCAGCTCACCTGATGACATATTCTTCTAGCAACTGCAAACTTTCCGATCTTCCCACGGCTCCCATCGACAGATATATTACAATCCTCGTGATATATTCCAACATTTGCCGAGAATCACTGATAAACTCACGCTGATCACAAGCTTACTCTCGCTCTGTAAACTCTGGATTTATGATGATGGAGGAACCAGATTGTCAAATACCCAACTTCTCTTCCACTCTGCCGTTATGTAATTCATTACTTGATCAGTTGTTCATTCACTCAACTAATTACTCCGTCGCTGGTCACTTGTCATTTTATTAGGGCTTAGTTACTTATGACAAAGGATTGGATTTTAATTAAAAGCTAATTTGGTAATGGTTTGAAGATGACAGTAGTGCCTCGTAGATGGTAGGCCCAACCTTGACTTCCTTCTCTTCCTCGACAGAAAGAAAAGAAAGTGTTTTAATAATTTGATGCACCTGAAAACTCTAGAAGAGTCTCGACGTATTTGGGATCGGAGGAGAATTATTTTATTAGTGAGAAGTAGTATATCTTCGGACCAATATACCAGAATTTGAAAATGGACATTAAAGTTCCTGGACATGATGACGAAAAGCTCAGAGATGTTCGTCCTTGTGTTAGATACGAGGCGTTTTGAAAATGGGCATTAAATTTTCTGGGCATGATGACGAAAAGCTAAGAGATTTTCGTTCTTAGATCTGAGTGGTAGGTCATATAAACTCCACGTAAGAGGTCATGGGTTCGATTAACTGCAAGCGGCTTCAACCAAAGAGATCAAGAGCAGTGCCTCGGATCAGTAGCTTGCAAAGTGAGAACCCACTGTCCTCTTTGCAGCTGCGGAAATTGCTTCTTCCCGACAGAACAAGGAAGTAAGTCCACTGTATAAACAACAAACTACTGAACACTCTCCTCTCAACGTGGGTATTTGACCTCTTCTTATCAGCGCAGAAATATTGGTCGGCGACATCAAACTTAAATTGTTAAATACTAATACGAACAACATCTCACGAGAGATATCATAAAACCGATATCCCAGCGTATTCATTTCATAAGAGAAAATGAGACAATCCGAACTATCTCTCAACAAAATCAAATTGCGGGAAAGTAACTCCGAAAACTCAATTATAGATGACGCAAGTAGCACAAAAATTTTTCATAGCAGAAGAGGTGAAATCAATGGCGCTTGCAGGCAGGAACCACAAGACTCTAGGAATGATGATGAAGGCAGGTGGAAATCTTAGTAAAAAAAATAAAATAAGGCCAGCCACTTCGATTGGAGGCAATATAATCTTGGAAACCCAAAGAAATGATTAAAATACCCTAAGATCCATAGAGTCTGAAACTGGGCTCCGATACCATGTGTAAGGTCCTTAATTTTCAAATTTTAACAATCATTAAGAAAATTTATACTACACAATCCACAGTGGGATTTTTTTTTTGAAGCAGAATATATATAAATTCACTATTTAATACCTACCTGGAACCATGTTTGAAGATGTTCTTGACCCGTCATGGCTCCCGCTCCTGTTACCAAAGCGCCATTTTCCTCCCAGCCTATCTGGGGTCAACCTCTCCAGTCCCCAGATCTAGAAGACAAGTCTTCTGGCCCTCGTACCCAAAACTCCAATAACAATCAAAATCACTCTATGACTCTGTTATAACTCACTGCTCATGTTTCCCATAGTTGGAACTCCTCTGACAGCATCCGAGTCAGTTTTCCACCTCACTGCCCCATGCCCATCGAGTCCCCCTGCCCCCCCCCCCCTTCTCCTTTTATACACAATCTCCTTTAAGATATTTATTAAAATATCCTCTTTTAATAAATATCTTGGATTGCTAAAATATCTTAGAAAAATATTATTTTTTAATAAATTTCTTGGATTTCTAAAATATCTTAGATTTATTAAAATATCATATTTTATTTGCATAAGTCAATGCTTTTACTTTCCTTTGAACAAAATATTAGTTATTTTATGATAGTGGTAGGTATAACTTTTACCTCACAATACATTCATTATATTCTGGTGAATTAGGTATTTACTCAATACTTCAATAATTCACTCATTACTCTACATTGAGACTTTTCGTAATTGATTAGTGCATGTACTAGTGCAGTACACGTGATACATGCATATGTAGGTCTCATATGCATGTTAATATTTCTATGTTCCATATAACTTGAGTTGGGTCATTACAAAAGGTTCCATGATGAAGAAGTTGAAGTTCATGACATCTAAAGGAGGAGCCCTACTAGCAGCTGATAGTACCATGTCGCATGATCTCCATCAAACAACTGATAGCTGATGTTGAAAACAAGTACCTCGTTAAGAGGGAGCTTGGGCAAGTTCCTAGGTAAGAAGGAACTAGGGTATATTTGTTTTGTAGGAATGAGTACATCCTTCCTAGTTGAGAGGGAAAGATAGATACATCATTCTTGTTTTCATGTTATGAAGAAAGAATGGAGGATTGGGTAAGCTTCTGGTTTTTGATACTCTTTGAGGATGTGGTAGGGCATCCAATAGGTAAGAATAGTCGAAGAGGAAATTCCTTTTGGATGTGTTATTCCAAGACAACAATTGTCCTAGAAGGACATACCTTGTGAACATCCACGTGGGGTATGTGCCTTAAGAAACAATGATGATGGTGGTCTATTAGTCATTGTCTCACCAACATTGTGCTCTGATCTTGTGGAGAGATAGAGTTGTTAGTCAAGGCCTTGCTATGTGACAATTCTGGTTGGTATGCTGAGATGCAATGAGATAAGCTAAAATAATAGCTTATAAGATGGCTTAACAATTCGACTCTTCTTATAAGAATTCTTCAATATGAGAATGTCCATGTACCATGTATGGATTTTGAATAGCTCCCTAGTTAAGAGGGAGTGTTGAAATGTGTAACTAGGTTCAGTCTTCATAAGGTCTATTGTAATCATGATTTTATGTATCTGATGTAAAGAGAAAACAAAATTTATTATTTTCATTCTTGATGCATGAGTTTCATGTTCAAGGTAAATTTATTTGTAGGTCAAGCACCCATTGAGTGCTTCTAGGTTTGTCATAAAATTATGAAGTCAAAAGAGTCATTGTCATACATGTAAGACCCCTTTGGGCATCTTGTATTATGTAAAAGAAATTTATTTGAGTCATAAAAGACCCTGCAAGACCTTCTCAACAAGTTGCAACAAGTTGGATTACATGAAAGATCAAGTTGGCCTCATGGAGGCAATTCATACCCTTGGAAAGCCTATGTATAAGAGGCATTCAACCTCATTTGAAGTACACATCCAACACATACAAAGAAGCATGAAAAAGAGTCTTATCTTGAAAAGGAATAAGTCCTTAGGCAAGCAAAGTTTAAGAAGGAAGCTAGAGTCTAATTTTTTGGGTCTCTCTCTTAGTCTCTCTTAAGTGGAACGGAATTCTAAAGCTACTAGGTAAGAGTTGTTGGAAAGTTGTTGGAGGACGAAGTTGCTAGAAAGTTGTTGGAAAGTTGTTGGAAGTCGAAGTTGCTGGAAAGTTGTTGGAGGGCGAAGTTGCTGGAAAATTGCTGGAAGTCGAAGTTGCTGAAAAAGTTGTTGGGGTTGAAGTTGTTAGGGTTGAAGTTGATGGAGAAGTTGTTGGGGTCGAAGTTGTTGCTAGAAAGTCAAAGTTTGCTGCTGTAAGCTGTGTAAGGAAAGCACATCAAGAAGGAAGGTTGACCTGGTCTTGGAGGGGTCTTTGTCAAGGGTCTTACGGGTGTTGGAATTTGTCATTTGAAGATTCTATATGCAAAGAAAAATTCTTGTGGGCTTTCCTCTCAAGAGGAGAGGTTTTGGCACTGGATAGCATCGTACATCTTATGTCCTCTTGTCTCTTTGATCTTCATTGTTTAGTAGCTTTTTGATGATAGAAAACACAATAATAACCAAGTTAAAGAAGAAGCTAATCAAGTTAAGTAAAAAGGCATCCCAAGCAGTTATCAAAGTAAGAGAAATCACCTAATCTAGTTGCCCCTAAATTTCTCAACACCAAATCCAAGTGATGATGAGAGCTCAAATGATCCTCTCTTATATTTATATGATCCTCCAAGGGATTCAGATGGCCTAATTATGCCTAATGATGCCCCTACATTAAAAATAATGTGCAAAATACATCCTTTTGGTGACAAGACCACCAAATAGCTCCATAAAATGTAAAATAAGCGTCTCATGAGGGGCTGAAATGATAATACAATAACTAGGAGGGCCATTTGAAGGCCTAGTAAAGTCCCCCATGTGCCACAATGAATAGGAGGGCTCCAATAATAGTGATGAAGGGGGTGGCCCCTTGATCTCTAGGCAAATGACTTGTGGTGCTCCCAAGTGGTTGTGGGGGCACAAAATCATCCTCATAGGTATCCAACTGAATCAAACAAGCATGTATCCCATCTACAAGGGCTGGAACAATGATGCAAACCCTCCCTTGTCTCCCATGGTGAGATAAAACTCCATCTAGGCCTTGGATCAACAGCCAGGTGTGTGGTGCAAGTGTGTAGCCGGCTGGGCAAGGTGGTCTAGGTGCATCATCATCATCATCAAATAAGTCAAACACAAGCGAGCAATGAATGGTGCTGAATGTTGATTTGGGGTACCATTGGATGTGCTCTAAGTATCAAATTTTATGGAGAGGCTTAGACAAATGTATTCCAGATAACCCAGAAATCGTTCAGTAAAATTCTATCTAGATTGTATTCAATTAAAATAATTAATTATTTTTAATGGGACCCTAAGTCTAAACTTAGGAAAATAAAATAATTAAAGGGAATTTATAGAATATGGGTGTGAATGTTCTAGAAAAGGCGGATCGAGTCAAAAGTTAATCTTAGCCATTGATTAGAGATCTAATCTAGTTCGTTGAAGTCTCAACGAGAAGACTATAAGAATGGCTTGAAGGGTCACCTGGAAAACACATCATGATGGAGAAAGAATCCAAAGATCAAAATTCTTTAGTGAGTAGTGCTCAGGGAGAAGATCGATCTAGAGGATTCTCACAGAGAGGGGCAAAGATAGTTTTCAGAAGGAAGAATTCCATATCCGAAGAGTGAACAGAGAGAAGACAACCGAAGCCATAGGCAGCTGCACAGAGCCAGTGACGTAGAGATTACGTTGGGACTGCGCAAAGGTGCAGAGGGATTTTCGTTTTCTATGGAGGAGACAACAAAGGGTTAGTGCTAGTTCCTAGAGGACATTTTTCTGTGGGCAGAAGATTCTAGTTTCCAGCTAGCAATGAGTACTAGTGTAGAGATAGAGAGCAATTGCAAGTGTGACGTAGAGATTGCGTGGGTGACGCAGTCACTGCATAGAGGCAACACAGAGCAGTTTAAGTCAGGTGCAGGTTAGTGTCGGAATCTCGTGGAAGAGTGAGATTTGTCTCACAAGACTTTATTGGTCAGATTTCTTTATATGATTTGTTAGGATCGATAATCATAAATTTGTACTTAGAAAAATTACTGCATAATATTAAAAACCCTTAGCTGCTGCACTGGTTTTCCCACATTGGGTTTTTCCTGGGACAATTGTCCAAAAATAACAATGTCCATGTGTGTATACTTGTGCTAGTATTTCTTTCTTGTTCTTGTTTATTGTGAAGACTGCAATGTATTTCATTTCGATATTTATCACAACATTTGTTAAATAATTTTCTTCAGTTAGGAAATGGAAGAAATTTAATCAGTTGCTGTAGTAAGATTTCGAGTAGTGGAATTTTCACACTGAAGGATCCCATGGCATGGATTTTTACTCTCTGCTATAGTGGAGGCCCATGGCTCTCAACTGTAATATTCTAAACAAAAATATACAATGATACACAAAGCAAACACAACAAAATTACACATAAAATTTGCACACAAATCAGACACCCAATATAGAGCCAAAAACTGCGTTGTTCTAAGCCATTTTATTATAAAATCATGGGGTTACAATCTGATATTTGGAAAGTGTGCACTTGGGCTGGCCCAAGGAAAGCTAGCAAAGCCCAAGTGATGAAAGCAAATGCCCTAACTGCTGCGTAGCTATCCCCTCTATGGCTATGCATTGAGCAAGCAGAAACTGAACTGCTGGCTATAAAGAATGGTTGATTTGATCCTCTTTCGGTGCTCAGAAAATTCCGGGAAATTGACCCGGGTCTCTCCTTCAATAACCCACAAAAACCTAGAAAGGGTTTGACCAAATGCTTACCCCGAAATTTCGGCCCAATTTCCCCTAGCTCCTATACCTGCTGGCTGAGTTAGGATCCTTGTTTGACCCATCAAATCTGCCTAGAAAATTCTGCCAAATTAATCTTGGCCTCTCCTTAATAAACCCAGAAAAACCCATAAAGGGTTTGTCTTAGTTTTGACACTTCAAAACTGACCCGAAATGCTTGGCCCTCCTCCACAAGCAGAAACTGTAACCTGCAGCAGATACTATGTTTGCTGCTCCACCAAATTGCTGGAAAATTCCCCAAAATTCCCTCCAATCACCCATGAAACTCCTTTTCGGCCTTCTCCACAAGTTTTAGCCCCAATTGATCTTCGCTCCTCAACCCCCACGTGTGGCTCCAACCTCTACTGCGCAGCTCTTGGTAATGATGGCCCCAAACTATGAAATGTTGCTCCCAGATCAACTGAAAATGGATGAGACTCCCTCTTTGGGATGACACTCGAAGTCCACCGAAGCAAGGGTTGAGATTTCCGCTCGGAAACACTCGTGTGCTAAACAACACTTGCAGACTTGGCTTCAGCTCAAGCGTGCTTGTCAAATACAAATTATCAAATGATCAAGAATGATGAATAAGTGCCTTCCTTTCCTTTTTGTCAAAGTGCCTCCAAAATGCCCATGTGGGCCCAACTCGATTTCTCCCCAACATTCTCGCACCAATGAGTGCATATTCCTCATGTAGGTCGTATTTCTCTATGGGTGGCCCCCATGCTTAACTAGAGCCGCAATATTTCCCCTCCAATTCTAATGTTTGGGTTGACTATAATAAAAAAAATACATGTGGGGCCTCTAAACCCACATTTCCTAAGTGCAAACATGAACTAAGACAAAATGGCCGAAATAGATATTTCACTTTGCAATAATGCTAAGTTGGAATATCACAGTCTTCCCCGCCAAAAAATTCTTGTTCTTAAGCAATGCCTGAACAAGCATCCTCTCTAGCTGATGCTCCCCCACTGCCACTGCAAAAATGTGCCAGGGTCCCAAATGCGCCACTGAATCGTCCCTGACCTCTGCACTGTCCTGACATGAAAGAATCCCTCAATACCATGATCCCAAGCCATCCTGTCCAACTTGAAGCTCCCCTCGCTCCACTCTCTATCCTGCCCGGTATAAGTACCAATAGTCCCTTGTATACCATCAATGAGTAGGGAATCATGATAATGTGGCACTATGCCCAACTCCTTGTGAAGTTGTCCTACCACCTAGGCCATCCCATGCACTCCAAGAGTATAGTCTTGAAGATACCACCTAATCCCTAAAGAGATAGCGTCTCGCTCACGTGAGCTCCTCTCGTTATCATCCCGCTGCCCCCCCTGCCGTTCTAATGAAATCCCCCACTCCATCAATGACTCGCTAAAGCCCAATGGAAGATCTGCATGATCTCTCCCTATAGTAGCCAACTCATCCCTAAAGGTTATTGAGTTGTGAAGAGCGGTGATGATCAGGTCCCCTACTATTCTGAAAGTGGTGCCAACATGCTGACACTATGCTACTCTGATTATGACATACTCCCCACTATGTGCGAAATGTATCCTCCTCTCTTGAGGCCTAGTGGTGAAAAATCTGAGAGCCAAGCTCATCTTGCTCGGGTGATCCAGGTGGATATTGGTGATCACCCGCCTATTCCACTTGGGGCCCCACCATTGTCTCTCTCAGTTTTTCAGTTTCGGCACAACTTACTATTTTTAGCCATATTTCGGGTCCTGAACTTCCGGAGCTATTTTGAGGCCCTAAATGACGTTTTTTTTGGGAAAACGGAGAGCAACATGGGTCCATGGACCCATGTTGCTCGTTCAAAATTTGTAGTCCTCGGATAGATCTTTCTAACGAGGTATGGTACGCGTCAAATAGAGATTGTATGCCAAAGTTACACCCCTGGGAAGTTGAAACACCAATTTACCCAAACGGGGCCCATAGTTTTGGCGCTTCATCTCCTAGGGTTAGGGTTTTGGCTGTTTAGGATTTCCCATTGTTTCTAAATAATAAATAGGACCTCGAGTCTCATTGTAACTTAGTTCAGAGGCCTGTAGCCGCCACATCTCTTCTCAGAGATAGCTACCAGCGCCCTAGCTAGTTTTATTTCCATTCTGTCTGTAAGCAAATTTCAGTTCTTTGATATTAATGAAATGAAGTGTTATTTCCGCTGCATCTCTGTATTTATGGTTATGTGTTTATTCTATTGCGTTCCTGCATAAATCCGGATCAGTGGTATCAGAGTGGTCTGCTTTTTCTCGATCCTTCTTTGCATGTCTCCAACGAGGTCAGGGTATAAGGAGTTAGGGCTCGATCTGGTGGAACCTTTGCAAGATCAGCCTCGCAAACCCCGACGGACGCCCATGGGGGATGAAAAGAAAGATGAGGGAGCAGGAGATCCTATCAAAATATTGCTCGAGGAGGCCCTCGAAAAGCAAAGGAACGCGATGATGGATAGCTTTGCTCAGATCCTTCAACGGCTGCCCACCGGCGGCGCATCTGCATCCAGTAGCCACTCTGGAGTTGCGACTCCCTTTAAGGTACAAGTAAATTTTGACATTCCCATATTTGAGGGTCAAATAGATGCAGATGCCATAGATAGATGGTTGAATCTGTTAGAAGGATATTTCTCGGTTCATGACTTTTTAGACCGGGAGAAGATTATTTTTGCACTCCTCAAAGCTACCCCCCATGTTAAGGACTGGTGGGAAACCTACTGTGAGAACAAGGACCAGATAGAACCCTCTCTGTTCTCGGCCGTACCAACTTGGAATTCTTTCCGAGACGCCGTCAAGGAACAGTACTATCCCGTGGGGAGTTATGAGGACAAGTACATACAATGGACCACACTGCGACAACAAAGGGATCAAGATGTGCATGAGCTAACGAATCTGTTCCATACCCTGCGCACAAAGTTGGGTATCAAAGATTCAGAGAAACATTTGGTGCTAAAGTATCGCGGTTGTCTGCACAGATACATTCAGGAGGAAATGGAGTTCCTCGACATCTCCTCGCTTGGTACGGCATACCGGTATGCTGCCAAGATTGAGCAGAAATTCAAACAGAAGAAGCGAGACTTTGGATATGTGAATCAAAAGCAAGGAAAAGGTGCTTCCAAACCGCAGAACAAAGGACAGAGCATGGCGGCTAAAGACAACCCGTCAAAGCCACAAGAAAAGAACAACACCGTAAAGCCAAAGAAGGACACGGGAAAGTGGTGTGAGTTCCATAAGAGCTCCACTCACAACACGAGTGAGTGTCGGGCCAAGCAGTCGCTAGTGGCCGAGATGAGGGCTTCTGAGTCAGATGCATGCTCCGACTCCGAATCAGAACCTGAAAAGGGGAATGAAAAAGGGAAACAGATTATTGATGCGGAGCCCAACGCCACTGTTGCCACTACAAAGGTCTAGAAGGAGGAACCGGAAGATCCAGAAAAGGAGGAACGTCTCTTCCACTCCCAGATGTGGGTAAAGGGCTCCCCTGTACAGTTCATTGTCGATAATGGGAGCCAAAAGAACCTCATTTCAGCAGACGCCGTGAAGCGGTTGGGCTTGCCGACCACAGCTCACCCACATCCATACACCATCGGGTGGCTTCACCAAGGACGAGATCTCCGCGTCAGCCGGCAGTGTCGCCTTCCCTATAGCATCAAGCTCTTCACGGATGAGGTATTATGTGACGTTGCTCCTATTGATGTTTCTGATGTATTATTAGGACAACCATACTTGTGGAAGCGTCATGCTGTGTATGAGTCTCGACCTCGTGCTGTTATTGTTACTTTGGGAAATAAGTTGTACGGGATACCAGAGGTACCACCTCCTGCCGCTATCTCTTTGGTTACTGCAAAACAATGTAGTAAGCTCATTTCCCAAACCAGGAAATTCGTTTTCCTGATGATCCGCCCCCAGGGCAAGAAGAAGACTGTGGCCACGACCTCCAGACAGGGCCCCTCTGCACGACGACAACAAATGGATAAGGTCGTGGAGGAGTACGGGGACATCTTCACCTCACCCACGGGGGTTCCTCTGCACTGCCAGGTCAAGCACCCGATTGATCTGACCCCAGGTGCGCCACTACCCAATGGACCGATCTATCGACGCTCTGTTCTGGAAAATGATGAAATCAAGAGGCAGATTCAGGAGCTGTTGCAGAAAGGTCACATCAGGCCAAGTTCATCGCCCTGTGGGAGCCCGATCGTGTTGGTACAGAAGAAGGATGGGACGTGGAGACTCTGTATTGACTATCGGGCGCTGAACAAGATCATTGTCCGGAATAGGTACCCAATCCCACGGATTGATGACCTTATGGACCAACTCAAAGGTGCAAAATATTTTAGCAAGATCGACCTGAAGTCTGGGTATCACCAGGTACCAATTGAACCCTCCGATGTGTGGAAGACTGCCTTCAAAGCCAAGGAAGGCCTTTTCGAATGGCTGGTCATGCCTTTCGGGTTGACGAATGCTCCCGCCGCCTTCATGAGGATGATGGATGACATCTTGCGGCCATTCACCAACTCATTTGTAGTGGTGTACTTGGATGACATTCTGATCTTCAGCCAGACTTGGGAAGAGCACCTTCACCACATCCGACAAGTCCTCCAAACACTGCGGCAACACAAGTTGTGTGCCAATTTGGAGAAGTGCACTTTTGCATGACACAGGTTCAATATCTGGGATACATTATTGATGAAAGGAGGGTGCATGTGGATCCAGTCAAGTTCCAAGTCATTCGGGATTGGCCAGCCCCAAGCACTATAACAGAGCTTCGCAGCTTTCTGGGTCTTGCTAATTTCTACCGGAGGTTCGTGTTGGGATTCTCTCATATCACTTGGCCCTTGAGTCAAGTCACCAAGGGAGGAGTGAGAGCAAAATTCTTTTGGTCGGAACCTCAACAGAAGGCGTTCACAGAATTGAAAAATCACCTCTGTTCTGCCCCAGTGCTCACATTACCAGACTTGCAACAGCCATTTGAGATCGAGACAGATGCCTCTGACTATGCTATTGGGGCAGTTCTTACTCAACAGGGACATCCAGTGGCATATCACAGTGAGACATTGTCTGACACAGTTTGCAAGTATCCCACTTATGACAAAGAAATGTATTCCATTGTGCAAGCTTGTCGACAATGGAAGCATTACATTTTGGGGAAGGAAACAATCATCCACACGGACCATTGACCCCTGCAGTTCATACAGACACAAGGGAAGTTGCAGAATGATCGCCATCAGAAGTGGTCCACATATCTGCAACAGTTTCATTTGAACATCAAGTACAAGAAGGGTAGCACCAATCATGTTGCGGGCTTGCCTCAGCCAGGCCAGAATCGTGGCGCTCCTGCTTGTCTCCAACTCTTGTGGGCACGAGACACGATTGGCCGCTTCTCGCATGAGGTGACCCGAGGTCGGCCACACTTACAAGGCACTCCTGGGGGGCACGCAAGTTCCAAATTTTCACCTCCAAGATGCACTTTCATGTCACATGGGACACCTTTGTGTTCCTTCAAGCGAGCGTGCCAAGATGATATGGGAAGCACACTACAGTCGAGTCGCTGGGCATTTCGGGGTCGAGAAAACGGTAGCAATCCTGCAGAAGTATTTCTATTGGCCGAACCTTCGAAAGGATGTCGAGAAGCACATCAGATCCTGCACTGCTTGTGCCATTGCCAAACCGACCATCAAGAAGCAAGGCCTATATACTCCTCTACCTACCCCTAGTCGGCCTTGGGAATCCATCTCCATGGATTACATGTCGGGCCTGCCTTCTACTAAGCAGGGAAATGAATGTGTTTTTGTGGTCGTCGACAGATTCTCGAAGATGGCCATTATGGCGGCCTGCAAGAAGAATATCACAGCAGAAGCCACTGCTAAAATCTTCTTTGAACGAGTGTGGGTGCACTTTGGGATCCCACAGTCTATCATATTAGATCGGGATAGCAGGTTCCTCAGCACATTTTGGTCCAGCCTCTGGTCGATGTTGGATACCAAGCTCACCAAGTCCACAGCTTTCCATCCCCAAACAGATGGCCAGACAGAGGTCGTCAACGGAATGATTGTACACATTCTGCGCATGTACAATTCAAAGCATCCACGCACATGGGACGAGAGCCTCCCTTATGTACAACATAGTTATAACCGGGCTCTCCACAGTTCAATTGGCCATAGCCCCTTTCAGGTGGGCTTGGGATTCCGGCCACTATGTCCCATTGACGTAGCCATGCCATTTGCAGCTGCTCAGGCCGATTCAGCGCACGTCCA